>CM052542.1:137489696-137534425 GCA_028533065.1 Trachops cirrhosus
AATGTTAGAGGGACTTATCTAAGAAAAAGAAGATAAAAAACATGTATAGTAAAATGACAGCAAACTCACAATTATTAACAACCACACTTAAATCAAAAACAAAAAGAAACTAAGCAAACAACTAGAAGAGGAACAGAACCACAGAAATGGAGATCACATGGAGGGTTAGCAACAGGGGAGTGGGAGGAAGCGAGAGGGGAAAAGGTACAGAGAATAAGTAGCATAGATGATAGATAGAAAATAGGGGAAGGGCAAGAACAGGATGGGAAATGTAGAGGCTAAAGAACTTATGACACATGGACATGAACTAAAGGGGGGGAATGTGGGTGGGAGAGGGTGTGCAGGGTGGAGGGGAATGGAGGAGGGGTAATGGGACAACTGTAATAGCATAATCAATAAAATATATTAATTTAAAAAATTATTTTAAAAAATGAAAGAAAAGGTGAATACTACAAGCAGGACCCAAGTGCCTTGTTCCTGACTAGACTGATACAAAATGAAGTTCAGAAAAGGTAGCTGAAGAGACCAGGAGCTACGACAGGCTGTCTCAGGGCATCCCCATTAGATTCATATTGAATTGTTATGAATACTGTATTTTGTCGTGTATAATGTGCTGCCGAGTTTTTGGCTCAAACTTTCAGGGGGAAAAACTTTCTTTTTAATTATATAATTCAATTATGTATTCATCTATATTTAGACACATGTTATCTGTATTATAAAAGAATTTTTGCATTTGTTTTTGAACATATTATGGTACAAGAAATTTTATGTAACAAATAATTACAAAATACAAGAACAGATACAAGGTATTTCGGGTACTACCCAAGTATAATGCATATCCTCATTTTTCCCTAAAAAATTTTGGGTAAAAATTTGTGCATCATACACGGTGAATTACCACATTTGTTCCCCAGTCCCCCAATCCATATGTTGAAGCCATAATCTCCAGTATGATTGTACTTGCAGAGCAGGCCTTTACTGAAGTAATTAAGGCTAAATGAGGTCATAAGGGCTGGGCACTGATCCAACATAATTAGTGTACTTATAAGAAGAGATAATAGAGAGATTGCTTGATCTCTCTCTCTCTCCACCATGTAGGGACAGCCAAAAGGTGGCTGGCAGGCTGTAAGTCAGGAAGAGTCTGCAGCAGAAACTGACCCTGCTGGACCTTGACCTAAAGACTTCTAGCATCCAGAACTATAAGAAAATAAATATGTTTTTTAAGCTGCCTAGCCTATCGTATTTTGTTATGGCAGCTGAGAAAACTAATACATGGATGTTCTACTCCCCACAGGGACCTTGGCATTTGGGCAAACAAAGACCACAGGCCAGAATCAGTCTTTGTTTATCAAAGTAGTAAAACAGATAAAGTCAGCTTCTCATTATGCAGGTGACTTCCTCTTTTCATACCCTTTACCTTGTGGATTACTGTTTCCTTCTTTTCTAGAAGAGAATCATTCTGAGGTTCCGATCCTACAACGTACCAATCACAAGTGCCACAAATGTAGCGACAGGGGCAACCAGCTTCTCAGACAGACTGGACTTGGCCTTTCAGCCTTTACTAAGTGAGAAATAGACTTTAGTAAAGAAAGATTTTGCAGGAGTTTTTGAGTGCCCTGTTCCATAAAGAAAACCACACACATACACTGAACAGAGACAATGTCTGAAAGGACAGCAGTGCAGGCAATACCACACATGGCAGAGAAAGAGCACCCCAAATGGCACTCTATACCCTTAGCAGTCAATCCTCACTCCTCCTCTGACTCTCTTCTCAGCCCCAAGCAACCACTAATCTTCTTTCTCTCTATATAGTAATTTATTGGGTTGGCCAGAAAGTCCATTCAGTTTTTTTCATAAAATAAAACATATTATTCATTTTCATCAATAACTTTATTGATTTGGATATTTTGAGTATGTCAGCCACCTCCCACTATTGACTTCTAGTGGGTGGAGGCCAGGGGTGCTGCTGAACATCTTCCAATGCATGAGACAGCCCCACAGCAAAGAATTATTTGGCCAAAATGTCAATAGCACCAAGAAACTTCGTAAAACATTTTTTACTCGTTCGATCAGTCACAGAATCTTCTCCATTTACTGCCCAAATCTTTTTATTTTTGCATTTCAGTTGCATTTTTATCTTTCTTGAAATAATAAAGCACAACACACCAAATATGTTGTATATCTCCTTCCATCTTCAATATTAAAATGGCTGCACAAAAATTCACTAATTTTGACAAGGTTTTTTTTAATGCATGCTGATATGACAGTTGTCACAATGCAATCTAATAAAATTGTTTCAATGCAGTTAAAGGTAACTAAGCACTACTGGAGCCATCATATGGAAAAAACTAAATGAACTTTCTGGCCAACCCAGTACCTATTTTGGACCTTTCCAATAAATGGAATCATACAATATGTGGCTTCTTTCACTTAATATTGTCAAGGTTCACCCACGTTGTAGCATTTATCAGTACTTCGTTCCTTTTTATGGCTAAATAATATTCTATATAACTATACCACATTTTGTTTATCCTTTCTTCAGTTTATACATTCTTCAGTTATCCATTCATGGACATATGGCTTGTTTCTACTTTTTGGCTATTACGAATGATGTGCTATGAATATTTGTGTACAAGTTTTTGTGTAGAAAATGTTTTCATTCTTTTGGGCATATACCTAGGAGTAGAATTTCTGGGTCTATGGTAACTCTTTGTATTAACATTTGAGGAACTGCCAAATCATTTTCCAAAGTAGCTGTACCACTTTACAATCCCACCAGCAATGTACGAGAGTACTAATTTCTCCATGTCCTTGCCAACACTTGTTACTGTCTTTTTGATTATTGCTCTGCTAGTGGGTGTGAAGTGGTATCTCACTGGGGTTCTGTATCAGATATATGATATGCAAATATTGCCTCCATTCTGTGGGTTTTCTTTTCACTTTCTTGATGGTACCATTTGCAGCACAAAATTTTTTAACTTGACCTACTTTTGCTTTGTCACTTTGTGCCTTTGGTGTCTTATCTAAGAGTCGTTGCCTAACCCAGGGTTGTGACTATAAAATAAAACAATGATTGTACATGTTAAATGGGTGAATTACAATATGAATAAAATTTAAAACAAAAAGATTAACATTAAGGTCTCTGTCTCCAACAGTTCTTGAGAAAGCTGCCTTCCCCAGCAACCAATTCCACTAGAACTCACAGATCTCAGGGCATTTCACTTACCAAGACAACTTTCCTAGAGCTTGCATATGTTAGCAATGCTGGCAGCAGGAGGAAAAGCAGCTCACAGCAGAGAGAGTTTAAGGATCTAGCTGCTGGAGAAGCCTCTGTGGTGCAGTGCCACAAGAGGTAGCAGAGACGTGGGTGAGACTGGCAGCAGAAGCCACGTGTGCAGGGAGGACCAACCCTGCCTGGAGAGAAGAAAAGCTCAACTTCTGGTCGTAGGCATGGTGTCATTAGATTAAAAGGTCTGCATCTGGCAAGTGATGTCAACTTTCAGCTGCTGGACAAAGACTCCTTGGAATCACACGTTGGGGGTAGATTGGTAAAGGAGAAGGATGGTTTCCTTATTTTTAACACCCTTGACCTTTTTTTTTTTAAGAAATGGCTGGAACGGCCCACATTACTCAGAGAGAGCCATCCCTCCAGGACTATGAAGAGGGTTTAAAGAAATAAGGTCTAAGGGAAGAGAAAGGAGTCTGGAGGTAGAACTTGGTAGAGAAAGGGAATGTAATTTCTAACCAAACTTCCAGCTTTCCTCAAATTGGAACTAAATGTTCCATAAGAGCAAGAATCAAATTTAGTTTGCTCACCAATATATTCCCAGGCCTTTAGCAAAACTCCGGGCACACCGAGAGATTTTAAAAACTGAATGAATAAATAAATGAAAGTCTAAGGTTTCTGTCCAGTCTCACCACAAGCAAGGAGGTCCATGATCTCCACCTAGGCTCCAAAAGTGTGAAAATAACAGTAAAAATGTTTTAGCCCACCCTGTGAGAAAAGGTAGCTCAGACATGAACAGTTGTCCTCCAAAGAAGAAACACAACTTGTTACTAAAGACAGTAAAGCTTTCTCATCTTCTTAGGTCATACCAGGAGGCCAGAGAAAAGCTTTCAGGCATTTCCTATTAAGGTAATCTAATATGTTCCAAAAAGTTAGCCTAAATTTTTGTTTGTTTATTTGGGGGTGAGGTGGGAGAGCAGTGCGGGAGTGTGTTATACTCTGGTACTTGGTCTCTTAGAGCTACTAAATTAGACAGTCCCAAAGTGGAAAGCGAAAAGAAAAAGACAAAGGCATAGTCAAGGGAAATTGCGAAAGCCAGCCACAGTGAGGGATGGCTCTGTATCCAAAGCACCTGTAAGGGCAAGTATCTGGGCCACCCTCCAAGCAACTGTCAACTTCTGACTGCTGAAGACAGGGGTCACTTAAACTGAAGCAAAATGAAGTGGACAGATGGAACAGCAAAGCTGAGCTGGGGATTTCTTGGTCCATTTTTAACTTATTCTCTCTGACTCATGACTCTGCAAAGTAGCTTTCTTTTCCCTAGTGCTGGGTGGATGATGGCTAAGACACAGAGTTAATGCCCAACTTACCTAAGAAATGCATGGAAGTGTTACCTTAACAATGTAGGCAACGTTGCTTATGAGAAAATGTGAATTCTTCTTCATATCCAATGTGAATCTAAAGCAAATTCTCCAAAGATGCAATTTCTCACAATACCAGCTATCTTCCACACACAGGGTGGAGGGGCATCTAAGGGTCTTTTTATGAAGCAATAAATAAATAATAGTTTCATCTAGGAGTCCAGAGCATGGTGATTGTTTCCTGACTGAGCTATTTGAAGGAAGCAAGCTGTCTCTGAAAGTTGCTATGTAAATCCTTCAGGCAGGTTCTGGCTGAGTAGCTCAGTTGGTTAGTGTGTAGCCCCAATGTGTTATGGTTGCAGTTACAATTCCCACCAGGGCACATATAAGAACCAAAGAATGCATAAATAAGTGGAACAATAAATTCATGTTTCTTTCTCTCTGCCCCTTCCTCTCTCAAATTAATAAATTTAAAAAAATATTTTAAAAAACCTTCAGGCAGAAAGGAGGAAACCAGGCGAAAGTTGTTTACAGAAGTTTCTGGAGCTCTTATTACAAGGGAGGAAACATAACTGGTACACTTGACGTGGTGCATACTTGAAAGACTCCTAAGGCTTCATGCTGAAATTACTCCTATAAGGCTACTAGATTTACAATAGATTGTAGGTTAATATCTGAAGTCTGATAAAAATAAATCTGGATCTTAAGCCTCAAACTCACAAGAGCAGTAGCCTGTATTTTTAAATACTTACTAAACATGTACAACTGGATGTCATCCTTTGTTTACATGGTTTTCCTCACATGGAATGCTATTTTTTCCCACCACTAAAAAGGCAACATCTTATTTTTCTTTGAAGATCCGGTTAAAATACCGTCACTTCCCTGAATAACATGGTGTACATAATGTAAAAAGCAAAGCTTCAGAGGCAGTAAACCCGAGTTAAAATCTTGACGACTCCACTCCCAGTGGATCACTCCACTGTGTGATCACGGGCAGAAGACCTACCTGAGCCTCAGTTTCCTCATTGGGTCAGTTTCCTTTCCAAAGCTTTCCTCTGTGTTTTCCTGTATTTCTACCATGTAATGTGACCTAAAGGAAAACTCCCCCTGCACCACCCCCCTCAAGCAGCTTCCCTTTTTCTAGACCCAAAAGAGCAGTCCAGAGTCTCAGACATCTGGGGTTAAAGACAAGAAAACCATCACATTCATAATTGCTTCTACCTGGGAAACCTTCAAATATACATGTAAGAGACTGGCTTTCAAGGAGTGAAGGCATGATTAGGTTGTATGTGGCAGTGTTTAAAATGGTTCATCTGAGGTTGAGTTATTTAATTTCAAACTAACATTTCTTTTCATCTTCAGAACTGCCTCACAAACTCCCATTTCATGCAGTAATAAGCTTCCTTCGTCATGGAGTCTACGTACGAATCTTCAGCCCATCCAATTCAACAACAAAAAAAGCAATTTCCCCTGATGCCTGTTAACAGCAGTGCATTACAAGCCTCAGAGACTCTGCTAATTAACATTAAACAAAATAAAACCTCAAATAAGAATTACCTTGTAACCTTTTCACTTTGAAACTATCTAGTCAAAACTTCAGTGACTGACCTGTTAGGGTTACTCCTCTAACTTACCCCCCATGTACCAGGTCTTAACCCTTCCATGCCAAGTATCCCCTCCCTTACACTGCTGTTTCTGTAGCCATTCTTTGTAGAACAGAGAAACAAAAATAGAACCTTACTACAGAAGCCATTTTGACAACCGCCAGGAGGGATGAGGTACTGGCCAGTATATGCAGTTGCTTGCTTTACAAAATGAGTCAACTATGTAAATTGGCCCTATTACTAAAGAGAACTTGATTTATTTTGTGAACACAGAATTACTGGTTGAAGGGAGTAGAACAGAGAATGGATATCACTGATTGCACCACAGTAACCCTCAGATTTTTGACCAGGGGAATGATTTGAGCTAGCATTTCTATTTCTAAGTGAGAAACACATGTCACACCAGGTAAGTTATTCACCTTACTGGATGACATTTTCATCCACACTCTGCACTGGACAAATACGAACGCTCAGAATTCATTAACTGAAGGGAAACAGGAAAGAGTTAATGTAAGTGAAATCTACATGCACACAGCCTGAGGGGCAGCTACCTCATTTTCTGAAGCTGTGTGCATGACTATGCATTTGGCAGTTTGAGCTTTCTACTTTGATGCATGGCTTTGTCCAATGTAGGTTTCCACCTCATCACCTGCTGGAAATTGGGCAATTGGTTATAGCTACTTTGCTTGAAAAATGAGCTAATTTCTAGTTACTGTGGCCCCAAACCATAGATTTAAGCCAAGTAAGATGCCATGAGCTTTACACTTTGGCTAAATTATCTCCTCCAGCACTGCCAAAGAGAAGAATGGAGTTCCTTCCTGCTTTAGATATCAACCTGACAGTTTTTCACTGTTTACACAATCACAATGAATGTAAATGGAGAAGAATGAACCACAGGAGTTGAAGGAACCACAAAAGTCAAATGGACCATCTACATTTCAATAAAAGACATCACTTAATCCATTCCCTTTAGAAATGTCTATTTTTTATTAAAGCTTTCTCTAAATAAATGAACAGCGGCTCCAAAAGTTTCCTAGGGATAAAAAACCTACGGGATTAGCCTATATCCCTGTTCAGATCCCATTACTCTGTGCTTCGGTCTCCCTGACTCCGTCTTTAGTGGTAGGCCGGAGTTGGCGGCAGAGGTCCTGGGAGTACAGGATGCAAACCTTTGACAGCCTTTGCAGTTAGTTTGGCCCTGGATTTCCTCTCTCCAGAAGCAAGGCCTCGCTAAACTCTCAGAAGTTTCTAGTGAATACAAAGGAACAAAATGGGCCACGTGAAAATGTGTATTAATAGATTTCTTGCCCCACTTCAGGATACAAAAAAATCCTAATACATACTTGGGAGAACTTCTCAGGCAGTAGAGATAAATTCAAAACACCAGGAAGTGATCTAATTTTAATTAATGGTGAACATTTCAATCCCCTGAATGTGACTCAAAAGCTTTTTAAAAACTGGCATGAGCCAAAAACCTGAAATATGTTAACTACATCTCATTCCCATGAGCCCAATTAATCAATTTATTATAAGACCTTTAACTTCAAGTAAGAGGGCAAAAAAAAAAAAAAAAATCAGCAACTGGCTAACTTAGGCTTTTTTTCCTTTTGCTTCAAAATTAGAGGGGAATTATTTTAGTGGCTCACATGCTGGGCTGGAGAGACAGGGAAATTTTCTGTGTGTGCCATTCCAGTTAGAGAAAAAGGTAAACAGATCCCAAACTAATCAGAAGAGCTGTGCATATACCTCAGTGATGGCGAGGGAGGAACAGGGATCTCATGTGGGCAGAGGAAAATATTCTCTGTCAATATTCTGAGTGCTCCAGTGCAGGCCATGTGGACACCATGCCAGACTGGAGCGGTCCTGATGTTCATGCACAGGAGAGAGGACGGTAGACATATGAATCACATACCAGGTTTCCAGTACCCCAAATAAAGAATGAAATTAAAAGACATGGAAAGAGGTTTATGCTCCATCCCAGGGGTACCTTTTGGAACTCCTCAGGAAAAACAATCGCTAGTCTGCCAAAGTGATTAAGCAAGCAAACATTTACCATACAGCCCACATCAGTTAAGTGAACAGAGATGAATCTTACTACAGTGCACCGTCAGCTTGAGCCTGCAGGTCTAACCACTGAGAGATGTGGCATTACTCAGCCCTGCCTGCCTGCTCAGCCACTGTGACGGAGACCTTCGCCCTTCCTGTCAGCTCTAAAAGAGCAGGCTGCTTTCACCTGCTCCGGCAGTGACTTATGTTGCCTTCAGAGAGGCTCTAGCATCAGTGGTTTCCTGTAAGAAGCCTGGGTGTAAATAGTAGGGAGAAGAGATGTGGTTGGCTGGAGAAAGGATCCTTCAGAGGTAGAGAGGTAGAGGTACAGAAGAAAGCAGGGAAACTGGGTAGCAGTTAGATTAGGAAGATAAGAAAAATGGGATAGGTTAGTATATCAAGAAGTAAACAAAGAATAAATAAGCTGCTCAAAGTATTGAACCATTCTGCTTAGGTGAAGTTGATAGTTATCTCCTACTGATTAGGGAAAAGCTTAAAACTTCATTGCAATATACCTTCTCCATAGGGGGTGGAAATACTACTGAGGCATGTTGCTTTTCCAATGTTAATGGCAGCCTCAATATATCAGCTTATTAATGAGTTAGCTTCAAAGCTAAAAGGTCAGATTTTCTCAACAACCTAATCAGTATCTATTATTGAACAAAATGGACTGTTTGCTAGTGAAATGGGCTTTTATCAATTACCCTAAGATTTACAGATGGCACCTGGCACAACGTTTGGCTCTGTTTCTTTCTGAAAATAGTCATGAGATAAAATGAAAGCCCCAAACTGAGGAAACGGCAGCCCACTAAGTCAGGATCCTCGAAGAGGAAGACTGTAGGAATACCTGTGGAGACAAATTAAAACTCATGTAACATTTTAAAAGCTTATCAAAGGCCATGTGTCTCTCACTCGGAGGAATAGATAAGAGCAGACAGGTAGGTAGGTAAGGCCCCTGTGTTCAGAAACCAAGAGATCTCTAACTCACAGAGAGGAGATCCTAAAGACAGTGGTGGGAGACGGACCTGACCAGCCAATTACGGAAATGACATGAATGGGCTTGTGACTGAAATCGATGCAGGCCTCACAGCACGTGCACGTGCAGGCACTCATACATCTGAGCTTCGCTCTAGGCCTGGAACGAGAGCAAAGAGCTGCGGCAGAAAGTAATTTGCAGCGATACTTTCGACCACAGCGTTTTGTTTGCAACAGGGCCTGCAGTTTCCTTACTTTCAAAGGCAGTGGGAGGTGGAAAAAGGAGGGGAAACCGGCTGACTACTATTCAGAACCAAGCGGTGCTGCCCAGGAGAGGACTTAATGGGAGGATAAATTTGGGGCCCAATTCTTTGACAACACCTCCAGTAACAGCTGGTAAAGCAGGGGGTGAGGGCCAGCTCCAAACATTCATCATAATAGTGCAACAAGGTGGAAGTCTTTGGGGGAGAGCCTGTGAAATGCTGGAGTGAAAAACCAAAAGCCTGCGTGGGGGTGAGGCGGATGGCTCCGGCAGAGGTCTCTACGGGAAGCCTGGGTATAACTATTTTATGTTCATGGAGAAGTTGTTCGTGCTTTCTCTCCAGTATACCAGAAATAGTGGTAAGTTTGTCCCTTCCTGAAAAGGTGACACCACCAAAAGGAGAAATTTAGTCTTAAAGTGATTATGGAACTTTATCCTATATGCACCGTTTTAGAAAGGGAGAACTTCTGTATTTTCTTCTCCTTGTTCTGCACATGGACTGCCTTCTCATGCAGTGAAGGAACGCCCTGTCCCCAGAAGGAAGTTCTGTGGTTTCTGAAGCTAAGGGTTTGCTAGTACAGCCACTGAGTGTTGACAGTTCAGTCTGTTTGACAAACATCAAACAGATGACCTACTGAAGACCTACTCTGCGCAGGTACTATGCTAGGAAATGAGGGAAGCAAATGAAATTTGATCCCCAATAGCCAGGAACAGATAGATTAGTGGAAAAGACACTTACTACAGATAGGTAATTTCATTATGATGCAGTGAGGGCTGGACAGAGAGTGGACAAATGGTCTCAGGGAAGCACAAATGGGCGGGGGGGGGGGGGCAGTACTTTGCCCAAGCTGAGCGTTTAGGAAGGGCATCCTAAAGGAGATGGTGCTTGAGTAAAGTCTTGAAATACGAGTTAATTTAATTAGGCCAAGAAAGGTGAGTATACGCTTGCACACTTTTTTATAGGGAGGGAGACTAATAACCAATTTTTACTAAATCAGACTACAGGAACCTTATTAGTTAAATTAGGTTCATCCATTCAAAAACCAGCCAGCCAAATTTTTCCAGTAAACCAAAAAGAAAAGTTAGTTTCCTTTCCCAGAGTCTTGTTTTAAAGCGTTTCCAGCTAGGGGGTGGCAGGGTACCTCTGTGAAAGCCACAGCCTGCTGGGGTCCTGTGTGCTCAGTACTGACTCAAACATGCTCATGGAGAAAGGGTACAGCAGGTTCTGTGCCTCCTCTCACCTAAAACTAAATGTAAACATAAGGCAGCTATCTAAGCTGAAGGCAGGTCTCTCAGTCTCAGATGGGAGTGAATGGATCTCAGCTGTGCTGTGCCCGCCCTCTGCAGTGTGTCAGTCTCCAGCTGGTGATGCAGCTGCTTCACATAAAGCCATACTGAAGCCTCAGTCTCTGATCTCCACCAAACCACACTGAAGAGAATAAATGGCTCTGCTGTGCAGCTGCCTGTTAATTAGAACAGTTTCCTTGGTTCTCTTTCGGCATATAAGACAATAATGTACATTTGGGAAGGCCCTCAGTAAGAAGTACACGAGAGAACCTTTAACCTCATAAACAGCCTGGAAAAACACCTTACTGCCAAAGCAGTACGGCATACGAACACCAAAACAATGGCACGTGAAACAGCATCAGAACACACTCCTTCAGCAGGGCCCCTGCCTTACATAAATGACAGCAACCCGTCACTCAGCCAGTGACAGGCGTTTTTTAAGGCATCCTTATAAAACCATCTTTAAAATACAGTAGGTCTGCAAGATAAAAAAAGCATTAATTATCTTGACTTGTTACTTTAAAAAGGAGGAAAAACAATGCATAATGTTATCAATGATTCACCTCAAAGTGGCTTTAGTGCCTCAAAGCCCCATTTCAGATCATGAAAACCTTTGGGCTGTCCTCCTGTTACCCTGGAAGGAATTAGAAGTCAGTACATTCTACTGTGTCAGGATAAACGATTTGGCTTATTGAATACAGGGACTCTTTTCATAATTTCAAAGCATACTCCCTGGCTATATTAAATTAATTCAGGAGCTACCAAGACTGTATTTCCTGTTGTCTATTAATATCTGAAACAGCCTTTTATAATGGGGCTCCACAGACACATTAGGGAGCACAATCAGAAGGGGAGCCCTACAAGCACTTAGGCATCTCAACATCCACTTTCCGAGTTTAGGCCCTCAGATCAGTTAATGACCCTGGAAGACAAAGGTGGCAATTTAAGTTAAGGCCTTGGAAGATGAAACCATTCATTCCAGCCATCCGCGCATTCTTTCACTGTACCACACTGTACTGTGCTGGGGCAGACATTACAGAGGAAAACACCACCACCAGCAACAACAACAGGGTCTCTGTCCTTAGGAGCTCACCATCTGGAGATGGACAGACAAATAAATGAGCACTACCATGTGGCAAGTGCTCTGAGAGAGAAATGTATTAAGTCCTGTGATAATATAGGTAGGGATCATCCTGCTTCAAAGAATCCAGAAAGCTTTCAAGGAAGGTGACATCTGAGCTTTTGAAGCAAAAATGGGATTGTGCTGGGTGAAAAGAGGAATGAGAAGACATTCTAGGTAAAAGTACGTGCAGAGGTTATTTGAGACTCTGTGGCCAACTCTAATTTAGCCAGATCTTAGGACAGATGGGTGAGCGAGAGTAAATAAGGCTAGCTACAAAGGAAGGCTGAGGTTAAGGTGTCATGTGAAGTTTGGATACTCCTTTGGGGAACTGGATATTTGCATCTCTGAGAAGGGCCAATGGGGGGACTGTAACTCTGCTCGTCTTTCTCACTGGTTGTCCTGTTTTCTTCGTCTTTCTAACCTGAGCTCTGGGGGCCTAGCTAGCCAGGGGCAGTCCCCCTTCACTGAGATTCACCACTGACTGTGGACTGAAAGCCTAAGGTTAGTCTTGCCGGGGAAGTGTTGTTGCGATGGCTGGGATGCCTGGGTAGCGGCTCCTGCCACTTCAGGCTGTGACAAGAAGAGCATGGTTCTTCTCTCTGGCTACTACAGATTCTGCTGACACAAAGGATGCCGTTTATCTGGTGGTGGCCCAGATCTGGTGGTGGCCCAGATCCTAAGAACTTACATCTTTCCCCCATTCGCCAGTGTGAGTGGCTGTCAACTTACTGCAGAAACATGCCAAGATATTTGGGGCTGCTGGAATAATCAGTTAGCTTTCACTTTATTTCGTCTTAAACAAGCATTTGGTTTTATCAAAAGGATTCCAATAAAACATTAAAGCAAATAAAGTAGAAAAAGAAGTTTGGACCTTACCCTATCCCTATCAATGATGGGAAATCACACAAGATTTAAAATCTGGTGATTTTTTTGAATGAAATATTTCAGACACAGAAAAAGGGGCAGAAAAGAATATATTGAATGTCTGTATACCCAATATCTAACTTCAGAAAGCATTACAATTGCCTTTCAAACCCTCTACGTACTTCTTGATTGCATATGTCTTTCTCTTCCCAGAAGTAGATACTTTCTTAATTTTTATATTTATCATTCCTAAAACACATTTATTCTAAAGAATATTAAATAACATATTATTATTTTTATGTTATTAAACTTTTGTGCATATTATCTTACATTCTGCAACTTACTTTTTATTCAGTATTATATTTGTGAAATTTTTATTGATTTGTGCAATCCAGCTTCAGTGTTGTATAACATTCCATTGTATAAAAATAAAAATATAGCACAGTTCATTTTGTTGACTGTAGGTGGTTTCCCATTTTCTTGGTATTGAAGACAATACTGAAGACATGTTCTTATTTACATATCCTTGTGTTTATTTGGGAAAGTGTCTTAAGGAAATATACCTAGGAATTAAATTACTGTGTCATAAGGTTTGGGCAACTTCGACTTTACTAGATATTGCGAAACAGCCCGCCAAATGATGGTACCAACATACACTCTCACCAGCAATATAAAGACCCATGCTTCTGAAATTCAACTCCAGTGATTTTCGGTTTGATTGAATAAACCGAACAGAGGCTGCTACAGGGGAAAGGCTGGAGGAAGCAAGCAGCTGGGAGGCTCCTGTACCTGAGAGTTTAGGAGGCCCTGAACTAAAATGATGGCTGTACCAAAGGAGAATTATTTACTAGAGAAATATTTACGAGTTAAAGCTGAAAGAAACTACTGACTGGGTAAAAGAAAGAGAAGGCTCTAAAGCAACTCTGAGAGTTTTGCTTTTACTTTATACAACTGATCAGATGATGATACCATTAATTGAGATAGTAAACACAGGAGGAGATGGTTTTTAAATTGTAGGGTAAGGACAATAGGCACATTCTTTGGAATGTCAAGTTTGAGGTACTCCTGGGACCTCTAGGTAGGGGATGAAGTTCAAGAGGCAAGACCATGTTGGTAGTAAAAAACTGTGATGCTTGTTAACCTAGGGAGCAACAAAGAATCAGATGTGCAGGCTCAAAGCAATGAAGAAAAAATAAAGAGAACACCACTTTCTATTCATTAACACTAGTTTCTCTATTCCAGGAAAAAAAATTCAGTTATATGCCCCATGATACAAGGGAGGTACCCTCCCCTTTAACTCTATATCTGACTTTCCGCCTGTCAAGACTGAAACCTTCAGCCTGAGATGGAACAAACAGGGATAAAAGAAGACAGCTTGATAACACTAGAGCTCAAAGAGCTACCAAGCTGTGCTTTAAATGTTATTATCCAAAAGGAGATGACCTGACATCCTGTTTGACAAAGGAAACAAGACTTCACTCCTTTGAATGTTTTCTACTCAGATATACTCAAGCAATTCTGGACTTTGCTGTGCTTTGAACTCCTTGTTCTTCCAGGTGTATGGGAAGGTGCCTTTTTAAGCAAGAAGGAAATATTTACTGAAAAGTTATGATGAATACTTCTTCATTCTCTGCCTAATTTCAACTAAGTGTGAACAGAAGCTCAGGAAACAGGTAACAGTTGTGACCCAGAAGTTTCATCCTAAGTGGAATATAGGAACAGCTCGGAATCTACTGTACCACCCGAGTCAGGCCTGGTTTTCAGCAGTAACTGACCTTGGAAAACCTAGGGTTAAAAACCCAGAGTTATATTCTAATAAAACAGTGTGTTGGTCTCTCTATTTTTAGAAAGAAAGCAGAGATATTAGAAAGCAGGCTGAATTGCCATACTTCAAACCCCGAGGCAAGTAAGGAGTCAGCTGTCCTTGTCCCCTGCCCTACAGTGTGAGGATGGTAATGTCAGTCACCCCACCATGTCTGACCTCCAGACCTGTTCCACAGACACTTGGCCTCATGTGACTGCTGAGCACTTGACATGTGGTTGGTGCAACTGAGGAGCTAACTTTTTATTTTAACCAGTTTAAACTAAAAAATGAGAGGAGTGTAAAATATCATTCCACGAAATACAACTTTGTTTCGGAAGCCGCATTTCGCTTTGATCACTGCTTCGTGTAAGATACTGCTGCTGTGCTATCGTGCACATCGGGCATGCACGCTGTTCCAGACTGCGCAGCTCCAGTCTGGTTGGTTTCAAAGGACTGATTCAGTTCAAATGACTTTCGATGTACAGATGTAATGTGTTTCTTCAATATTTTATGCAGACAGCATGAGTTACCGCAGGGTTTCTTAACCTCAGTGGTACTGACATTTTGGGCTAGATAATCTGTTGTGAGGGGCTGTCCTGAGCACTGCACAAGGGACAGCAGCATCCCTTGTGTTATCTACTGTAGTGTTTTACCTACTAGATGCCAGTAGCACTCCTCACCCCATCCCCCAAGTGCCGATGATGGAAACATGCCAAATGTCCCTTGGCAGGAGAAACTGCTGAGTTACAGTGATACCTACATAAATTAGAATTGGTAATCAGAGTAAAATACGTATTTTAAAATTACGTTTCTAATTTTAAGTATGAACAGATTTTTAAGTTTAAAATAAAGGCGTACTACTGACGAAGAATGGAGTAGAGATGCAAATAGTAATACTACGTTGAAACAGTAAAGAAAAAGTAAGACTGAAAGAAGGTATGTTGCTAGTTTCATGATGAATGGCAACTGCAGTTTGCTTCAACAAGGCAAAACGAAAAAGCTGTTTGTTGTGCAAAAAACTTTTCAAGTTAATGAAGTATACACTATTAAGAAACGTAAGAAAATATAAACTCAGTAAATTTCTTCCTAACATTAAAACATAAAAAATGAATCAACAAAATAGGCTGTCTGAAATCAGAATTAAATGTCCAACAAAAATGTTTAACTATTTTTAACAGTATCTGAGCTTGTTTCTTTGGCCACCACACCATATTTTAGATTGCAATATAGTAAAAAACAACAACAACAACAACAACAACTGTTACTTCAATTATGGACATTTTGTCAGAAAATTATAAGGAAAAAACTAAAAACACCTTATAAAAAGTGAAAGATCTTCAATTAAACCACCAAACAATTACTTGTAAAATATAAGACATTTCTAATGATACAAAAGATCAATTGTTTCAAAATGTTTTAAATTACAAGTACTTTTCTTTGGAGATAGATGATACCGCTCAGTTAATACTTTGGGTACATTTTGTCTCTAAGAACTCCCAACTATACAAAGAAATCTGTCAACTTGCAGCCTAAAAACCTGAATTTGTGGCATAAATATTATAAACTCTTCTACATCTGTCAATGAAAGATTTGACTGGATATTCTGTAAAATTCCAACACATGGATGGTGCTTCAATGATATTAAGTCAAATCCAGGTTTACTGGCATTTTAAAACAAGACTGAAGTTTCCTTCTGCTTCACTCTACTGCATGGTACATATTAAAAATATTTGTGCAATGTTCTGAAGCAGTCTCTCTAAGTGTCACAGATACAGTTACTAAAGTAATTTAGTCTGTGCCTGCAAGAGCTGTGGACACTGCCCCGACTTCAGTAGGTTGGCACTGGTTCGATTCCAGGTCAGGACACATGCCTTGGTTGCAGGCCAGGCTCCTAGTTGGGGGCGTGTGAGGGGCAACCTATTGGTGTCTCTCCCACATGGATGTTTTGCTCTCTCTCTCACTAAAAATAAATAAAATCTTTAAAAAGAACCCCTCTCTCCATTCTTCTCTTTCTAAAACAATGGAAAAAAAATGTCCTCAGGTGATGATAAAAAAAAAAGCTATGAACACTGCCAGTTCACGGAACAGTTGAGAAAATAGAAGGCAATGACAATGAATCAAATCATCCTGAGTCCTTTGCAAATGCTCATTGGTTGAGTTGTACAAAGGTTTAAAGATTTACTATGCCCCTAGTTATTCAACTCAAGATCTTGAAATAAAAGGAGTGCCTGACAAATTTCAATAATAAAAAACAATATTTTATTAATGAGTTAAATTTGAAACTCCAAGAAAAGAAAAGGCTTATTTTGTGACCTATCGACAAGGTATTTATGTTAAAATGGAAAATTTTCATAATAATAATAATAAACATTTTTCTAATGTGAATCAATATGAATATTTTAATTGTAACCGACCATACTAACCAGATGCAAAAACTACAAGATGAACATGAAAAATGCTTTGTTGATATTGATAAACTTAGAGTTGCCTAAGTTTAACCATTTATGCCATACCCCTTTGACTTTGGTGTTAACACAAGAGTTATTAAATTTCCTTAAACTGGACAGATGTCACTAGAAATGAATTAGAATTCATTTTACTTTGAAGTAAAATGAATTCTAAAAAAGATGAACCACTTTTATCAATGTGGATGCAAATGTCAAAGGGAAATTATTTTTAGGTACTCAATTCAGTTATGGTAAAACTTTTAAGTATGTTTGAAACAACTTGGGCATATAAGTCTATTTTTTTCAACTGTAAGTATTATGAAATCTAAACAGAGATCAAATACTTCCAAATGAAAATATATCCCTAGTATTCTGATAATATTTATCAAGAATAGACGTCGAATTCTGCATTTCCCAAATGACTGATAAACAAAACCCCAAAGCAAAGCATACCTCTACATGTATACATTATCTCTGGAAGAATATCCAAAAAGGGAAGTGGGAAAGGGAATTCTTGCTCTAGCACAAAGGTCTTGCTTTAAAGGTCAGACAGAAGGAAGAACAGCAGCTTTAACCTAAGTCGAGGCCCTAAGACTCTAGTGCGCAAATGTCCTCAACAGACCTGTTTGGCTGCGTGCCTAAAGAAGCCTCCTCCTTCCTAGAGTGACTTCCATGGCAATACAGGAGGGAGGGAACAATCCGGAAACTCTCCAGAAGCAAATGATGAGTGGTCATCTCCTGGAGCTTTGCAAAGGAGCTATAATGGGAACATAGCTATCCTGGTCAGATTTTACCTCTGGTACAACATGATGCACCCTGGCCTTCAGATGTCCTTCCAAAGTCTCAAGGGCAGTGGCACTCTACCCTAGGAAGTATTGCTGTGTTGTACTTTCAGTGCAGGTCGGGAGCTACGGGCACAGGGTTGGTACACGGGAAATACATGAGTAATTACTGACTAATTCAGAGTTAGCCAAGATAGATCTGCATTTCCCAGCTGGATTAAATGCTATACGTCTACTACATATAGTCAGTAAAGTTCACTTAAAATTCCTTCTGGGTGGAAGGGGTATAAAAATACAGGATTAAGATGTGACACGCTGTTGACATAAGCCCTTAACTCAAAGTGTTTCATTATCACCTCTTTATCCAGCCAAATTTCTAAGTGTCATCTTATAATTTCTCTCCCTAATGAAACTTGTCATCTTTTACAAGGTCATAGGAATTTTACAGAAATACAGTCATAGTTGGGGATTTTAACACCCCATTGACTTCAATGGATAGATCTTCCAGGCAGAAAATTAACAAGGAGACAGCAGCCTTAAACAACACACTAGATCAAATGAATTTAATCAACATCTTCAGAGCATTTCACCCCAAAGCAGCAGAATATACATACTTTTCAAGTGCACATGGAGCATTTTCTAGGATAGACCACATGTTAGGACACAAAACAAGTCTCAGTAAATTTAAGGAGACTGAAATCATTATGAAGCATCTTCTCTGACCACAATGCTATGCAACTAGAAATCAATCACAGAAACACAGAAAAACAGGCAAAGACATGGAAACTAAATAACATGTTAATAAACAGGTGAATGGATCAACAATGAGATCAAGGAAGAAATAAAAAGATAGCTTGAAACAAATGAAACTGAGGACGCAACAATCCAAAATCTGTGGGACACTGGGAAAGCAATCCTAAGAGGGAAATTCAGCAATATAGGCCTATCTCAAAAAAAAAAAAAACAAGAAAAAGCTCAAACAAACATTCTAATTCATATTTAAAGGAACTTGAAAAAGAACAACAAAGCCCAAAGTGAGTAGAAGCAAGGAAATAATAAAGAGCAGAGCAAAGCCCTGGCTGGTGTGGCTCAATGGACTGAGTGCCGGCCTTCGAACCTAATGGTCACCAGTTTGATTCCCAGTCAGGGCACTTGCCTGGGTTGCAGGCCGGGTCAGGCCTCCAGTAGGGGGCATGTAAGAGGAAACCACACATTGATGTTTCTCTCCCTCTTTCTCCCTCCCTTCTCCTCTGTCAAAAATAAATAAAATCTCTAAAAAAAGATCAGAGCAGAAATAAATGAAATAGTCTACAAAAACGATACAAAAGATCAATGAATCCAAGAGTTGTTTTTTTGAAAAGATAAACACGATTGACAAATCTTTAACCAAAACTCATCAAGAAAAACAGAGAAAGTCCTTTTTATTTGGGTCCCCAAATAAATAAAATCAGAAATGAAAGAGGAGAAGTAACAACTGACACCAAAAAAACATAAAGGATTGTGAGAAAATATTATGAATAACTATATACCAAAACTGGACAACCTGGACGAAATGGATAAATCCCTAGAAATATATAATCTTTCAAAACTAAATCAGGAAGCATCAGAGAATCTGAATAGACAGATTACACCTAGTGAAATTGAAGCAGTAATCAAAAAACTCCCAACAAACAAAAGCCTGGACCAGATGACATCACAGGTGAATTTTACCAAACATTCCAAGAAGTAAAACCTCTCCTTCCCAAACTCATTTTACAAGACCAGCATTATTCTAATTCCAAAATCAGATAAGATACAACAAATAAAAGAAAATTATAGGCCCATATCCCTGATGAACACAGACGCTAAAATTCTTCACAAAATATTAGCAAACTGAATACAGCAATGCATGAAAAAGATCATATACCATGATCAAGTGGGAATTATACCAGGAATGCAAGGTTGGTGCAACATTTGCAAATCAATACATGTGATACACCACATAAAAAAAATGAAGAATAAAAACCACACGATCATATCAATAGATGCAGAAAAGGCATTTGATAAAATCCAGAACCCATTTATGATAAAATATCTAAGCAAAGTGGGATTAGAAAGGGAACATACCTAAACCTAAAAAAGCCATTTATGACAAACTCACTGCCAGCATCATACTCAATGAGCAAAAACTATAAACATTCCCCCTAAGATCGGGAACAAGACAGGAATGTCTGCTTTCACCTCTCTTATTCAACATAGTACTGGAAGTCCTAGCCTCAGCAATCAGACAGGAAGAAGAAATAAAAGGAATCCAAATGGGAAAGGAAGAAGTAAAACTGTCATTATTTGCAGATGACATGATACTGTACATAGAAAACCCCAAGGATCCACCAAGAAACTATGAGAACTGATAAATAAATTCAGCAAAGTAGCAGGATACAAAATTAATATCCAGAAATCAGTTGCATTTTTACATGTCAATAATGAACTAAAAGAAAGGGAAATTAAGAAAACAATCCCATTCACAATTGCTACACAAAGAATAAAATACCTAGGAATAAGTTAACCAAGGATGTAAAAGACCTGTACTTGGAAAATTATAAGACACTAAAGAAAGAAACTGAAGAAGATACAAATAAGGAGAAGCACATACCTTGTTCATGGATAGGAAGAATTAACATCTTAAAATGTCCATAGTACCCAAAGCAAGTTATAGATTCAATGCAATTCCTATCAAGATTCCAATGATGTTTTCACAGAACTAGAACAAATGTTTCAAAAATTTATATGGAATTAAAAAAGGCCCCACATATCAACAATGATCCTGAGAAAGATGAACAAAGTTGGAGGAATTGTACTACCTAATATCAAACTATACTATAAGACCATAGTAATCAAAACAGCATGATGCTGGCATAAAAACAGACACAGAGATCGATGGAACAGATTAGAGAACCCAGAAATAAACCTACACACACCTTTACAGTCTATCAATATTCAACAGAGGAGGCAAGCATATACAATGGGCCATAGATAGTTTATTCAATAAATGGTATTGGGAAAATGAAACACATATATGCAGAAAAATGAAACTAGACCACCTTCTTACACTACACACAAGAATAAATTCAAAATGGATCAAAGACTTAAATGTTAGATCTGAAACCATAAAAATTGTAGAATAAACCACAGGTAGCAAAATCTTGGACATTGCTCATAGCAGTATTTTATTGGATATATCTCCCCAGGCAAGGGAAACAAAAGAAAAAAATAAACAAATGAGACTACATCAAACTAAAGAGTTTTTGCACAGCAAAGGAAACCATCAACAAAAAGGCAATCCACAGAATGGGAGAATATATTCACCGATATGATTGATAAGGGGTTAATATCCAAAATTTATAAAGAATTTAAACAACTCAACACCAAAAAGACCCCAAAACAACCCAATTAAAAAATGGGCACAGGACCTGAATAGACACTTCTCCAAAAACAACATACACATGGCCAATAGACTTGAAAAAATGTTCAACATCACTAGTCATCAGAGAAATGCAAATTAAAACCACAATGAGATACCATCCCATACCTGTCAGAATGGCTGTCATCAATAAATCAACAAACAACAAGTCCTGGCGAGGATGTGAAGAAAAGGGAACCCTAGTGCACCGTTGGTGGGAATGCAGATTGGTGTAGCCACTGTGGGAAGTAGTATGGAGATAACTCAAAAAATTAAAAATGGACCTGCCTTTCAATCCAGCTATTCCATTTCTGGGAATATATCCAAAGGAACCCAAAACACTAATTCAAAAGAACATAAGACACCTATGTTCATTGTAGCATTATTTACAATCATCAAGATAGGAAAGCAGCCTAAGTGTCCATCAGTAGATAAGTGGGTAAAACAACTATGGGACATTTACACAATGGAGTACTACTTGGTCATAAAAAAGAAGAAAATTTCACCCTTTGTGACAGTATAGATGGACCTGGAGAATATTATGCTAAGTGAAATAAGCCAGTCAGGGAAAGACAAATATCACACAATTTCACTCATATGTGGAATCTAATGAACAAACTGACCTAACAAGGAAAATGGGGACAGACTCATAGATGGAGAGCCGGATGACAGCTAGTGGCAGGAGCAGGGGTGTGGTTAGGGGGTGGAGGGATTGAGCAAAAAGGAAAAAGGACTCATGGACATGGACAACAATGTGGTGATTGCTGGGGGGAGGAGTGTATAAGGAGACTATATGATAATGAAAAACAAATACAATAAAGTTTAAATCAGAAAAAGAAAAAGAAAACTATAAGCCACTTGATAAAGATGGCTATTTGAGAAAGTTCCATTTCTTATTAATTTCATTAAACCCTGACTAAAATTGTGAGTGTTGCTCCAATAGCAGACTTCATCAAGTATATCTGTGTTATTTATCATACCAGAAGGAGAAGGGACAGATTTTTGTAAACAGGCATACAAATCAATATGAGGTTTTAACAGATGGAGTCTTGGTTGGGAGCCACAGCAGCCCCTTCAGGTCCAGTGCTAAAAATCATTCAGCTGAAAATACTTAAAGACCCAGACATTTGCTTGGCAAGTCACTTGGGGAATCTGCATCTTGCTAAATGTAATCTGCCCAGTCTGGGTCAGAATGATGGCCACACATCTGCTCAGGGTAGTCAGCAGTTAACACACTAAGCCACAGCCACAGAGCTATACTGAATATCACTGCTGCAAGTAGTGCAATACCACCATAATATAATTTGCCCCACTGAGGTATTTTTAGAGATATTGAATAGATATTGAATGGTTTGGCATTCAGGGAGATGCTTCTAGTTGAATATAAGAAGCATACACTATACACACAGTTTAGATCACTGGAGACGTGGGGGAGAGGGGCAAAGAGGCTCAGCAGCTATCAGCATTGGTTTAGCATTGGTGGCTCACCTATCGCTGGGTCCCTGACATTGTGCAAACCTGCCTTAGACACCCATAGTGTGACCAAGCTTTTTGTTCCAGTCCAAATGCAGAAAGGTATAGAAGGTGTCTCTGAAGTTAGGTCTGGGACACAATTATCCCTAGCACTCTTTAGTGTCTTACAACAGTTCAACAATGGGAGGGCCCCAACAGAAGAAATGTATCTTTAAAACAAAAACTAAATCTACAGAACCTCAGATAGCTGGATTCAAGCCTAAAATTGGGGAACTGATCCCTGTTGTCTATGTCTGATGGATATCAGCAAGGTCTAAGAGCTACTCAACTGTGATTTCCATCTTAAAATAACCCTCTCGTCTGCATACAGGTTTATGCAATGCTGACACCTAAGGAACGCCCCCCCACCCTCCCATTTCTGCTTCCATTCAAAAACAACAAAACAGACCATGGAATTTGCAAGCAACATGAAGAAAATCCAAACCCTCCAATTCTAGCTCCTGTTATTCAAAAAGTGGCCTCATATAAAGCACGGTAGTGATGGTCAAAAGTTGAATTTCCTGCCCTCCCCCATGAAGACCTAATTTTTTTCTACTTTTTTAAATTAAGGCAAAATTCACATATAGGAAAATTTACCGTTTTTACTGTATAGTCTAAAAGTTTTGAAAAATGCATACAGTCATGTAATCAACACCACAATCAAGATACACGACAGTTCCATCACCCATAAAGTTCCCTTGTGCCTCTCCTTCCAACTCCAGCCCCTGGCTGATGTGAATTCTGTGCCTACAACTTTGCCATTTCCAGAATGTCATATACATGGAATCATACACTATGTAGCCTGAGTCTGGTCTCTTTCATACTGCATAATGCAATTGAATTCATCCGTGTTGTTGTATGTATCAGTAGTTTGCTCCTTTTTATTGCTGAGTAGTATTTCATTACATTGGATGTACTACGGTTTGTTTATTCACTCCTCCATTCAGGGTCATTTGGGTTGTTTCCACTTTTGACAGAATGTATGGATAAAGCTCCTGTAGACATTTGTTCAACCCAAGTTTTCATTTCACTTGGGTAAGTACCTAGGAGGGGACTGCTAGAAGATCTACATTTTAGAATATCTGCCTGGTTCTATCTGTGC
The DNA here is from genome assembly GCA_028533065.1 of Trachops cirrhosus. Lineage (NCBI taxonomy): Eukaryota > Metazoa > Chordata > Mammalia > Chiroptera > Phyllostomidae > Trachops > Trachops cirrhosus. The sequence goes on from CM052542.1 coordinate 137,513,531, forward strand.
TATTTCTACATAACAGTTATGTACTTTCCCAGTGGAATAGCTATGATGCTATTTCTGTGATGCTTCTCTTCCTGGTCCATCTATATCATTTCTCTGCCCTCCTGGGTATAAGAAACATCTCCAAATCATTACCACTTATGAACTTCATTAACACTCTGTTTACTTTCGGCCCTAAATCATTAATAAAAATGCTAAATATGCCCAATTTCCTCAGCACCCTGCAGCATCCTAGAAAACAACACTCATTCCCAACCCAGACACACACACTACCCTTTAGTTTACACTTGATTTACACCACACATTGTATCAGTAGTTTCTCCTCTATCTTCTTAATCGATTTTCAAATGAGCCAAGAATTTTCAGTATATCACCTTTAATAACCACAGGAAAACCAAACAGAGCTTCCCTCAACTCATTTGCAGTTAGTGTACTTGCTGTATACACAGATAACAGACAAGGACCAATAGAGAATAAACTCAGAAAATCTGAGATGTTTCTCTTAACACAAGCCTAAAAGCAACACTGGGCTTTGTCCTCCTAGGACAGTGTCCCATTCTAAAAACAGTCTTTGAAATAAAGGCTGTATTAATTAAACTAGAGAAGAGAAAAAAATGCCAGCATAATTAACATACAAAGCAACAGTATGGCCTAATTAATCACCATGAAGAGCAATCGAATAAAATACTATGCATTTTTATGGAGCAATTTAATCTGGCAAGCAATTAATCACAGAAACACTAAGCAAAACAAATGGATTTCCCTTTAAGGAAGTCACATTTATCATCTGTAATGTATCCCAAACTCTAATTTGTTATCCCGACTCAAAATTGTCCAGGAGACAATGAATTGTCAGCCTTAGCAGAACACTGATTTCTGGTGAAAAAGAACATTAAGCTTTTCAAATCAAGTTACAATCCCTTAACAAGCAAAGAGCTATAAAGGATAAGGGGCAGAGGTACGTGGCAATGGGCATGGAGGTCTTAACCTCAAAAGTTCCAAATCTGGATCAGTTTAGTCAATTCCATAGATAATTGCTAAATGATTCATGAAAAATAAACACTGAGCATTAGGAGTGATAATTATACGTCACAGATATTACCAAAACTTCAAAGGGAGGAACCTCCATAACTACAACAGAGGTAAACAGCTTTTGATCTTCAGAAGAAGAGGGGACACATTTCAACACAGTGAAATTTAACTCAAGAAATGTATTTCCTTTACTCCTTCCTTCTCTCCTTTCTTCATCTTTAAACAATGACCCATTATCCCTGAGCCCCAATAGCTTTATCAATGTGAAGAATGTCAACAGGATGATTTTTAAAATATTTTAATTGATTATGCTATTACAGCCATCCCAGTTTTCCTCCCTTTGTCCCCCTGCACCCAGTACCCCCCATTCCCTCCAGCAATCTCCCCTGCTTAGTTCATTTCCATGGGTGATGCATATAAGTTCTTTGGTTTCTCCATTTCCTATACTGTTCTTAATATCCCCCTGCCTATTCTGTACCTACCAATTTGTACTTCTTACCCCTGCACCTGTTCCTCCATTCTCCCCCTTCCCCTCCCAACTGGTAACCCTCCTGATGATCTCCATATTTATGGTTCTGTTCCTGTTCTGCTTGTTTGTTCAGTTTGTGTTTTAGTCTCAATTGTTGACATTGTGAATTTATTGCCATTTTAATGTTCATAGTTTTGATCTTCTCTTTCTTAAATAAGTCCCTTTAACATTTCATCTAATAATGGCTTGGTAATGATGAACTCCTTTAACTTTACAGTGTCTGGGAAACACTTTATTTGCCTTTCCATTCTAAATGATAGCTTTGCTGGATGGAGTAATCTAGATTGTAGGTTCTTGCTTTTTATCACTTTGAATACTTCTTGCCAGTCCCTCCTTGCCTGCAAAGTTTCTTTTGAGAAATCAACTGACAGTCTTATGGGAACTCCTTTGTAGGTAGCTATCTGCTTTTCTCTTGCTGCTTTAAAGATTCTCTCTTTATTTTCAACCTTTGGCATTTTAATTATGATGTGTCTTGGTGTGGTCCTTTTTGTGTCCATCTTGTTTGGGACTCTCTGTGTTTCCTGGACTTGTATGTCCATTTCCCTCACCAAATTAGGGAAGTTTTGGAATTTCATTATTTTTTCAAATAAGTTTTCAATTTATTGATCTTTCTCTTCTCCTGGCACCCCTATGATTCAAATGTTGGTACATTTGACATTGTCCCAGAGACTCCTTACCCTATCCTCATTTTTTTGGATTCTTTTTTCTCCTTGCTGTTCTGATTGATTTTTTTTCTTCCTTCTGTTACAAATCATTGATTTGATTCTTGCCTTCATCCATTCTGTTGTATTCCTGCAAATTTTCCTTTATTTCACTTGATGTAAACTTTATTTCTGCCTTGGTCTTTTTTATGCTGTTGAAGTACCCAATGAGTTCCTTAAACATCCTAATAATCAGTGTTTTGAACTCTGCATCTGATAGATTGCTTACCTCCATTTTGTTTAGTTCTTTTTCTGGAGTTTTGTTCTGTACCAAGTACAAATTGGTAGTCACAAAATAGTCATGGGGATGTAAAATACAGCATAGAGAATTAGTCAGTAATATTATAATAACTATGTATGGTGCCAGGTGGGTACTGAAGATATGCGGAGAATATGTTGTAAAGTATATGATTATCTAACTACTATGTTACACACTTGAAATGAAAACAAAATAATACTGAATGTAAACTATAATTTAAAAATAAAATTAAAGAAAAAGAGAAGTGCATAGTTCCCTAGAAAAAGAGGGTTATGAGGTAACTTTGGGATGATGAAAATGTTCTATGTCTTAATCTGGGTGATGATTAAATAGGTACAATGTTGTTCAGTTACATACTTAAGATATCACATTTTACCACATATAACTGCTCAATTAAAAAGAAACAAAGATAGGGTTTCAGTGAATTGGTAACATTCTATTTCATGAGGTGAGTGGTTTACAGGTTCACTTAAGGATCAAGTTTTATTACAAATATACATTAATATACAGCACTCTTTAGAATTTATCAAATAGTTCATATTTTTTAAATAGGAAATTAATTCAGATTAAATGGCCAAAAGGAGCAGATTTTATTTTATTTTTTAATTTTTAAAAGATTTCATTTATTTATTTTTGGAGAGAGAGGAAAGGAAAGAGAAAGAGAGGGAGAGAAACATCAATGTGTGGTTGCCTCTCATGCACCCCCTAATGGGGACCTGGCCTGCAACCCACGGATGTTCCCTGACTGGGAATCGAACTGGAGACGGTTTGGTTCACCGTTTGGCACTCAATCCACTGAGCCACACCAGCCAGGATTAATCCATCCTATCTAAATCCCATCTAGTAAATTATCCCATAAGGGAAGGTACAGACAACACCGTGTTTCACTGCCCCCTTCTGCCCAGAATGAATTCCAACTACAGATGGCTATTCCTGCTGCCGTTTCGGAGTTGTCACCAAGATGAATGCAGAAGAGGAGGGACCAATGAGAACCAACTGTCTCTGGAGCTTCCTTGAGATTGAGAATTTTTATCATATGAAAACAGTGTCAAATGAGAGATAAATTAATGTTCTTTGGTGTACAGGGTAGTGAAAAATGCATCAGCACACCCTGTGTTTGACATCCCACTCAAATGTTATTGGTTTTAAAAGAAATTACATAGAAACCCAGCAGAACAAAAAATCTCATTAAACCTCTTACAACAGGAGCCCACTTTGCTAAAGCATGCACAATATCTGGGCTCCAGGGAGAAATGCAAAATCAAGGTAAAATTAATCAAAACCTACATAAAAAAGAACAGCAAACGACATTTTAAGACGAAAATCTTTCATCAGTGTTAGAAATTCATAAAGTCTGATCACTGAGTGCATAATTCTGCTTATTATTATCTTCCACTATGTAACACTATATTTATAATTAGGCTGATATCACAGTAAAATGACAGTAAAATGTAGACACAATTCATTTAACAATTAATCTACTGGAGCTAAAAATTCTTACCATGTCATTAATTGCCTGCTTAAAACGCTGCCTCAGTTTTAGTTCTAGATTATCACACGCCTTCTTTAAAAACCCAGGGGAAATGTGATGCACAAGGCAAGGCTTGTTTAGGGGAGAAAGAGCAGGCAGCTTCACGCTTTTCTTTCCCAATGGACCCAACTCAGAAGAGCCTTCATTATGCCCACCACACTTACTCCTGATTAAAAGAAAAAACAGTAAAGAGCATCCTCTTTCGGTAAAGCTCACCCACCCACCCGCACCCCAAACTGCCGTTTTACTGTCCTTTACCTGTCAGTTCTCTCTAATTTATCAACATAAGAACTAAGACTTGCTATAACCTTTTCTTTCTTCTTCTTTTTAAAAATATTTCAATTGGTAAACCTCTCTGCAGGGATTTTGGGAGAGTAGGAGGGTAGAGAAAGATTTGAACCATTCTATGAAGGTTGTCGTCTCTGATTTCTCTATAAAAAGATTTTATTTTTCTCGTCTGGCCCTGGCTGATGATTCTCCACCCACAGTTTTTTTGTCACAAATTTATTCTTTACAAAGAGCTTTCCAGTTGATTCTTTGGGAATTTTTTTTTCAGTTTTCATGTCCATTTTACATAATAGCAGCAAGCCAAAACCCAGAAAGGGGAGTGATTATTTCCCAATCATCCACCAAATCAGTAGCAGATGCAGGATTAGATCAAAGCATCAAAACAAAAATTTAGAAAGGAGTATTTATCAAAAATGCTGATGATACAAAGCTGCAAAGGAAAACCAATACATAAAATGACATAATCAGGCCTTTAAAAAAACTAGAATGATGGGTTTCAATGAACAAGATACATTTAATAAGGATATAGAGTTTCATTTAGATTAGTTTAAAGAAGAAATATCAACTGGAGATGTTCAGGAGATTCAAAACAGTAATAGTAGGTATTTCTGAATGGTGAAAATATTTTTATCCTGACCTGAGGACATGCCCATTGATTTTAGAGAGAGGGGAAGGGAGGGAGAGAGAGAGGAATAGAACAACAATGGGACAGAAACACTGATTGGTCGCCTCTTGAATGAACCTATACTAGGACCAAACCCACAACTCAGGCATGTGCCCTGAACAGGAATCAAACCTGTGAACTTCTGCTTTACAGGACGATGTTCCAACCAACTGAGACACATAAGCCAAGGCTGAATGGTGAAATTTTAGATGGCCTTACTTTACTTTGTTCTTTATACTTTTCTGCATTGTTTAAAATTTCTGTGATAAGCAAGTAGCATTAAAACAAAACAAATTAGCACAAAGCAAAACATCATTACTAACTAATTACAAGATGAGAAAGAGTTAGCTGGATAGCAAGTCACTTTAAGCATATTTCAAAAAAAATTTTTAAATTTTAGTAGGATCTAAGCTTGTTAGGAACCAACAATGCAAGGGATCAAGAGCCTATTTGAAGAAATAATGACCAAAAACTTCCCTAATCTGGTGAAGGAAAAAGATGCACAAGTCTAGGAAGCAGGGAGTCCCAAACAAGATGAACCCAAAGAGGCCCACACCAAAATACATCATGATTAAAACAGGAAAGGTTAAAGACAAAGAGAAAATCTTAAAAGCCACAAGAGAAAGACAGTTACCTACAAGAGAGCATCAGTAATACTGTCAGCAGATTTCTCCACAGAAACACTTCAGGCCAGAAGGGACTGGCGTGAATATTCAAAGTGATGGAAAGCAAGGACCTACGACCAAGACTAGTATGTCCAGCAAGGGCATCATTTAAAATTGAAGGACAAATAAAGAGCGTCCCAGACAGGAAAAAGCTAAGAAAGCTTCTTACGACTAAACCAATATTACAAGAAATGTTAAAGGGCCTGCAAGAAGGAGAAGAAGGAGATGGATAAGGAGGAGGAGGAGGAAGAAGAAAAGAGGAAGACGAAGAAGACAATGACAGTGACAACAGGAACACAGATAAAAAATAAAGTAGCAATAAGTACATACCTATCAATAATCATGTTCAAAGTAAATGACATAAATGCTCCAATCAAAAGACACAGGGTAGCCAAATGGATAAGAAAACAAGATCTATATATATGCCTGCTACAAGAGACCCACTTCAGTACAAAAAATACATATAGGTTAAAAGTAAAGAGATGGGAAAAGATATTCATGCAAATGGAAAGGAAAAAATATCTGGAGTATCAATACTTACAACTGACAAAATAGACTTTAAAACAAAAGCTATAGTAAGAGACAAAGAAGAATACTACATAATGGTAAAAAGAACAATCCAACAAAAGGATATAACCCTTGTATACATTTATGTACCCAACAAAGGAGCACCTAAAAATGTAAAGCAAATCTTGATGGACATAAAGGAAGAGATTGACAGTAATACAGTCTTAGTAGGGGATGTTAACATCCACTGATATATATGGATAGGTCTTCCAGACAGAAAATCGACAAGGAAATACTGGCCTTAAATGATCCACTAGACCAGATGGATTTAATTGACATCTTCAGAGCATTCCACCTCAGACCTGTAGAATATACATTATTTTCAAGCGCACATGAACCATTTTCCAGAACAGAGCATATATTAGGATACGAAACAAGTCTCAATAAATTTAAGAAGACTGAAATGATATCAAGCATCTTCTCTGACCACAATGCTATGAATCTGGAATTAATCACAAGAAAAAAAGTGAAAACACACAAAGACATGGAGGCTAAATAATGTATAACTACACAATGAGTGGATTAACAATGAAATCAAGGAAGAAATCAAAAGATACTTTAAACAAATGAAAATGAGAACACAACAACCCAATATCTATGGGACAAAGCACAAGCAGTCCTAAGGGGAAAATTCATAGCATTACAGCCCTACCTCAAGAGACAATAAAAATTTCAAATAAACAATCTAACTTTACACTGAAAGGAACCTGAGAAAGTACAACAAACAAAGCCCAAACTGAATAGAAGGCAAGAAATAATAAACATTAGAACAGACATAAATAGAAACAATACCAAATATTAAACTTGGTTCTTTGAAAAGATAAACAGGATCAACAAACCTTTAATCAGACTCATCAAGAAAAAAAAGAGAGGACCCAAATAAATAAAATCAGAAATGAAAGAGAACTAACAACTGACTCCACAGAAATACCAGAGATTGCAAGAAAACACCATATGCCAACAAATTGGACAACCTGGGCAAAATGGATACATTTCTAGAAACATACAGACTTCCAAAACTGAATCAGAAAGAAATAAAAACCTGAATAGACTGATTACAACTAAGGAAATTGAAGAACTAAACAAAAAACTCCCAGCTAACAAGAGTACTGGACCAGATGGCTTCACAGGCAAATTTTACCAAACATTCAAAGAAAAACTAACACGTATCCTTCTCAAACTCCTCCAAATATTTCAAGAGGAGGGAAGACTCCTAAGTTCATTTTACATGACCAGCATTATCCTAATTCCAAACCAGATAAAGACACTACAAAGAAAGAAATTTATAGGCCAATATCCCTGATGAACATAGATGCCAAAATCATCAACAAAATATTAGCTAACCAGATCTAGTAATACATTAAAAAGATCACATACCATGATTAAGTGGGAATTACTCCAGGGATGCAAGGTTGGTACAAAATCTGCAAATCAATAAACATGACACACCACATAAACAAAATGAAGAATAAAAACCACATGATCATATGAACAGATGCAGAAAAGCATTTGATAAAATCCATCAATGATAAAACCTTTCAGCAAAGTGGGAATAGAGGGAACATACATCAACATAATAAAGGCTATATATGACACACACACCACCAACATTATACTCAATGGGCAAAAACTAAAAAAAATAGCATTTCCCTTAAGATCGGGAACAGGATAGGGATGTCTGCTTTCATCACTCGTGTTCAACATAGTACTAGAAGTACTAGACACAGCAATCAGAGAAGAAGAAGAAATAAAAGGCATTCAAATTGGAAAGGAATAAGTAAAACTGTCATTATTTGTAGACGACATGATATTGTATATAGAGAATCCTAAAGAATCCACCAAAAAACTACTAGAACTAATGAATGAATTCAGTAAAGTAGTGGCATGATACAAAATCCAGAAATCAATTGCATTTTTTTTTCAAAGATTTTATTTATTTATTTTTAGAGAGGGGAAGGGAGAGAGAAAGAGAGGGAGATAAACATCCATGTGTGGTTGCCTCTCATGTGGTCCCCACTGGGGACCTGGCCTGCAACCCAGGCATGTGCCCTGACTGGGAATCGAACCTGCGATGCTTTGGTTTGCAGCCCGCGCTCAATCCACTGAGCTACGCCAGCCAGGGCTCAATTGCATTTTTTAAAAATTTTTATTTATTTATTTTTAGAGAGAAGGAAAGGGAGAGAAAGTGAGAGGGAGAGAAACATCAATGTACAGTTGCCTCTAACACATTCTCAACTGGGGATCTAGCCCGAAACCCAGGCATGTGCCCTGACTGGGAGTTGAACCAGCGACCGTTTGGTTTGTAGGCCAGTGCTCAATCCACTGAGCCACATCAGTCAGGGCCAATTGCATTTTTACAAATCAATAATGAGCTATCAGAAAGGGAAATCAAGAAAACAATCCCATTCATAATTGCTTCAAAAAAGAAGAAAATACCTAAGAATAAATTTCACCAAGGATGTAAAAGACATGTGCTCAGAAAATTACATGATACTGAAGAAAGAAACTGAGGACTACACAAAATAAGTGGAAGGATATACCATGTTGACAGACAGGAAAAATTAACATCATTAAAATGTCCATACTACCCAAAGCAATCTATAGACTCAATCCAATTCCTATCAAGATACCAATGGCATATTTCACAGAACTAGAAAAAAATATTCCAAAAATTTATATGGAACCGAAAAAGACCTGGAATAGCCACAACAATATTGAGAAAGAAGAACAAAGTGGGAGGAATCATGCTACCTGATATCAAACTATAGTACATGGCCATAGTGATCAAAACAGCATGGTACTGGTCTCTGGCTGGTTGGCTCTTTTAATGGAGTGTTGTCCCATGCACTCAAGGGTTGTGGGTTCCATCCCTGGTCGGGCCACATGAGGCAGACAACCAACTGATGTTTCTCTCTCACACTGATGTCTCTCTCTCTCCCTTCCTCTCTCTCTAAAACTCAATAAAAACACGTCCTTGGGTGAGGATTTTTTAAAAAGCACTTAAAAACAGTGTGGTACTGGCACAAAAAACAAACATATAGATCAATGGAACAAAATAGAGGGCTCAGAAATAAACCCACATCTTTAGAGTCAATTAGTATTTAACTAAGGAAGCAAAAACATACAATGGGGTAAAGATAGTTTATTCAATAAATAGTGTTGGGAAAATTGGACAGATATGTGCAAAAAATGAAACTAGACCACCTTCTAATGCCATACACAAGAATAAACTCAAAATGGATTAAAGACTTCAATGTTAGCCCTGGCTGGTGTGGTTCAGTGGATTGAGCACCAGCCTGAAAACCAAAAAATCACCAGTTCAATTCCTAGTCAGGGCACAGGCCTGGATTGCGGGCCCGGTCCTCAGGTGGGAGCATGCAAGAGGCAACCAATTGATGTATCTCTCACACATTGATGTTTCTCTCCCTCTCTGTCTTCCTCCCTTCCCCTCTCTAAAAGTAAATAAATAAAATCTTTTTTTAAAAAAGACAAAATGTTAGTCTCAAAACCATAAAAATCTTGGAAGAAAACATAGACTGTAAAATCTCAGACATTTCTCATAGCAATATTTTTTCTGAAATATCACCTCAGGTAAGGGAAACAAAAAAAAATAAACAAATGAAACTACAACAAACTGAAAAGTCTTTGTGCAGCAAAGGAAACCATCAACAAAATGAAAAGACAACCCACTGAATTGGAGAACATATTGGCTGATACATCTGATTAAGGGTTAATATCCAAAATTTGTAATGAACTTATAAAACCCAACACCAACAGAACAGTCCAATTAAAAAATGGGCAAAGGACCTGAATTAGACACTTCTCCAAAGGCGACATAGAGGCGGCCAACAGACATATGAAAAAATGCTCCATGTCACTAATCATCAGAGAGATGCAAATTAAAACCACAGTGAGGTATCACCTCACACCTATGAGAGTGGCTATCACCAATAAATCAACAAACAACTAGTGCTGGCAAGGATGTGGAGCAAAAGTGGTGCCAATGCAGACTGGTACAGCCACTGTGGAAAACAGTAGGGAGTAACCTCAAAAAATTAAAAATGGAACTGCCTTATGACCCAGCGATCCCACTTCTAGGAATTTATCTGAAGAAACCCAGAACACTAAATCAAAAGAATACACACACCCCTATGTTTACTGCAGTGTTATTTACAAAGCCCAGTTCTGGAAGCAGAGTGCCCAAGTGTCCATCAATAGATAGTGGAGAAAACAACTATGGGACATTTACACAATGGAACACTACTCAGTCGTAAAATGAAGGAAACCTTACCCTTTGTGACAACATGGCTGGACCCAGATAGAATCATGCTAAGTGAAATAGGCCAGACAGAGAAAGATAATTACCATATGATTTCACTAATCTGTGGAATCTAATGAACAAAATGAACTAACAAGCAAAACAGAGACAGACTCATAGACAGAGAGCAGGCAGCTAGGTGTGGGGGAGGTGGCTTGGTTGGTGCGGGTGGGGGGATTGAGCAGAAAATAAAAAAAAACTCATGGACACAAACAATAGTGTGGTGATTGCCAGGGGGAGGAGGATAAAGGGAAGTGGAGGGAGATGGGAGAGGGTGTAAGAGGGATAAATGGTGATGGAAGGAGACTTGAGTGGTGAACACACAACATAGTATAAAGGTGATGTGTTGTGGAAGTGTGCACCTGAAACCTGTATAATTTTGTTAACTAGTATCACCCCAATAAATTCAATTAAAAAACTCAGGCTGCAAATAAAATATCCCAGGTGTTAATAGTCTCCTTATAATTTAAGCTACTTAGACTGTATTTGGATCCAGTTCTAGGTGTTACTAAGTCCAGTAAACATTTACTGAATGCTCATTTGGTACAAGGCATACCCTAACACCATACTTAAGGAATGAAATTGAGAAGTTAAAATATGTCTAAATACAATCACGATAGCCAGAGATTCCGAACCTATGTATATGAAGAACAATTGAGGGAAGAAAGGATGTTCTGCCTATCCAAGGGCAATCACATTATCTGCTGATTCATTCCATTAGCAGGTAAACAGTCTACTGCTCAACAAGGTTAGAATACCTGAATTATGTGACCAGCGATCTGGCCCGACCTTTGGGAAAGATCGAGAGGGAAAATGAGGGATAAGATGAAGAACTGCCCACAGTTGAAAAAGACTACTTTATAAAGTGCCCTGGATATAAGATGCAAAATGGAAAGGAATTAAGGACCTTAATTATGCCTGTTGACCCCATTTGCAGGTAGGCTTTCTGTAAGTTATAACTAGAAACCATCCATTCATTAACTAAGCCAGGATTAAATGTCTACGTTTCCCAGCAAGAGTTCCTTTAAAAAAAAATCATTGTTTTCTCAGCTGAAAGCAAAACTTTTTTTCTTACTTTGGGATCAATAATTAGAGAGCAGCACAACCCTGACAGGATTAGGGATAGTTGTACCAGCAAAAGGAGGCCATCTCCATAGAGTCAGAGGATAGAAAAAAACGACAGCTGGCTGGGAAAGAGCAAAGACCCAGGAACCATAGGCTCTGGACTGCTGTAACTCCGGCCCCCTCCCACCACTCTAGCCCTATTATATAATGTGTCAACTGGAAAAAACTTCCTTCCTGACCTCCTACAACAGAGCAGCAATGCTAGGTTACCTAGACTGCCCCCTGGTCCTCAACTCCTAGCATTCAGAAATAGTTGTAAAGATAAGGATGCAGTGACAGGAATAATAAAGAAATGCTCCTAAAACCACCGGCTTCTAAAGAAAGAATCCCAAATCTGTCTCACACAAACAAACGATACTTCCTCTTATTCACTCTTTCTCTCTCTCTCTCTCTCTTGGTTTTTGATGCTCACCTAAAGAAACTAGAAATAAGTCTTGGCTGTGTGGCTCAGGGGATTGAATGCCGGCCTGTGAACCAGAGTCCCAGGCTCGATTCCTGGTCAGGGCACATGCCAGAGTTGTGGGCTGGGCCCCCAGTGGGGGGCATGCGAGGGACAGCCATGCATTGATGTTTCTCTCCCTCTCTTTCTCCCTACCTTTCCCTCTCTAGAAATAAATAAATAAATAAATAAAATCTTTTAAAAAAAAGAACTGGAAATAAGATACTATTTCCTGCTGATTAAAAGATCAGCAGAATGCAGGCCATACATCAGATGGCTCATTTCAGATACCCGTAAAGTTAATGCTAAGTTGAAAACTGAAAGTTAATTTAGCACACCATAAAATTATAGGCAGGAGAGCTAATTAATTACTGGTGGGACAAATGCAAACCAGAGACCTTTGCTGTAAATACATATTTACAGAAACAAAGCATGTTGTGAGACTGTGGACCTACAGTGAGAGGGAAGACTTTGGAACATTCTGGAGGAAAATGCCAATCATACATTTCACCTTCAGTGCTCTCAACAATTTCATCTGCAACTGTCTGCTCAGAACAAAACCCTTCCAACTTACCTCAAGGCCCTGGGACTCTTAATTACCTGTTGTCCCCAGGAAATAGCTACTCCATTATCACTGGCTCAGTCACAAATGCAGTCCTTCCAAGCCACCTCAAAGGCTTGTTAGTAGTATGATACTTAGTATAATCATTAAGAAAAAGAAAAATATCAATGGAATTAACAAGCAAAAAGATTGTCCGATTATTTGCCAAAATAACACTCAAAGTAAGGTCACCAGATACATATACGATCTCTCCCAAGTAATTCCCTATTACAAGGTTCCTCAAGTTGGCTAGTCACATCCATATAGAACCCTAGCTTTTACAGAGGGTGAAGCCCCACACCTAGGAGGCCTCAACTGACACTCTCAGAGCATGCACCTTGAACCCACTAAGGAGACCCTATTTCACAGTCCAGTAGCTTGCTTCAGGACAGTGGGCTGGGCTCACTCACTTGCTGACTCCTTTTCTCCTAGGAGTTATACTCCAGAAATAGTCCCTCATCTGAGCCAGTAAAAACAGGCCACAATCAGCAGCCTCTATCCTGCTGGGAGAAAATGAGATGCAAAAGACAAGGCACAGGACAAGAATATCTTCCACAAACCAACCCTGACTCCAGATATAAAAGAACATACCTAACAACTCCCTCATCCACTCCACATCAAAGTGCTGTGTCCTTCTCTCGAAATTATAGACCTCCAAAACAAATGCTCACCAATTTCTCCTGTTACTTTTGTGGCTGTACTCTTTCTTTGTTGTAAAACTCAACATGTAGGCATCAAGAGCCATGAGCTCTGATTGCTCACATTTTGAGTTTAGGAAAAGAAATAGATGTGCAATATTAGTTCACCGAAGAACAGAGCCAGATCTAGAAGGCTGTGTTTAATACCTACATGTGAGAAGACCTCTCACAAAGAAGATACATGTATTTAAATTCTAAATACAGATTTCCCCCCCATTATCATCTAGTCCTAGCTCCAGATACGATGGACAAAAGATCTTGTTTCTAATACACCCTCATTCTCTCAGAAAATATACAAAATTCTCCTCTTTAGTGTGTTTTGTTTGTTTTACAGTCTTACCTGTGGTTTCTGTTCATTTGTTTTATTTTTGCTTTTTATTTTTTCCTAGAAAGAAAAAAACAAAACAAACCAGGGGAATTTATATAACAGCCTCAGGATAGCAGGGGAAAGAGAAAGGCCAGAAGTGTGGAAAGCTAATAAAAAGTAGGTTCCAAATCATCTGGAACATACTCTGGTTTCTCTTCAGACCGTATAAATCTTTTGCCTTTTACCAAATCACATGGAACCATCCACAGGGTCACGTCTGACATCTCATGAGATGACTGGTCACTTTGGCATGTGTGTCTGACCCCTGGTCTCCTGATCAGCCCTTCAGACACTCAATGTCAGTGAGAGGGGCCACACCCTGGATAAGTGCCACAGACACACTCAGACTTGACAGAAAGACAAGACAATGCAGCCCCTTGGCTTTGTGCTCAGGTATAACACAACAGTCTTTCTTGCCTAATAGAAGAGTCTGGAAGTGTGAGAGTCACAATGGGACACACTTTGGCATCACAGTGAACTCCAGGCAGCCACTCATTCATGTGCACACACGGTCTTCACTACCCGAAAGCCAATGATGGCAGCACACTGCAGGAATGTGAGGATGTGGGCAAAGGCATGTGACAGCTGATCTTCAGGACTGGATGCTAGGGCCCAAAGACATCCAGGAGGAATGCCGAAAGACTACACAGAATGCCCAGGAAGCAGAAGGTGGCAATGCCCTGCAGAAGCAGTATGGTCTGGAAATTCATGCAGAAATCTTTCAGCATGTCTGGGTGCACGTAACCCAGAGACCTCCACCTCCCAGTGGGAACAGGTGCCACCATGGATGTGTAGCCAGGCAGGTTTAGCAAGGGCTGCGCATAGCACTGTGATGGACAAGATGCCGGGCAGGGCCAAGGCCAGGTTAAGCTCCTGCTGTTTGGGCAGAGCGCTGCCTCCCTGGCTCCTCTGTTGGGCCCACCCTGGCAGCTGCCCCAGTGTCTCTGCAGTCTCTGATGCTGTCAGTGAGTAGGTCCCAAAGGTTGTGAGTGTGACCCCCAGTCAGGGCACATACCTGGATTTCAGGTTCAATCACAGGTCAGGGCGCATATGGGAGGCAACCATTTGATGTTTCTCACTCTCTCTCTCCCCCTCCTTCCCTTCCCTCTTTCCCTTCCACACTCTCCCTAAAAATCAATAAATATATCCTTGGATGAGGATTAAAAAAAAATAAGACAAACATCACAAAAAAAGAAAACTGAGCAATATTTCTTATGAAAATTAACACAAAAATCATCAGCAAAATACTAGCAATCTAATTCCAGGAACATATAAAAATAATTACATACCAAAACCAAGTGAGATTTAGCCTAGGAATCCAAGATTGGTTTAATATCAACTAATTTAATACAACTAGATCAACAGAACAAGAAACAAAAACCACATGATTGTTTCAATAGATGCAGAAAAGGCATCTGACAAAACCCTACTCCCTTTCAAGGTAAATAAAAAAACACTCAAAAAAGTAAGAATGGAAGGGAACTTAGTCTATTAAAAGACGCCTACCAAAAACTCCACAGCTAAGTGTTTTTAATAAATTAAAATACAAGAACATTTAGAATCACCTATAATCCCTCCAACCACACAAAAGAACACGCTGGTGGGTGTCCTTTCAGTTATGTATATCCATATTCATTTCAGGCACACTCTCTTTTACCGCAGCGATGGCAAGAAGGCAGGCTGCTCATTCAAAAACAATAAAGCCAAAATTTCATGGTCAAACATCTCCTCAAAGGGTTGGAAGAGATGGAAAACAGAAACTCTCCCCATCCAAACTGTTTTCCCAGCAGTGACACCACAACAGGCTGACGGCCTAAGTCCCAGTGCTGCCCCTGCTGTCAGCTTATACATAGTATCATTTTGTATCTCTTGTCCCTTCTAAGTCCATGAGTGGGGCTAAGGGAAACGAACGAAGTTGGATATGAAAGGGACTTGCTTATCTAGAACGAAGCTCCCTGGTACATCATCAGAACCGAGTCTGGTAAAACCCTCAGACTTGCACATTCAGGACAACTTTTTAAAAAGATAATAACAGTGAACATTTATATAGCACTGTGTGCCAGGCACTATGCTGTTTTTCACACATATCGTCATTTAATCTTCTCAACAATGACACATGTTCCATTATTTCCCTCACTTTACAGATGTGGAAACTCCAGCAAACAATGGTAAGTAACTTGTCCAAATTAAGCAGAAGAGCTTAGACTCAAACTCGAACAACCTAACTCTAAAGTCCCCGCTCTTAAGCACAACATTATGCTATCCCTTAAACAAGAAGGGGAATGAGCAAACAAAAAATACAACAAGAAATAGGGGTATGCAGAAAAAGTGTGAAGTCCCCATTTCTAGACTTTATCAGTTAAGTTCCAAATTGAGTCTGATTCAAATTAAGAAATCAGAGGTGTGGTTATCTCAGAAAAGCAAAGTGGCTGCTGGGAAAACTGGAGATCTACATGTAAGAAAAAAATAATGAAATTGAACCCTTACCTTACACCATACACAAAACTTCACTCAAAATGGATCAAAGACCTAAATGTAAGAACTAAAACTATAAAACTCTTAGAAGGAAACACAGAAGGAAGCTTTATGATGTGGCTTGGCAATGATTTCTTGCATCTGACACCAAAAGCACAAGCAATAAAGGAAAAAAAATAGGTAAGTTGGACTTCAGCAAAGTTTAAAACTTTTGTGCATTAAAGGATGCTATCAACAGAATGAAAAGGCAACCCAGGGAAAGGGAGAAGATCTTTGCAAACCACATACCTGATAGAGACTGATCCAGAATATTTAAAGAATTCCTAAAATACAACAACAAAACCCCAAACATCCCAACTGAAAAATCAGCAAAGGACTTGAGTAGACATTTCTCCAAAGATGACAGACAAGTGGCCAATGAGCATGTGAAAAGATAACACCACTAGTCATTGTGGAAATGCAAATCAAAATCACAGTAAGATATCATTTCACACCCCTGAATTAGGATGGCTATTATCAAAACAACAGAAATAAAAAGTGCTGGTGATGATACGGAGAAACTGGAAGCCTTGTGCATCATTAGTGGGAATGTGAAACAGTATAGCTGCTGTGGAAAAGGTACGGTGATTCCTCAAAAATTTAAAAACAGAATTACCATATGATCCAGCAATTCCACTTTTGGGCATATATCCAAAAAAAGTGAAAGCAGGTTCTCAAATACTTGTGCGCCTGTGTTCATAGCAGCAGTATCACAGCGGCCAAAAGATGGAAGCAACGCAAGTGTCCATCAATAGATAAACGGATAAACAAAATGTGGTCTACCCATACAATGAAATATCACTCAGTCTTAAAAAGGAATGAAATTCTGACACATGCTAAAACATGGAAGAACCACGAGGATATTGTGCTAAGTAAAACAAGCCAGTCACAAAAGGGCAAATACTGCATAATTTCTCTCACATGAAGTTCCTACAGTAGGCCAATTCATAGACACAGAAAGCAGAAGGGTGGCTGCCAGGGGCTGGGGGAAGGAGGGAAGAAGGAGTTATTGTTTCATGGGTGCAGTGCAGAGTTTCAGTTGAGGAAGAAAAGAAGTTCTGGAGATGGATGGTGGTGATGGGTGGACAACTATGTGAATGTACTTAATGCAACAGAACTATAGAATTGAAGATGGTTAAAATAGTAAATTCTGTTATGTTCATTTTCCCACAATTCTTCTAAAAAAAAATCAAAGTGGAAAAAGACCCCAATGGAATTTCAGGTTGAGTTAAGTAGGTTTCATATGCTAAAGTTATGCTCACCTAAAATCACAGTAGACCCAACTAAAAATTGTAGTATTTTATTACAAATATCTTAATCTCCTAAACTAAGACTTCTTTACTGTGCTGCAGTTCCCCAAGCCCAGCTATGACCTAATGCAAAACCTCACTTTGTAGTATAAATTAAGTTAAGGCAAAATAGAAGATTAGCCACATGAGATTCAGTGTTTTGTTTTTCATTTTTAGCTGTAGTCTTAAGAGATGGGAGAACAGCAATTATTAGAATAATCTGTAATGCTCCTATGCTCCTAGTCACTGGGGACACGATCTTATAGCAGCCTCATTTCAGTGCTTTGTTTTAATCTGCATAATGCCTTTCATTCTCTGTAACCAGAGATCAGTGGATCTGATGAACAGAAGACAGGTCATTACTGACAAATCCTAACCTAGGAGATAATCTGAGCCTGTCTGTCACTTTACAATAGACAACTGGACTAGAAGATTATGTTGCTGTACTTCTTGCTACTCAAGATCATCAGCCCAAATGCCTCTGCTCCTCCTATGAATCACTTTAGTCCATATTTACTTTTCACTAGACTAAGCTGCATCCTTCAGCTGAAGTGCCTGGAATCAAACTGCTCCTCTTCTCAACTCATCAGTATCTATTCTGATAAGAAACCTGTGACTAATTCTGTAGCCTGAATGGGTACTTGGGCAAGGGTATCTGGGGGAACTTTATGTAACAGAGAGCTCATACCCCCTTCCCAACCCTAACTCTGCGGCGATCAACAGTGAGTGTGCTCTCTCTGATTCCTGCCTGAAGACTTTCATTCCTCGGCACTCAGAACTATGTGCACGACCTGCTCCAAAGGGTGTGAAGCTCCATGAACCCCCTTATCTAGAGGCTGCTGAGAGCTATTCTTGTCCCTTCGCCTACCCAGCAAAGTGCACATTTAGGGCTTTCCTCCTCCTCCTTCTTTTTTGGAGGGAGTATTTTTTTCCCAGGGTAAAGAAAAACAGCTACATAAGCACATAAGCAGGAACTGAGGAGGGTGAGAAGAGGGTGGATCACCTTAGCATTGGAACAAAAAGACCGTGGAACAAGCAGGGGACAAGAGGCAAACACACTAGGTGAGCAATAAAGAGATTGAAAGAAATGCACTGAAGTCTCATTCCAAACCCCACGCTTGTCACTAACCATAGCAATATCTAAAAAAGGCTTTCTTGAGGAAAAACTAAACTTTAGCTTAACGCATTCAAAATAAAGGGAAAAATTAATATATAAATCACAGAGTTCAAATTTTACCCAACTTAAGGAAATTACCGATCAGGAAAAAACCCTACTTGCAGTGATTCAGCCACTACTTCCGTGAGCAACCAGAGAATAGGGCTGTGAACTTGGCGCTGATAAAATGCTTGTTAAGTGAAAAGCATTAAGGTGTTAACTTGAAGAGATTCATTAAGGGCTTCAAATTACTTACCATGAAAGTTATTTGGTTAAACGAAGGTCAAAATTTAGTCTAACATTTTTCTTTTTCTCTTTGACTAATTAGGTTAACAGTCAGCAGACATCTACAGGACTCCACTGGAGGAATCTGCTAAGCGGTGGCAGGAAATACTTAGTAGGGAAGTCTCCAAGCAAAACTTCCCAAATATTTTCTCCTTGTATCCTTGCACCTGGCCCCTCACAGTATCCTTCTTTTGTGGACTGGTAGATCTGTGAAGGCAGCTGCAGTAACAATTATACCAAGTGGAATTTCAAAGATGGAGCTATAATATTTTATTTTTCTTGTGGCAAAGCAATGGAACAAGCCTCCTATGGGGAGGAACAAACACAGGGCCCTGTATGGTAATGACATCAGGTGTCCTGACAAAAATAGCAGCTTCTAAGCAGATGCATTTTAAGAATATCTCTGAAGGATCAAACAGGAAGAGAAAGACAAATTGTTTAAATACAAATAACTCTGACAATTAAAGAACTAGCATGACTAAGCCAGGAGAGACAAGTGAAAAGCAAACAGTCTGACACTTGAGCAAATTTAAGACTCCAAACATGTGGAAGTACTTTTTTAATATTCACTATCACAATCTAGAACCCAAAGAACAGGAAGGTCTACAGCTTTTCTGCTGCCTTTCACCTGCTGGTGATACACTACATCAGGCTTGCCATTAGATGCACTGCATTCCAGAAGATCCCGAAGACATCACTGGTAGCCGTCGCCAACTGGCAAATCAGTCTCACAAGCCCCCCCCCCCAGCTGTTAGGTGTCTGAAAGTTTCCCATGCAATCCAATCCCTTCCCATGGCTATCAAAGAACGTACTACAGGAGAGGCAGCTAAGAGTTCATTTGTTCTGCCTTAGAAATTCTTTCCAGGTGTGGGATCGGTACAAACACCTTTTTAAAGAACAGAAGTAAATGTCACATACCATCACGATTTTACTGCTAAGACTTTATACACTCTATCCTTGATGATCAAGTTGGTGGCTACTATTTAAATATCTCACAGTATCCCTGGGAGACCCACAGGTCCCATTTTCTGACACAGTCTCCTGTTTTCAAAGTCATCCAAATTTACTAGTGTCATGGATATACAACATGAGCTCCTAGAAGAAAGCAAAGGAGCATAAAAAGGCAGCACTCATTACCGTTGGCTCAGAGGAATACAGATTTTGCAGGCATGCCGCTTTTTTGCCCTCAGCTGAGAAAAATACTAACGCTGCGAAAAGAAAACTCCCTGGACCACCAGGGAGCTCCTGCAAAGAAAAGCCAAACATCTTTTAAGGCTAAGGGTAACATCTTAACTTTTATAGAAGGGACAAATGAAGACATACTTAGGAAACATTCTAAGGAAGGTTCAAAATGCTAAACCTGAGAAAAGGTATAGCAATTTCTCAAAAAAAAATTAAACACAGAATTACCATGTGACCCCACCAATTTCACTTCTGGGTATACATCCAAAAGAAGTAAAGCAGGGACTGAACAGACGTCTGCATACCCATGCACAAATGACTAAAATCACAATAATCAATATGTAGAAGCAACTCACTCGGGGTTTCATCAGTGGATGAGTGAATAAATAAAATGTGGCATATACATGCAATGGAACATTATTCAGCCTAAAAAGGAAGGAAATTCTGACACATGCTACAATAGGAATGAACCTGAAAGACATTAGGCTAAGTGAAATGACCAGTGTGTTTTTTTTTTTTTTTAAATATATTTTATTGATTATGCATTACAGTTGTCCTATTATCCCCCCTTCATTCCCCTCCACCCTGAACACCCTCTCCCACCCACATTCTCCCCCTTTACTTCAGTCCATGTGTCATAAGTTCTTTGCTTCTACATTTCCCATACTATTCTTGCCCTCCCCCTGTC
>CM052542.1:137534925-137572412 GCA_028533065.1 Trachops cirrhosus
GGTTGTCCGACTTCCATAAACTTCAATTTTCTGTCAGTTCTGGTTGTTATTTTGTTTCTATATCTTTGTTGTCCCTATCTTGGTTGTGCGAGGAGGCACAGTGCGTCTACCTATGCCTCCATCTTGGCCGGAAGTCCGACCAGTGTGTTATAGCTTACTAAGTGCTCTCACATACATTACATCCTATAATTCTCACAACCACTTTCCTAGGAAACAGCTGATATCGTCATGACCTCCATTTTGTAGGTAGTGGAAAGAGGTCCGGAGAGTCTAAATAACTTCAAGGTCATATATTAAGAGACAAAAACAAAAAAATCCAGTCTCTCTACCTCAAATTTCCATACTCCTTTCAATACATCATGCTGCATTTTCTGTTCACCTCCATGGAACCCGCTGACACAACTCTACAGAAGGAGGCGTTACGGCACAGAAGAGCGAGCCCTGGACTTGGGAGTTAGAGACCTGTGATTAATTCTCAGCTTTGCCACATGACCACTGTGGGACTCAGTTTCCTTATTCATAAAAAGTATATTTTAAAACATTTATAATATAGTCTATTTATAGTTTGAGGATTGAAGAAGACAGTATATAAAAGAGCAGCACAAGGTTTAGAACTTAAGTGAAAATAAATGTCAGAAAGAAAAGAAGTTAACTTTTACAGTCTTAGCATCACCCATATTTTCCCCTGATCTGGCCTTAATGTGGTAAGTGACATTCAAATACATCTTTCCAGGAACCTCTTGAGAAAAATGACTGCATCTTTCACACGTCTGACACATACTCTGAGTCTAATTCATTAGCAACAG
Source organism: Trachops cirrhosus (assembly GCA_028533065.1). Classification (NCBI taxonomy): domain Eukaryota; kingdom Metazoa; phylum Chordata; class Mammalia; order Chiroptera; family Phyllostomidae; genus Trachops; species Trachops cirrhosus. The sequence goes on from CM052542.1 coordinate 137,535,732, forward strand.
TGAAGACGATGTAATAATTCTGCAGCAAATTCATCAGAAAAGTCCGAGGAATGAAAATGGGGTACAGGCCTATCTGAGACTAACAAAAAGAAGGAAGAGGTCATGGTTATCGGCATCTGAACTCAGCTCAGTCCTTTCTGGCCTGTTCAGAAAAAGGACAGGCCAAGATCTTAAATCAGTTGTTTGATGGTCCTTGAAAAGAACAAGGACAGCTGCCAGGCCAGAAGCCACTGAAAGGAAAAGCAACAAAGTAGGAGACAAAGCAGCATAAAGGAATGTGATCACGGAAACAGGCCCCCCTATGAGAAGGAGCTGCCTGGAAAGCCTAAGTAAACATATGAATAAATAACCGCAACATAAATTATACCCATATGCTCTTCATACTCAAACCGGAATCTGGTGCTTCTTTCAAATACCCACATTTGTCATACTGCCCTCGGGTCACAAAGGGATATTTGGAATGAGGCAGTTTGTAATTTCCAGTTCTTACAGAAAATCACATTTATCTTAAGGCCTCACTACAATATCTGGTTTATTTGCTAGGTGCAGATATGCATTTATTTGTGAGATTTATAAAACTGTCACTGCTATAAAACGTCTCTGGGGTCAGGTAAGGCAGATCAACCTTCAGTGCAATCTCGTTAGCACGTCTCACCACCGTGCTCCCTCACCCCAGCTCTCCCAACGCACAGTTCACATTTTTCCTTTCATTCCCAGATGTGCCAAACACAATAGTAAATCACTACAGGGACAGAATATATTTTTTTAAAAAGAGGAAGATATGGAAATGCACTGACTCCCAGCTCTGTCACATATCAGAATCTATACCAAGTTGTAAATGTACTTCTACTATTACTGGGAATGCTTGGCAAGGCTTACATCTGGAGCTAAATCAAGTTTCTCCATCTGTTGGGTTTGCCTCATCCACTCAAGGTTAATTTTTCAATTGTTTGCAAGAACAATTTAATAGCTTGAGAAAATGGGAAATGATAGGCACAAAGGGAGCAAGGAATATAAGAAAAGTTAACTTTAGCTTTCCTAATACTGAAAGCACATTCTCTCCATTTACAAACAGCTCACTCCTGTGAATGTGTGGCATTTCCTTAAGACCCTAAAGCAACTCCATGTATGACTCAGTTTTATCCAGTACCTACAGCACTCTGTAATTGCCTTGCTGTTTCATAAGGAACCTAAAACGACAGCCCCATGAGCTCCGTTTGCCTCTGTTTACCACAAATAGAAATAGCCATGTGAAGCAAAACGTCAAAGTTCCAGATCCCCATGAGTCACGCTTTGAACTGAGAACAGCAGAAAAAAATTTCAGAGAAAAGCTTTCAGATGGCCTCTACACAGAAAATACTTTGGCAGTAGAGACGCCTGAAAGGCCTTGCAACCCTCTCTGAGTAAGGAAATTCACAGAGCAGCACTGTGAGCTATTTCAATGTGACAAAACGAAAGCCTCATGCACTCCTGTTTCTCCTGATCAAGTACGACAATTTCTTTCACTCCTACAGACATCAGGGCTTAAAATAGTAGTAGGGTTCAACACACTCCACTTAGAAAAGTACAATAAACCTCAGGATGAGCCAATGAACTCTGAAAGACAGAAAGTCCCATTCCTTACCTGATGTTAACCAATGCGTGGGTCACCTTGCTAGCAGCTTCCTTCCACTGGCCTGCGTTGGTAGAAAGCCTCAGGACTGGGCAGAAGGAGAGAACAAAGATCGGTCAGACCCCTGGTATAAACCGCAAATAAGAAGAATAAAGACACATCGCAGAATAGCACTATTAGAATGACCAAACTGAGCCTATGCCAATCTTCTGTTTCAAATGTCTTCATCCTAGAGCAGCGATTTTCAATCCATGTGCTGCAAGACTTTTTAAAACATGCATTCCCTGACTGTTGAGTCAGGGGCACTGACCTCTTTTCCCTTAGATTGTCAAATAAAAAAATGACAGCAGCTAACACCACAATAGCCATCCGGTGTAAATGAATCAAACTTATACCTATATTTTTTGTCAGATCAGCAAAAATATTTTTTGGTGTGTCACACAATTTGAGTAATTAGTTTATGTGTGCTGTGAGATGAAAAAGGTTGAAAATCACTGTCCTAGAGGAAAAATGTAAGGATTTATTTTCAACTATTTTCACCAGGGATTTTTTTCATTTTCTATCAAACTCCTCCTCCTCCTCTGCCTTGGGTTCCCCTCCTTCCACTCCCCATTAAAAGGTTTCCGTATTCAGTTTTTGCAATCATTTATAATCTATACTGGGGCAGTGATATGCAGGTAACCTGGCTTCTACATTTATCATTTCCCTAAAGGCCAGGGCTGATTTAGCAGAATTGCATGGATGAGTTAACTGCCCCCTCCTGCTCCATATGTATATCTTTCTCCTAAAGGTCAAACAGGACAAATAAGCTTGCCACATAGAGGATGGTTACGTTTTAATCAAGGAGTGACCTGTTTTAGCTCCCCTGACTTACCTGTGTGACCTGCAACATGAAATCAACGGGAATATTCGTCCCTTCTCTGACAAAATTCTCTTTTCCACACTTACCCACAGGAGGAGAGATGATAGAAATGTAGAACATTCTCTTTCAGCTATGAGCTTTAGGACATAGGTACCTTATAGAACCTACACCATTTTTAGATTTTATTTATTTTGTTTTTAGAGAGAGGGAAAGGGAGGGCAAAAGAGAGGGAGAAAAACACCAATGTGCAAGAGAAATATCAATTATTTGTCTCTCATTCATGCCCCAACTGGCCTGCAACCCAGGCATGCGCCCTGACCGGGAATCGATCCGGTGACCTTTCACTTTGCAGGATGGTACCCAACCAACTGAGCCACGCCCGTCAGGGCATAGTGCCTATACCATTTTAGAAAAGAGACAAACCGGCAGTGCTCCTTGAAAGCACGTGGTAGGCATCCTAAGTATATGTTTTTAACAAACAAACAGCTAATAAGAGCTAAATATACAGTGAGTTTACTATGTGCCAAGACTAGACAAAGTTGCGTTATATGCAATATAGCATACAGATCAGAAAACTGACACCCAGGAGACATGTAACTGATCAAGGTCATTCATACAGTTATTAGTAATGGAGCTGGAATTTGAACCTGGAGAGAATGACTCTAGAGCCTGTATTTACAGAGTGAGTAGTGAAGAATATGAACTCTGAAGCCAACTGTCAGGGTCCAAGTCCAGCCCCTGCCACTTAATAGAGAATAACAGCAACACTTATATGAAAGGATTATTGTGAAAATTAAATAAGTTAATATATATAAAGACATAGATCAGTCAGTACCTGGCACATAGTAAATGCTACATACATATTACCTACTATTAATTTAAACGGACTGCCTCCCAAACAAATGAATGAAGGCACATGAGACTTTCCCTAAGGAAGAAATAGGAGCCTAATTAACATTAAGAAATGTGTAACCAGAGGGTTCCTGCCAAGATGGAGGCGTAGGTAGAAAACGCTTCGCTTCCTCACTCAACCTAAAGAAGGATAACAACCAATTTAAAAGCAATAAGCAACCATCAGTGCCAGAAAATCAAACTGCATGGAACTCCAACAACCAAGGAGTTAAAGAAACATTCAAACAGACCAGTAGGGGGGGCAGAGCCAGACAGCCGGGCGGAGAGGACCAGTGGCAAGGCACCCACACAGGCCACGCGGGGATGGCTGAATGGGAAACTGAAGACTCAAAACCTCTAGCTGTGAAATATTGTGGGGATTGCGACCTTAGGAGAAACTCCTAGCCTCATAGGAGAGTTCGTCGGAAAGTGGGGCTAAAGTGGAGTGAAGGACTGGCACTGTTCCCTCTCTGTCGCCTCCCCTACAGACAGCGCCACAACACAGCAACAACAAGGGATGCCCAGCCCTGGGAAATACCTAAGGCTCCGCACCCTTACAACTTAACAGGCACACCAAGACAAAGAAATATGTCCCAAATGAAAGAACAGATCAAAACTCTAGAAAAAGAGCTAAGTGACGAGGAGATAGACAACCAATCTGACGCAGAGTTCAAAACACTGGTAATCAGGATGCTCACAGAATTGATTGAGCTTGGTCTCAAAATGAAGGAAGAAAGAAGGCTACACAAAACAAAATAAAGGAAAATGTACAGGGAACCAATAGTGAACAGAAGGAGACTGGTACTCAAATCAACGATTTGGAACAAAAGGAAGAAACAAACATCCAATCAGAAAAGAATGAAGAAACAAGAATTTAAAAAAAAATGAGGAGAGGCTTAGGAAACTCCGGGACAACTTTAAATGTTCCAACATCTGAATCATAGGGGTGCCAGAAGGAGAAGAGCAAGACTAAGCAACTGAAAACTTATTTGAAAAAATGAAAGAGAACTTTCCCTATCTGGAGAAGGAAACAGATTTCCACAAAGTCTAGGAAGCCCAGAGAATCCCAAAGAAATTGTACCCAAAGAGGAACACACCAAGACAAATAGACAAGTTACCCAAGATTAAAGACAAAGAGAGAATCTCACAAGCAGCATTAGGAAAGGAGAGAGTTACCTACAAAGGAGTTTCTACAAGACTATCAGCTGATTTCTCAAAAGAAACCTTACAGACAAGAAGGGGCTGGAAAGAAGTATTCAAAGGCATGAAAAGCAAGGACCTACATCCAAGATTGCTCTATCCAGCAAAGCTATCATTTAAAATGGAGGGGCAGATAAAGTGCTTCCCAGACACTGTAAAGTTAAAGAAGTTCATTATCGCCCAGCCCTTTATTCTATGAAATGTTAGAGGGCCTTATCTAAGAAAAAGAAGATAAAAAATATGAACCCTAAAACAACAACAAACTCACAGCTATTAACAACCGAACCTCAAAAAAACCCACAAAAACAAACTATGCAAACAACTAAAACAGGAACAGAATCACAAAAATGGAGATACATGGAGGGTTATCATTGGGGGAGTGGGAGAGGGGAAGGTACAGAAAATAAGTAGCATAAATGGTAGGTAGAAAATAGACAGGGGGTAGTTAAGAATAGTATAGGAAATGTAGAAGCCAAAGAACTTATATGTATGACCCATGGACATGAACTAAAGAGGAGGAATGTGAGTGGAAGAGGGTGTGCAGGGCAGAGGGGAATAAAGCGGAGGGGGAATGGGACAACTGTAATAGCGTAATCAATAGAATATATTTTTTTTTAAAAAAGAAGTATTTGAAGTCATGAAAGGCAAGGACCTACATCCAAGATTACTCTCTCCAGCAAAACTATCATTTAGAATGGAAGGGCAAATAAAGTGCTTCCCAGACAAGGTCAAGTTAAAGGAGTTCATCATCACCAAGCCTTTATTCTATGAAATGTTAAAGGGACTTCTCTAAAAAAAAGAAGATCAAAACTATGAACAGTAAAATGACAACAAACTCACAACAATCACAACTGAACCTAAAAAAAAACAACAACAAAAACTAAGCAAACAACTACAACAGGAAGAGAATCACAGAAATGGAGATCACATGGAGGGTTATCAGTGTGGAGGGAGCAGGGAAGAAGGAGAGGAAAGGTACAAGGAATAAGAAGCATAATTGGTAGGCATAAAATAGATGGGGGAAGGTTAAGAATAGCATGGGAAAAGAGAAGCCAAAGAACTTATATGTACAACCCATGGACATGAACTAAGGATGGAGGGGGGATGCTGGATGGTGAAGGAGTGCAGGGCAGAGGCAGGAGAAAGGGGAGAAAGCAATTGGGACAACTATAATAGCATAATCAATAAAAAATACTCAAAAATAAAATAAAATCCTAGCTCCCCCCCAAAAAGGGTGCAACCAGTTTGCACAGGAACTTTATATCTGAGTATCATCACTACCTGCTCCTGACCATTGTTCTTCTAGCAAGAAGAGCAGCAGCAGCAGCTGTATCAGAAGGAGGGCCTATGGCTGTGATATGGAAAGCAAACTCATGTGGTTGCTATTCATCTGTTCTAGTAATACCTCACTTTTTAATTTTTATTTTTAGAGAGAGGGGAATGGAGGGAGAAAGAGAGGGAGAGAAACATCCACGTGTGGTTGCCTCTTGGGCACCCCTTACTGGGGACCTGGCCCGTAACCCAGGCATGTGCCCTGATTGGGAATCGAACTACCAAACCTTTGGTTCCCAGGTCAGCCCTCAATCCAATGAGCCACACCAGCCAGGGTGCAATACTTCATTTTTTAAAATTCGTGCAATTTTATGAAAAAGAAGATAGAAGCCTTAATAAAACATTATCAGAGTGCTGCTTTTCTAATTTATAAGAGTTAGTGCAGGTAAACTTGGTATACGAGTAGTTTCAAGTTAGAGCTCTGCAGTCTGAACTCAGGTTCCACCCAGTGTGGTGCAAAAGTATTCAAGTAGTGAACAAAATTGCTCCAGCAGGTCAGACATAATTTCCCCAACTCTATTGTGAAAACCATTTAGATATGTTGTGTTTTTCACAAGATCCTCCATAAAATCTTAAGTTCTCTGATTCTACTGGTCCACTGAGTGCCAACCTGAACATTTATGGAATTGAGTTAAGTTTTCCATTACTTACCTGACAGAGGCATTTAACTCTGTCCATGTACTTTCTCTGCAACATCCTGTCAGTTCTGTCCTTAGTGAACTGGCACCCAGATGACTTCATCACTGCATTTCCTCTGGAAATGCCTTAGCTTTTACATTTTTTTCTACGTTAGCAAATTTAAACACAAAATTATTTCAAAAAGTCCTAAAGACCTCAAGCTAATATAATCATTTACACAGTAAATTATGGTACACAAAAATAACATATTATGTAGCTATTAAAAAGAGCAAAAACTGAAAACAACCATAATTTCCTTGAAAATGGTTAAATAAACTATACCCAGCAAAAGAGAGAGAGAGAGAGAGAGAGAGAGAGAGAGAGAGAGAGGGAGAGAGAGAGACTGAGACTCAAAAAACTACCCCAAGAGAAAAATGTTTTATGATATATACAGGGTGAGACAAAATTAGGTTTACAGTTGTGAGTGTGTGAAACACAGAGTTTATTCTTGTATAATTATTTGTTAATTATTCTATCATTTTCCACATGAACAACTGTAAACCTACCTTTGCCCCACCTTGTAGTTTTAAAAAACACAAGCAGAAGGAAAACATGATTACAATGATGTAAAACTACACATACACGTAGGCTTTATAAAGAACCAGGACATACAGAGAACCAGAATACTTGATAAAAGAAGAAAACATAACAAATTCTCTCAAGAACAGATAAACAGATGCTAGCAATGACAGAGATGTTAAAATTTTCAGACTTTTTAAAGCAGCTATTATGACTATGCTCCATGAGAAAAGGTAAACACACTTAAATGAACAGAAAGATAATACTTCTCAGCAGAGAAACTGAAACTAGAAGAACCAATTAAAACATTTACATGTAAAATATGTATTATGTAAAATTGAAAATTCACCAGATGGACTTAAGAGCAGAATGGATTGACACAGGAGACCTAAAGACAGAACGACAGAAATTATTAAATATGAAGAACAGAAAAAAAGGAAAGAAAAACAGCGACCTGTGGGACAATACCAAAAAGTCTAACATTTGTGTTACTTTAGTCCAAGAAGAGGAGAAAGATACTGGGGCAGACAAAAATCTGCAAAACAGAATGGCTGAAAACTTCCAAATTTGGTGAGATTCAAGCTCAGCAAACACCAAACAGGATAAACTCAAAAAAAAAAAAAAATCATGCCTAGACATATCAAATCAAACTGCTGAAAGCCAAAGATAAAGAAAAGAAGCTAAAGAAAAACAACATATTATAAACAAGAGAACAATGATTTAAATGACTACAGAGTTATTTTCAGAAACCATGGAGGCCAGAAAAAGGGGAATAACATCTTTAAAGTACTTAAGAACTATCAACTCGTCTGGCTGGTGTGGCTCAGTTGGTTGGAGCATTGTCCCATAGACCAAAAGATCACAGGTTCGATTACCAGCCAGGGCACATACCCAGGTTGCAGGTTCACTCCCCAGTTGGGACACATACGAGAAGAAAACCAACCTGTCTCTCTCGCTCTCTCTCTAATAAAAAAATGCCCTCAGGTGAGGATAAAAGAAAAAAAAAGAACTATCAACTCAATAGTCTATATCCAGTAAAAATATCCTTCAGGAATGAAGAAAAACAAAGAGAACCTATCACCAGAAGGCCTCCTTTTAAAGAAATACTAAATAAATTTCTTAAGACTGGGAGAAATGACACCAGAAATGGTTCTTCAGGAATAAAAAAAGCAACAAGAATGGAAAATATCTAGGTAAATATAAAAAATATATATATCCCTCTGAAGTTCTTTAGAATACAGATGACTGTCACAGCAAATATTATAGCATTATCTGGTGGGGCTTTCACTGCATGTAAGTATAATACAAATTACAACTACGGTATCAAAGTAAGGGTGGGGCTTGGTGATTAAATAAACCTAGACAATAGCAAAGCTTTTATATTTTATTTAAGTGGCACAACACTATTTCTAAGTAGACTTGGAAAGGTATATAAAATGCCAAATGCCAAAAATATATGAAGAAATATAATGAAAGCCAATTGATAAATTAAAATAGAATATTAAAAATATTCAAATTATCCAAAAGGAAGCAGAAAAGGAGGTACAGAAGAACAAAAGAGAAGGGGAGAAAATAGAAAATAAGTGGCAGAACTGAAAAAAAGTATATCAGGTATTATGTCAAATGTATATTGTTTAAACACCAAATAAGAGACAGAGATTGTCAAACTGGATAGCAAACAAGACTCAACTATAGTCTCTGTACAAAACGGCCACTTAAAGATATAAATAATTTAATAGTAAAAGAATAGAAAAAGATAGACATGCAGACACTAATCAAAAGAAAATCATGGTAGGTATATTAATATCAGACAAAACAGACTTCAGAACAAGGAATATTACTAAGGATAAAGAGGGACACCACACAGTGATAATCAGGTTAATTCCAGGTTAACTCACCTTAACAACAGAGCTACAAAAGGTATGAACCAAAAAGTGAAAGAAGAAATAGAAGAAGAAATAGACAAACCGACAATTAAGAGTTTCAGTAGTCCTCTCTGTTCCTTTAGAACAAGTAGAAAAATCTGTGAAAACAGAGAACATTATCAAACAACTTGACCAGACTGAAAGTCTCAGAACACCACTCCAAGATCAGAATACAAATGCATAGGGAACATTTACCAGGATGGACCACATTCTGGCCCATAAACAAGGTTCAGTAAATTTCAAAGAATGGAAATCACACAAAGAATATCCTTGAGCCAAAACAGAATTAAATGAGAAATTATTAGCAGAAAGATACCTATAAAAATCCCCCAATATTAGGAAATTACAAAACATAATTCTAAATAACCCAAAGATCACAGAAGAAATCACAAGGGAAATCAGAAAATAAGTTGAACCTTCTGCACGGCTAAAGAAAACATCAACAAAATGAAAACGGAACCAACCATATGGGAAAATATATTTGCCAACAACACCTCGGACAAGGGTTTTGATCTCCAAAATATATAAAGAACTCATATGACTCCACACCAGGAAAACAAACAATCCAATTAAAAAAATGGGCAAAGGCCCTGGCTGGGTGTGACTCAGTGGATTGAGTGCTGGCCTTGAACCAAGGGGTCGCAGGTTCAATTTCCAGTCAGGGCACATGCCTGGGTTGTGGGCCAGGTCCCCAGTGCGGGATGCTTGAGAGGCAAACACACACTGATGTTTCTCTCTTTTCTTTTCTCCCTCCTTTCCCCCCTCTAAAAATAAATAAATAAAATCTTAAAAAAAAATGGGCAAAGGACCTGAACAGACACTTCTCCAAGGAGGACATACAGAGGGCCCAGAGACAGATGAAAGGATGCTCAGCATCACCAGCCATCAGAGAGATACAAATTAAAACCACAATGAGATACCACTTCACACCAGTCAGAATGGCCATCATGAACAAATCAATAAACAACAAGTGCTGGCAAGGATGTGGAGAAAAGGGAACCCTAGTGCACTGTTGGAGGGAATGCAAACTGGTACAGCCACTGTGGAAAACAATATGGAATTTCCTCAAAAAACATAAAAATGGAAATGCCTTTTGACCCAGTGATTCCACTGCTGGGATTATACCCTAAGGATCCTGAAACACCAATCCAAAAGAACCTATGCACGCCAATGTTCATCACAGCACAATTTACAATAGCCAAGTGCTGGAAGCAGCCTAAGTGCCCATCAGTAAATGAATGAATCAGAAAACTGGTACATTTACACAGTGGAATACTACGCAGCAGAAAGAAAGAAGGAGCTCCTACCTTTCACAACAGCATGGATGGAACTATTGAATATTATCCTAAGTGAAATAAGCCAGGTGGTGAAAGACAAATACCATATGATCTCACCTATAAGTGGAACCTAATTGACAAAACAAACAAGTGAGCAAAATACAACCAGTGATATGGAAGTAAAGAACAAACTGACAGTGACCAAAGGACAAAGACAATGGTCAGGGGGCAGAGGTGGGATTTTATGTGGGAGTGGGAGGCTGGGCAGGTCAGGGGAGAGCAATGGGGGAAAAATGGGACAACTGTAACTGAACAACAATAAAATATTTTTAAAAAAATATGTTGAACCTGAATAACAATGAAAATAACAAATAAAAATGTATGAGAACCAACTAAAGTAGTACTTAGAGGGAAATTTACAGCACTGAATATTTATACTAGAATAAAACTTCAATCTTAAGAAAACAGAAAAAGAAGAGCAAATGAAACTCGAAGCAAGCAGTATAGAAAGAAAGTAAAGAGCAGAAATCAGTGAAATGAAAACAGAACAACAACAGAAGAAAAAGAAAATCAGTAAAACTGAAAGCTGGTTCTTTGAAAAATACCAATAAGCTTGATATACATGTAGCCAGACTGACCAAGAAAAAGAGAAGATACAAATTACCAACATTTTTAGGAAAGAAAGGGAATCAGTACAGATATTATAAGTGAATATCACAAACAACCATATGCCCATAACACCCACAACTTAATGAAATAAAACAAATTCTTTGAAAGACAAAAAGTTCTACAAGTCACTCCAAAGGAATAGATAACTTAAATAGTCCTACATCAATTAAAGAAATTGAATTCATAGTTAAAAATCATCCAAGAAAGTAAAGCTGGCTTCACTAACAAGTTCTACCGAACATTTAAGAGAGAAATAATAACACCTCTAAATAAATTCTTCCAAAAAATAGAAGATCAGAGAACACTCTTCAACTTACTTTATAAGGTAACATTATCGGATGCTAAAGCCAGAAAAGAAAATGACATTATAAGAAAAGAAAATTATAGCCCTGGTCAGTGTGGCTCAGTTGATTGGAGCCCTGTCCCTTAAACCAAAAGGTTGCGGGTTCAATTCCCGGTCAGGGCACACCTAGGTTGTAGGTTCGATCACCAACTGATGTTTCTCTCTCTCTCTCCCTCCCTTCCCCTCACTTGCAATTATTCATGAGGGATACTGTGCTTCATTTAGTGAAAATTTCACTTTCCTATTTGTCAGGTTAACACTTTAATTCCCTTGGCAGATTTGAGCATTCCCAGATATTCTCTTATCTTGTTGCTATAGCTACAAGGGCTCATCTCATTTGACTGTATACACAGCCCAGTTAAGCAGGCTTCTATAAAGTATCTCCCCCATTCCAACTCTCTTTCTGCACTGAAAGACACCTTTACTCATCTATTAGTGGGTGCTAAAGCCTGAAGCTATCACAGACATATACATATGGCAAAACTTATCAAAAATTGTATATAGTACAGGAACAAGAATAAAGGACACATGGACAAAAACTAGGGGTGGGTGGAAATGGTAGGGAGGTGGGGAGGGCTGGATGGGGGTCTGCGATGGGAGTAAAAGAGAAAATTGTACTTGAACAATAAAATAAAAAATAAATTTTAAAAAATTGCATATATTACTTTAAATGAGTATAGTTCATTATATACCAATCATATCTCAATAAAGTTATTAAGTTGGGGATTTTAACAGATAGCTTTATTACATGAATTTCTGTTTCTGTGCAATCAACAGAAACCTTGCCTGACCTTTCAAACTCCAAGGTTTGACTAGACTCTACTCACACTTACAGGGATACACGACCTCTTTCAGAAATGTCATTATACACACTATGGCCAAAGAGTAAATTTTCAGTGAGCCAATCACCAAAAGGTTTGCAAAACTTTTATCTTAATGCCTACTTCCTCTTGTTATGCTAAAAATACACAGGTACATTAAAACTCCTTAAAATCCTGTACCTTCTCTAATCACACAATGTTCTTCCTTTGGGATCCAAGCTCTTCCATTTGCTGCTGTCAGCTCCCACCCACTCTTTCACTCCCATCTAACTGCATTCACTGAATCCACCAGCCTCCCTGTTGCCTCTCTTTCTCTCACAAACAGCAAGAAAGGGCTACAGGGCTGCAAACCAGCTTTCTACTGACACGAATTCTGAGTTCCTGAAGGCAAAAAACTCCACATACTCCTTCCCTGAGCAAAGAAGACTAAAATATTTTCATGCCAAGAAAGGGCACTAAGAAACTACAGAATCTTTTGTAGTATTTTCTTCTTATACGCCAAAAATCACAGCTGATGCGGAGAGAGGAGCAAAAAGAAAAGGAGGAGAGGAGTAAAAAAGAAAAAACAGCTTACCCATGGAGTACAGGTTGTCAAAGCTCTGGTGCATGCGGATAATCTCATAGTAGAGTTCATCATAGCTGCTGGGGGTGGGCAGGAAGGTGTCGCCGTATGTGATAAACATATTAAATAGGTTCACAATCTAAAAAAGAAGCAAAAGGCATCACGCTATGAAGACTGGAAGGGTATTATTCGTACACTGTAGCCAGCTCTTACTGACTTGCAAGAGCTGATTGTTAAATTTTCAGGAATTTGTGAGCTAGTCGGTAAACAAAGCCATTCTTAAAAAATAATTTATATAAACTTACAATCCAACAAATTATATTAAAATGAAGGTGGTAAATACTAAAATCTTGTCACTTCCTAATTACTTTCTATCTTTTAGTGTTATCTGTGCTGTTAAGGTTAATTTATACCACTTCCATCTGGTGTGTTGGGAATATCGTACAATGGTGTGTTACTGCTCATCTCTCACCAACTCTGCATTCAGGATATCATGTTATAGCTTGGAACTGGCCATGGTGGGTATAGTTTTACCATGGAAATCAGAAAAAGATATAAATCAGGACTGTTTCCCCCAAAATGTTAAACATTTATGAACACCTGAGAAGATCATAAAATGGCACAGTGCCCTCCTACCACCCCAAACAACCAGTCAGATAAGCAGGCATCTGCAGTGTCCCTCAGAAACCAAATGCAGACATGATGGAACCACTGATCTGGCCAGGACACCTCCAGAGACTTTGCTAGGTACCAACATAGGTACTATAGCAGTGCAGCAGTCTCTCAACTGGGACCAAGGCTCACTACTTATACACAGAGATCTGATCTACTCCTGCGGCTGCCAGACAATACATTCTCATGAAAAGGAAAGGGTCCCAGGTTTGCTAAAGACACAGGTGAGAGTGGGGGGCAACAATATGGAGATTCCGACTCAAAAGGAATATGAAGGCCTGGTTCCGCCTATGGCTTAGTCCCCAGAACCCAGCTCCTGTTTCAAAACAACCCATCTCTGCCTTAAAGTATATCTTCAGAAAAAGAAATATTTTTTGGTTACTCACCATAAGGGCTAACGTAAAAATGTTGTGTTTGGCCAAAAGTACAGTCTCATTTGACATAAGGAACTTCAGCAAATTTATCAAGGCTTAAAAAAAAAAAGAAGACATCAACAAGCTATTCAAAGCATAATCAATAAAGTTAAATGAAAGCAATAAAAATCAACTAGCTCTACAGAAATCTAAACAGGGCTAGAATGAGTGAGTCACAGCTACTAGGCACTTTTTCAAAGCAGGTAAGATGGGTACATTTGAAGAAAACACTGACCTTCCCATGCACATGTCTGCTTATCTGCCCATAGGTGGTTTTTAAAAATCTTCTTTTTGCCACTTCTTAAACAGCAATTAAGCTCAGCAATCTGACCATAAAACACATCTTAAGTGTTCTAAATTTATTCCTGCATGGTGATTTCCCCATCAAATTTGCACAATTTACAGGTCAAAATGAGGGTTCCCCTGTCCCCCTAGGCTGCTAGCATCTCATGTCACCAAGTTTCAACTATGTACCTATTTCAAACATCATTACTAAGAGGGGCATTTTTTAATTCTAACTGGTCATCAGGTGTGCCAGCTATATTGTAGAACTTACACCTGGGTTTCAGCTTGGGATGGGAAGAGAGCTCATGAAGAAAAAAAAAAAAACCAAGCCCTTAACTGTGCCCCGTATTCAAAAAGAAAGTGCAGTTCTGCTCTGTCCTTTCTCAACCATGACAACATGTACCAAAAAGGCCCTTTTCTGCCTGATAAGAGATTGCCAAAACACAAGCAATCTCAGTAAAGAGACTGCCAGGTGCATAGGTTATCAGAGCAGCTTTAAAGACATTTTGCAAATAAATATTAAGCATAAAAGAAATTATCAATTTCCTTGTACTCTTTCACCGAGGACTGTGAAATGAATTCTGCTTCTGTGCCCATCATGACTACTGGTCCTGTCTTAGCACCCCTATTTGATGGAAATTTATAAAGAAGGTGTTCATCATACGTAGGACCCATGGACATGAACTAAAGGGGAGGATGTGGGTGGGAGGAGGTGTGCAGGGTGGAGGGGAGTGAAGGGGGGAAAACGGGACAACTGTAATAGCATAATCAATAAGATATATTAAAAAAAAAAAAAAAAAGGTGTTCAGCCCTGGCCAGTGTGGCTCAGCTGGATGGAGCATCATCTCGTAGAACGAAGGGTCATGGGTTCGATTCCTGGTCAGGGCACATACCCAGGTTGTGGGTTTGATTGCTGGTTGGGGCACATATAGCTGGTCAATGTTTCTCTCTCACATCGATGTTTCTCTGTTTCTGTCTTTCTCTATCTCTTTCTCTCTCTCCTCCCACCCCTGCCTCTCTTTTTAAAAACAATGAAAAAAATGTCTTCAGGTGAGGATTTAAAAAAAATTTTTTTAAAGGGGTTCAGCAGCTGAAAGCAATTGGTGGTCCATCTGTCTTCTCTCCCTCAACCCTCCTCACTTCCACAGACACAAAAAAAGGCTTGACCTCTCCTTTTCTAAGACCATATCTGCTCCTTTGCCAGCAAAGAAGTCAATTCCCCCATGCGGTTTGAGCTTGTGTGAAGTTTACTACCCTTAGAGAAGAGACATGGGCTTTGATATGAAACAGCAGGGAATAATGAGTAGGAGTAAGATTCTCTGAACACTTGCTGCCTGCCACACGACACCCCTCACGCTCATCCTCTAAAAGCACAGTTACAGTAAAGAAGCAGCAGGCAAGGAAAAGTACAAGAGCCTGTCTACATTCTGTTTCTAAAGCCTGAACCTTCCCTTCAAATAGCAACAGAGCCTTGCTAGGGATGAAAGGAGGCAGACATCCTCATTCATGAACTCTTCACCCCTGCCCCATCTCAAATTCTTGGAGGTTTCATAATGGAAAAGCAAATGAAAGGCAGCAGGCCCTTTTGATACGGTCTATTAACAAGTGATCTGCTGGACTGGACCAAAAAGAAAGCTCATGGGAGGCCTTTCTGATCACACAACCTGCTTAGCCCCTACCAGGCGCTGAGAGAACGAAGGGGACTAGCTTCATATAAAAAGGACTAGCAGAGCCAACACCTCTCTTGTTAATGAAGATCACTTTGCTGAGTTATTTAAGGGCTGTCCGCTCCACCCACTACCCAGGAGCGTAGACAAGCCCTGTTGATGGATAGATCACCTCACAAACACACTCTATAAACTCACAGGAGAAAAGAGGAAAGGACAGGTAGCACATGTAGCACTCTGCAAAACAACGGGTCGAGAGACAAAGCAGCTTTTACACAAATACAGCACACACAGCCCAAAGATGCAACCTCAGCAGTGGTTATGTGGTAATTAAGGGACGCCAAACCTGGAGAAAAGGCAGTGGAAACAATGATTTATTGCCCCTCTGCAGGACTACAGTTAGTCTTGATCTCTGGGATTCAGAGTCAGGGATGACAAAGTGATAAATATTAGGGGAGGAAGACAGCAATTCTGGCACAATCCAAGAGGTGACCTGTGTCCCCTAGCAGAGCTGAACAGCAGTGAGGAGAGTCTGGCCCTGCACTACTGAAAGGCAGTGCCAGGAATACCTGCATTCTGCCCTTGATAGTTTAGGTCAGACCTCCCCTTTCCCCTCCAAAAGAAAGCCAAAGTTTTGTCATCTGAAAGTAGTCATTCTCTAGCAGGGGTGTCCAACCTTTTGGAGTCTCTGGGTCACAGTGGAAGAAGAAGAGTTGTCTTAGGCCATTCTGATTTTGTGATTATGTGACACTGAGACACATATTCACCAAAATATCTCATAATGTTTTAAGTAACTTTACGATTTTGTGTTGGGCCGCATTCATAGCCATCCTGGGCCGCATGCGGCCTATGGGCTGCAGGTTGAACACCCCTGTAAGAGAGTTTACTAGGCAGCTAAAATGAACAAAGCAACCTTAAAATTGGCTCCCACAAGCCTCTGACATCAGGGACCACATTCCTCTCCAACAGAAAATGCCCCAAATATCCCATGAAATAGTGCTTTTTTCCCCCTTCATCATTCCCCTGACTCTGTAGTCATTCTATCAACTGTTCAGTGTTCAGTGCATCACTACACACTTTGTCTTCTATCCTCTGACCTGATGGGATGAGGCTGATAACAGATTTTTTAGAGCCAGAAAGGACCTTAGAGGCCATTTAATCCAATGCCCTTATTTTTGGATTAGAAAACACCCCCAGCACCCCTCCAACACCCCAACTAGCTAGGGACTAAATTGGGACTAGAAACTGGTCTCCTGTTTAGTGTTTTTTCCTACCATTCCATTAAGGTAAGATTAAACAAATAAAGGTGCCGGATGCAATTAAATGTTAAAGGCAAGGAAACTTGCCTATAAATGGTATGCTTAGACTTGCTGATTCTACTGCTACCAACACTTCTCTGGACTCTGGTTCATAACTTTCTCCACCTACCAGCTACTCCAGGTTGTTTTTATGTAATATTTGGTTCCCTTTTTCTCTTAGTCCTCAGCTAGTTAGAGTACAGGTGTTTACTGCCTCATTCCTACCCCTCTCTACTGCTCACCCTCAAAACCTAAAGACTCCCAGCAGCTTTTCTCAGCATAAACCATCTCAACAGGCCCTCTATAGGTACGTTCATCTCTCTCCTTTAAATCTCACCTCTCACACACCTCTCTCCATTTGTTTCTGCTTTCTCTCCTAGTATTTTAAAAACAAAACAAAACAAAACAGGGGTTAAAACATTCAGCCCCCAAGATGGAGGTATAGGTAGATACACTTCACTTCCTCACACAACCAAAAGAAGGATAACAACAAATTTAAAAACAAAAAAACAACCAGGACTGCCAGAAAATCAAACTATACGGAAGTCCAACAACCAAGGAGTTAAAGAAGAAACATTCATCCAGAACGGTAGGAGGGGTGGAGATGGGCAGCCAGGCAGAAAGGACGTGGGGCAAGGCAGCAGCTGGTGGTCCCACATTCGAGTGCCGATAAACTGGGAGGAACAACTGCGGAGAGAGACAGACCATGCAACCCAGTGTTCCAGTGCAGGGAAAGAAAGCCTCAAAACATCTGGCTATAAGAACCTGTGGGGATTGAAACAGTGGGAGAAACTTCTAGTCTCACAGGAGAGTCCACTGGAGTGGCCTGCAGGGCCTTAGAACACACACTAGCCCACTCACCAGGGAATCAGCACCAGAAGGGCCCAATTTGCTTGTAGCTACTGCAGGGGAAATGAATGAAAGTGTGGCAAGAGCTGAGCAAGCACCACTGTTCCCTCATGGACCCCTCCCCCACATACAGCACCACAATGCAGTGACAGGTTTGCCCCACCCTGGTGAATACCTAAGGCTCTGCCCCTTACAATGTAACAGGTGCACTGAGACAAAGAAATATGGCCCAAATGAAAGAAGAGATTAAAACTCTAGAAAAAGGGCTAAGCGACAAGGAGATAGCTAGCCTATCTGATGCAGAGTTAGAAACACTGGTAATCAGTATGCTCACAGAATTGATTGAGTACAGCCACAAAATAAAGGAAGAAGTTAGAACTATGCAAAGTAGAATAAAGAAAAACCAACAGTGAAGGGAAGGAGACCAGGACTCAAATCAATGATTTTGACCAGAAGGAAGAAATAAACATTCAACCAGAACAGAATTAAGAAACAAGAATTCAAAAAAATGAGGAGAGGCTTAGAAACCTCCAGGACAACTTTAAACGTTCCAACATCTGAATCATAGGGGCACCAGAAAGAAAAAAGGAAGAGCAAGAAAATGAAAACTTATTTGAACAATAATGAAGGAAAACTTTCCCAATCTGGCAAAAGAAATAGACATACAAGTCCAGGAAGCCCAGAGAATCCCAAACAAGCTGAACCCAAAGAGGAACATACCAAGACACATCATAATTAAATGACCCAAGATAAGGAGAGAATCTTAAAAGCAGCAAGAGAAAAGGAGACAGTTACCTACAAACAAGTTCCCATAAGGCTATCAGCTAATTTCTCAAAAGAAATCTTACAAGCAAGAAGGGGCTAAAAAGAAGTATTCAAAGTCATGAAAAGCAAGGACCTACATCCAAGATTGCTCTATTCAGCAAATCTCTCATTTAGAATGGAAGGACAGATAAAATGTTTCCCAGACACTGTAAAGTTAAAGGAGTTCATCATCACCAAACCCTTATATGAAATGTTAAAGGGACTTATCTAAGAAAAAGAAGATCAAAACTATGAACAGTAAAATGACAACAAACTCACAACTATCAACAACTAAACCTAAAACAAAAAGTAAAACAAACTAAGCAAACAACTAGAACAGTAACAGAATCACAGAAATGGGGATCACACGGAGGGTTATTGAGGGGGAGAGGGAGAGGAAGAAGGTACAGGGAGTAAGAAACATAATTGGTAGGTACAAAATAGACAGAGGGAGGTTGAGAACAGTATGGGAAATGGTGAAACCAAAGAACTTAAATGTACGACCTAAGGACATGAACTACGGTGGGGGCTAATGCTGGAGGGAAGGGGGGTACAGGGCAGAGGGGGATAAAAGGGAGAAAAAAATGGAAAAACTGTAATAGCATAAGCAATGAAACATGCTTTGAAAAATGTAAAAAAAAAAAAAAAAAAAAAAAAAAACGTTCAGCTCCGTCTGCCTCCCAGGAAGAGGAGAAGTGCTGGAGATTGAGCTCAATCACCGATGGTAAATGATTTAACCAATTATACCTATGTAATAAAGCCTCCATTAAAACAAAACAGGGTTCAGAGAGCTTCTGGGTTGGTGAACACATCCACATATAAGGAGGGTGATGCACCCCAACTCCTTGGAAACTGAAGCTCCTGAGATCTCAACACTTCAAGACCTCACCTTATGTACCTCTTCATCTGGCTGTTCCTCTGTATCCTTCATAATATTACTTATAATAAACCGGAAAACATAAAAAGAAAACAGCATATAACTGTCAACTAAAACTTCTTATTCCCCTCGCTCAGGGTTACTGCCTTCAAAAGTATATCCTGCACATGGGATGTGATTGTATCTGGACTTTACAGAGAGCCAAGATACCCCTTTCTTTATGCAAAATCTGAACTGAAACAAAGAAGTGGGAATAAACAATTAATAGCCAGGCTCACTGACAGTTATTATGTTATAGAGCTCTATATAGGGTTTAACTACAGGCCAGAAAAGAGAAAAGCCTCATGTCAGGGGCAGGTTCAAGGACAGTAGAGAACTGACACTAAGGATTTCAGTGCCAACACACAAGTAGAACAGAACTCATGCTGGCTGGCTCCCGGTTCACCACTCTCCACACAAACACATTTTTAGAAAACTGCCCTTGATCTACTTGTCTCCTTTGTGCCATCTGGGCACATTGCCAACCAGACTGCTCCAAAGACAGTCACAGAAGTAGCAGTACATAGAGGAAAGAGTTAAGATAACTATAATAGATACGGAGTTGGTTGTATAAACATAGTACTGTTCATTAGTCATATGCTTCTAAGAGTTTGGTATTAAGTACAATACATGTAGTCATTATAAACAGAATGGAGCAAGATGTACTTTTTTCTTTCTAATTTAAGCTTTTGATTTACTGTTTCAAATTTTTAAATGATAATTTTAAAAAGGAAGCAGGGGAGAAGAGGCTAACACAAACTCCTCCCCACCAAAGACTTGACCCTAGTCTAAGATATTTCCAAAGAAGAATAGCCTATGCTATAGAAACTCAATACTGCGTGAACAGGTATGTCCATTAGGTGAACTATGACTGCTCACCCCCACAAACCAGAATGGCACAGCTTATTACAGAAAGTATCTTTTTGGATGAGGACTAGCTTGGTGAGCAAGACTTTCTAGGCCTTAGTAGACAATTCTCATTGGCCCTCATCCTCCACAGCCCTAGGAGCAGGCTGCGCCAAAACACCGATGCCAGACAGACATATCAACTAGAGGAATGCATCATATCTCCCTGCTGAGTGACAACTACAAGTTAATACTTGTGCCAGAAACTCACTAAGTATTGCAAGTCTTCCTCTTTTCTACTGCCCCCTACCCGGTATCTTGAGACACTTAACTACAGAAATCACCTCCCCCAAATTGCATTCAAATCTCTTTCTAAGGGAGAAACACAATGATCACAAATAGCAAGTGAGGTAACATTTTTTAGGTGCCTGCTAGGTGCCAGGCATTATGTAAAGCACTTAAAGTACATTATTCTCACTGAATCATCTTACCTATCCAATGAAGTAGGTATTAATGGTCTCAATTTACAGGTGACCAAATTGAAATTCAGGAAGGTTCTGTAAGTCACTCAAAGCCACATAGCCAGTTGGAGCTAAACTAACACTTTCAGTATGGGAAGATGGAAAAATTTTGGAAATGGAAGGTGGAGATGGTTGCACACCAATGGGGGTTACTTAATGCTACTGAACTGTACACGTAAAAATTTTATGTTAAAAAAAAAGAGATCAATGTTTTCCTTTCCACAAACACTACCACGATACACACTACACACTACAAACACTCCATCCCACCTTTCTATAACTTCAGTGTAACTGATTATCAGCTGACATTTACATTATGGTACACAGTTCTAAGTATGGGGCCAAACATATAAAGGTGTCTCCTCTTCCACGGAGCAAGGAGAGGAGCTGAGTATACTCACTTAACAGACGGTCGTGAACTCTTGGGCAGGAATGCAAATTCAAAATGAACCCTGAGCAGCCTTCAAGACAACCCTATGGCAGTCTTCAGAGTAATCATCCAAGTTCACAAAGCCCCCAATGCAGTGATGCATTAACAATATTCTAGGAAATCACTTGGGATCTGGGTTTGACTCCTAATCTTTGCTATCTCTACTAAATGAGGCTCCAGATACCTGGTTCCAAATTCTCCTAACCTGAATGAAAAATAAAGAAGTTATGTCAGTGCAATATTTGAGGTACTACATTACACATTCAATATGTTTAAGTTACAGGGCAGTAGGTGCTCCACACACACAGTTTCTTCGTTGGAACGTCTTTTCCACCAGGCACTTGGAAAACTTAGTTGCTGGGCTCTTTTTCAAGAACTACAAATTGACGGCAATTGCTGCCTCTTTTGACTCTGTACTAGAGGCAACTTAGCTTTGGACCAAGCTCCCTTCCTTAGGGAGCCCTGTGCATAAAGTATGATAGCAGTGTACAACACTACTGCCTTGAGTGTAGGCGGACACAGGTGAAATAAAGGACAGTGTACAGGTTCTGGGAAGCTAACCAGGAACAGGTACCTTGATGGTTCCTGGAGTCCCAAGTGAATTCCCAGAGACAAGAGACAACCAATCTATTTTTCAAATAAGAGCTCCGTAACGTCATCTGAGAATCCTGCCACCTTACACAGGATCCTCACCCCACGAGGAGCCTTGTTCACCGAAGTGCTCCTAGCATTTACATACCCCCACATAATAAGGACTTTCCCAGATTTTTTTCTATCTTGTTTTGAATTCAAGGGGACAGAAAGAAGGCTACAGCAAATTGTGTTGCCATGTAGGAAAGTAGAATGAATAATGAATATGGGAACTTACCCAGGACTAAAACCTGCCCCCCACATTGAGGTAAACCAGGTGCACGGAGGAACAAGCCAACCACGGAAATTCACAATTAAGTGGTACCTCAGATGCCTGACTCAGAGAAGCAGAGGGGAGGTTTAATTACAAACCCAAGTGAATGACATTTAAATAAGATTAAAAACAGGAAGGAGACAGAGAACCTCCAGCAGAGCACAAATAAATGTCTCAGAAGAATCAGGCCAGAGAGAGCTGCCTGTTTGAACAGCTTTTACATGCTATGAAGAGAAAGAGATACAAAGCAAAGACAAGACTCTGCCAGGCCCTATTTTGTGGCCTGGCAGGGAGCTAGGATGAGATGCCACAGATCCCAAATCAAAACCCGCTCATTAGGGGAAATGGATAAATAATTTCATAGTGACTGAGAGGAGAGAAATATTAACATCTCACTTGCTTAGGAGAAAGGTAGAGGAACTCAAAGGACAGACTAGAAATAGCACCAGTGTAACAAGCCAATGCCTCTAAACCCCAGGGGCATACAAACTCCAGCCAATTCTAGCATCTCTGGATAAAATCGCCAATTACTCAGGGACATTGCCAGCAATCAGTAGGCTCACTGTCCATCAGCAAAGTGGCACAGGAAGGACTAAGACACCAGCACCTATCAGTAGAATAATTTAAAAACATACTAGGTGGCTTCTCAGAATACAGGCATCTGTCTGGCTGCAAACCCAAGCAATTCACTAAAACAGGCCAATGAATCAAACAAGAGAATGAAATGGCTTTGTTTGCCAGCTATGAACCTTTCCAGGTGAAGACTGCACAAAAGAATCCATCCAGTGGGAGGATTCTGGGAAGACGGAAAATTAGGAAGCACTAGGACTCTCTCTCACCATCTAGACCATAATTGCTCTGGCAGAATCTGTCTGATTCACTGTTCTGGAACTCTGGACTCTGATGAAGATTTGCAGCTTCCAAAAGACTTGGATAGTATATTTTGGTTAATTTCAGTCAATTTCAGTTCTTGGCACAGTACAGCTACCCATCCCCTACCCTCAGCCATGTGGCAAAACCTGTGTATTTGTTCCTGCAGCAGCTTGCACACAGCTTGTAGAAGCTAGGTTGGGCAAAAACGACCCTGTCCTCCTAATATTGGGGATATGTGCTCTGGTGCTAACTGCTGCTTCTGATCCTAGGAGTGCAAAGAGGTGGGTAGCCACTGTTGTTGCACCTCCTCCATTGTTGCAAGCACTTCCCCCTCCAGATAAGTGACTTAAGGAGAGTTAAAGGACCAGTATCAGTCCTTTTCCCCCACCCACGACCTTCATTTTTCACTTTCCCCCTTTAGAAAACCAGACGTTAAAGACTAGGACGTTCAAAAACAACTGCACATACAAGGAAAGTCAGAAAGTGACAGTGCATGCCCAAGAAAAGGCTCAGAAGAGACCCAAGAAGACATGAAGTTTACAGCTCCAGCTGATCCTCAGCACAAACAGCGCACAACAATTTAAAAAAAAAAAAACAAAAACAGCCCTGGCTGGTGTGGCTCAGTGGATCGAGTGCCAGCCTGTAAACCATGGATCTCTGGTTTACCAGATTTCCCATAGCGGCACATGCCTGAGTTGCAGGCCAGGTCCTTGGTGGGGGGTGCACAAGAGACAACCAAACAACAACCATTGATGTTTCTCCCCCTCTCTGTCTCCCTCCCTTCCCCTCTCTCTAAAAATAAATAAATAAAATCTGTAAAAATATAAAAAGAGTAACAAGCCCTGACTGGTGTGGCTCAGTTGGCTGAGCATCATTCCACAAAGCGAAAAGTCGCCAGTTCTATTTCTAGTCGGGGTGCATACAAGAGGCAACAGACTAATGTATCTCTCACACATTCATGTTTCTCTCCCTCTCTTTCTCACTTTTCCCCTTCTCTAAAAGTAAATAAATAAAATCTCTTTAAAAATTAAAAAGAAAAACAATAACAAAACCAGCAAACTCTGAGAAAGGGGCAGGATCTGATTTCTTGAAACTTGAGGACATTATGTTAAGTGAAATGAACCTCACAAGAAGGACAAATACTGTATGGTTCCACTTACACAGCATACTTAGAAAGCAGACTCGTGGTTGCCAGTGGCGGAGGGAAGGAGGGACTGGAGAGTTACTGTTTAATAGGTACAGAGTTTTAGTTTTACAAGATGAAAAGAGTTATGGGAAAAGATGATGTTGATGGCTGCACGACAATATGAATATATTTAATGCCACTTAATTGTATACTTAACAAAAGGCTAAAATAGTAAGTTTTATGTTCTGTGTATTTTACCACAATAAAAAAGAAAGGTCAGTACATCCATAGGCTGAACTGTCTAAGGGCTTCACATACCTCTAGATGAACTGGAAGAAAAAGAAAACGCTTTCTTTAAATGGAAGTTAGGTTCTGTCTTACCATTTTCCTTGTTGAAGTGCATCTTCTAAAAGGGAAAACATGAATCTCAACTACTTCCAATTCCCCATTTACTCAGAACACTGCAATCCTCACAGTTACTACCCAGCCTCTTCTTCATCATGAAAATTAGCTTTTATGTGGAACTTAGACTCTGGGAAATGCAGGGTGCCATACACCTCATTTCTGTGTAGCTGCCTCTAAATAAGCATGCTCAGAGGCCACTGCCTTCTTCTAGGGC
This sequence comes from Trachops cirrhosus, assembly GCA_028533065.1. NCBI lineage: Eukaryota > Metazoa > Chordata > Mammalia > Chiroptera > Phyllostomidae > Trachops > Trachops cirrhosus. The sequence continues at coordinate 137,560,646 of CM052542.1, forward strand.
CCTATACCCCCTGCTTATTTTTTCCAATATTGCCCAACTAAGAGATGGCCAAAATCACTCTTTAAAAAATCTAATAGTCAATGAGGCCATGTATCTGATATAGATCCAAAAACTTTACTTTCTGCCAAACTGAATAAAAACCAAAACAAACCTGTCCTGCTCACTCAGATGCAGAGAATGAAGATACCAATGAAACTAAATAGTAGGCTCCTTTAGAACTAGGACAAGCACAGCAACGAAAGCACAGCCACTCCTCCCTCTGTCTCTCTAAGTTGATGAGATGCGAACAGGCCTCCGGATAGGAGATGACTTCATGTGCAGAGAAAAGAACAGAGATTGCTCACTCTTAGGGGTTTTTAGGTGGGAATCTTTTTCTCCCTCTAACAGGCTAAACCTGTTAGAAATTCTTATCTTTTGCTTCTGCCAAGCTTCTGAGATGTGAAGAAGATTCAAAATAGTGTAAATTCTGAATTTAGCCGAATGTGGTGAATTGAAGGGGAAAAAATTAGCTTCCCGGCATTCTTTTCCTGTCCTGGGCTTTCTATACTGCTGTTCAGCATCTTTCATAACAAAATTATGGAAACAGAGAAATACCTTCTCGTGCCCTATATTAGAACACTTTAACTTTGAGAACAACTGATTATCCACAGAAGATAAAAGCCCCCATCTCTGCAAATGCAAACTACAGCAGTCTTAATTAGGTACGTCAAGCCTAGCATACGTCTTGTAACATATTCCCCTAAATCAGAGAAAACTGGGGGGAAAGAGGATGAACAATTTAAAAAGCAATTTAAAAAACAAACAGCAATAGCAGCTGCCAAAACTCCTCTTCCCATCTACTCTGGTTGTTTACTGCTATGTTCTTTCCCACCTGGACACCCTCTCCAAAACTGAAAGAAGCAATAACGTAGTTATATAAGATGTCACTATTGGAGGAAGCTGGGTAAAGGACACAAAAATTCTCTGTACTATTTTTGCAACTTCCTGTGAGTCTATAATTAAATCAATATAAAGTTTAAGAAAGAAACTACACTAAAAGAAGCAGACACTTCAAAGTTCAAAGGACAGTTTCCCAAAATCAGGAGGGACTACCAAACAGTCAAAGCTATACCTATTCAGGAACTGCTAGATAAATCCATGGCTCAGGTCATTCTTTCTCTTGAAAATTTTCAGTCCCGTATGACAATACCTACACTACAACAAGCTTCCAAAGAAAGGCTCTCGATTTCCAGTCTCACGGTGTACCTGAACCATGAAGTCAGCCATAGGCTTCTGCCAACAATGGGAGAGCTAGATGGATCCAAAAAACTTGGCACTCTCTGGGTTTTCCATTTTCCCAGCAGGTACCTGAAAGGTTAGGCAATGTGAGATTTCTCTCTTTTTCACAAAGCTGTGAATGCTTCGGATGCTCTTTAGCACGGTGGAGCTGAACAGACTGTTTTGGGGCTTTAGGGGCCTTTCTTCCTGCAGGGAGGCAAATGTTGCCTAGTGATCTGCGTCTGAGCAAAGGAGTCAGGAACTCTAAGTTCTAATCATGACTCTGTTTAGTGTCTGGTTCCAGGATCCTTAGCAAGTCACTTACCCTTCTGGGCCTCCACTCCCTTCCCCAACAAATGGTGATAAAAATAATGACTTATCATAGAGGGATGTAGCAGAGTGAGAGGGTAAAAAGGACTGTAATCAATAAATAAATGTCAAATATAAAACACCAGTATAAATCTGCCTTTATATTGACCCACATTTTTAGACTATGGAAAGCTTCATTATTTAAATGCAGGCTGCCTCCCCAATGCCCCTTCTGCCTGAAGTGGAAGTAAAATAAGCTGACTCCATGAAGCTCTGTTCAAGGATTTCCCTCTCCAACAACTATATGCTTCTCTCTAAACATTCTACTCATTCTTTGATTAATGGCTTAGAAACCACCGATTTCCATTTTTACTTGATTAAAAGCAATCCATGTATCTGTAGGTAAGGAAGAAAGAGACAAAAAAGAGAGAGAAATTACCCACCACTCCCTTTCACATCAATAACTCAAATTAAAAGGTGATGAAGTCACCCTGTCCGGGTAGCTCAGTTGGTTAGAGCAGTGTTCCAATACGCCAAGATTGTGGGTTTGATCCCTGGTCAGGGCACATACAAGAATCAACCAGTGAAATGTATCAACAAATCAATGTCTGTCTGTCTGTCTGTCTCTCTCTCCCCCTCTCCCCTACCACCCTTCCTCCTTCTAATATCAAAAAAATTTTTTAAAGGTGATGAAGTTAGCTCAACAGAAACACAACAGACATCCTACTGGGTTCTATTATTATGGTTGGTGTTGTTGTTTTGAGGCCCAAACACAACATTGTGCTGTTTTAGGAGAATGTTGATTCATCACTAATGGAAATTCTACATATCTATTTATTTACTCTTTCAATTGTTCTCTGAGCCCCTATCATAAGCCAAGTGGTACACTGGGGATGAAACAACAATTAAAACACAAACCCTGCCCTCTGGGAACTTTTCTGAGAGGACATATATTTAAACGAAATATAGTACAGGCATGTGCAAACATAGCAAAACAATGTGACAGGCTGAAACAGAAGCTCACGTGCTATAGGAAGACAGAGGAAATAAAACACAGTGACCAAGAGAGGAGATTGCTAAGCTAAAGTTCCCAGGAGGAATGCGGTATGATCAGTAAATACAGGAAAAAGTATTTAACAAGCCCTGGCTGGTGTGGTTCAGTGTATTAAGTGCTGGCCTGTGAAACAAAGGGTCACCGGTTTGATTCCCAGTCAGGGCACATGCCTGGGTTGCCGGCCAGGTTCCCCATGGGGGCATGTGATAGGCAAACACACATTGATGTTTCTTTCCCTCTCTTTCTCCCTCCCTTCCCCTCTCTCTAAAAATAAATAAATAAAATCTTTAAAAAATATTTAACAAAATACTAAATTGTTTCAAAGATGTTCTGTGAAAAAAGAATTAATTGGGAGTCCATGGAACCTAAAATTAAGATAGAAATTCTTAACATGGAATCATGAAGGGGCTCTCAGAGGATCCATGAACTTCCTGAAATTACATGAAATTACCTCTGAAATTATAATATGAATGCGCAAATAGACATTTTTCTGGACACAAAAATCACACCTTTTGTTATATTCTCAAAGGTAAAAAAGCTATTTTACTAGAATCTTATCCTAAAACCCATTTTTCTATCTGTATGAGAGGAGAGTTTTAAGACCTAACCTTTGCTCTACTCAAAATAGGAGACCTGGGGAGCCTAGAGGTCAGAGAAGAGCTTCTGAACTTTCCACAACTTAGTGAAAAACAGCAATTGCTGAAAAGAGGGCACCGAGAGAGTCCTTTCCATATTCTAGCTGCAGTTAGCCTAAATATATTTCCCCACACACTCAGATACCATGGTGACAGGCGTCATATAAATAGACGGTGGCAGCAGGGAGTAGGTCAGGGCTTGTATAAAACCAACATATCAGGCAGAATTAAATCCCCAATTAACACAGCTGGATTCTCCTTGTCCATTAGAAAAAGTCTGTGAATTCCATATAAGAATTTACATAGGGCCCTGGCTGGTATGGCTCTGTTGGTTGGAGCGTCGTCCCACAGCCAAAGAGTTGCAGGTTCAATTCCCAGTCAGGGCGCATGCCTGCATTTGCAGGTTCGATCCCCGATCTGGGTGACTGTGATCCCTTGTCCAGGGGTGGATGGGAGACAGTCAATCAATGCTTATCTCTTGCATTGATGTTTCTCTCTCTCCCTTCCTCTCTCTCTAAAGACAATGAAAAGATGTCCTCAAGTAAGGATTAAAAAAAAAAAAAAACTTATATAGGGACCTTTGGTTACCTCCCCCATAACATAAAGCTACTGTAGTCAACAGCATAGAAATTCAAGTAAAAATCACTACCCAAAGTGCAGTGATTCTAAACACCCACATTCCCAATGACAAAAGGCTTCTGGACCCTAGCCGACTGCTTCCCAGATACCCAAGGACTTCTGTTCGTCCGGTCTAACAACACATATGCCTTACCAGTCTCATTTACAAATAAAATTCTACTAAGGTTTGTAGTGCATGTAAGGGCAAGCATCTGCACACGTAAGCATATCTGCCATTATCAGTTTCACACACCTCCCTCGAATCCCTAAGTCTAGAAGGCAAAGAAAGAATGAAAACATGGGCATACCATCATGAGGGGTGGCACCAGCCAACAAGTGGGTGGATCCACCAGAGCCACATTTATATTCACTGATTGCAATATTACACATTATTATGGGCTGATACATCACATGTAGTGTAGTATTTTGCAGCTTTCCTTAACACCTGCTGTGTATCTCACTATATATGCCATGTACGAACACATGGAACCAGGGTTCCAAAAGGGCTCATCCAGTCTATATAGGAAAAGGAGCTAACCTCAGCTGGCAGAGAGCTCTAGCACAAACGCCTACGCCTTAGAAGCAAGCAGTCATCCAGGGTCTCACTAATAACACTCATATATACCTCCTGTCAACCTATCAAGGGCCTTAGAATGCCAGTTAATCAGTTCTGAGATAGCACATAACTACTGTAGAAACAGAGCTGACTTCACAGAAAGTACTCAAAGACATAAAGTCAACTGACCAACACAGAATGGTCTCCTGCCCCGTAATTTCCTAGCCAGAATGGGCAAATGTTAGGAGTCAGAAAAGAAATATAAAAGACATTTTTAAATTTCTTTAAAAGATAATTGCCTCTTTAAACAAAATGGTAACAATGCATTATAGGGTTTACAACCTATGCAAAAGTAAAATGTATGACAACAATAGCACAAAGGACAGGATACAAGGCAGAGGTAGGAGGGCGATGAGAAGAAGCCCAGGGCCCCAGGGAGGCGGCAGGAGTGAACGGCAGAAGGTAAAGTAGAAAGGCAATGGAATACAGCAACGAGGAAGAGAACAACAGATGATGAGGATGGGAGAAAAGCCAGAGAAATCCCAGAAGCCAGAGATGGGAGAGCTAGGATGGAAAAGAAAGAAAACAGAATAAAAGAAAATAAAACCAGAAAGGAATCAAAAGCAGGCAGAAACAACTATTACTACCAACTCTTCAGTACTGCAATGCGTAACTTCATTCCAGCTATACACATGAACCATTTATTTGTACTTGTAAGTCCTACAACTGTACCAGCACCCACAGATTTGCACCATTTTTGTGTTTCTCTCTAATCCTAAATTTTTAGAGCCCAAAAATCACATAACTAACTAGACGTAGGAAACCACAGCAATCCTTTATATTAAAAAGAATTGTTCTACTCTGGCTGGTGTGGCTTTCAGTTGGTTGGAGTGTTGTTCCATAACTGAAAGGCTGCTGGTTTGAATACTAGTCAAGGCACATGCCTAGGTTGCTGGTTTGATCCCCAGTCAGAGTGCATGCAGGAGGCAACCAATCGATGTTTCTGTTTCTCTCTCTCTCTCTGTCTGTCTCTCTCTCTCTCTCTGTCTCTCTCTCTCTCTCTCTCTCTCTCTCTGTCTCTCCCTCTCTCTCCATTCTTCCCCTCTCCCCCTCCATGGAATAAGAATAAAATTTAAAAAAAACTTAAAAAAATTTGTTCCTAACAAAGAAATTCTAACTTCAGCCATTTCCATCTCTTGATCTCTCTTTAGCTCTTCTGACATTTCCTCAGTCTGAAACTCTCACACAATCTTTCACAAAATACGAAAATGCCACTATTGTCACTTAGTGTTATTCTTCTCCTATTCCCCCTTCACCATCTAGGCAGAAACTGCAAAGATCTTGCTAATCCATTAATTAAAGATCTCTACTTCCCATTATGGAGGACTAAATTTAGAAAGCCAAATTGGGTTGGAAGGAAACTACATGTCACAACAAGTGAGAAAAATTCCAAGGAAGGGGGCGGGGTTACTGGCCCTTTTCTTTAAAAGCCTCTGACACCCCCCTGGTCTGAGAACACAGAGAAGCTCTCCCACACAAGGGGCGACCATTCATCACTGTAATTATCTGGAGAAGACTTTATTGTACCATCAGGTCATGAAAGCCACAGGACCTATCAGCAAGTGAATGCCTCAGGGAACATGTCTCTCCTCTGCTTTCCTGTAAGCTCCAATTAAATTGCACCAAAGAAAGGGGTGGCAAGCCAGCATTAATTGTACCCTTAGAGAAGAGCCACTTCCCGCCTGCAGGGACAGCAGTGACTTTACAGGGCTACCAAAAGGATACAAAGACAAAAGTAAACACTGTAATTTGCTGTTTTTGTCTCTGGCACAGGGGGAGTGGTACAATTGACACTGTCTGTAAACAGTAATAATGCCAGATGTAACACAAAGAACAGGATTCCCCCATCTCTCCGCCCCCTCTCCACCCCCTCTCCCTATGACATTCCTCCTGAGATTACTCATCTTGAAGAAACACACAGAAGCCTCCCGACAGTCCATATGCCGCTACCAAATGGAATCGAGGAAGAATCCAAGTTTGTACTGATTCCTCTCTCTTACTCATAAGATACATTGGAACTCAAGAAATATTCAATTGTTTCTAACAGCTGACAAAAAATAGAGGGAGGAGAGGGAATACGAGAGAAAGTATGGAAGAGACATGTGACATGCCCTGGTCTGGAACAGACGAGGCTAAAATGACAAAAAAATATATACATGAAAACAGAACCATCCTAAACAAACTAAAAGGTTTTTTAAGACATTCATGTTATGCCCAGGCCTAAGCACTCAGAAAAGACACAGGAAAAGAGGATGAATTAAAAAGAGAGTTACCTGACCAGAGTTCCCGCCAGGTGTAATGCAGGCGCACTCTACACTTCTTCTGGTAGCAAAGTAGCTTATGTACAACCTGAATGCAGCGTCTGTAACAGAGAGAAAAACTGGGTAAGCCTAAAAATACGGTGCCCTTTCTTTAGTGAGGCAGCTTTGCTAAGACCACTAACGCTGAATATGAATCCGTACATATGCAAAAGAAAAGAACTTCTACCAGCAGCCTTCTAGTGGCTAAATATCTACCCCAACACACACATATATACACACACTGCTTGTGCTGATTCCCCTAACAGGAGGAAAAGGAGGCTATAACCATATATAGATCAATAGCCAATTAGGCACTACAGACACCATTCCCTTGAGTATCTTTCCTTGGAAGAAGAATGGACCAGAATTAGATTACTCCATTCATAGTTACAAACACAGGGCAAAATCACATTAACGATCCTAAGTCGTAGATCTGTTTAAATTTGTTTTTAATTTCAATTAAAATTTAAATAAATTTATTTTTAATTAATTTGTAATTAACTTTTTTATTTACATTAAAAGTTAAAATAAAAATTTAGTTCTCCAGTTGCACTATCCACATATCAAATAGCCACATATGGCGAGGGGCTACCATACTGGACAGCACAGATAGAGAACTTTTCTGTCGCCACAAAAAATTCTATTGGACAGTGCCGTTCTAGATCACAGGAACATTCAACTGTATTCACATCCCGACCACATATGTTACTGACAGTATTTCTGAATAAGCAGTCAGTAGTCTGAGATGGAAGACATTTTTAAATACTATGAACCTAACAAAAAAAATGTTTTTTTCATGTCTGACTGGGGGAGGGTTTTGAAAGCTTAAAAAGTTATAGATGAAGGTACAAAATACTAATGAAATTTACTTCCTAAAACTGAAAAATCTCATTTGATGAAAAAAATTGTGATGACTAAAATTAAAAGTCCAACAATTTGGGAAATGACACTTGCAGAAATAACATGAAAGGATTACTATGTCATATATATATTTATTTATACAAATTGATCAAGAAAACATAATAACACTCCTAATAAGAAAGATGGACAGGGAGGAAGGAGAAGAGGGATGGGTGGGTAGGTTGGAATGGGAATAAAGGATAGAAACTGTACTGAATAAACTAAAAAAAAAAAAAAGAAAGAAAGAAAAGCCCTGGCTGATGTATCTCAGTGCATTGAGTGCAGGCCTGCAGACCAAAAGGTTGCTGGTTCGATTCCCAGTCAGGGCACAAGCCTAGGTTGAAAAAAAAAAAAAGAAAGATGGACAAAGAAAATAGACAATGAATTCACCCACCGCCCCCCAATGAGAGGCAAAATATGGTAAGTTAACATTTTTCTGCAATGTTCAAATTCACTTAAAACAAGATTCTATTTTTGCATATCAAATTAATATAGACTTTAATGCTGACAAAGGTACAGCAAAACAGCCACTCATACATTCTTAGAGAAAATATAATTGGTATAGAGCCTTTTAGGGAAGCAATTTGGCAATCTCTATCAATAGTCTTAATAATACATCCTTTGACCCACTTACACCACTCTAGAGAATTTAGCTGTAAGTCAGAGTGCAAAAGAAAAAAAGAAAAAAAACCTCTATACAAAAATATGTTCACGATCATCATCTTATTGGAAACAACTTTGGAAAGAATGTCCAATGCGGAGAGAACAGAAAGTAAACCACTTCACATGTTATATACTAAATTACAACCTTCCAAAACTCGTATGCTGTAAGCCCTAACTCCCAATGTGACTGTATTTGGATATAAGGCCTTAAAGAAGGTAATTAAAGTTAATGAACAAAGGGGTGCATATATTCTTTCGAATTAGTGTTTTGGGATTCTTAGGATTTATTCCCAGAAGTGGGATGACTGGGTCAAAAGGCAGTTAATTTTTAATTTTTTGAGGAAACTTCATACTGTTTTCCACAGCAGCTGCACCAGACTGCATTCCCACCAACAGTGCACAAGGGTTCCCTTTTCTCCACATCCCTGCCAGCACTTGTTTGTTGATTTACTGATGATAGTTATTCCGGCAGGTGTGATGTGATACCTCATTGTGGTTTTAACTCTCTGATGATTAGTGACATTGAGCATTTTCTCATATGCCTACTGACCACCTGTATGTTCTCTTTGGAGAAGTGTCTATTCAGGTCCTTTGTCCATTTTTTTTTTACTGATTTGAGAGACAGAGAGAGAACCATTGATTGGTTGTTCCAGTTACTCACACATTCATTTGCTGACTCATGTATGTGCCCTGACCAGGGAGTATGCTGCTCTAACCAACTGAGCTACCTGGGCAGGGCCTTCATTTATTCATTGGATTGTTTGTCTTCCCAGTGTTGAGTCATATAGGTTATTTATATATTTTAGAAATTATCCCCTTATCAGATATAACATTGGCAAATATGTTCTCGCATACAGTGGGTTCCCTTTTCATTTTGTTGGTGGTTTCTTTTGCTGTGCAAAAGCTTTTTAGTTTGATGTAGTCCCATTGGTTTGTTTTTTCCTTTGCTTCCCTTGCCCTAAGAGATAGATCAGCATAAATTTTGCTATGAGAGATGTCTGAGACTTTACTGCCTGTGTTTTCTTCTAGGATTTTTATGGTTTCAAGTCTACATTTAAGTCTTCAATCCATTTTGAGTTTTTTCTTGTGTATAGTTTAAGATCATGGTCTGGTTTCATTTTTTGCACGTATCTGTCCAATTTTTCCAATACCATTTTGGACAGGATATAGAACTCTTCTACTGTCATAAAAAATTCTATTGGGCAGTGCTGTTCTAGATCACAGAAATATCCAACGGTATTCACATCCCAACAACATAAGTGGTGATAAGGGGTTTGGGGGAGAGGTAGAAGAGGGTATGGGAGGATAAATGGTAATAGAATAAGTGCAATAAAAATAAATAAACTTTTAAAAAAGAATTATCTCCTCCAAATTTGTATTTATTAAAGAAACTATTTTTACTCCATTGTATGCTCTTGCCCTCTTTGTCAAATATTCATTGACCATAAAGGCATGGGTTTATTTCTGGGCTTTCTACTCTGTTCCATTGGTCTATATGCCTGTTCTTATGTCAATACCAGGCTATTTTGATTACAATGGCCTTATAGTACAGTTTGATATCAGGTATGTGATACCGTCAACTTTGTGTTTCCTTCTCAAGATTGCTGAGGCTATTAAGGGTCGTTTTTGGTTCCATATAAAGTTTTGGAATATTTGTTCTACATCTGTGAAATATGCACCATTGGTATTTTAATAGGAATTGTGTTAAAGCTATAGATTGCTTTGGGTAATATGAACATTTTTAATTACCTTAATTCTTCCAATCTATGAACATGGTATATATTTCCACTTATTTCTACCTTCCTCAATTTCTTTCTTCAATGGCATATAGTTTTCTGAGTACAGATCTTTCACCTCCTTGGTTAAATTTATTCCTACATACCTTTTTATTGCTGTTGTTGCAATAGTAAATGGGACTGTTTTCTTAATTTCTCTTTCTGATAGTTCATTACTAGTATACAAAAATGCCACTGATTTCTGCATATTAATTTTGCACCTTGCTACTTAACTGAATTTATTTATTAGACCTTGTAGTTTCTTGGTGGAGGACCACATGTTAGGACAAAGTAAGTCCTAATAAATTCAAGAAGATTGAAATCATACTAAGCATCTTCTCAAATCACAATAGTATGAAACTAAAAACCAACCACAAAAAAACGGAAAAACTACCCTGGCCAGTGTGGCTCAGTTGGTTGGGCATCATCCCGTGAACTGAGAGGTCACTGGTTCAATGCCCAGTCAGGGAGCATATGGAAGGCAACAATAGATGTTTCTCTCATGCATCGATGTTTTTTTCCCTTTCTCCCTCCCTTCCTTTCTCTCTAAAAATCAAAAATAAAATAAAAATTGAAAAAAATTGAAAAACATTCAAACACATGGAGGCCAAACAGATGTTATTAAATACTGAATGAGATCAAGGAAGAAATCAAAAATTATCTGGAAACAAATGAAAATGAACACACAACAACCCAAAATCTATGGGACACAGTGAAAGCAGTCCTGGGAGAGAAGCTCATAGCATTACAGTCATAACTCAAGAAGCAAGAAAAATCTCAAGTAAACAATCTAACCCTATACCTAAAAGAACCAGAAAAACAAAAAATGAGCAAAGCCCAGAGTAAGTAGAAGGAAGTAATAAAGATCAGGACTGGGGGGTAGAGGAATCTAGCAAAGAAGACAAAGAAAAAAAGAGAAAGAACTCATGGGCACGTACAACAGTGTGGTGATTGTGGGGCTGGGGAGAAGTAGAAGAGGGTATAGGGGGTAAATGGTAATGGAAAAAATACAACAAAAATAAATTTTTTTAAATAATTATTTCCCTAAAATTTGTATTTAAAAATAAATATCAGAGCAGAAATAAATGACATAGACAAAAAATAAATCAATGAAACCAAAGGATGTTTTTTTAAAAAGATAAACAAGATTGACTAATCTTTAACCAGACTCATCAAGAAAAAAAGAGAGAGGATACAAATAAATAAAATTAGAAATGAAAGAGAAGTAACAACTGACTCCACAGAAATACCAGAGATTACAAGAAAATACCATATGCCAACAAACTGGACAATCTGGGCAAAATGGATACATTTCTAGAAATATACAAACTTCCAAAACTAAATCAGGGAGAATCAAAAAACCTGAATAGATCAATTACAACTAATGAAATTGAAGCAGTAATCAAAAAACTCCCAGCAAACAAGAGTCCTGAACCAGATGGCTTCACAGGCGAATTTTACCAAACATTCAAAGAAAAATTAATACATATCCTTCTCAAACTACTTCAAATATTTCAAGAGGAGGGAAGACTCCTCAGTTCATATTACATGACCGGCATTATCCTAATTCCAAACTAGATAAAGACACTACAAAGAAAGAAATTTATAGGACAATATCCCTGATGAATGTAGATGCCAAA
>CM052542.1:137572912-137599479 GCA_028533065.1 Trachops cirrhosus
ATTAAAAAGATCATATACCATGTTCAAGTAGGATTTATTCTAGGAATGCAAGGTTGATACAATATTCACAAATTAATAAATGTGATACATCACGTAAAAAATGAAAGATAAAAATCACATGATCATATCAATAGATGCAGAAAAAGTATTTGATAAAATCCAGCACCCATAAATGGTAAAAAAAACTCTCAGCAAAGTGGAAATAGAAGGATCATACCTCAATATGGTAATGGCATATATGACAAACCTACAGCAAACATGATAATCAATGAGTAAAAACTAAAAGTATTTCCCTTAAGACCAGGAACAAGACAGGATGTCCGCTTCCACCACTCTTATTCAACATAGAACTAGAAGTACTAGCCATGGCAATCAGATAAGAAGAAATAAAAGGCATCCAAACTAGAAAGGAGGAAGTAAAGCTGTCATTCACAGGTGACATGATATTATACACAGAAAACCCTAAAGACTCCACTGAATAAAGTTAATTTGGATGTCAACAGTATTTGTCTTTTTTGGGTTGTAGAATTATGGATGAATTCTGTTCTTTCTCTTTTTCTATTTCTTTCAAAATTTCTACAACTATACTTTACTTTTACAGCTTAAAAAAAAAAACCCACCATTTAAAGTAAATTCATTTATAAAAATTCTAGCATCCTCTAGAAAAGGGCACTAAGGAACTTTTTTAGAGAATAGAAATGTGTTTCTATCTTATCTGGGATCATTTGTTACACGGATATATGCATGTGTCAAAAGTCTTCAAACTTTTTTCCACTGCAATTGTTTATAATTCCTTGGCATTGGGGGTCTAGAAACACAATGGGCAAATCATGAGAGAATAATATGGAGAGAACTAGTATGTGAACCTGTAAACCAAGAATATAAGTTCTCAAGATTTAACTCGCTTTAAGAAACGATAGTGTAAATGTCCCTCTACTTATGTCAAAGGGGGAGGAAGTCCATGTAAAAACAAAAACTTTGGCTATGGTGAGGAAATAGAGAAACTGGAGCCCTCATACGTTGCTGGTAGAAATGTAAAATGGTACAACCACTTTGGAAAACAGATTAGAAGTTCCTCAAAATGTTAAACATAAAGTACTATATAACCCACCACTTTCGCTACTAGTTATATACATAAGAAAAATGAAACATACATCCACAGTAAAACTTGTACATGAATGTCCATAGAAGCATTATTCATAATAGTGAAAGGTATAAATAACCCAATATCTAGCGACTGAAGGGCAAATAAATAAAGTATGTCATAAAATAGAATATTAATTAGCCATAAAAAAGAATGAAGTACTAATCTATGCTACAACATGGATGAAGCTTGAAAACATTACGCTAAGTAAAAGTCAAAAAAGGTCATATATTATATAATCTCACTTATATAAAATGTCCAAAATAGGCAAATATATACCGAGAGTAGTGGGCAGGGGCTGGGGGAGCAGATGGAAACAGAGACCCAAAGTTTGGACTATACATACCCCACTGAAGCTCCAGGCACATCACACAAATCAAAAATTAAGAAGAAATGTCAGACCTATCTCTTCATTTATTTATTCAACAAATATTGACTGCATATCAACTAAATATCCAGCACTTCAGTCTTCCTAGAATTAGGTTGTCAAATTCCTGTAAAGTGGACCCAGATAATCTGCTAATTTCAGGCAAATGAAAGAGACTCTTCCCTCTTGAAACTGTTCTGACGTAAAAGAATGAGACAATCAAAACAAATACAAGAAACAAAATAAGCAAGGCAAAGAGCAGAGCAAAAAAGTGGCTCCTTTCTACCTAATATGTCCAATGGCAACTCAACTGAATGACAACTTCAAGTAAAGAATACTTCTAGTGGCAGGACTGAAACTTTCGCAGGGTCTATGGCTTTAATCTGAGACAAAGAGTACCCTGAGATCATACTAACTTCAGTAGATACCATATCAATCTGTAAGGTATCAATCCGACAGTTCACAGAATCAAGCAAAAATGGGGGTAGCTAATTTCTTGGGCCTCTTAGCAGAAATGAAAAAAAGGCAAGCCCTGGCCTAGTAGCTCAGTGGGTTCGAGCATCACCCTGAAACACCAAGGTTGTAAACTGGATCACCAGTCAGGGCACATACAAGAAACAACCAAGGAATACATAAATAGGCAAAACAACAAATCAATGTTTCTCTCTCCCTCTCCTCCTTCCTCTCTCTCTCTAGAAACAATTAAAAGGAGGAGGAGGAGGAGGAGGAAAGGAGGCAAAACAGAAAATAAACAACAATTTAAAAACCACTACAAACCCCTCTGTGGTGTGAGAGCCAGAAACACTAGCAGGAGAAACCAAACTGCCTGATGACATATCAAAGACACAAATGAAGTCAATGAAATTTACAAGTTAAAATCCTGAAAGTTTTCAAAAATATCCCCAATAATGGGCCTGCTCTGCTACCCTACTTGCCTATTCTCCTTGTTCCTTATTTGCATCTCTCTCTGTTCTCCCCACATCCTGTAGCTCTAGGTCCGAGCCTTTAAGGTGGAATTTTATGAGAGAACTATGTAACAGACCTTTGTGAAAAGACTTCAGTTTCTTCAAGAGTGATATTAAAAACAAACCATACAGAAATATACATGAATACATAAGTCAATATATACATTAAAAATTTTTTTAATTCCTTTATTCTCTAAATAAACTAACTGTATCAAAACTACTTACCGCTACTAAGACAGGGAGTCAAAGCAGCTCTTCCCAATACACAGAAACAAACACAGGGAGGCTCCCAAATTGAGGAGACAAAGAAATACGGCCCAAATGAAGAACAGAACAAAACCACAGAAAAAGAACTAAATGAAACGGAAAAAAGCAACATATCAGATGCAGAATGCAAACCACTGGTTATCAGGATATTCAAAGAACTCATTAAGTACTACAACAACATAAAAAAGGCCCAGGCTGTTGCCCTGGCTGGTGTGGCTCAGTGGATTGAGTGCCAGTCTGTGAACCAAAGGGTTACCAGTTCGATTCCCAGTCAGAGCACATGCCTGAGTTTCAGGCCAGGTCCCCAGTAGGGGGCACATGAGAGGCAACCACACACTGTTGTTTCTCTTGCTCTCTTAAAGAAAAAAAAAAGACCCAAGCAGATATAAAGGCTGCATTAAGTGAAATAAAGAAAACCCACAGGGAACCAACAGTGCAGGGGATGAAGCCAAGATTCAAATCAATAATTTAGAACATAAGGATGAAATAAGCACTCGACCAGAACAGCAAAAAGAAAAAAGAATTTTTTAAAAATGAAGATATTATAAGGAGCCTCTGGGACATCTTGAAACATGCCAATATCCAAATCATAGGGATGCCAGAAGGAGAAGAGGAAGAGCAAGAAGTTGAAAATTTATTTGAAAAAAAAATGAAAGAAAACTTCCCTAATTTCATGAAGGTAATAGGCAAACAAATCCAGGAAGCACAGAGAGTCCCAAACAAGTTGGACCCAAAGAGAACCACAGCAAGACACATCATAATTAAAATGCCAAGGGTTAAAGATAGAGAATCTTAAGAGCAGCAAGAGAAAAGCAGAGAGTTACCTACAAAGGAGTTCCCATGAGACTGTCCACTGATTTCTCAAAAGATACTTTACAGGCTAGAAGGGACTGACAAGAGGTATTGAAAGTGATGAAAAGCAAGGACCTACAACCTAGATTATTCCATCCAGCAAAGCTATCATTTAGAATGGAAGGGCAGATAAAATGCTTCCCAGACAAGGTAAAACTAAAGGAGTTCATCATCACCAAGCCATTATTAGATGAAATGTTAAAAGGAACTATGCAAGAAAAAGAAGATCAAAACTATGAACACTAAAATGGCAGCAAATGTATAACTATCAACAACTGAATCTAAAAAAGAAACTGAGCAAAAAAGCAGAACAGGAACAGAACCATAGATATGGAGATCATCTGGAGGGTTATCAGCTAGGAAGGGGAAGGGAAAAATGGGGGAAAAAGGCTCAAGGGATAAGAAGTACAAATTAGCACATACAAAATGGACAGGGGGATGTTAAGAACAGTATAGGAAATGGAGAAGCCAAAGAACTTATATGTGTGACCCATGGACATAACTAAAGGGAGGGGATTGCTGGAGGGAATGGGGGTACCAGGCAGAGGGGAGAAAAGGGAGAAAACGTGGGACAACTGTAATAGTGTAATCAATAAAATATATATTTTTTTAAAAACTACTTACCAGCCCTAGCTGGTGTAGCTCAGTGGCTTGAGTGCGGGCTGCGAACCAAAGGGTCGCCAGTTCAATTCCCAGTCAGGGCATGTGCCTGGGTTGCAGGCCAGGTCCCCAGTGGGGGCCACATGAGAGGCAACCACACACTGATGTTTCTCTCCCTCTTTCTCCCTCCCTTCCCCTCTTTCTAAAAATAAATAAATCTTAAAAAAAAAAACTACTTACCAAAAGATATAAATTGTAACATAAATCATCCTAAAAGTTTCAAAATCATTTGTTCATTTTTAGAAATTGTGGTATGATCTCCTGCTTGATGTGGTTGTCACTAGGTACAGGATGCCCTTATTTGGGCCATGATTTAACTTAGGAATATACAAACTCTCCTGTCAATTTCCCCATTAAATTGATAGTCATTAGTTCCCTGGTGCTGAAAGCTTTGTCGCAGTCACCAAGGGTGGCTGGATGGGTGATACAACCACCCATGCACAGTACATTCCTGAAGGCCAGCATTTCTCACATGGTCTGGTCTAGACAGACTGCCTGCACGTTGGCCCTTTTGACAATGCCATCTCAACACTGAGCCACTGTGGAGCAGCAGCGGGATACTACCTATGTCCCCCACCCCTGCTGCCACCACCCTCTGGTCTAAGGCTATCGATACCCACTGTTCCTAGGCTCTGTTCCTACCTCTGCGGCCACCCAAAGTAACATCATTAGCTTTGTGGTCTCAACTTACTTGATTTATGAAGCAGAATGAAATTTTAACACTACTACAATCTTAAAATTATATACCAGCTGAATAACTCCAAATTTCTTTCATGCATGTTATGGTTTCCTATTTAAACACAAGACACTTCTACTTTAACCTGAAATTTTCTTGCAAGATCCACTGAAGTCTTGACTTTCTTCTGGTGCCTACCCACAGATTTGGGGCTCTCTGACTTAGAAAAAGTGCAAGTTTTCCATGTAAGAGTAACATAAAGAAGTGTTGGCATCTCAGAGATTTTCCTGCAATCCCAAATCCTATGCAGCATGGTGGTGGCAGCAAGAAACAAGGAGCACAGCCAGGGGTAGAAATTAGTTGAGTTTTCCCAACTCTTTCTTTTCTCCCTCCTTCCTTCTTTCCCTTCTTTCTTTCCTCCTTCCCTCCCTCTCTCCTCCCCTTCCTTCCTACCTTCCTTCCTTCCTTCCTTCCTGGCTTGCTTACTTTCTTGCTTTCATGTAAGCACCTTCCCCCATTATTACTTTACCTACAGCATTTATACACAGATGTGAAATTATTTCATTTCTGACCCAGATTCTGGCTTTGAGTAACAAGTCTTTCTATACTCCATATTTCTTCATATGTCACCATGAGGATTATAAACTTACCTGAAATGGCAGAAATTCATTTTACTTTCAACTTCTCATCTGCTGTATGCTGCTGAAAAGCAGTACATAATGAGAAGCAGAGCAACAACCTGGCCTGATGCCCGGCTAGGAGCAGATAAGTTCACCTGAAAAAGACTTGATGCTCCAAATTCCAAACAGTGGAAAGAGTATTGGGGGAGGGGGAGGAAGATCTAGAAATATGCCCATGGGTAGTAATGAAGAAAGTGAATTCAGCCTGAGGGTGGGACCTTCTGCCTAGCCTCTGTCAGCTTGATGCCTCATTATCTTCTCCATCGTCCCTAACCTCAGGACATTAAATTAGGGAGCAGATGGAAAAAGCAACTGAGAAAGCAAGGCAATGCAGAGCATGTTAGGAACTAGGTGGAGAAGGGAGTTCAAGTATTCCGTGTAGACCAGGTTCACTGGCTGGGATATTAAGGTTAAGGTGGACAGATACATACCTGTAACTCTATGTACTGAACACACAATCTTATCATGTCATCCCCATCATCCACTTAATCTCAGGTAATGGTTTTACTTACGACTCTCCTATCCTTCCTCCATGCACCCTATACTCTAATCATCCTGACTACTTTCTGTTCCCCAAACATGCAAGCTTCCAAGCCCTTGAACGTGGTAGTGTGTCCCTCTCCCCTCCCCCACATGGAAAACTCCTACTATTTCTTTATGACTCAAGTCAAATGCAACAACCTTCTGATATCTTCTCTGATGGCTCAGGTCAACATTAGTCACTCTCTGTCACTTATCGCAGTAGTGGTTAAGAGGATAGCCTCTGGGGTCAGAGAGACTTAAGTTTGAATCTTGGTGATGCAATTTACTACGTGTGCAACTGCAGTAGCCAGCCTGCAGGATGGCCCCCACTGGTCCCCACCTCCTGACATTCACACCTTGTTTAGTCTCTTCCCACACTGTATCAGGGTTGGTCTGTGTTCCCAACAGAAATGGTAGGTCATTTGAAATTAGTTTATAAAGGACTCTATGGCTTCCGTCCTAGGCTCTCACTCTCTTTCTCTCTTACATGACTTGCTTTGGGGGAAGCCAGCTGCTGTGTCAAGCAATCCTATGGAGAGGCCCTAGTAGCAAGGAACTAAGTGTGCCAACAAGCATGTAACGGAGCTCAGAAGCACACTCTCCAGCCCTAGTAGATGCCTGCAGCCCCAGCTAACACTCTGACTGCAGCCTCGTGAGAAACTATTCCAAAACTATCCAGCTAAGCTGCTTCTAGATTCCTGAACCACAGAAACTAAAAAAATATGTTTGTTTTAAATCACTAGGTTTTGAGATAGTTTGATACAGCAATAGATAACTAATACACCTAAGAAGGGATGGCAACAGCCTAGGATTTTTGGTAAGAATATTTGGGTTCAAGTCTAGGCAATGGTGCTTACTAAAAGAATAAACCTGAGCAAGGGGTTTCTGGAGCCTGAGTTTCCTTACTTGGAAAATGAGAAAACTGAGACTGTAATAATGCACTACAAAGTAAATAGCATATCCTAAAACTAGAACATTGTAAGATAATCAAGCTAGAAATAAAATCTCTAGCAAAACAAATCTGATCCCTAAGGTACTGAGGTTCAGAGAGCCCATCTAAAATAAGCAGAAAACTCTTAAGTGTTATAAAAGCAGCTTTTCATTGTCTTTGAATTAAAATAAAGGATCAGGCTAATTCTAAATACCCAAAAGATATTTTAAAATGCAAACTACAGCCTACTTACCTAAATTAAAATTTGTATCATTATTGAAGACCTAGGACACAAAGACTATATTGCTTGCAAGCAGTCTAAAAAGCTGGCGGTCTACTCTATTCCAAGCAAAATTCTTTTTTTTTAAGATTTTATTTATATATTTTTAGAAAAAGGGAGGAAGAGAGGGAATGAAACATCAGTATGTCATTGCCTCTCGCGCACCCCCAACTGGGGACCTGGCCTGCAACTCAGGCACGTAGGCTGGGAATTGAACCAGCGACCCTTTGATTCACAGGCTGGCACTCAATCCACTGAGCCACACTAGCCAGGGCTGAGGAAAACTCTTTATATTCCCTAGATCCTTTATGCATTAGAATGAGGTACACTGAGCCTCCTTCCTAAGCACCAAACTGTTCTCTTGCTCAGAAAGATGGCGGTACCAATTCTGTTGTCAGACTCAATTCAGATGCTTTTTAAGGAATAAAGATAATATGCAATACATATTTGGGATCACACTAATGTGGCATAGCTGTTCTTGAACATTAAAGATAAGAAGAAAGCAAAAACAGCAAAGGAGAGAGAAAGCCTTAAGGCTTAAACTTCACTAAAATATGATTTTCAATTGCCTCTAGTTGTACTGTTTGTCAAGAATTGTGAGAGATAGTCAGACCTCATCAGGAGGAAGGACTCTCCCAGCTGGGCCTCTGTATACATAATCTGCCTACTTAGCAGAGGCTAGACAGCTAGGACAATGTAAGCCAAGAACGGACCAGAAGCTCTATCTCTCTGGCCTTTCACTACCTTCTAACTACTGCTGACAACTTTGATGCCAAAGCCCAGGGATGCCTAAGAAGTCTGCTGGTATTCCCTGTCTTTCGATTAAAACAGCCACCGTGATCCAGTGATCTTCAGTGCATCCACCCTGCTCCTCACACAATGTGCCTGCAAGTGATAATGAAGATCTACGTGCAGAATCCAAATTGTGGTTTGTATTGTACTCTTCCCCTTCTGGAAAGATGTATAATAAATGCAGGCCATAAAATTCTCCCTGACACTTCTCCACACACAAATTTGTTTTTCCTGAAGTAAAGTATACATGAAAACTTTGCTATAAATTTCCTATCACTCAACTCTTATGTGCACACATTAAATGGACCACGGTACTTACACATAGAGATCCATAGGAAACTCCTTCATCATGTGTGTTACAATAAACTCCACCATCAGGTCTGAATGGGGAAAGGAGAAGAAGTCAATCAATCAGAATGAAATTCACTCCTTGCCTGTGCATTGGAAAAAACTCTCTGAGTACACCTTGCACTTCTGCTGAGTGTCATTTACTAAGCATATCTTCATCCATGTGCTTAAATTTACTTAAGGCACTTTTGCAATACTTTTCACCACCTGTCACTTGTAAAATAACAAGAACATTAGCTCACTCTCCTAGTTCCAGAAGGATACCTTGACCTGCCAATAAACTCAGATATAGGGGATTTCGCTGTACGGATATCTCATACCATGGTACTGATACAAAACGCCAGAGGGGAATCACATTCTGAGAACAGAGTGATGATGCGAGCAGAGAAGACGTGATGGATCACATCCACGTAACCAGAGACTTGGCTCTGAAGCTCTGTGTCTACCACATCTCACTGTCGCGCTAGGTTTGACAGACATTGACTAAAGTGGTCTGTGGGGTTTTGGGTCAATAGAAGTTTATCAAGTAGTCTTAATCACTGGTTCTAAAGTCAAGAAGGTAGGAACTAGGGCTGAATATGCAAATGAAATGAGGCTAAGAGTTCAGATCATTCCCCTGAGGAAAATGAAGCATTCTGATAAAACTGCCTAAGATACAGCCCCCCTATCTGTTAGCTCTGCCAGCCTCACCTCAGCTTAATTTACTCAGAGGAAGTTTTGCATGTCTGAACCTTGAACTTCAAAACCTCTTGGCCAGCTGACACATCAATACGAACCAAGAAAGGGAGGGAGGAATTTGAAATCTTGATCAGGAGTAAGATATTTTACAAAAGTAAATCATGTATCAAGCTTAGATTTAGCCATTTGTCTCTTTGGAAAGATCTTTTCCTTTGAACAAGAGCACCCTTTAATTGAGCATTTCATTCACTGGAATTGCTTTACCAAACTTAACAAAAAAACATGGCTTCTTAGGCCAGGAAAGAAATATAACTAGTAAAAACCTCTCTGAGGAAGAAGCATATCAGTCAGCATCCAACCCTTATCTTAATGAGGAAATCCTGTCACTGACTCAGAACAATGCCAACCACGATGACACTCACCCAGCACTGCACATACTAAAGGGCGGCAGGGAAGGTTCTTGTCTGCTGCCTTCTTCCTGTGCCTCATGGGCTTCAAACGAAAAAGAAATGAAATTAATAGGTCCCTGAAGTGGTATCCAATGGCTCATCACCACAGTTTTCATGCAAATAAAATCACTACTATAGCCCTGATTGGTGTGGCTCAGTGGATTGAGCTCAGGCCTGAAAACTGAAAGGTCACAGCTTGGTTATTTCTATGGGGTGCATGCCAGGGTTGTGGGCCAGGTCCCCAGCTGGGGGCGTGTGAGGGGCAACCAATCAATGTTTTTCTCCCTCTCTTCCCCTTTCTCTAAAAATAGGTAAATAAATCTTTTTTAAAAATCACTACTACAGAGCTGTTACCTTTTCTAGCGATGGGGGTGGTGTGGGGTGGGGTAGGGAGGACTGGTGAATGCTTCTCAGTTATCAATGCAAGCTTGTGATAAAAACACAATTCACAGCAAAACAACAGCCCTAAAGGGTGCTGGAGCACACTATACAATGGGGAAGCTGTTGTTTTTAGCCTGACTTTATCTATACAAGTGACAATTCAATAAAAGGTATAGAGGTATTTTTCTTCGATAAAATAATATTTAAGAAAAAAAGACAAAGTGACTCTGTAGAGGCAGCAAAAGTGGCAGCTACAAAAAAACAAAAGTAAGTTTCAGATAAAAACCTCTACATGGGAATTTGAACATATCTCCAAGTTTTAGGAAATTTCTTGATCCTCTGTATTCTATTTCCCCACCCTGCCCCACCCCCATCCCTGCTACTAAGATGAATAAACAAAGTAGTATCTCGTCTTAACTAAACAAAGATCATACTACATTTTGAAAAGAAAAGACGTGGGCCTTGCTGCAACCTGCGTCACTGATGGGTTCTAAAATCACTGCCCTGGGAATGTGGCAGCGGGTCTTCCGATTCTTCTCCTGAGAAAGAAACAACCCCACGCCACCCACCAAGGCCCCAGCAGAGGCCTGGGCCCACTGAACAGTGGTCAGGCAAGGGTCCTTTCGTACCACATTCTACCCACATTTGTTCCGGGGGGGGGGGGGGGGGGGGGGGGGGGGGGGGCGTCAGTTTCATCCTCCCCAATCCTGCCAACACACAAAAAATTTCCTCTAAGAAAAAAACAAGAAACAAGAGTTATACCTACCATTTTATGTAAGTTTACTCGAAAATTCATATTGTCATCGTGCAAAAATGCATTGGCATACTGATCCTAATAAAAATAAAAATATAGGGGAAAAGTAAGGAATGAGAGCTACACTTAAGAAATTCAGTTTATAATCTATCATACTTCCTACAAACCCTTGTGCTTTAAGAACTACTTTCGAGGATCAGCTGGAGAGCTAATGAGATGAGCCTAGAGCCTTTATGTCAAACCCTACTTATGAGTGGGGGACCCTCCAAAAACAGAATTATCTTCTGGAGGGAAGGTCCATTGTAGTACAGGCTTCCCCGGCTAGGTAAATGTTCTCGGAACCCTTCTGTATCAGTGTACCAGGGGCACTGCTGTGAGAAGCTGCGTTCAGCTTCAGGGAATTTTTTTTTTAAGAATCTTTCAACACGTTTGCCCATTTCATGATGGGTGACTTACTAAGCACATGAAAAAAATGGCATGACCCTGAGACCCACCCTCCCTATTCACCTAATCTCCTCCCACCCCACAGCAACTTTTTTTGGTTTCCCCGCATGAAAAAGGTCCTCAAATGGAAATGTTTTGCCAATGTGGAAGAGGTGAAACAAAAAAAAAACAGCAGAAGCACTAAAAGGCATCAAAATCAACGAGTTCAAAAACTGTTTTGAGCAACAAAAAATACTGTTTGGATAGGTGTATTGCATCAAATGGAGTACATTAAAGATGACCAAAGTTTAAACATGTAGGAATAAATACAAATTTTTTTATAAATAAATTCTGGGGCTTTTTTGGATCCTCCCTTATAAGCCATGAGATTTTACTTTGGAGTAATTCTCAGTGTCCCTAACTAGTCAAATATCTCGAAGCAAATTATGAACAAAAAAAAATAAGGCACAAGGCCCTAGCCAGGTGGCTCAGTTGGTTGGAGCATTGTCCCACACGCCAAAAGACTGTGAGTTCAATTCCCAGCCAGGACAAATACCTAGGTTGCGGGTTCGATACTCAATCAGGGCACACACAGAACCAATCAATGTTTCTCTCTCACATCAATATTTATCTCTCTCGATCTCTCCATTCCCCCCCTCTACCCCCTCTCCCTCTCTCATTCCTTTCCTCTCTCTAAAATCAATAAACATTTCCTTGGATGTGGATTTTAAAAAAAAAGAACCAAAGGCACAGGGACTTGAAGAAAATGCTGAGAGGAACCTGTTTTCCTATTCTTTCTTCCTTCCCATCTGCCCAAGGAGCCTGCTGTGTTTGTAACGGCTTGAAGGTTTTCATAGGGGCTGCAGGATACAAGTGCAAGCTCCACATGAGGATCTATAATTGAGAAGAAAGGTCTGCGGTCCACTGGGAATGGGCTTGGCATGCAGGAGAAACAGCTACACAGGCAGCATGGCAGTATGCAAGACCCCGTCTACCTCCGGCTTCCCTGAAGACTGATGGGAAATCACAAACTTCTCACCATGGATGCGTAATAAACATCCCTTGGCCCCTTCCCAATATCTTAGCTGAAGATGTGATATGCTTACAGACTCCAATTATTAAGAACCACTACAATTTGTGAAAAACAACTCCTTTAAAGATTTTCTTAGAAAGATTTTTGAAAAGCAGTGACACCAGGCCCACTGCTAATCAGCAGCTCTTCTATAACCAGCTGTCCTTACTGGTGAGAAGCAGGTCAGCTTTTCACAGAAAGCACAGAAGGGGAAAGTGAGAGAAATCTCTCTCTACTCCACGTGGATCACCTTTACTGTTTTAATGAAGGGGAAGGTTGAAGTTACAAGTTTAGCTCTAAATTGACTCAAGTTCTGCCACACCTGTGTTGCCACCAACATTTGGGGTGAGCTCAGGCCTAATTAATACAAGCAAAAGTACCATCTTACAAAGCCAAGGCACCTATTTTAACTCCTCAGGTTCTTAGTTCAGGAAACTGCACTCAGCCCAGCTTAACTCGCTTTCCAATTGCCCTTCTTCAGCTTTTCTCTCCACCTCCCCCCACAGGAAATCTGAGCTCCTTTTCTCCTTTTGTGAAATGGAAAAGATCCAACATGAGCAGCTTCAAAGGGGCAGAATTATCTTTTCTAAAGAGGGTTAAGTCTCTTATTTTGAACTATTAAAAAGTTCTCAATTATAGCAGTTATCATATCATAATTTATTATTAATTCATACAGTAAATACTAATTGAGCCTCTACTATGTGCCAGACACGGAGAATAGACTGGTGAAGGAGACAAAACACCTGCTATCAGAGCTTACATTCTAGCGGGAGAAGAGAGAGCACATTTTCTCTCCCAAGCTTTAGGGCCCTAACTGTCAGGAAATGGAAGGGAAGGGCAGAAAAAGCTAGCACCTTGTAGGAAATTAGCTAACACCAGGGAACTGGCAAAACTTACCTCTGCAATACACGTGAGGATGATCAGACAGAGTTTGCCGCTGTGAAGCCGGTGCTCATCTATAAAATGAAAATAAAACCTTTCTCCATAAATCATCCAGACCATGTTTCTACAGAGAACAAAGACATGTATCATCAAAAAGAACATTCACACTTTTCCCCCCCACATAATTCACAAATGAAAATCAAAGTTCTACTACAGTAATTCTTGCTTTTTTCCTAGGCAAAACGATTCCTCCAGATTTCTTTTCTTAAATATGCTGATTGACAGCTAACCACCCTCCTGGGAGCCATCCAATTACTGTAATGATTCTACTGTCATAGCCCAAATCAGGGCCACACCCTTTGCTTCCAATCAGACTTTGCTTCTCAACAGGTCCATTCCCTTTCCAATCCTTCCCTGCTCATCAGCTACAAGCACCTAACTATTCGTAGCAAACTCGTAGTGGAATCGGAAAGAAACTAACTGGAGACCAGGGTCCAGCTCAGGCTTCTCCTTACACTGTGCATATTACTTACAAACATGAAAGCTGTGAGCGCTTGATCATCTTTCTTCCTGCCAAAGTCGTTCACTCTATAATACTTACTTAGTACCTACTACGTAGCAGGCACTGCACTGGGCACTAGAGATACCGCACTGAACAACACAAAGGACTCTGGATTCCCAAAACTCACATTCTAGTTGTTAAAAAGTAAGAAAACAACCTCAATATTACGGCTCTCAGCCCACATGCCTGACCAGGAAAGAGCTACTCCATCCTCTCCAATTACCAGAACCATCAAAGCTTATTTACTTTCCACAATCTTTGTGAGTGAAGGGCTGAAATAGAGGTAAGAGGAAGGTCATACCAGCTCATCCAAAATAGACAAATGGCTAACGATGTTTCAAATGAGCTCTGACAGGCTCCAGATTGAAGTTCATTCTGGAGAGAAGACCTATGAACAGATGACAGTACTCTACCAGTGAGCTAACAGCACTCACCCTAACATTAACCTGCTACTTCCTCAAAGATGGAATCTATCAACGAAAACCTGACAATGAGAAAGCGTGATGGGGGTTATAGTGCAGGAATACATTTACCTCTCCTCTGCATGGTGACAGTCCCTAGCTGACACTCCCCACAGCTTACACCAGAGCCCCTGGGCAGTCAGAGGAGAGGTGCCCCTGCCCATGCAAATCATGAGACTCTTCCACCTCTGCCTCGGGCATTATCTTCCCTTCCCCAAAACCTGACAAGCAACTCCTGTAGGAAATGCTGCAGCTACTTCTCCACTTAAAAAAAAATGTTTCTGAGTGCAAAAATAAGGCATATCTCATTATAAACAGTTTTAATTCAGAAAAGGACAATAAAAACTAAGTTTAATCATACCATCCAGATGTCATTTCTGTTAAGACTTTGATGAATCAACTTGAAGTCTATATATAGATAAACATGTATTTTAAAATATTTTTGCCTAATGTCTTGTCTATTTTCAAGGTTAAGCAGATTCTCCTTTAAGCTGACAACATTAAGTTAGAAGAACCTCAGGAAAAAAGACTTTGAAAGTAGAGCCAAATCAAAGGAGAGATAAACACTAAATTATGGAGAATTGAGAGGAAAGGAGTGAATGGGGAGAGGGGGCACACAGGTAGGTAGCTTCAACAGCATTAATAATTGCTTAAGCTGGGTGGTAAGTTCGCATATGTTCATTTTATTATTATACATTATAACTTATGCTATTTATTATACTTATAAACTTTATAACAACATTCATATGTATTAAAAGTATGTATTTTTAAAGCAAATTTTATAGGTGTCGGATGACAAACAAAGAAAAAAAAGATATAATATCCGAGGGTATGGGAAGACAGGGAGAGCAGAGCCAAGAAAAAATGGCTTCTTCGCTCCCCCAAACGAGATCTCTTTAGCCAGGGAATGCAGAAGGTCATGAGCTTAAGAGGCAGGAAGAAAGCCAGTCCAATAAAGCCACAAGGGACCCATTTTTGAAATTAATGCTTCATCATACCTAACCTTGCCCCTTGCCATATTTAGGCTGCCTGTTGGCAAAGACCTAATCCAGCCTATGTTTAGAGAGAGAGAGCCTGAGGCAACCCATATGCAATTATTCAGCCCTCAATTTTGCCTTCCATTTCATGGATGGCAAAGTGACCAGGACAAAGAGGTTTATATAATCGTGAAAGCTAAAAATGAATTCCCAGGGCCTCATTTCACTATGTTATATCAAGCAAAGCTAAAAGATCATTTTCAGAGTCCCATCTACAGTTTCTCTTTGCTGTGATATGTGGAGAGGAAGGAAGAGATTACCCCTTTGCATAAGGAGAAGCAATGGCCTCAGGAAACATTGATACACAAGAGTCTCGTCATCCTTACCTGCCTGACTTCAGGTGCCAAGTCTCAGAGGCTCACCCTCTCTGCAGCTCCCCATGGACTGCTCTGTGTAGGAGGAGCTTGTGGCATGGACCACTAGCAGGTAACTCATCCCTGTATATATATATATAACTGTCTCCCTTGAAGGAGCACATTCAGAAGGCATAACAGAAGAAAAAAGTCTAAGCTTGTAAGAAATCTTCAAGAGCTAATAAAGTATGTCTGAGTATAACAGGATTTAGATTCTGAACACCCAGGTTCCTTTTAACTCTGGCAATTTATTTCCCATATTCATCTTTTAGTTCTCTATCTGTCTACCAATGTTTCCTTCTCACTCCCAAAGCCCCCACATCCTGGTCTTACTCTCTTACACAGCCTTTCAGCTCCATTCTGGAATTCCTGAAAACCCTCATACCAGAAACCTGCCCAGCCCACTTGGCAAATCCAAGCCTTCTAAAGTATACTTTATACCTAAGTGAATCTTAAACCACCTCACAAAGCATTAGTCTCTTGTCATAAAAGGAAAGTGACAAAAGTAATAGTATTTTAGCAATTTTGCTTCTACATTGGTTTTTTTGTTATCCAGGAATCTGAAGCTTATTCATGGACCATAATTTAAGAACCCAAACTTCAATTACTGAGCAGACAAAACAGTTGGCTTCTAAAGTAGGATTTAAAGATTCTTACAAGAAAGGCCTAAAAAGGAAGAATATACACCAAATTGTTAATAATGATTAATTCTAAAGAGCTTAATTCCAAAGGAATTTCACTTTGTTAGTTAACCATCGCTAGAATGTTTTAATTTTTAACAAATACCATTCCAATTACTTTTTTAATCAGGGAAAAAAATCCTTGTAAATGGAGAAGCCCACTAGATTAACCAGTGGGTACTGAATAAAATGCTATTAAAATGCTATGTGTGGTTAAAAACTATCAGTTATAAAAAACACTTTTGGGATAACTGGCAAAACTAAATATGGACTGAATATTACATGACATTAGAGAGCTACTATTGATTTTCTTAGCTATAATAATGAATATCTTGGAAAATGTCCTTTCCTTATAATTTTTTACAGATTTTATTTATTTATTTTCAGAGAGATGGGAAGGGAAGGAGAAAGAGAGGGAGAAAAACATCAATGTGTGGTTGCCTCTCACGTGCCCCCTACTGGGGACCTGGCCCGCAAACCTAGGCATGTGCCCTGACTATCAATCGAACCAGTGACCCTTTGGTTAGCAGCCCACGCTCAAGCCACTGAGCTACACCAGTCAGAGCCTTGGAAAATGTCTTTAATTTAACATACTCCAGGTGTAAAGTAGAATGATGTCTGCATCTTACTTTAAAATGATTCAGCCAAAATAATAACACATGAAGACATTTAGGGACAAACCAAATTTGGCAAAATGTTAATGGGTATGTGAGTGATCACTATACGCACTGTATGATCCTTTCAACTTTTCTGTATATTGGAAAAAAATTGGAGGCAAAATGCTACCAAAAAGGTTTATTTCCAGAGAATCTTAAAACTAGAATATGTTCCAGTTACATGAGGGTACCTACAGGAGTCGAACTCATAACGACAAAAAGCAGAATGGTGGTTGCTGGGGGCTGGGGAAAGGGGAGAACGTGGAGAATGGGCAGTTAGTGTTTAACGGGCACGGAATTCCAGCTTCCCAAGATGAAAAGAGTTCAGGAGACGGTGGTGATGGCTGCACAATTAAATGTACTTAATGCCACTGAATTGTAGTCTTAAAATGAACAAAATGGTAAATCTTATGTTATTCATATTTCACCACGATAAAAATAGAAATAAGTAAAAATTATGAACACATACATCCAGTATAAAAAAGTAACTGAGTTAAAAAAAGACAAAACTGAAATATATACTGAATAGAATTTGCTGGGTTTCCTCCCAATCCCTTCTCACTGCCAGCCCAAAGACTCTACTCCCCTACCACCAATTAAAAGACCACAGAAAAATCATAAACAGGAAGAACAGGAACCCAGACGAAATAAACTCACACCTTCCCATCGCCCATTTTTCTCCCACTTTCCACGCCGAGTTTCTGAGCTGGGCACTGACACCTCCGTTTGAAGTGGTAAGGAACACAGTCCCTGCGAGTCTCACCTCTTCCTACTGTACTCTGCAGACAGCCCTCCACTTCTCACCACAAGCTGGTGCTTTCGGCTCTTGTCCTCAGAAGGGAATTCCCTGAAGCATGCTAATCCCCCCACTTCCCACACAAAAGAGTTTGCATCTACTTACCAAAATCTGCTAAGATGACTTGATGGTTTTTGTAGAGACCTCTTTTTCCCCCTGTTCTATTTCGGAGCACTCTCCCTCCAGTTTCAGGTTTTCCCACCGCCACCTAACTACCACTTGGCAGTGAGAAACCACTGTTTTCCAGTAATCAGGACCATCACCCTGCACAGGAGGCCCCAATGGTTCATCTTATGGAAGCTTCAAAGGATTAATGCTGCTCCTGATTCTAGCTAAGCAGCTACCTGCCATCCCTCCTGCCTCCTGAGCCCCCAGAGTAGCATGCCTTACCTTTGGTGTCCTGCATGACAATTGAGCTATACTTTAAGAAGGTTATCAGGAGATTACTGGTCTGTACATCTGCATCCAGTGGGAGTTCCACAGAACTTATAACTGCAAGAGATCGATGAAATGCAGTTAGCTATACTATTTAACACTCTTATCTCCGTAGCCAATTTGTCAGCAGACAAGGAAATCACTAAGCTTTTTCCACAACACAGGGAGGACCAAGTGTTTAATATAAAATCTTTATCTAGTCTTCCTAAGCCCCTAGAGCCCCTCCTACTTTGAAGATTAAGCACAATTGCCCATCTCTCATATCTAGAAAGGCCAGTCTCCAGGAATAGCGCTTTTCTCCCGACATCCTAAAAAGAGTATTTTTTTCAATTACAGTTTATATTCAATATTATTCTGTACTAGTTTCAGGTATACAGCATAGTGGTTAGACAATCATATACTCTACAAAGTGTTCCCCCAACATTTCCAGTACTAAAAAGGGTATTTTGATTCCACATCTAGCTCCAAGTAATACAAAATGGTTCAGGGTCCTTCTTAAGTCACTTTGATTTGTACCTAAGGGAAAGATCTGTACTGAATATAAATGAGCTTTGCTTTGATGAGTCTCCTGCTTAAAATAAATGACAATTCACTCCTAATAAGGAGAAATCTTGTTCAATTTGAGAATAAGCCTTTAGGCTAGAAATACTCAAGATGGAAGGGGAAACATTTAAGGCAGAACTACAGTCAAATTGTACTCCTTAATCCCTTACCCTCAGTGAAAGGGAGCCTGAAAAGAAATACCAGACTGAATATAGGAGGACATTATTGTTTGGGACAGCCTGAGAAATGAGTTTTTTACACCTAGCTGCTTGCTGTTTGTTTTCGAGAGAAACCACCCCACCACAGCTCCCACTCTCTAAGCCACAACCCCAACGAACGGTGAGGGACCAGACCAGAGCTGACCCACACAGAACAATCTTATGCAGATTCCTCAAGTTTCTAGGACTTTAAATTAGACCCAGACAGCCCTGGCTGGTGTGGCTCAGTTGGTTGCACATCATCTAGCAAAGTGGAAAGTTGCTGGTTCAATTCCTGGTCAGGGCACGTGCCCAGGTTGCAGGTTTGGTCCCAGTCCCAGGTCAGAGCACATGCAAGAGGCAGCTAATTGGTGTTTCACTCTCACATCAATGTTTCTCTCCCTCTTTCTCCCTCCTTCTCCCTCCCTCTAAAAAATAAATTTTAAAACTCTTTTAAAAAATAAATTAAATAAATAAATTAGACCCAGACATTTTGTTAACTGCTTTACACTGTCTAAGATACAATATATAAGCAAAAGGAGGCTCATAACAGCCCAGACAAGCTAGAGAATCTAGCCTTCTGCTGTATTTCCACCCATGAAGACTCAGCTAAGTTTGAGATATTATTCCTAGTATGTACTCATACCATAATGGATCCCTCTGGAGTTATTATGATATATTCAGAGAACATTTATTAACAATGGGAAACATTTGCATATTACAGATCCATAATACACAGCAAGCACAGCAAAAAGCCTCATGAGAAGAAATTAGCCTGCCCAACCCTTGGCTGTTTTCCCACAGTTCAGCCCCCAAGAATTAATAAAAGACAAACATACTTTTATGTTGAAATACTAAAAGGTCTTAATTCACATTATGGGTAAATGACCTGAGACTGTCATTTCAAACTATAACAGCCTATTTTGAAGCTCAGAGCCTATAATCATTCCTTTGTCAAATACAGTAAGCCATCAAACTGGTAGCTGGGACTTTTTTTCCCACTCACACACAGCAATAACTGGAAAACTGTCTTACATAATACACAGAAATGTAGAAGTATATGTATTTTTAGTTTACCAGAAAGTCCTCTCATGCCAAGGCTGAGTTGTCAAATGTCAAGTGTTAGCTGAGAACAAATGTTACACCTAAACTGTTGGCTTTTAAAAACAGTGGCTCCAGGGCCCTGGCTGGGTAGCTCAGTGGGTTAGAGCATCACCCCAATACACCAAGGCTGCAGGTTCAATATGGTGAGGGCACATACAAGAATCAACAAATGAATGCATAAATAAGTGGAACAACAAATTGATGTTTCTTTCTCTCTCTCTCCCCCCTCTCCTTCCCTCTCTCGTCTCTAAAAATCAGTAATAGCCCTGGCTGGTGGTGGGGACCTGGATTGAGCACCAGCCTGCAAACTGAAAGGTCACCGGTTTGATTCTCAGTCAGGACACATGCCTGGGTTGCAGGCCAGGTCCCCAGTTGGGGGTGCACGAGAGGCAACCGATTGATGTTTCTCTGTCGCTCTTTCTCCCTCCCTTGCCGTCTCTCTATAAGTAAATGTACAAAATCTTTTTTTAAAAATCAATAATAAAAAAATTTTAAATAATGGCTCCAGTGATATACTTTAAATATAGTGGACTACTGAGCACTACTATAACTAAAAACCAAAACCTGAAAACAAGGTTATAATATTTAGGACCCCTACAGAAAGGAAATGAGGTAGGAGAGAGGAAAAAACAAAATAGGAGAGAATAAAATCCCTCACAAAATAAAATCTCCTCCCTAGGATAGTTATTCCTTGATCTTTGGCTTCATAATTCTTCCCAGCTGCCTTTGTCAAGGGAGACAGTCATTTGAAAGTGGGCTGACTCCATCTTCCCATAGAAAAAAAATAAAAGCTCACTAGTTGTAGGTAAGTAAGCACAAATCCTGCCATTGCATAATAAAGTGTGTGGGTGGCAATGTTCACAATGAACAGTTTGAAAGGCAGTTCTCTGAAGCATCCAAAGCCCAACATCACATGGAACTCGGATATATATGTACATATATATACACGGCTTTGGATATCCATGGTAACCAGGCAGGCTTCGTCCTTAAAGAGAAAGAACAGTACTTCCACTGGATTACTCAGTGACCTGAATAAGCTCAGACAAGTAGGCAATCCTCACTACTGGTTTCTTCTCATTAAAATATTTTGGAATTTGGCTTTCGATTTTAAACAGATCCAATTTGCTACCATAGACTTCAATATCAATGGCAGCTCCCTGTCATGCTTCTGTACCAATACTGCTGTACTACTGCCAAAAGTCTAATAGGAAAGTTTAAAGGGGAGAAAGCAGATCACGGAAGGTCATTTCACAGACAGACATTAGGTGGCACAAAAAAAGAATCAGAGTTAAATTTCCTGTATTTCTTTATCCAAAATGAGGTCAGTATTTAAGGCAAAACATCAAGTGTTAACAAAGATTATTTTCTGGTTAAGACATTCCATCAAACATACTCAGCCTACAGTAGAACCAACTCAGATGACACAAAGTTTATGGGCAAAACTCATAATTTCTTTTCTGTTATCTTTTTCTTAAGCTATAGTCATAAGATTTGTAAAGTGGAAAAATTTTTTTGTTATTTTTCAGGAGATAAAGTCTTTTAAAAGATTTATTTATTTATTTATTTTTAGAGAGAGGGGAAGGGAGGGAGAAAGAGAGAAACATCAATGTGTGGTTGCCTCTCGTGTGGCCCACACTGGGGACCTGGCCCGCAACCCAGGCATGTGCCCTGACTGGGAATTGAACTGGCGACCCTTTGGTTCACAGCCCACGCTCAATCCACCAAGCCACATCAGCCAGGGCGCAGGGGATAAAGTCTTAAATACCCACCAAACTCCTAATTATAATACACTCAAAGTTTGCCATTTTCTAAGTGGGAGTGGCTAGCAGACACATAACAGTGAACAAATATCAGGTTCGCTCTCTCATTCATTTATTTAACAAATATTTACTAAGCAATGACCATGCCAGGTGCTCAGCTGGGTAGACAGTAGTAAAAAAAACAGACATGGTTCCCTGCCCTGATTCACGTCTTGGTTCTTGGTTGTAACTCTCACTAACCTTAGGCAAACCACTGAATTCTTTTGCCTCAAGTCCCTCATCTGTCAAATGGGAACATGAGATAACATTACTATTTTACACTGAAGTCAGTGAGATATTCATAAACCATCTCCCCTGAGCCTCACAAGTACCCTGAGAGTTTGGCAGGGTAGGCGGGTGTCGCTGGCCTCGGAGATCCCTTCCAGATCTAGTACTTCACGATTCGAGTATTCCCTGAGAAGGACACACTGGGGTTATGTCGCTTCTTACACAGAAAAAAGTACTTAACTACCTTCTCCAAAGTTTTCTTTGGAGCTTAAGGAGACCTGAAGGACAGTATTTTTCAGACAGTTTCTTAAGTGAAAGAATGGACAACTGTGTTCTTTGTTAAACACAGCTGTGCTCACCCTGAAAGATTCAAGACCATGTTAGTCAAGAAAACAAAGGTTGTGGGCTTACCATCAGAGGAGGGGGGTGTGGTACCAAGTGGTGTGACTGGGGTTGTTGGGGCAGGGCTGACAGGAGTTGTCACCAAACCCATCTCTGGATGACTCTGAAAAAGAACACAGATGGGTGAGAAAAGAGGAAATCCAGTTCCGAGTATCTCCTGGTTAATATCCTTTCTGACATCCCTGGCCTCAGAGACAGAAAGCTCACGGAGGAGGGACTGCTTCTGCCTTTAGTTTCCATGACTACCTGATTATTGGTGATGCTTGCTAACCACTAATAAGAAGCTCTGTGGGCTAGTTCCTTCTAAGCAACTAAGTTCTCATTACATGTTTTTCTGCAGAACTATACAAATACAAAACTGGACTAAACAAATACACAGGATTATTCTACAAAAAGGGAGAGGCATTTGCAGTCCTATCTAAACCTGGGAAAGGAATACTCTCATCAGATCAACCTATAATACATCTACAGACTATTCTGATGACTACATAGCTGGAAATAAATGCAGGTGAGCCAAGGGGAGGAGGGTACTATAAAAACAGCTACGAAAATGACAGCCTTCCTGTTCCACAGCAAACAAGTGTGTGGAATAGGGAGGTAAAGACACGGGTCGACATCCCCTGAGGACCAAAACAGATGGCTGCTCTGTCCCTGACCTTCCTTAGCCATCCCCGCCACATCAGCTCTTGGGAATTAAACTGAGTAGAAGCTACTCCCTTCTCCTTCCCAACAGCTTTACCAGGATTTTATCTTCCTTTACAATCAGTTACAGAATTCAGAAAGCAGACAAGTGAGAATAGTAAAAATAGTAAATAAAGTCTCTTATGTTATTATGTGTCCTCTGAGGCAGACCCCACACCAGCACACTGCTTTTTAAGCATGACTTTTTGTTTTTTTGTTAAACTCAGTCAGTGGATCCCATACACATTAGCCATTTGAATAAAGAAACATAAGCAAACTTCCCTTTAAAAGAAACCTACATACATATTTTAAGCAGTCTGGCTTTAAAATGAAAACCCTTTATCAATTTTTTAAGGCAGCTTTCACAGACAGCACTTGAGTTCTCAGCCTGCTTTAGTCCCACCTGTTCCAACTACTGAGGCTTTCCCTGCGGCAAATGACCCAGCACCCAGTACTAGATGACTTTGTGCTTTTATTTGCAGACCATTTTCTTCTGTTAACAGCCAACCTTCAGCTGGACAGGCTATTTTCTACTTTTCTTCTCTGGAAATTTGTGAGAAACTAAGATAAGTAACTTGGCCTATTTTATCTCCAGTCATAATTCCAGTGGTTTAGAAAGCAGAAAGCCTGATATAAAAATCCATCTGGACAGATAATACCAAGGGATTGCCAGTGAGCCAAATGAAATAATCTCAACACATCTGGGTTAACAGCAACATCTGGATAAACTGGCAGAGCCATTAACTCTGCATGTTATCTGACCTACTCGGCACTGGACAGAAGCAGATGTATTTGAGTATGGCTCAAAGCAAAGGCAACTGATGCAACTCTGTTACCCCTTCTTACCAAAGCAAAGCAGGGCTCAAACAGGCAAATCCAGAGGCTTTTCAATGGCATGATTTGTATGAAATTCAAGAAGAAAAAGAATTGGAGCTTTTAATACAACCAACCTGAGCTAACACTGTGATGAAGTTGCGATTTAAATGAACAGCTTCATAAAGCGCCAGAAGGATAGCCTCATTGGTTCTAAAGAAAAAGAAAACAAATTGAAGAGGCCCTTATAGTGAAGGAGTTAGAACAATATAATCATCAAGGTAAGATTTCATCCCAGCTCTTCATTATCAGTTCTTTTGAGTTTCTAATGCTTCCTTTATTTCCTTTCTTGGCATATGTAAAGTGTATACAGGCAAACAGGAGAGAGTAAAGGGCCATAACTTTAATTCTTTAGTTCCTGCTCTAGCTGGTGTGGCTCAGTGGATTGTGCACCAGCCTGAGAACCAAAAGGTCGCTGGTTTGATTCCCAGCCAGGGCACATGCCTGGGTTGGGCCAGGTCCCCAGTAGGGGGCTTGTGAGAAGCAACCACACATTGATGTTTCTCTCCCTCTCTTTCTCCCTCCTTCCCCCTCTCTAAAAGTAAACAAATAAAATCTTTTAAAAAAAATTATTCTGTTCTTATCTATTTCACTCACTATTTTCACTCTCACTTTATCTCCCCAATCCAGTTAAGTCCTTAACTGGTTCAGATACCCAGCCCTCTTTCTTTTCATTCCAGAGACAGCTGGGTACAGTTTCTCAGCTTCCTGGGACTCAATACATGGAACCAAAGTAGAGGTTTCTAAGGGTCCATTAGTGTTGAAAACTCAAGAAACAGCTAATATATTACAAAAAAATATTTGAATCTGTAAAGGATTAACAAGAGGTAATGTTTCACCCTCATACCCAGCTAGCAACCCCACAGTAAAGTTCAAGTCACTGCACAAGAATGTCAGTCACTTACTGTACTGATATTTTCTCATGAGCATCTGCTATGAACATGCTGCCCACCTGTGGAAGAAAAGGGGAATTGCACACTTACAGCAGGAAAATATAAAAGGAGCTCTGCTTAAGAAGTCTTTAATAAAAAAAAAAAGAAGAAGTCTTTAATCAGTGAAAAAACAAGCTACTTGTGGCCCAAGGGAAATTAGAACTCTGGCCCCCAGTTATTCACACAGCCAAATCAGCCCACTTTGAAGATCTTAAAAGAATAAATAATAAATGAAATACTGATAACTCCACTGTCTTCCCTTAAAAAGACTTAAAAACAATCCTAGCACTTTTTTTTGTCCAGCTCTCCATTTCAATGGGTAAGTTTAGTAAATCACTGACAGCAAGTAAAGCTGACCAAGACATTCTCATCGCTCTGCATCTTTCCTGGACGTTGCTTTGTTAAAGTCAAAAACTAATTCATGACGAATATCACAGAAAGTAGGCTGACTTCATCCAACATAGAGACATTTTAGGGAGGAATACTTGAGTTTCAGACCAGAACTATGTGAGATCTATCATCCATCTTTCAGATCACAAAATCTTTAGTCTGTGTCCTGGGCAGGGCAGTCGAATAAGTAAATGGAGTGGGCTGCCTCCAATATGTGTGATATCAGAGGCAGTAAGAAAGATGCCCATCCCTCTAAAAATGGCTTTCCATATGTTTACTGATGTCCAAAACTATGCAGCTGGAGCTTCCTTAGGCAAAGATCCCTGAGAGCAATATAATTATATCTAAATCATTTAACCAAACACCAATACAGTGCTCATACTGCTCTGACCTCTGAGAGACTTTAGTTATTGATGCTTCAGAGTTAAAGAGCTTATCAAGTCCTTCCTGGGAGTAGGCTCTAAGAAGGAAAGGGGAAAGGGCATAGTCATGGGGGGGTAGGGGGGTTACCTTTTAAGGGTAGAGGGATAACTGTTTCTTGCAATGAACTCAAAATTATCTTCCCTTGGGCTGATTATTTAAATACTAAGACCCAAGAAGACTTTGTGAATCTCCCTAGATTCTAAGACCTGCTAGATTAGTCTTAAAAATTAGTCGCAGATTATCTGACCCAAAACGCCTGTGATGCCCAGGCTGAGAAACCGTGCTCAGCTGCCTTGCAAAGTAGACCAATAAGTTTTGTAGACCATGGACCTCTCAGCCCATTAAGCCTTTAGATGAGTGGCTCAGGTTCACTGCACTGATCCCTCAACTCCAGGACTGGCTATGAGGAAACAAGTGGCCACAGCAGGGTTAGAATCAGATCTAAACCCTCCTACTGTTTGTACCATAGGGTGGGCCCTCAAACAAAGCCAACTCTACAGAAAGCAGAAGTCTGTCTTAATATGTACTTTTACTGTAGCCTTTAAAAACTAAATTACCAACCCATCGAAGTGGATTGCCCCGCCCTGGTGAACACCTAAGGCTCCACCCCTCACTATGTTAACAGACACGTCAAGACAAAAAAATGGCCCGAATAGATCAAAGCCCCAGAAATAATACAACTAAGTGATGAAGAGATAGCCAACTTATCAGATGTACAGTTCAAAGCACTGGTAATTAGGATACTCACAGAACTGGTTGAATTTGGTCGCAAATTAGATGAAAAAATGAAGGCTACAATAAGTGAAATAAAGGAAAATGTACAGGAAACCAATAGTGATGGGAAGGAAACTGGGACTCACATCAATGGAGTGGACCAGAAGGAAGAAAGAAA
>CM052542.1:137599979-137661636 GCA_028533065.1 Trachops cirrhosus
GTGCAAGAGGCAACCACACACTGATGTTTCTCTCCTTTTCTTTCTCCCTCCCTTCCCCTCTGTCTAAAAATAAATAAATAAAATCTTTAAAAAAGATTTTAAAATAAAAAATCCTCGTGCCAAAGAATACTTACAGTGATTGGGTTATTTAAAAAAGTCATGAACAGACAATTATGAATACATAATTGACTGGTGTGGCTCAATGGATTTAGTGTCATCCACAAAGCAGAAGGTCACCAGTTCGATTCCTGGTCAGGGCACATGCCTGGATTGTGGGCCAGGTCCCCAGTTGGGGGACTGGGGGAGTCAGCTGATCGATGCCTCTCCCGCACATTGATGTTTCCCTCCCTCTCTTTCTTCCTCCCTTACCCTGTATCTAAAAAATAAATAAATAAAATCTTTAAAATAACAAAAAAAAACACTGCAAATCTGATGTCTGGTAAGGGACTTACATCCAAACTATAAAAAGTACTCTCACAACTCAACAACAACCAAAAAAAGGAAAATAACTCAATCTAGAAATAAGCAAAGGGTTTAAATAGCCTTTTCTCAAAACAAAGAAAAATATATATCTATATATATACACACACAAAGACAAAAACCATTGTGGGCGAGGATGTGGAGAAACTGGCACCCTCGCACACCGTGGTGAAACTGTAAACCAGAACCGCAGCTTTGGAAAACCGTGTGGGAGTTCCTCAAAATGTTAAATGTAGGGGTACCACATGACCCAGCAATCCTATTCCTACCTATATACTAAGCAGAACTGAAAACATATGTCCACACAAAAATTTATACATGAATGTTCACAGCAGCATTATTCATAAGAGTCAAAATGTTGAAACAGCCCAAATGTACATCAACTGAAGCATGAATAAATAAAATGATGTGGTATACTCATACAACGGAATACTACTAATCAACCATAAAAAAAAAAATTAAGCACCGATTACATGCTACAACATGGATGAACATGGAAAACATGCTAAACGAAAGAAGCTAGAAACAAAGCACCACATATGATCCCATTGACATGAGAGGTCCAGAACAGGGAAATCCATAGACACATATCTGACTCAGAGCTGCCAGGCGCTAGAGAGAAGGGGGGTGGGGAACGCTGGCTAATGGGTACACGTTTCTGTTCAGGGGTGATGTTTTGAAATTAAAAGTAGTGATGGTTGTACAACTTCATGAATATATGAAAAAAGCACTAAATTATACATAACTTTAAAAGGGGGAATTATATATGTGAATTATTCATCAAAAAAGCTGTTATTTTTAAAAAGTGTCAAACGGTAGAAATAAAAATTGATAGTCATTGTGTTAAATAAGAACACTTAAAGTTTAGAACTAAGGTTACCCTTGTATATTAATTTGTTATGTTTTATTTAAGATCATAAATGTTTTTAAGACTGTATGATCATATGCTATAAATCATAAAATAAACTGCTGTCTTTATCCTGCCGAAAAAGGATGCCTCAACTCGAATTTGAATTTCAAATTTTCCTTTATTCAGAGAAACCAAATCTGTAAAATAAAAACATCTAAATTCAAAGCCAAATTCAATCTTCTATATCTGTCTGAGTCCAAATTTTCTAGTCCATCTGTCTGCAGATGGTGCCTGCGAACAGCGGTCAGCAGCGGCCACCGCAGGCACAGCTGCCGCTCCTGCCTCACCTTCATGCACAGCTCCGCCTTGTCAAAGCCCATCAGCATGTTGATAATGTCGAACCCAGAGGTAGACTTATTCTTCTGATGTACTCCTCGGATGAGTGCGCACAAGGTCTACAGAGATGAGAGAAAGGATTCTTTATAGAGGAAGTCTCAAACCGAGGGGCACTGGATCCGTAGCCTCTCATTGCAACCTCACAATCTCCTCCTTGCACAGCTGACATTCAAGTGCTCTAATGCTTCGGCTCCAAAACTCAGTCAGAGTCTTAACATGTGCAAAATCCAGAAATCAAAAGAGGAATAGCAACTAAAACTGCTGTCATCCTCTTTTTCTGTCACTTTTTGGCCATCCTCTTTTTAAAACTGCACTGCAGACAAAGACTGGAAGGTGATATT
The DNA here is from genome assembly GCA_028533065.1 of Trachops cirrhosus. NCBI lineage: Eukaryota > Metazoa > Chordata > Mammalia > Chiroptera > Phyllostomidae > Trachops > Trachops cirrhosus. The sequence goes on from CM052542.1 coordinate 137,602,047, forward strand.
CAAAAATAAAAAATAGTTCTTGAGTTTGTGTCATAGGATTGATGAAGCTTTCCTTTATTTAAAATTAACTTTAGTATTTACATTATAGTTTATCATTTTATATATTTAATAACTACAAGTTATTCAAGTTCCCTTATGATGACAACCAATTGCTTCAACTCTTAAACTCATTACACTCCACTACTTACCAGCTGTGCCTGGACAAATTAACTTTTCAGTGCCTCAGTTTTTTCATCTATAAAATGGGAATGATAACAACAGCACCTATCTCATTGGGATGTTGTGAGGACTAGGTGAATTAATACCATAGAGGACTAAGAACAGTCCCTGGTACTCTCTTAAAGCCCCAATAATAGTACCTGGGACTTTGTTAATAATGTACTATATTTTTATTGGTTACCAAGTGCTTTAATGTCAATTTATTTCCACTGAACTAAAAACAGTTTACAATTCAAGCCCCCACAGTGAGCCACTACAATTATAGGAAGTACAATTTTCAACTTTCATTTCAACTTTCATTTCAACTTTCAGTGAGCCCCTACAACTGTGATGCTCAAAATGTGGAATTTACTGCACCAAAAGTTAATAAAGCCACAGGATAAACATAGTCCTTATTTCTGGGGCATCAGCTCAAGAGGTAATTTCTACACTCTACAGATGAGAAAATTGGAGCTCACAAAGTGATCTAACTAGTAAGTTAGAAATTTAAACCCCATCAACCAAAACTTCCAACAAAATCCTTTATGCTGTCTGTCTGTCACTGCCCTAAGTCTGTCAATCACTGACGTAGGAGCTCAGCTCTTGATTGGCTACCCTTGGAGCTACTAGTCAATAAACTTTAGAAACTCTGCCCATCATTCGTTCAGTAAAAATTTACAGTAGACTCTATTTATCAGGCACTGTTCTGCACACGAGGAACAAAGTACTGAATAAAACTATCAAAGTCTTTGTCCTCAGAAGCCTACAACGAGAGCTCAATGGTTGGCATTAACAGTCAACCAAGAAATAATCGTGCAATGAACCTTCCTCATGATCATGCCACTTAGCATTAACAATAACGATTTTTAATGTTTTCAGAGTTACAGACCCTTTCGAGAATCTGATGAAAGCCCTCTCTCTAGAGATTATACATGTGCACATAAAGTAGTACACATAATTTCAGGGAGTTAAGAACCCTCTGAAACCTCAGATTATGAACTCCTGAACTAGTGAGAAAATGTTGTATTAAGAATCTCCTCTGATTTTTACTGTAGACTAAGCAAACTTGCCTCAGTTTCCTCCCTATCTCCTCCTTTCCTCAAGTCATAATAAGAATTCTGTCAAACAATCTGCCTTGGCACTAGGTCAGATTATACAAATGGACAAGATTACTACTTTAAGAGTCAATTCTTTTAACCAGGAAGATGACTATGCAAACATGGCACAGACGTTTGATCACTTAAAGAAGAAAACAAAATCTCACACCTAAGGGCAATTCTAGGTTCCTCAGATCCCAATAGATGTGCTACAATTCTTCTCTCCTATCAAACAAGACTTCCCAGTTTCCCAGGCTAGTACCTGCAGTGCATTGACAACTCGAATTGGATGTTCCTCTCCCAGGGCCTGAATGCAGTGCTGAAATAAGCAATTAATGTTGTCCTTGATCTTCATTAACTCCTCACCATCAAGAGATTCCAGCTTGCCTTCGAGGTACTCTAAATTCACCTACCAAGGAAACAATAAGGGCCTGAGTTCACTTTAGTATAGCTCCTAGAACTCATGAGAAGGCAATCTCAGTCATCAGGAAAATCCACAGATGCTACCGAATCTTACCTTCATGAGGAAGAGCTCCTCCCAAAATCGAGGGCTGCACTTACTGGGGTCCTCTGTCTGAAATCAGAAGATGAGGCGGGTTTGATCACCAAATTATTAAGAATACATTTGAAAGGGTCACTACACATAATCAACCTTTCAAAATTAACTTTTAGCTTGGTCATTATTAACTACTATAATGGGAAACAAAAGTATTTTGGGATTTTTTTTCTCCAAATGGGAGGCACTTTGCATATATATATATATATATATATATATATATATATATACACATATTCCCTGAACCAAATGTTATGATGGCTCAAAGAATCTCCCTCAAATCTTTCTCTTCTAGCAAGAAGTGAACCTAATCATCTGGGTAAGTCAGTCAAGTTATTATAAGTCCACATTGCATTTGTATGTGGCTCAATTTTCAAAGCCGAGTCACAAACATGAAATACAACGACTCAGTGAGCTGAGTATGGTAACTATAACCATTATCCTCCTTTGAGAAAAGAGGGTCCATGAAGTTAAGTGACTTACACAACAAGTACAGAAGCCAGACCCAAATCATCAGTAATATCACCATGGTTTTCACAACATCCTGTGCTGACTGCTTCTACTTGCCCTCACATATATATTTAGTCCTCTGTACAGAGTTTTTAATATGCTCTTTCCTCAGTTAAATTGGCCCAAAAAGTTAGCAAAATTATTGTGCTAAAATCCAAAATTTCTTAGCAATAATTTTCAAACAGAAATTCTAGAAAGTCAAGGCTTCTGGTTAATGAATAAAATAAGAAAAAGATAACCTCCCACCCTCACTTTACAGGAAAAGTAATGACAAAAATCAGTTGGTCAACTGCTTGCTATAATCTTAACTTAAGTTGACCTTTTAAAATTACTACCAAGAACTAATGTCTTCATTAGTTAAGAACTCCTGTTCTAGTAAGAAAATATTATACTGGGAATCTCTTCGGGATTTTTAATAGAGGATGACACAGAGAAGTAACATTTCTGGCCTCTCAAAGGTCCTCATTTAGCACCTGTCTCTCAAGTCCTACTTCCCAGGACAGGTCACACTTTGACCCTCACACTTCTGTAATACCATTTTGTTGTCAGTGTATGAAACTCGGGGGCCAGATGGGAAGGGGCTGTGGGGTTATGGTTAAAGAGGTGGGAGGATTAAGAAGTACAAATAGATAGTTACAGAGTAGCCATGGGGATGTAAAGTACAGTGTAGGAAATGGAGTAGCCAAAGAACTGATATGCATGACCCATGGACATGAACAATGGTGGGGATAACTGCAATAGCATAATCAATAAAATATAATTTAAAAAAATAATTTTAAAAAAAGGAACTCCCCATTCTCAAAGCCCACTCAAGCAGGAATCATATGTATACCAAGCTTATTTAACACAGAAAGAGCCCTAATAGGATCCTAGTATCTGGTCATTTTCTCCATATAACCAGCTGTACTGACCTGGGCAATTCTGTACTAATTTTCTGCATGTCAAACTCTGTCTTTAAGGCTGTGCCAAGAGTGACATGTTTCGTTTGACTGAATTATTTATCCTGGGCCATGTGGCACAATGGAACAAGGGCTCTGGAGTCAGACCCTAGGGTGCAAATCACCTTCTAGCTGTGGTCTCATTTTCTGATTTATAACATGACCTTTTACGAGGCACATGTAAAAAACATGGCCCCCTTGCACCATTCTTATCAGAATTAAAGCTAATGCATTTAGTGATATAGTTGGAGTAATGCCAGGCACATAGTAGAAATTCAACGTACAGTAACTCTTTTTATAGGTATTATTCTGTATCACATGTACTACTTATGACCAAGAGGCAGGTAAGTACCTCTGCAAGGCACCTAATTACTCTGACCTCTCCTGACAGGGTATATTTCACAGCACAGGCTCAGACCGTGACCAATGAGCAGTAATGAAGACCCCAAGAAATCTAACTGCTAATATTCCTCAGTTAACTCATACGGAGAATGAGGTAGTCTAACTAAGCAACTGTTCTGTCCACTAACAGCTTGAGATAGAATGTAACAGAGCATCTTTTTAAAATATCTGACACACAGAATTCTATGTCCAAAAGGAACTTCAAGAGACATCTAGGATAGAGGGGTCCTTAAGTCAGATCATAAGGAAGACAAGTCTTAAAGATATTCAGAAAAGAAGCTTCCCCAGCCTTCCTTCCTCCTTTCAGTTGTTTTACCCAGCTCATGGCAACAATCTATATCAATTAATACAAAACCATAAGATCTACTAGGAGAGAGTTTCATCCTCTGAAGAACTGGGAGGTAGCAGGCAGAGATGAGGTTATCTTTCATTTTGGAACAAGAAACTAAGGAGTCAAGCTGCGCGGAATATCAGGGCTTCAAGTCTTACCATGAAGATCTCGTCATACATCAGCACCACTTTTTCCTTCAGTGGTTTTTTGGAGGCTGAAGACTTTCGGAGCAAACCTCCCCGTTTCTCTACCTGTGCCATGGTTAGAGGATCTGTGAAAAGAAAGCCACAGTCAGTGCTAGAAATACTCTCCAAGATTCTGGAGACTCTACTGAAATACCTCTCGATGGGAAATTTTTTAGGAAGAAATGACACACAACCATGCTATAAGATCTCGTGCATCTGTCCAACACCCTCTCTCCTCACCAGGCAATTTCAAGGTTTAAGTCATTGCTTGGCCTACAGCATAACACATTTTACATCCTTAAAGCATGCCAGTGGCCCTGGCTGGTGTGGCTCAGTTGGTTGGAGCGTCATCCCATAAACCGAAATGTTACCAGTTCGATTCCTAGTCAGGGCACATGCCTAGGTTGTGGGTTTGGACCCCAGTCAGGGTATATAGGAGAGGCAACTGATCAATGTTTCTCTCCCTCTTTCTCTCCGTCCCTTTCCCTCTTTCCCTGAGGACAAGCATGTCCTCAGGTGAGGATTAAAAAAAAAAAAACATGCCAGGGAATAAGGCTTAAAGCAGATCCAAAACCAAACAGGAAAGTGTAACTAGTTCCATCTGTAATAGGTCTGGCCATATATTTGAGGTTGATGAAAGGAAGGCTGCAAAGCACACAGAGCCCCAGACTAATGGTGAAGTTAAATTTCAAGTATTGATCAAGCTTAGGACCATTAAGACAGGAAGTGTGCTGCAGACTGATGTGCTCCATTGATTTCCCCAAAGTGAGTAGGTTCTCGTCACTGCAAAGCACTTGGCCTTCACTGCCTCATAAATCACAATGCACTTTACTGTCTTCAGAAATTCCTCTGGAAAAAGACCCAAGACAGAAAATAGCAGTTAAAGGCCAACAATTTGAAATCAATTAAACTTGATTTCAAAATAACCAAATATGACAATATGCGCCTTTTAAATTTAATTATATATGTGCATATGTGTATACATATATATGCAACACTACTGCAGATCGAACTTCAATGCATTCTTCAATTCTATATAAAAACAGTTCCATGAATCATGCTGAGATTTCCCCATCTTGCTTCAAGGATCTCTCAATTTTTTTAAGTGAGAACTTGAAATCCCACAGGTCTCCACTGTGTACACATATTGCCTCACTTCCCAGATTCTTCCTACCTGGAAGAGACCAAATTCCTGTCTGTCTCTTAAATTCCACTTGCGAAACTTAATTTCAAACAATGGCAAACAGGGGGCTAGTGAGGAGCCTGGTTTTTACTTCCAGATGAACCCAAAGCAGCAGAACAAAAGTAATTTTGTTCACTAACTTTTGGAAAATATGCACTATCTTTCAAATCAAAATAAAAATTTGTTTAAGGAACAGATGCAACAACTTGCATAAAAGATTTTCATCTCAGACATTGTCTTTCTCTAATACATACAGCCAAAAAAGAGATTCACCTTTGAACACAAAAAAGCACAAAGCACAGAAAATTTCCCCAGCTAAACATCAGGCATCTTTACCAAAGGGAATATACATCTTATCCTTTTTCTGTAAGCCCACTGCTCACAGTAAATGCACGGTGTATGCTCACCACTAACTGATTCTGAAAGGGGAGGGGACCTGAAAAGTACTAGATCTGACTTAAAATTTTAGTAAGACCTCTTTATTGAGGCCCAGGAAGGCCTCAAATTCCATTATGGTCCAGAGAAAACTGAAAGGAAAATAACAACAACAACAACAAAGAGAAGATTCTGTGGGCAATTTACGCTATATTGATCACGGCTTTGCCTTAAAGCATGAAATACAGCCTCTGTTCAAAACATTCCTGTCTTTTAAATAGGTTGTCAAGAGGAAGATGTCCTTATAGGGGAGAAAACAAATTGGAAATCAAGAGGATCCTATTAAACTAAATCAAAAACAATGCAATTCTAAGCTTAGTGGGTCCAGTCTTTCTTGTACTCAGCATCAGCCAGTTGATTAGCAGGAATAGTGGGAACCACAAGTTCCTGGATGTGAAAAGCATGTGTTTACAAACATCCCCCTCTAAGGATTTATAATTGGTTACAGCTAATCAATGTCTACCCCAAATCTAATAAACTCACTTTCTCTATTTCAGAATCAATACTTTCTAATAAGCAAAAGGGAGTAGGAGAGAAAAACAATTCCAATCCAAAGTACCAAATTTCCTAAGAAATTAAATTCTTTCCATCACTCTACTTCCACTTGGAGCAGGGGGAAAATTCAACCAAGAGCCTCATCTCATTACTCTCTGTCATCATCACAGGCAACTGAAATTTACCACCCACGCTGTCGAAACTGAGAACAGAAAGTCTCCTCCTCCTCCAGAACTTCTATCCATGAAACAGCAAAGGACAGTATGTCTAGGGTATTTGGCTGAGAGAAATGGAGAAATCTTATAGAAGGGGATTTTTGGGGGGAGAGGGGAGGTCTCAGAAATTAAGCCTGTGCTCCTAAATTTGAAAGTAAAATATTTGACTGGTAGAGCAGTAAATCGCAGCACATCAGTATGTGAGTGCAACCTGTTTACATCCTCACCGCGACCCTCCCCTGTTGTGGAGAGAATCAGTATCAGCTCGGGAGCAGCAAGGCGGAATGAAGCAACCAACCAGCAGAACCAAGACTAGAACACAGGTTTCCCAACCAACTGAATGGCAGAGTAAGTCTTTACTTGTCAGTTTTCTTACAAGTAAAACAAGGGGATTGGACCAGACATATCATCTAATGACTCTCTCAGCATCCACGAAATCCCATAAACACATAGGGAGCACCTGTAATTATAAAGCACTGGTTTCAGCACTACAGGGTTACAAAGAGGAAACTCCAGACCTGATCCTCTGGGAGCTCACTATCTGTTGGCTGACACAGACACATAATAACGTACAGCACAAGGCAAATCATGAGAAATAAAGAGAGTAAAAGTACAAAGAAAATGCTATGGGACCACGAGGAAGGGAAAGAAGCATTCTATGACTATGACCTCTGTTGACTCTGGCTTTTAAATCCCTGTGGTGAAAAAGCAAATACAGCAAAGCCACAGTAATCCCACAGAAATGTCATTTTAGGCTTAATACAGTTTCTCAGAAATAAGACATACTAGGCAAAGCTTTTAAAGAGAATTGGGCAACTTTTCAATACTAACTTCATTTACCACCAAATTTAGGAATGGCTCCAAATCCCCCCAACTCAATAGAAAATCAATGAGGTCTTTTATTCCTCAATCTCAGGGAGTGCTGGCCCCATGACCTGCAGTACAGCTTCTCTCTGAAAGATCCAAGTCATACAGCTTCTTAAGAACTATATCTTGAAACAATCAAACCACATACTTCTTAAATGCACATCTCTTCACATCCCTTACAGGGTGAAAAAGTTAAATAACAAGACTTTAAAACCTAAAGCCAACACTTCGAATGACTAATATGAACAACTAATATGTAAGGAATGTTAGTTACACTTATTTTATCATCTTCATGAGTACAATACATGCCAACTCTAGTATCAAAAATTAATTTAATAGAAATTCACTCTAATTCCGAGCGAGTTGTCATAGTTAATCTATCAAAAGTCTTGGGTGTTAGTCTCCATTCTTCTACTCATTCTACAACCTTAAGTTTCCTTTCCCTCCCTGGGCTTCAATTTGCCAACTATGTAAAAAGAAGTCATGGCAAGAAAGTGCAGAAAAGCAAATCCTTGTGTATGTTTGGTAGGAGGGTAAATTGGTACAATCACTACAGAAATAGTATGAAGGTTCTTCAGAATATTAAAAACAGCCCTGGCTGGTGTGGCTAAGTGGACTGAGCACGGGCCTGCAGACCAAAGGGCTGCTGGTTCTATTCCCAGTCAGGGCACATGCCTGGGTTGCAGCCGGGTCCCCAGTAGGGGGCATGCGAGAGGCAACCACACACTGATGTTTCTCTCCCCCTCTTTCTCCTTCCCTTCCCCTCTAAAAATAAATAAATGAAATCTTTTTTAAAAATATTAAAAATAGAACTACCATAAGACCCAGCAATCCCACTTCTGGGTGTACATCTGAAGGAAATAAAATCATTATCAAGAAGAGGTATCTGCACCCCATGCTCACTGCAGCATTATTCACAAGAGCCAAGACATGGAAACAACCTAAGTGCCCACCAATGGACCAATGGATAAAGAAAATGTAGTATATATACAATGGAGTGTTTTTCAGCCATAAAAAAGGAAGTCCTGCCATTTGCAACAACATGGATGCCTCTTGAGGTTATTATGCTAACCGAAATAAGTTGGACAGAGAAAGACAAAAACTATGATCTCACTTATGCGTGGGCTCTAAAAAAGTCAAACTCATAGAAACAGAACAGACTGGTTTTAGACTGGTGGTTGCCAGGGAGCAGGGAAAATGGAGAGATTCTGGTCAAAGGGTCCCAAGTTCCAATGATAAGATAAGCAACTTTGGGATCTACTGTACAGCATGGTGACCGTAGTTAACAATACTCTATTGTTAATACACTTGACAGTTCCTAAGAGAGTAGATCTTAAATGTTCTCACCACACGCACACAAAAAGGTATCTGTGTGAGGTGTTAACTAACCATATTACGGCAATAGTTTCACAACATATGTTTATCAGGTCATCATATTGGACACCTTGAAGTTACACAATGTGATATATCAATTATATCTCAATAAAGTCTAGGGGAAAACACATGGAACAGCTCTCTCCTATAGGCTTTCAAATTTAATGATCTGCGGTAAGTATCACACTGTCTTCACTGTTGAGGGAGGCCCCAAACACTACTGTAGGTAGATGCTGAGGTAAACATCCTAAAACATTTCAACCAGTATGTAAGAAGACGAGATGAGAGGGAAAAGGGAAAAAAAGAGAAGGGGGAAATAAGAGAAAATGAATAAAAATAAATGTGCCCATCATCTACAAAGAAAAAAAACATGCACAAATCAGGTAATCGGGTACACGACAAATATCTGCTGTCAAGCACTAAGCATACAGCAGTGAACAAGACAGGTAAGATCCCTGCTACAGAGTTTTCATTCCAGCAGAAGGGAGAAAGACAACAAACACGTTGAGACAGGGGTAAGTATCTTAAAGACAAATTGTCTCAGAGGATACGTTAATAGGGAGACTACAGTAGCCTCTGTGAGAAGTGATACACGAGCTGAGATCAGAGTAACAGGAAACAGCCATGTGAAATCTCGGGGAAAGTGTTCCAGACAGCAGGAAGGACGAGTGCAAAGGCTCCAGGAATAGAAAAGACTTGGCCTGTTTGAGAAACCGAAATGCCAGGGTGCCTAGACCGGAGTGCTAAACAGTCCCTTTTCGGAATGGTCTTGTCACGTCTACTGAAGTGGTGGTTTTGTATTTGTGTGAGTTTTTTTAATATATAAAGAGAATTCAAATGTCCATCAGAAGCAGAATGGGATAATTTAATAGTCATACAACAGAATACTACATGGAAATTTTTTTAAATTGTTGAAACAATATTGGTAAGTTTCACAGATGTTGAATGAAAAACATCTGAAAGAAAAGAGTACAAACTAACAATCCCTTTATATGAAGTTCAATGAAGGCAAAATTAATCTATAGTGACAGAGGTCAGAATACTGGTTTGCCCTCAGTAAGGAGATGAGTGGGAAGGAGCACAAGGAAGCCTCCTAAGGTGCCCAAATGCGCTCTATCTTGATCTGAGTGGAGGTCACACGAATGTGTACGTGTGTAAAAAAATCAAGTTTATACTGCACATTGTATAAGCTATTCCCCAATCTAAAAAAAAATGTGAATTCATGTACATATATAAATTTAATAACACCCATGCACAACACTAGAACAGAGGCTAGTAGAGGCCCCAAATGAAACACTCAGGACACCAATTTAAAATGACAACAAAGAATTAACACTTATTTAGCACTTACTATGTACCAGGCACTGTTCTAACCACTTCATGTACATTAATTTATTGTATCCTCACAGCAAACCTATGATCAAGGAAGTTTACAATAAGAAAACTAAAGCATGAAGTGGCTTAAAAAAAAAAAACTCGCCAGCTTAAGTGAGAAAAGGAACTCAAACCCAGACAAGTCTTACGTTAGAGACCAGTGGTTCTTAACTGGGGCAATTTTGCCTCCCAGGGGACATCAATGCCTGGAGATAATTTTGGTTGTCACAACTAGGAGGAGAGACACTACTAACAGCTACTGGGTAGAAGCTAGGGATGTTATTAAATATCAATATCCTACAATGCACAGGACAGTCCCCACAACAAAGTCCCACAACAAATCCAGCCCAACATGTCAAGAGTGCCAAGACTGAAAAACCCTGCCCCAAGTATTTCTGGAGCTCACTGAAGTTTGAGAAGCACCCTCATCAAAGCCTTAAACCAGGCTTTGAAAGGAAAGGAGCATCTGAGCAGAGACAATTTTGAGATAATGCATAAAACTTCCGTTATCTCCAGAAAAGGAACTGAAACAATCCTCACCTATGTCCCATCTCATTCTCCCCATATTAATTCACCAACCACATTCCCTTCCCTTAGGATCTTGGCCCCAGGTTGCCCTTCTGTGAACTATCGCTACAAAACACACTGGCCATAGTAATCCAAATTTCTAGTAAAGGAGGGGAAAATCCTATCTACCCAGGAGTTGTGGCTGAATCAAATACCACCACTGTCTAACCATGTGCCATTCACACAATACACAAGAGGAAGCAATGTGTTTACAAAGCCACAAATAGTCTCCTACTCTGACTCTTCCTACAAGTTCCCTAGTTCCTCTAGATGCAAGGTTTTTGTTGTTTTTAATCTTTAGGCCCAAGTTATTTTTTCCCCTAAATTTTCTGCAATGTACACCACACTCCCTGGAGGTAATACTAGCAGGGTGAGCATTTAAGGGAATGCAGGATATTCCTCCAAATCTCAACCCTTCATTTCTCAAACTAGTTCCTAATATGCCTCTTCATTACTGAAGGCCACAAGGATTTAGTTCACTTGCTGGTCCACATATCCAGATTGGCCTTCTAAATTTAGTCCTGTCGGCCCTCGCTGGTGTGGCTCAGTGGACTGAGTGTCAGCCTGCGAACCAAAGGGTTGCCAGTTCAATTCCCAGTCAAGGCACATGCCTGGGTTATGGGTCAGGTCCTTGGTGGGGGGGGTGCGTGAGAGACAACCACACATTAATGTTTCTCTCTTTCTCTTTCTCCCTCCGTTCCCCTCTGTCCAAAAATAAATAAATAACATCTTTTTAAAAAACTGTAAAGGAATATTAAAAATAAATAAATAATTTAGCCTTGTCTGAATCTGTATTTAATTCACTTTCCAGACACAGGCGTGGGCGCTGTATTGTGTTGCTACTACTCCACACGGCTCCTTGCCACAGCTTCTTTCATAGCGTGGAACACAGGTTCCCCAATCCTACCCTCCTGGCTCTAAAACAAGCAGAGGACTCCTTTCCATTGAATGGATTTTTAGTGCTAGTCACTCCAAGTCTTTTGTATATTCCAAAAGGCATAGAGACTGCTACATTCTTGAACCACCTGTCTCAATTCCCTCCTTTATGGAGCGCTCCAGAACAACCACCATCCCCTTATTCTACCACTTTTCTTTTTGTAATTCCTGGGGATGGAATTCATCACTTACTCTTTCAAAGCACAGCCTCCCCCTCAAAATGAAATATAATAAATAACATGACTGAGTATCACCACATACGTGGCACTGTTCTATGTGCTTTAAATATACTGTATTTAATCCTTACAATAACCAGATGAAATAGGTACTATTACCCTAATTTTACAATGAGGGTTTCACTTTGCCCAAGGTAACACAACTAGTAAGTGGTAAAGCCACTCAATCTTTCGCTTTGATAACCCTTCTCCCTATAAGAATATCCTATTAATGCAAAAACTCAGGTGTTGACTAGAAGAACATTCAAAATCCAGATTTAGGTCAAGTTCTATGGAAACTCCAAACTGACACCCATAATACCAACATTCCCGCTTTATCCAAGAAAAGTCATTCAACTCAGGACACTGTCTGACAAGCAGCACCCCTACTTTCCAGATGACAGGGACAGAGCCAGCCTGGTCAGTAAGTGCATGAGTCACTACGGGGCGGCACCGGTGACTTGTGTGTGCTCTGGCCAGTGCGCACTTCAGAGGAGGTGGTTAGCCTATCCCTGCAAGTGGAAGTAATTCACGGATTTTCCCAAGACTTAGCAGCAAGCAGCAAAGCGCGGAATTTCCCTACCTCTACTCTAGGTATCAGCTACTGTCTGTACCTGCTAAAGGTGAACTAGCTTCAGAGAATTCAATCCAGTCTCGTCAGAATTGACCGAGTCTTCCTACTTTCACAAACTAATAATACACATGAAGAGGTTTAAATAAACATGACTACCTTAGGTTCCCCTTTCAAATTATTTTACACAAGAAGGAATGCACTTGCACCTTCAGGAGGAATCAACTTAAATTTGACAGGATTTCAGAAAACTCTGATTGAAAATCACATTCTTCTGACATCTCCCAGAATGAAAATCTGTTGTAAGATCCTCTTTTCAATGAGCAGCAGCCTCCTGTAAATTAATACTGTCTATCTCCTGCTCGAGCCCTGAACCTCCTCAAGCAGCACCACGTCACTCATGTGATCTTCATTTCCTTTCCCATTGAACCATACAAGCCTCATGAATACCACCTAAGCATAAACTGAAAATTATAAAACAGACTCCCATCATCTTCTTAAAGAAAGCCCAGCCCTGGCTAGTGTGGCTCAGTGGATTGAGTGCTATCCTTCCAACCGAAAAGTCACCAGTTCAATTCCCAGGCAGGGTAAATGCCTGGGCTGTGGGCCTGGTCCCCAGGTGAAGGTGTGCAAGAGGCAACTGATCGATGCACCTCTCACACACTGATGTTTCTCTCCCTTTCCTTCTCCCTCCCTTCCCCTCTCTCTAAAAATAAACAAAAATATTTTTTAAAAAAAAAGCCCAAAATGGTCACTGCAACCTTACAAAGTAAATTGATTTCCTAACTTAATAACTAACAATTATCAATACTTTGTATTAACAGGCATAATACAAAAAGGGGACCTAAAATTACTATGTTATGCCTTGGCTGGTGTGGCTCAGTGGATTGAGCGCTGGCCTGTGAAATAAAGGGTTGCTGGTTCGATTCCCAGTCAGGGCACATGGCTGGGTTGTGGGCCAGGTCCCCAGAAGCGAGCATGCAAGAGGCAACCACACACTGATGTTTCTCTCCCTCTCTTTCTCCTTTCCTTCCCCTCTGTCTAAAAATCAATAAAGTCTTTTTAAAAATTAAAACAAGCCCTGGCTGGCATGGCTCAGTGGATTGAGCGCGGGCTGCGAACCAAAGCATCACAGGTTCAATTCCCAGTCAGGGCACATGCCTGGGTTGCGGGCCAGGTCCCCAGTGAGGACCACATGAGAGGCAACCACACATTGATGTCTCTCTCTCTCTCCTTCTCCCTCCCTTCCCCTCTCTAAAAAATAAATAAAATCTTTAAAAATTAAAATAAAATAAAGTTCCTATGTTATGGTCCTTGTTTTGAGAAACTCACTATTAAATGGAAGAACTACATAGTTTGATACTTATTTTTGGATTGTTTTTTAAATTTTTTATTGTATTTTTTTCCATTACCATTTACCTACCTTAAACCCCTCTCCCTCCAGAGATCACCACACTGTTGCCCATGTCCGTGACTCCTTGCTCCTTTTTGCTCTCTGATACTTCTTTATAAACAAACAAAAGAAACATTTTCCCCCAGGACTCACTTCCTCAGAGCTATTGCCAAGGTATTAAGAGCACCAAGCCTCTTTACTTCTGGCTGCCTGGCATCTCCATGCGCACATCCCACAAGTAACTCAATCTCAGCACACCAGACTATCTCCCCTGCGCCTCTTTCCACAGCCACCCCAACTTTTTTTTTAACATTTGGGGGAATCGCAGGACTTAGCACATACAGAGTGCAATGGATAAGCCTCACCCTGGGGAAACCACCTTGGTGATCATGGTATCTCCCCTACCCAGGTACAGGTACTAAGTATTCCAGCCCCAACTCTTAAAAAATCTGCTCTACTTTTTCCAGGCCAGTGGAATTCCCTTTCACCCAATCTCGCAAATTAGAAAATTTATCCCATTCTCTCCCTCCAGTCACTAAGTCCTGTTGCATCTGTCTCCAAATTATCTATTCCCCCCTTCTTCATTCTTACTGCCACACTTTACTCAGACTCTCAATCAAATGCAACAACTCCAATTAGTCTCACTGCCTCAATTCTCATTACTTTTAATTTTCACTTCCATCACTCCCTAACTTAAAAAGCACCTCCTGCCCTGGCTGGGTAACTCAGTTGGTTAGAGGGTCATCCCAATAGGCCAAGGTTGCAGGTTCAATCCCCAATCAGGGCACATACATACAAGAGTGTGTGAATGAGTGGAACAACAAATCAATGTTTCTCTCTCTCTGTCTCTCTCTCTCTTCCTCTCTCTCTTTTTAAAATCAATAAAAAGGGAGGGGGATAATGGTGGATAGAAGGGGAAGGGACTAGTCAAAGAACATGTATGAATGACCCATGGACATGGACAACAGTGGGGAGCGAGGGCTAAGGGGCTGGGCTGGGGAGAGGAGGGTAAAAGGGGAAAAACTGGAATAACTTATAGAATAACAATTTTTTAAAAATTTAAGTAAAATCCATAAATTAAAAAAATCAGAAAGAAAAAAGCACCCCATGACAACTTCCCCACCACACATCCTGACTGGGACAAAGTTCTGACACTTCAGCATCATGTTATTTTTCTTCCTCCCATTTTCACCATTTCTACACACATAAGGTGTTCTCTCCAACTGGAATGCCATTCCTTATTTGTGCAAGCTCCTACTCATCTTCATCACCCAACTCAAGTATCTCCCCCTTGTGAAGGTTTCTCTGATTCTCCCAGGCAATGGCTACTATAGTCCCTTCATTCTGTATAAATTCCTCTATAAGGACACGTACCACACGGCACTACAATTTTCATAACTACATCTTTTTGATGTCCCTGAGGAAAGATACTCATATTTCTAACCCCAGTGCCAGGTACCTAGCAACTGCTCAATAAATGCATATTGAATAAACAGTTCACCTTCATATATCCTGAATCAACTGATTTGGCTCTTTTCCCCAAATATTATGAATTCTTAAATTTGACTTTATGTGAAATTTCAAATTGCTTTTTTTTTTTTTAGAAACAAAAGCCAAGTTTATTAGCTCATTTCTTTGCATTTGAAGTAGTCCTCGAGGACATCCTTTGCTACTCTTTGCCATAGTCCCTAACCGCCACACCCTTGACGGGGTTTTCCCTCTCTGCTGATCTTGCAGAGGCCCACCCATTCCCCTAGTTTCTTAGTGTCATCAGCCTTAATTAGGCTGATTTGGTGTTCAGTACAGAGGGCTTCCACCAACTTGATAGACAGGCTCATCACAGTTGGATGCAAACACACAAAGGTGGGCTTGGGGCTAAACTAAGGCTTGCGCAGCTTCCGTTCCACGCCCTGGGCCCTCATGGACGAGGGCAGTCTTCAGCACCTCTTGTAAAGCAGTTTTGATGTCCATCACACCTCCAGCAGCAAGGCCTTCCTCTGCCACAGCCCCTGCTGCAGGTTATGCCTGGAATCGAATCTTGACTGCACCCAAGCCTCTGCCTCCGCACAATTCCACGGGCCAACTCCGTGGCGGCAGGGAAAGAGCGAAATTTCAAGTTTTATAACAACTTCTTTGAGTTGTCAAGGGTTTTTTATTATCATTACACAATGTTGAACAAGTGAATGAACTATAATGCTTAAACGACCAGGGAAAACACCTTAAAGGCTCCCGTATTCACTAAAAGAATGGTAAATCCGCCTTTACAGTCCTAGCAAGGAGGATCCACCTTTCTCTTGACTGATTATCTGAGAGGTCTTCACAAAGGAAGTACTGTGCACACAAATCCAACGGAAGGCACACCCGAATAATTCCAACTCACTGTGCTAAAGGCAGGTACACAAACCATATTTGCCCCAGTTTACAAAGTCACTGAGAGCTCAGAATAGCAAAGAAACAGCTCTCACTCAGCTCAAAACTTTTTCTGTAGAGGAATAACCGGAAGGGTCTGATGATCAAGAAACATTTATTCGGGCCTGACCCTGACCCAAATTTCTACTTCCCTCATTCTGCAGAGGCAGCACTCCACAGCTTCTGATAGCTCTCCTTCCCAAGGGAACTACTTTATTCCCCACACTTGCTTGGGAACAGGTTCCTTTCCCAGGTTCATACCAAGTAACCCAGAGAAAACACGGTTGCTTCACTGATTCTGTGCGAAGGGTGGGCTGAAGTCCGCCAGTCATAGACTAAAAAGAGAGGCATGATGGAGCCTTTCGGGACACCTGAAGACTCGGGGCAGGCCGGCCTTTCCCTAGCCATTCTCAGATGTCTTTCCCCAAGCCCTCGCCCCAGGACCAGGCTGGGCTAAAGGCCACCCATGGACCGGGACGATCTGGGAGCAGAGACAGCTTTAGGGGTCAGGGTTGGCCCCATGTTGAAGTCAAAGGTCAGCGCCTAGGCTGCCGGGAGGGCCCAACAGGAACCAAGAGGAACGTGCCGGCACCGGATGTTCCGCGGGCCTCGCCTCTAGACAAGCAAGCCTGTTCTCGCTCCGCTCCGCCGCCCCGGGCCCAGCCTCCCAGCCTCCCAGCCTCCCAGCCTCCCAGCCTCACGCAGCCTCAGCCCGCCTCAGCAGCTGTCCTCCCTCCCTCTCCCCCGCCCCTCGTCACCCCCGTCGTCCCCACAGCGAGCTCAGGCCCCGCCCCCAGAGCCGCCTCTGGGCCAAGGCCTAGGAAGGCAGGGCCCGCAGGGGTTGGCCAGGATCGGACACCGGCCTGGGCCGGCGCCGCTTACCGAGCCCCGGGTTCCTCCTCACCACCCGCGCAGGTCCTGGGCGCGCTGGCTCCCGACGCCACCGACGCCGCCGCTGCTCCGGGCTTACGGCTACACTCCCGACCTCCCCCGGCCCTTCCCCAGGCCCACAGTACCCCTCTGGGTCCTAAAGCCCGCCGCTTGCTAGGTTTGTCCACGCCCTGAGGCTGGCTCAGACCACGACTCCCAGCAAGCATCACAAGACAACAACTCCCGAAATGCACCGCGGAAAAGAAATTAGTAAAAGAAACATCTATTAAGTATCTACTGGATGCAAGTTGCAATAACAATGCTGTTAAATATGGCAGCCTCTGAACGCGGCAAGTCCATCTCTACGAATAAATGTATCTTCAAAGATATATATTTCCAAGCTGTTTATGACAACTTTGTAAGTGAAAGATTGGAAACAAACTCATTCGTTTAATGAGTTAATGTGTGCCTACTCAGTGCAAAGAACCGTATAAGACTGTGTTAACTTGGCAAATAACCTGAGTCTGTTTTCTCAGGCAAAATGGAAGATTCAAAAAGATATGATGGGCGTTGACTTCAGCGACTTTATGGAACTCGAACAGATACTTTGGAGCCATTGGCTTACTGGTAATGGCTCAAGCCATGAGAAGGGATGGAATGGCCTAGGAAGAAGGTTAAAAGAAAAATAAGGTCAAGATAGATTTGAACACATACATTTAAAGGATGGTGGGGGGAAATGAACCAACAGAAAATAAAATTCTGAAGATAGCATTATCTAGAAAAGAGGAAGGTAGAGGAAAAAGATGCTGTGGAAACCACAGGAGGGATTTTCAGGTAAGCAGCGGTTTGAGGAATGAATGGAAGAAAAGACAATGGAGGCAGCAAAAACTTGACTGAAAGGAAAGGGAGAGGGAGCAGTGAGAAGATGAGGATGAAAGAGTGACTTCTGAGCCAGGACAGATAGGAGTGTTTCTATGCTGACAGCAAGAGGACAGAATGAAGCTGATGAAGTAGAAATGGATGCAGGTTCTCAGGGAATTTGTGGGGTAAGAAAGGGAGGGGCAGACCTCAGGAAGAGGCACTGGACTTGGAGGGAGGAAGAATACCACATCACCTGAGAAGGCAGTGGGAGATGAAAAGGACCCCTACATATCAACTTGTATGTGTTGCGGGAGAAGTTACACACAGACTCAGTGCTTCTAAAGTATGTTTTAATTTTGTGTTCTAGCAAGCTGTTCGTTTGGGTGATGAATTGTTAATAAAGTAAAGTGGTTTGGTGCACTGACTCTGGACTCACGTTGCCTGTGGTTGAAAGCCCACCTTTGCCTCTACTGCTGTGTGATCTTGGTCAATTTACTTAATATCTTCCTGTGCTTTATTTTCCATATCTGTAAAAGGGGCTTGTTGTATGGAAATATTAGCTATTGTAATTATTTTCCACTAAATTGTCACTTCCATGAGGTTGAGGGTTTTTATTTTGTTCAGGGCTGTCTACTCAGAGTAGATGCTCAGTTGGTTGGAGCATCGTCCCATACACAGAAAAGTTGCAGGTTCGATTCCGGTCAGGGCATATGCCAGGGTGGCCAGTTCGATCACGGGTTGGGGAACCTATGTGGGGCAATCAATCGATCTCTCTCTCTCTCTCCCCCCCTCCCTCCCTCTCCTTCCAAAAGGAAGGCCTCTCTCTCCAAAAAAAGCAATTAAAAAAAATGTCCTCGGGCGAGGATAAAAAAAAAAAACAACAATTTCATGAATAAATGAGTGAATAATTTGGGGTGAGAGAGTCTGCAAGAGAAAGGAAGCTCTGGGGAAGGACGCTTTCAGCGGGACCGGAATTCCCAATTCTTAAATCAGACCCTGGCCACTCCGCGGCTTTCGGGTGCCAGGAGCAGCGTCCCTACATCCCCGCAGAGAGAGCGTCCCTAGGGATAGCGAGATCAGAGACGCTGAGACCGGCGAGCTCTGTAGCTCTTCCCCGGCCTGGCTCCCGTGGCTCCTCCCCCGGCGAGCACTGTCGCGCAGGCTGGGCACCAACAGGGCCAGCCCAGAGCAAACGGGGCGGGGCGGAGCCGACTCGCAGGCCCAGCCTCAGCCCACCTCTTCACCTCGGACGGAAGTCACAGCTCCACTCTCGACCTCCTTGGGGAACCCCAGACCCATAGCCGGCTCCCGCCCCACGGGACGGCGGGGCCCGAGCGTAACCCGGAGCGGGCGACACCATGAAGCGTGTGGCGACTCTGCGCCTGCTCTCGGACCTGAGCAACTTCGGCGGCGCGCCGCGGCTCCGGGAGTTTCTGGCTGCGGACTCAGCCATCCGAGTCCGCTACAGCCCGGACGGCCGCCACCTGCTGCTGCTGCGACCCCCGGGGTCGCCAGCCCCGCAGCTGCTGGTCGCAGTGCGTGGACCCGGAGAGGAGCTGGAACGCGCCTGGCCGGCGGACCACCCCTCTCCTCTAGACGCCTTCTTCCTGCCATGGCCCGTGCGACCCGCGCTGGTCTTGGTGTGGGAGAGTGGCCTGGCGGAGGTGTGGGGCGCGAGCGTGGAGCCTGGCTGGCGACTGCTTCAAAGTACCGAGCTGTGTACGGGCTGTGCATCCCGTGTGGTTGCCGTGGCGGCGCCTCGAGGCCGCCTGGTGTGGTGCGAGGAGCGACATGCTGATGCTGAGGGCCCGCTACAGCCTCCCTCAGCCGCTTTCAGCCACTACGTGTGCGTCAGAACCCTGGAGCCTAGCGGGGAGGCGGGCACCAATCTGGGCCGCACACACATCCTTCTACACCACTGCCCCTCTTTCAGGCTACTGGCCTCTCGCAAGGACCTCTTCCTGGTGCCCACTGCCACCACCTGGCCTGGCGTGGACCACATTCTGCTCATCTGGAGCCCAGGAAAAGGTAAGTTGATGGTGACTGCCCCAAGTCTTCGCCTCTCCTACAGTAAAAGCCTGAATCCTGGACGAGGGGACACATGGGACTTCCAGACCCTGCTCCGAGGCCTTCCTGGGCTGCTGTCCCCTGGGCCACCATTGACTGTACATACCTGGGCCCCAACTCCCCAGGGCCTGCTGTTGCTTGACTTCAGGGGCACTGTGAGCCTGGTGCAGTCCCAGGGTGGTACCCGGACTGTGGGCATGCTGCAGGAAGCACCTGGAGGCCTGGCAGGGTCTGCAGCACTGGGAACATTTCATGGTACTCTGGCCTGTGTGCTGGGCTCCACACTGGAACTGCTGGACATGGGCAGTGGGCAGCTGCTGGAGAGGAAGGTCCTCAGTACAGACCGAGTACATTTGCTTGAACCCCCAGGCCCTGGCACAGAAGATGAGGAGAAGATGGAGACACGAGGGGGTCTGCGTTTGCTTTCAGCCTTGGGTCTGTTTCAAGTTGGGTGGGAAGCCCCACAGGGCCTTGAGCTGCCTTCAGCTGGAGACCTTGTGTTTGAGGAAGCCTGCGAGTACTACCAGCGGCGGAGCCTGCGGGGTGCCCAGCTCACCCCAGAGGAGCTGAGACACAGCAGCATATTCCGGGCACCTCAGGCCCTGGCCTCCATCCTTCAGGGCCATGTGTCCCCATCTACACTATTGATGACATTGAGGGCCGAGCTCCGAGATTACCGGGGCTTAGAGCAACTCAAAGCCCAGCTGGTGGCTGGGGATGATGAGGAGGCTGGCTGGACTGAGCTGGCAGAGCAGGAAGTGGCACGCCTGCTGAGGACCGAGCTGATGGGAGACCAGCTGGCCCAGCTGAACACCATTTTCCAAGCCCTTCCTACAGCAGCCTGGGGTGCCATCCTCAGGGCCCTGCAGCTCCAACCAGATGGGAATGGCAGGTTGAGGTCCCAAGCTCCTCCTGATGTGTGGAAGAAGGTACTAGGGGGTACAGCAGTTGGAAAGGAACTCCCCGACGGGGTACTGCCCCTCTTTGAACTACTATGCCAGTGCCTCTGCCAGCTGGAACCACGATGGTTGCCACCCTTTGTGGAGTTGGCACAGCAGCAGGGTGGGCCTGGCTGGGGGGCAGGGGGCCCAGGGCTCCCCCTGTATCGCCGAGCCCTGGCAGTACTAGGTGAGGAGGGGACCAGGCCTGAGGCACTGGAGCTAGAGCTGCTTTTGGGCAGTGGGCGGCCCAAAGCTGTGCTCCAAGCTGTGGGGCAGCTGGTGCAAAAGGAGCAGTGGGAGCGGGCTCTAGAGGCTGGCCTGGCCCTCGGCCCCTCCAGCCCCCTTCTTCGAAGTGAGATCTTCAAACTGCTATTGGCTGAATTTGCCAGGCACCGCCGGCTTGATGCTCATCTCCCCCTCCTGTGCCGCCTGTGCCCACCAGAACTAGCTCCAGCCGAGCTCCTGCTTCTACTGCGGACACACCTCCCAGATGAGTCGAAGCCCCCCACCCCATTCCCTGAGCCTGGAGCAGAGCCCCCTCTCACTGTGGGCTTGGTCAGAGCTCTGCTGGAGCAGGTGGGGACTCAAGGACGGCCCACAGGCCCCGTTCTAAGTCTATATGAAGATATCCTCTGGGACCCAAGCACTCCACCCCCCGCCCCACCTCGGGGACCTATGACTACCCTACAGGCATCAGACCACGCAGGCCCAGAGGCCTGGGCACCTTCTGGACAGGGCCTCTGTGTGACTGACACAGGCTGAAAATCATTTCTGTGATCAGGGAAGGGGGCCCGGTAGTTGGAGAGGGCCAGAATGGGGCCTGTATGTGCAATACTCCTCTCTTCTGGAGCAATGTTGAAATATACGTGTATGTTAAATACTGTGGTATAGTAAATATGTTTGGTCTTTATCCTCAGGTTTTTGTCCTGGTACAGAGCTCTCCTAAAACCCTTGGACTTTCCTGAGTGATAGGAATGTCTTTGTTGTTCATAATGAACCCCTTTAGCTCCCACCTGCCTTAATGCAAATGAGGATTTGGCCCCCAGCCTCTAGATGGGGCTGGTTACCAGAAAGAGCAAGTGATGAGAGGGTTGGAACTAACGGCCCCATCTCCTACCTCCTGGGAAGAGAGCTTGAACTCTATAATAACTCCCGAACGAGGAAGGTTGAGGAGCTCCTAGGCTGGTGAACATGTCAAGGTGCTAAGAGGGTGGACAACTTCCAGAGAGGGCATGGAAGCTGCAGGCCCACAACCCCCCACCCCATGCCTCATCCTACACCTCTCTTCCACCTGGCTCTTCCTGAGTTGTATTCTTTGCAATAAACCTGTAAACAGAAATAAAGTACTTCCCAGAGTTCTGTGAGTCATTCTAGCAAATTATCAAATCAATGTATAGCATGGGAATCCCCAGTTTTATAGCCAGTCAATCAGAAGTACCGGTGACTTGCAGCTGGCATTTCAAAAAAATCTATATCATTTTATTTTCATTTATTTTTTGTGTGACTGGCACTTGAAATGGGGACAGTCTTACGGAACCAAGCTCTTAACCTGTGGGGTCTGAACTAACACCAGGTACTTAGTGTCAGAATTGAATTGACTTTCAGGACAACTGCTGGTGTCCATGGAGAATCGATGCTGGTGTCGCAAAGCACTCCAGAAGTACATACTCGGCTTGTGTGTTTTTGAGCAGCTAAGGGTCGCAGGGCTGTGGGTTATAGAGGAAGTTGTTGAACCTAAATCTATTGGCCAAAGTGGCCATTTCCAATAGTGAAAATAATGAACACTTATGAGTATTTAATGTGCTAGGCTCTCTGCTGGTCTTGAGTAATTCCTCATTGAATGCTTCTAATAACACCATCAGGAAAGTACTAATATTAATCCCCATTTTACAGGTGAGGAAATAGTTTTAGAAATAGGAAATGAGGTTTAGAAAGATTACTCAACCGAGGTCAGTCAACAAGAAAGTAGCAACTCTAAGATTTGAACCACCTCACTGGACAGTCCAGTAGCTGCTATCTGCTTGGGCTTGAAGGCACTTCTCATTCCTGGCTCAATGCTAGCTTCTCTAGCCTGTTGTGAGGAGGGGGATCTGCGGACCTGCACCCTTTCCTCAAGACTCTTCTGTTTCCATGTAGGTCTGGGCCCATGTCTCCCCCCCGACCCCGCACAGGATTCCTGGAGCCCCTGGTTGAGGGAAGATTTAGCACAGGAAAGCTACCTGCAGAGCCCTCTGGTTTAGTAACGAGAGTCACAGGGTTGCTTGGAGGATCTCACACCCCTGACTCCCTAAGACAAGAAACAAGAGCATCTCTGACACAGGTTTCTTTCCGTTTATCTGGATTTAGTAAGACGACCTCTAAAGAGGCCTTGGCCCTATATGCCCATTTCTACCCAAGTGACCCCTCAGCCTGGTTCTGGGCTTAGGGTAGGACCCTGAATACTGCTACTTAGCATCATCTTGGGCCCCCAGCTATCCCTCGTCCCAGACTTGGGACAAAGGTAAGGAATGCCACTCAGTTTTGTCCTCAGCTGGTACCTACAGCTTAGATTCTGCTTAGCCTCATCTTGGGTGTAAGGTGGTCCTTTAGTTTCATGTGGGGCTAGGGACAGTTCTTCAGTCTCTCGGCAAAGTGGGGCAGCCTCTCAGGCTTGTCAAGGCCTGCTGTTACTCCTCAGTCTCATGGAGGTCCCCAGGTGGCTAAGCTGAATGGCCACGTCCTGAGATGTCCTAAGATGGCTCCTCGGACTCAGTGAAGTCTAAGGACAGTACCCTGGCTTCACCCGGGATTTGGATGGCCCTAATCCTGGCCCTAAAGCCAGGTCATCAACAACAGCAGGAGTCATGCTGCCAGCCCTTAAGCTATGTCTCCTCCCAGAGGCCCAGAACTAGAGACAAGTCATCCCTCAGCCTCCTCCTCAGCCTCATCCTTGGGAGGGGTCCTCTTCCTCTTCTTGAAACTGGGTCCAATCTAGCTCCTGAGTGAGAAGCTGGGGATGGGCAAAAGCACAAATCTGCTTCCTGTGCATGATCCTGCTGAATTGCGGTGGTTTTTTCACCTGAGGTTTAACTTGGAGCTCCTTGTGTGCTCAGAGGAGGACCTGGACTCAGTGGGTCCCTGGGTCATAGGCAAAAGAAAGGGGCCAGGTTATTCCCTGCAGTCTGTGGCTCCCGGAAGTTGCCCAGGATCACCCACTAGTAGAGCCTCCAGGTGGGGAATGATCCACCCTAGCAGCTATCAGGGGAGCAGGTGGGCTTCGTTGGGAACTTTCACCTGTTCTTGTCCTTGCTCATACCCCACCTCTAGTGGCAAGGAGGGGTGGTTTGGAGTGTGACCCCAAACCGTGTCTAAGGACTCTGGAGAACAGCTCAGGCATGCAGACACAGGTATCATCATGTGACTGGGCCCTGGCAGAGTGTGAGAGAGGGCCATCATACATCTGGTGCAGGGTGGTCTGCCTAAATTAGAGGACTCTGAATAAGCGAGTGACGATCCCAAGGCTGAGGTCTTTGGTTAATTTGCTTCTAGGGCCAGGAGGTATAGAGGGTCCCTGAACAGGATGTGGGGACCTGGGGAAATGGGAAGTCTAGGAGCTGAGGTCCTTGATCTCGGGTGCCCCGGTAAAGAGGGACTTTCTGGGGCTGAAGGTTTTGAGCCCAAGATTCCAGGTCCAAGGTCCCTGAGCAGGAGTTCCCTGGGTAGATCATAGGCCAGTGAGTAGAAGCATTTCCACAGGTATGTCTCACCTTTAGAGCTCTCTAAAGTTCATTCGGCAGTAGCCTGTGGAAGCTTAAAGGTGAAGCTAAAACTAGACAGACCAGAATGCAGTCTGGGCAAAGCTGAGGAAACAAAGCCCAAGGCTTCTCTACCTGCCTGTAGGGCCATAGGGCCCACCCATTTTCCCAGCCCCAGCTCTGTCCTTCCCTTTCTTTTCCAAGGAATCTGATGTTTGAACACAGACTACAGTTTCCATGCTGCCCAGTGACTGGACTAAAGGACTACAGCAACCAATCTGCAAAGGCCAGAGGTCAGAGCCTCATCCCTTCCTCTATGTGTAGGTAGCCTATAGGAAATTGGACCTGGTGGCACAGGCGGGCCAGTGTCTAAACAACTCCTGCTTTCCTCCCATGTCCTGACCCAGCCCTAGGCCTGGCCCTGACCACCTGTCACTGAGATGGTTACAGTGGGTTTCTAATTGGTATCCCTGTCTTCTCAAATCTAACCTTGCTTACCCAGAGTATTATAATGAGCAAATATGATCAAGTTCAGCACCTACATCAATATTTGGGATAAAGGCCCAATTCTCAACAAACACATCTCTTTCTTCATGACTAGACCTGCCTCTCTTTCCAGTCTTCTTTCCAGTCAATCTTCCTTCTCCCACCCTCTGAAAACGATATTATACTTTGAACTACTTTGTGATTCCCTGAACTCAGTAGGTTTCTCATGCCCATGCCTTATGCTTGGCACGCTTTCCACTCTTTTCTCTGCCTGGCCTAAATCCTTTAAGGTACATTCAAATGCCACCTCCTCTCCTAAGACTTTGCTGTTCTTCCACAGCTCTTGGTACATACCTCTAAAACAACATTTATCAAATTATGTTGGGATTGCCTACTTATTTATTTGTCTTCCTGTTACATAAACAGATTCCCTGAGGACAAAGACCGTGGTTATTTGTACTTTTGTATCCGTAGCAAGTATCACAGTTCCCGTGTCATAGTAGGTTCAATTACTATTACAGATACAGGTGCTGACTGGTCCCTGTAGCCCGGAGTGAGGGGGACTAGGCTCTGGGTTTTTATGGAGTCTCTGGCTTTCTTCCCTTCTTCCCTTAGGCCAGACTCACTCACTGTTTGGTTGATCCAGAATTTGATAGAAGTAGGTCAGCTGGAACTGAAGGAAGAACCAGCCTACCTGGGGCAATGGTGGGCATGAGGAGGCTGAGCCAGGGCCACCTTGGGAGCTAGGGTGAAGGTGGAAGGAATGGATATAACTGCTACTCCCCAGGGTCCCTGATCCCCACACCAGGAGAGAAGGACTGGTAAAGCCTGAGTCAGTGACATTCTAGGGGAGGGATGGGTGGAAGGGACTAGCCAGAGTTGTGTGGTGAGGTCAAAGGACTGAGGATTGAAACTTGTCTTAGGAAGTGTTCAGATGCAACAGAATTTGGTTCACACTGACTTGGGTAGTCTGGGAAACAGAGGGCGCCTCAAGGAGTGGGGAAGGGGCATATCTAGACAATCCGCCCCTCCCACTGCAGCTCCATAGGGAGCCAACCCTGGCTGGAATGCCTGGCACCCTTATTGCCCTGGAGAGAAGAGAATATCCTCCGAGTGGCTCCCCAAGTCCCCACTTAGTCTCTTCCTAGACACAAGCTCCCCCTAGTGGTTCCTCTTGTCACTGCCAGCTCCACCCACTACCCTCAAACCTGCACACACTTGGCCATTTCTTCACAAACGAAAGCAGAAGCCTCTGAAATGATAAATCAAGGGTCTCTGAGGGCAAAAGAGAAAGGGGAGGGGTATGGGTAGAAGAAGGAGGACAGGGCAGAATTCAGGGAACAAAATCAGGGAGAGGAAGGATCTCTGGACGTACAAGGACAATATCACGCAAAAGAAAGGGGACCTGATCTGCCTGGGAAAGCACAGTAAGGTCATATTTTATATGAATTTCAAATACAGGAATAAGATACTGGGGTTTATTCAAAACCAGTAAAGTTTAACTTTATGGACAAAATGTGAAATAGAGATGAGTCTCAGAGTTTTTTTTTAAGATTTTATTTATTTATTTTAGAGAGAGGGGAAGGGAGAGAGGGAGAGAAATATCAATGTGTGATTGCCTCTCATACACCCCCTACTGGGGACCTGGCCTGCAACCCAGGTGTGTGCCCTGACTGGGAATTGAACCAGCGACCCTGTGGTTCACAGGCTGGCACTCAATCCACTGAGCCACACCAGCCAGGGCTCAAATAAATTTTTTTTTTCAAGAATCACAACTTCTAGATGGACTGTGTGAGTTGTGGACTATGCTTACATTATTACTGCATGGGTCTCTGTTTCCACTAGTAAAAAGAGTCAGGTGATGAGGGAGGCTGAATCAGGCTGTGAGGTCTGGGCTGAATAACCAGAGTCACTCAGCAGTTGTGGGCAGAAGTCTTGGAGTGATTTCTCCTGTAATTCCCAGAGGAAAGGCCTAGACCTGGCTCTGAAATCTCTGCACAGAAGCAAGACGGGACAGGAAAAAGAACAAACCTGAGGAGGGACAGAGTCAGAGAAACGAGTAAAAGGATGGAGTTGGACCAGGAGAAGAGAGAGGAGACAAACAGATGATAATGGAGAGACGGGCCTGGGAGAGGCAGAGAAATTCATTCAACCTGGGGAAGCAGAGGAAGCTCTCAGGTGCAAATGCTGGGTGGCAGATGGAGGAAGCAGGGGGGCGTCCCTTGGGGCCTCTCACAGAATTATGGCCAAAGCATAGAGCAAGTGGAACAGCTGGTCTAGATCTGTTCTCCCACAGGTTTCCATTATCTGGGAAATAAAAGAAAAGGAAAGGAGCTGTAAGGAGCTGGGGAAAGGAGAGTAAGGGGTGGCCTTCACCAAGGCGGAGGGTGGTTCACTTCATCCTGGGCCTCCCTTAGCTAGAAGTTCTGGAGGAGAGACTGTCCAGGTTTTTCACAGGTTTCAGGTACTTAGGTTCTGGCGACCCTTCAGATTCCAAGGTGATATGTGCCTTCTCAGAGTCTTTGTTTAATTTTTGTTTTGTACTGGGGAACAGTGAGGAAAGATGGGCATTGCTACCAACCCTAACACCCCCGGGGCAGGCTCTCAGCCTGGAGCCTCAGAACTGGGGACAGGATTTTCTCAGCACAGGTGGACAGACCCTTGATGCAGGGGGTAGGAAGGCTACAGCTGGGTTCTGGCAGTCACACTGGGGGAAGGGAAGGGAAGGCTGAGGGGAGGTAAAGGGGCAGAGGGGACCCAGAGATAGCCAGATCAGTGTCCTGGGCCACTGCTAGGGAACACTGACCTGGACATTACTGAGATCATTGTCCAGAAGGGATATCAAGTGACCACTCATCACTGACTAGATTGGCTCATTGTTCTCATAGCCGGTTTGGGGATATGGCGGGTCAGTGTAGGAAGCGGATTTATTTGGAGCCTAGAAGAGAAAGGAAGGACACATCAGTGACCCACTCCTTTCCTCCACCATACTGGTCAGGCCTTAGTGAATCCCCCAGCGTGTAGTTCTCTGTGAATGTTGGGAAAGGAGACCATCATAAAGAGGCCTTTCCTGGGTGTCAGAGAAGGGCTGCTTTAGAAGAGGAGATGGAACTAGCTCCAGAGAAGGGGAGTCAGAAAGACAGAGTGGGTGGGGCTGGTTGGATTTCCTAAACCTTTGTGGCATCTCCAATAAAAGAGATAGTTTCTCCTTGTAGAATGTACACCCTCCCAGGTAGCCCCAAAAGATCTCTCTACTGAGACCTGGCAGGGGCATGTTTTCGGTTTTAATGACGAGTTTAACCGGAGCTGGGAGTGGGCTCTCGACTCCATGTTTGTCCCTTTTGTTAGCCTTGTCCATCATCGACCCTTAACTCAAAGGGGGCCAGGAAGAAAATCTGTGGCCAATGCATTTATCCCCTGTGAATAGCTGTTTTTTTGTTTTGTTTTAACACTTGTTTGTTTGTTTGTTTTCCTCACCTGAGGACATGCTTACTAATTTTAGAGGGAAGGGCAGGAGGGAGAAAGAGGGAGAGAAACATTGATGTGAGAAAGAAATATCAATCGTTTGCCTCTTGTATGCTCCCCAGCCAGACAGAACCTGCAACCCAGGCATGTGCCCTGACCAGGAATTGACCAGGTGGTCAGCTTACAGGATGACGCACCAACTAACTGAACCACATCGGCCAGGGATTTTTTTTTGTTTGTTTTTTAATATATTTTGTTGATTGTGCTACTACAGTTGTCCCATTTTTTCTCCCTTCTATTCCCCTCCACCCTGCATCCCACTCCCAGCAGAATTCCCCTCCCCCTTAGTTCATGTCCATGGGCTGTACATATAAGTTCTTTGGCTTCTCCATTTGCCATACTATTCTTAACCTCCCCCTGTCTATTTTGTACCTACCATATATGCTTCTTATTCCCTGTACCTTTCCCCCCGTTCTCCCCCTCCCCCTCCCCACTGATAACTCTCCATATGATCTCCATTTCTGTGATTCTGTTCCTGTTCTAGTTTGCTTAGTTTGTTTTTGTTTTAGATTCGATTGTTGATAGTTGTGAGTTTGTTGTCATTTCACTGTTCATAATTCTGATCATCTTCTTTTTCTTAGATAAGTCCCTGTAACATTTCATATAATAAGGACTTGGTGATGATGAACTCCTGTAACTTGACCTTACCTGGGAAGCACTTTATTTGCCCTTCCATTCTAAATGATAGTTTTTCTGGAGAAAGTGATCCTGGATGTAGGTCCTTGCCTTTCATGACTTGGAATACTTCTTTCCAGCCCCTTCTTGCCTACAAGGCTTCTTTTGAGAAATCAGCTGACAGTCTGATAGGAACTTCTTTATAGGTAACTGTCTCCTTTTCTCTTGCTGCTTTTCAGATTCTCTCCTTATCTTTCATCTTGGCTAATGTAATTATGATGTGCCTTGGTGTGTGCTTCCTTGGGTCCAACTTCTTTGGGACTTTCTGAGTTTCCTGGACTTCCTGGAAATCTCTTTACCGGACTGGGGAAGTTCTCCTTTGTTATTTGTTCAAGTTTTTAATTTCTTGCTCTTCCTCTTCTCCTTCTGGTACCCCTTTGATTCAGATGTTGGAATATTTAAAGTTGTCCCGGAGGTCCCTAAACCTCTCCTCATTTTTTTTGAATTGTCCTTTCTTCATTCTGTTCTAATTGAATGTTTATTTCTTTCTTCTGCTCCAAATCGTTAATTTGAGTCCTGGTTTCCTTCCCTTCACTGTTGGTTCCCTGTACATTTTCCTTTATTTCACTTTGCATAGCCTTCACTTTTTCCTCTATTTTGCGACCATACTCAACCATTTCTGTGAGCAACCTGATTACCATACCAGTGTTTTGAACTTTGCATCTGATAAGTTGGCTATCTCTCCATTGCTTAGTTCCATTTTTTGAGCTTTGATCTGTTCTTTCACTTGGTGCATATTTCTTTGTCTCAACATACCTGTTATGTTGTAAGGGGTGGAGCCATAGGTATGTGCCATGGCAAGGAAACCCACATCACTCAGTTGTGGGGCTATATGTGGGGGAGGGGTCAAAGAGGGACAATGCTGTTTGCTGGGCTCTCGGCCAACTTTCAGTCACTTCCTCTGCTACCCACAAGCAAATTGGGCCCTTCTGGTATTGATTCCTGGGTGGGTGGTTTTGTGTACTTCTAGGACCCTGTGGGTCTCTCCAAGGAACTCTTCTGTGAGGCTGGGAGTTTCTCCCACCACTGTAACCCCTACAGGTTTTTATAGTCAGAGATTTTGAGGCTTTATTTCCCCAAGCTGAAACCCTGGGTTGTGCAGTCTGCCTTGCTCCCCAGTTGTTCATCCTGGTTTATCCGCAAACAAATATGGAACTGCTTGGTCCGCCAGCTGCTGACTCGCCTGCCCTTGTCCTCTGCCTTGCTGCGAGGACTCCTCTCCGTCCCAGCTGCCCCTCTCCGCCCCTCCTACAAGTCTGAATGAATATTTCTTTAATTCCTTAGTTGTCAGATTTCATACAGTTCAATTTTTTTGGCAGTTCTGGTTATTTTTTGTTTTTAAATTTGTTGTTGTCTTTCTTTTGGTTGTGTGAGGAGGCATATCTATCTATGCCTCCATCTTGGCCAGAAGTCCTTTTTTTTTTTTTTTAAGCAGAACTCCAAGGGGTCATGTAGGTGGGGACAGGTGAGGCACCATCAAAAAAAAAAAGAGGGGAACAGTTCTCAGTCAATCCCACATCTTCCCTGCCCATTCCAACTCTCTCCCCCAACTTCGATTCCCCATCACAACTCTGTCAAACCCAGGTCATCCCTTTCCATTGCTCACATATCCCACACTCCATCCTCAGAGTAATGGATTCTGGGCTTGTGCATATTGATGGTCAGTCCAATGAGTCTATGAGTACTATGAAATTCTTAAAAGTTGAATTCAGCAAATCTTCTGTATTATTGATTCTGTTGACATCCCAATATCCTCCAGCTGGGTAGTTACATCCAGAGTGGGGGATGGAAATGGGGTGGGAGTGCAAGAATAAGATCTGGAACTGGGGGAATACTCCACCCCTTACCTGCCACAATGTCTGTGCCTTCTTGTCAACTGTTTTTGGGATATTATATAGAGACTGTGTGTGCCCTAATGGAACCCAAGTTTCTCTAACTCCAAATCTATGTAACTGATTCAGAAAAGAGGGGATTAGATGTCAACCTTAACAGCCCTCTTCAGAATGAGATCCTTCAGCCTTGGTGGCTCTCATAACAATCTTTCCCTAAGGGGGCTGTTTCAGCATGAAGCTGAGGAAATATAGAGGTGAGAATAACCCATTGGGAGATGCTCAGATGTAGCCATGTTGGTGATAAGGAGGAACATGAATGGTTGCCCTAGTTGGGGTCCTCAGACCAGGGCTAAGAGAAGAGGAAAAACAGCCTCTCGTTGTGGCAGCTGCTGTGGACCAGAGCTGGCTGAAAGTTTCCCAGGTTTTTGAAATTTTAAAATTTTCACCAGACCAGTGATTTGATAACACTGGATCTCTTTCCCCATAGTAGTCAACTATAAAATATTTGAAAGAAAAAAGTACCATATAATTGTCTTTAGGGAGACCTTAACAGGGGAGAGCTGATGCCTCACTCAGCATCCAGTCTAAAGGCATGAGGAGCCCCAGGGACTGAATGGGTAGACAGTAAGTAGGCTGAGAATCTTACAGCTTGTAGGAAGGAAGAAGTTGGAGCCTGAAGGATTACCAACTGCAAGGACTGTATAGCTCCCAGTTCAGGAAGAGAATCCCCAAAGTGGAAAAGAAAAAAACCCAGCTGAATGGCTAGGCCCTTGCAAGAAATGAGAAAACAGGTCTCAGAGACCTAGCTTGGATTAGCAAAAGGACCTTTCTAGGGGTTTAACCCTGATGGCTTCCCTAGCATATTAAGATACTTCCCATCCTCAGGAACAGTTCCATTTCACTGGTGACCATATAGGGGTTCATTTGCAAAAAAAGGTAACAATGATATCAGCTCATTGATACCTGGGAGCTGGAGGAAGAAAGAGGGGTGAGAAAAGACTGGGATCGTATCATATGCCTTGCTTACCTCACTTGCCTCGTGGAAGCAGAAATTTTCCTTCCCTTCCCGCTCCAAATCCTGACATCAACTAGACACAATGCCCTCACATTGTTTTATAGAGACTAGTGGTCTGGATTCTCCCAATATTGACCCTTCCCTGGCTCCAACATTTGTGTGTCTGCTTCAATTTAAAGGCTCTTGGGGACCAGGCTGGGAATCAAGGTCTTCCCCATCATAAAGGAGCTTCTTAAAGTAGGAACAAATTTCTTCTCTCAAAATCAGGGACTCTTCAAGTGTGGGCTTAGCTCTCCTCAATAAATTGGAAACTACAGTGGGTTGAATTGTGGTGCTCAAAAGACCTATCTGTCCAAAACCTCAGAATGTGACCTTGTTTGGAATTAGGGTCCTTGTAAGGTAATTACCTTATAAAGTAATTAAGGTAAGGATCTCAGAAGGAGATCATCCTGGACTAGGGTGGGGCCTAAATCCAAGGGCGAGTATCCTTATAAAACAGAAAAAGAGGAAACACGGAGACACAGAAGGAGAAGGCCATGTGAAGACTGAAGTAAAAGTTTGGAGAGATGGGGCTACAAGCCAAGGAATGCCAAGGATTGCTGCCAGCCACCAGAAGCTAGGAAAGAGGCATAGGATGGAGTCTCCCTCAGAGCTTCCAGAACATTTCAACACTGACAGACACCGGGACTTTGAACTCCTGGACTCCAGAACTGTTGTTTTAAGTCACCAAGTTTGTGGTAATTTGTTATAGCAATACTAGAAAGCTTATATACCTCTCAAGAATGAGGTCAGGTTTCCCTAGAGAGGGGGGTGTGTATCTTGGGTGGAGGCTAAGGTCAGTTTCTCTAACTCTGTTATACACAGGAGGAATCTGAGGCTCAGAGGTTTAATGACTGAGTAAAGTACAGCAGAATTATATCATACAAAGGGGGTTCTAAAATCAATGCATAGGTCAAAAACTGAATTTAGTCACAACATGAAAATTCTTTATATCACCCATAAAGTAGAGATGACCTCTCTCTCTCTCTTTTTAAATTTTTATTTATTGATTTTAGAGAGAGAAAGGAAGGGAGAGAGAAAACATCAATTTGTAGTTCCACTTATTTATACATTCATTGGTTTATTCTTATATGTGCCCTGACAGGGAATTGAACCTGCAACCTTAGGGTATCAGGACAGTGCTGTAACCAAATTCCCTGGCCAGGGCCCAGACAGCCTCTCGATAGGTCCAGCTCAGCCAGTTTGAAACCCATTGCTGTTGCAATGGTTGAGCACCAGATTTGGAAGTTGATTTGCTTTTAGGGTCCATGTTTGAAAAATGCTTGAATCATTGAACTTACACTTAGTGTAACTAAGATTCCATCTCTCTCCTCACCCTGCCAGTTGTTCGGAATCACTCTTGGCTGATTGCACATAGCTGTGCTGGCCCTAAGTTAAATGTGCCATTGATGCAACTCCACTGTGGTGGAAGCAAGCTTTAAATCTCATTGCTATGCTGCCCTCCTGAGCATCTGTTCTTCCGGCTCAGGGGTCCTGACTGTTGTCAGTGTGGGCCTGCTTTTTCCTGAGCCTGCTTTGGGTCACCCACCTACAGCCACTCCCCAGACCCATCCTCTCTCTCTCTCAATCAACTCAGACAAGGATTCTAGCCTGAGCTTTTGATGCTGGGATATCGTGATTTATAATAAGAAATGTATACAGGAGTTTGCAAAAGGAGGCTTAGAGTTGCTTGTATAGAAAAAGACATGCAGGTTATGATTATTACAAACAATAGCTTTATTAACTCAAAAGAAGGACACAGCGCACTTAGGTACAATCTTGTGTGTGGTAAAATTGCCGGCCCTCATTATTTACACATCTCGTAGTCTACTTGCTATATCAAGCACACTTTGGCACAGAGTTCTTTATTGTCATCAGTTTCTTGACATGCTCCTCTTATGCGGTGAATCATATAGATACCCACAGTATGTGGTTTTCATGAAAAGACTTTATCTTTGCAACACCCCAGGAAAAGTCTTTTGGGGTGAGGTCTGGTGATCATGGTGGCCATGCCACTGGCCCTTGTCAACCTATCCACCTGTTGGGTAATTGTTCAACAAGAAACTCACATATCGTTACAGCACAATGTGGAGGAGCTCCGTCTTGTTGAAAGAAGAAGAAATCATTGTCATGCCATCTCTATAATTGTGGCAAACCGGTGTCCCTCAGTATGGTAGATACAGGTCACATGTAACAGTAGTATGGGAAAAAATGGGTCCAAGTACCCCTTTACAGGAAAGACCCACCCAAACTGCACTTTGCCAGCTGTTCTATGGTTACATGAGGATTTTGTCTTGAACAGTAGACACAATTGTGCTGGTTTACTGCACCTGAAAGTTAAAAGGACCTTTGTCAGACCACGCAATTTTATCAATGATGCCATTGTCTTGTCTTTCTTCATTCAGAACCACTTCACAGAATTGTAAACAGTGATCCAAATCATCTTCTAATAACCCATGAAGCAATCTTGGCCGCTACATTTTCAAACCTAAACATTGCGGTAGATGACTCAAAGATCTACGGGAAATGCCTAACTCAATAGAAGCTCTTAGTTTTGATTTTTTGGGACTATTCGTAAAAAATGCCTGACTCACTAACACCTCATATTCTTGGGTGGTAATGACTGATCAACCACTTTTTGGAGCACTACAGATGGACGCAGTTTCATCAAATTTATCGCATATTCTGTAAGTTGTCTGTCTACTTGGTGAAGATATGTCAAATTCTTCAGCCCATTTCTTTTGCTTTTAGGCATCATCTGTTTTCCAGTATTGTTTAAGTATCCATTTTTGTTGGTCGTTGGTTAAATTACCAGCCATCATTACCTAAAAGATAAATCATAAGAATACAAAATAGTAACAATAATAAGACAAATGATACAAATACATAATACAATAATTTGTAAGCAAATAATGCAAGAATAAACTTTGTGTTTTGCATACTCACACAATTTTTTAAAGATTTTATTTATTTTTAGAGAGAGGGAAAGGGAGGGAGAAAGAGTGGGAGGGGAACATCAATGTGTAGGTGCCTCTCCTGCACCCCCTCATTGGGTTCCTGGCCCACAACCCAGGCATGTACCCTGACTGGGAATGGAATAGGTGACCTTTTGGTTCTCAATCTGGCACTCAATCCACTGAGCCACACCAGGCAGGACTGCATACTCATAACTTTTGCCCACTCCTGTAGTTGGTCCTTGTCCCCACTTCTGGCACAGAGCTTCGAAAACCCTTGGAATTTCCTAAATGATAAGAGCAATAAATGTGTCTTGGTATTCAAAACAAACCCCTTTCATCCTCACCTGAGTTTACTTTAATGCAGTCACTTTTGGAAAGCACCTAAAGTGGAGGGTTGGTTGCTAGGGAACAGACCTTGTGATCAGAGAGTTGGAACTTTCATTCCTACAACCCTGACCTCCAATAGCCAATGATTTAACCAATTGTACCCACGTAATGAAGCCTCCATAAAACCCCAAAAGGATGGTGTTTGGAGTGCTTCCACGTTGGTGAACCAGAACAGATTCATGTGCTGGGAGGGTGGCAAACCCCAAACTCCATGGGGGACCCTTCTAGACCTCACCCTATGTATCTCTTCATCTGGCTATTCTTTCATATTGCTAAAAAAAATTGAACTGAGTAAATTTAAAGATCTAGTTGGCTTTATTCAATGATTCATGAATGGAGCGGCATCCATCCAACATAGAAAGGGGCTCTGAGGAGCTCTGTAAAATGAAGGCATTTATAGGCAGAAAGGGTGGGCAAGGAAATCATAAACAAAAGAAAGGATTGTTTCAGGCAAGGTCACCTTCCTTTGGGGGAAGGAGGAGTGTCTATCACGCAGATTACCTCACTAGTCCCCATAGGTAATTACAGATTGACTAGTTAAAAGTCACATTCCTGGGAGAGACTAAAACTACAATTAAGTTTGCCAGTGTGGGGCTTGGCACAAGTGACTCCATTTTGAGCCTGTTGTTTCTTTCTAACAGTACCCTTTAATATTCTTTGTAATAAACTGATAATCTAGTAGGTAAACTGGTTTCCTAAGTTTTGTGAGCCTAGGAAATTAAACTGAGGAGAGGGTCATGGGAATATTCAATTTATATGTGATTGGTGTCTGAAGCAGGGGTCACTCTTGTAGGATGACACCCTTAACCTGTGGGATCTGATACTACTTTCCAGGTAGACAGTGCCAGAATTGAGTTGAATTGTAGGATACCCAGCTGGTATCAGAGAATTGCTTGGTGGTGTTGAAAAAACACAACGGACGGACATGGAGGACGATCTGCATGTTGTTCCCCAGCAGGGGCCTGAAGTCTGGGGGAGACAGGATGATAATAAACCACCAGAGCACCCCACCTCTCCCACTGTAGACTGTTTCTACCTCACCCAGCAGGTTGGATTAGATTTTTCTGATGGGCTTCCATCCATAGATAGTGTTTATATCCATGTCCTGGGAGGTAGAGGGAGCAGGGTCAGGATACCAGGAGTAAGGAAAAGTTTGAGGGAAGGGGGTTTCCTGCCCAGAAATGATCCCCAGGGACAAGAGACAGAGAAATGAGACTGGGTGGGCTGGAGTCAGTCAACTGTGACTGTGATGCCTGGAATCTGACACTCCTGCGGGTGTGACCCAGGCTCTCTGGGAGACTGGGACTCGGGAGTGGGGTGGGATCTGAGACTGGCCCAGAGGGAAACTCCCCTGGGTGGAGGGAGAGTTAAGTCCACTCTGTGCCTGGAGGATGAACTTAAGGGAGGAGAGAAGGTTATACTTGTTATTTCTGAGGGAGTAGCTGCTGTAGGAAAAGACCTTATAGGGCTGCTTATTGCTTATGAAACTGCAGGTGTTCCAGCTCCTGGGAAGACAAGACAGGAGGGAGAAGGGGAGGGAACTCAAGTCCAGGTCAGAATGTGGAGAGAGGTGGAGAAAGTCAAGAAAGGAGAATGGGGTGAAAGACAGGCAGAGGTGTGAAAGTTAGGAAGGGATGGATGGAGGTGGGGGTCAGGAGTGAGAGAGGAAAATGAAGAGGTGTCAGGGACAGATGAGAGGAGCCAGGACATGGACAAGGGTGGGGTTTGGGGAGTTCTGGGGTCTGGGGCCCAGACAGTCACAGTGGGAGCTAGTTGCATAAGGTGGGAAGGGGTCACAGGTTAGGATGGGATCTTCCGCGGAGGAGACCAGAGGTGGTTCCCAGCCTGAGGGACCAGCTTTCAGACATGAGGGGTGGGCATTGAGTAGGCGAAGGTGAGCATATAGGAGGAGCAGGGTCATGGCCAGCAGGAAGTGGGTAGGCAGGTGCTAGGGACTGGACAGATGGAATAGCCTTTGCAGAACTCATGTAGCCAGCCTCATATTTCAAGATCTGAGAGCAGGGCAGGAGGGAATATGGTCTTGCGCTTCAGCCAGACATCCGGTTAGCTACTAACACATCTACCTTCAATGTGTGAAGGACAGGGAGGGGCAGTGACAAAGGTGGCCTCTGGAGGCCAGGTCAGCAAACAGAGCTCCCCTTATCTTCCTGCAGCTGTCCAACTGGCTGTCCCTGTTTTTTAAGCTCTCAGCTAGTTTGGGTCTAGGTGGGGCAGGATGCAGAATGGTAAGGCAGAATGAACCCAATTCAGCACCTACTGAGCAAAGGGGGACAGTCTCTCCTGCACCCACTCCTTACACCACCCAGAAAGCATCTTGACATACTGACAAGGGACAGGACGGCTCTGATGGGGTGGGTGTTCCAGAGCCTCTCTGCTTTACTGCTAGGCTAGCGTATTTGTTTAGCAATTTCCAAGTTCCTAACTCTCCATTCCTCCACTCCAATCCTCCCACACATCCCATGTTAGGGTCCCACCCTTTCCCATTCCTGTGGACTTTGGAGCATTTGACCTCCTGGCAATGAGCTGGCTGGAAGACAGGAGGTAGAGGGACTCTATTTTTTTTTTAACTTTTTTAAATTTATTTTTTAGAGACAGGGGAAGGAAGGGAGAAGAGAAACATTAATGTGTGGCTGCCTCCCGCATGCCCTCTTCTGGGGACCTGGCCTGCAACACAGGCTCGTGACCTGACTGGGAATCGAACCTGTGACCTTTTGGTTCACAGGCCCACACTCAATCCACTGAGCTACATCAGCCAGGCTAGAGGAACTGTTTCTGAACTTACTAAACTTTCTATTATTAATTCATCCTCCTAACAACCCTATAAGACAGGGCTTTTATTATCCCCATTTTAGAGATGAGAAAGCAAGCTCAAAGAGGTTAAATAACTTGTTTGGAGTTACCCACCTGTAAAAGGTTGGGCCACGGTTCAAAACAGGGCGGTCTATAGCAAGAAGCCACATTCTGAACCATCGTGCTTTGCTTACTCCAGGGGTCCCCGTGTTAGTTCACAGCACCAGCGCCCTCTCAGTTCCTCCAAATCTCAACATTGCCTTCCATCCTTCCCACCCATTACTCAGATTCAGTAAACTGCCAAATTGTATCTATACTCCTCCTTCCGGCCTTTGTTACTTCCCACCAGGATTCTGTCTCATTTTTATGCTTAATATTTTTTATAAAGGTACCACAAGTACATTAAAGGAAATTTGAAAACTGGCAAAGAAAAATATACCTACAATTCAATCATCTTATTACCACCATTATACTGTCTTTCCACGGCTTCTTTTCCTATGAATAGACTCCTTTACGTAATTGGAGTCACTGTGTATTATAATTTATACTTTTTCAGCTAACATTTATCATAAGTGTTTTTTCATATTCTTTTAACCTCTTGGTAAACATCATTTTGATGGCTGTGTAGCATTCCATTGTTAGGATGTCCTGTAGTTAGTTAATCAAGCCATTTTCCTACCTATCGCTTTCTAGAGTTTTCACATTTTCTGTAGTGTAAACAGTGCTATGATTCCCAGAAATGGAATTAGTGGGTCAGTCAGTGTGAACATTAACACAAGTTGCTTTTCTGAGCGAATACTCAAAGTATATGAGATTCTAGTCTCTTCCCATTCTTCCCAGCCCTGGGTGAGATCGTTGAAAATCTTTGTGTCTTGGTGGGTAGGGGAGGTAGAAGAGGTATGTGGCGACGGAAGACTTGACTTGGGGTGGTGAACACACAATACAATATACAGATGATGCACAATAAAATTGTACACCTGAAACCTATGTAATTTTATTAACCATTGTCACCCCAATAAATTCAATTAAAAAAAAAAGAAAATCTTTTCCCCTTTAGTATGATTTTGTTTATATACTTCAAAAACAGGCAAAACTGCCCCAGGTGGTGTGGTTCGGTTGGTTAGAGCATCGTCCCACACACCAAAAGATTGTGAGTTCAATTCTGGTCAGGGTACATACCTAGGTTGCAGGTTCGATCCCCAGTCAGGGGTGTATATGGTAGGCAACCAATTGATGTTTCTCTCTCTCTCTCTCAAATCAATAAAAATATATTTAAAAAAAAAATAGGCAAAACTGGCCCTGGCCAGGTAGCTCAATTCGATAGAATATCATCCCGATATGCAGAGGTTGTGGTGGGTTCGATCCCTAGTGAGGGCACATGCAAAAATCAACCAATCAATGCATTAATAAGTGGAAAACAAATTGATGTTTCTCCCTCTCTCTCTCTACAGTCAAGAAATAATTTTTTAAAAAAAACAGGCAAAACTAATCATGGTATTAAAAACCAGGACAGTAGTTACCCTTGGAGAGAAGAAAATTATTGAGAAGGGTCATGAGGAAGATTTCTGGGGAGCTATAATGTTCTATTTCTTGATCTTAGCACTGGTTACAGAGTACATTCAGTTTTAGAAAATTTGTCAAGTTACACATTTATTATATGTGTACTTTTCTGTACGTTATACTTCAATACAAAGTTTACCAAATATGCCAAAAGCACAAGCAACAAAAGAAAAACTAGATAATTTGGACTTTGTCAAAGTTCAAGTTTTTGTGCTTTAAAAGGCACCCTCAAAGAAGTGAAAAGACAACCCACAAAATGAAAAAATATTTGCAAATCATATGTCTAATAAAAGACTTGTATCTAGAAATATAAATAACTCTTAAAACTCAATATAAAGACAACTCAATTTAAAAATGGGCAAACAGTCCTGGCTGGTGTGGCTCAGTGGATGGAGCGCAGGCTGTGAACCAAAGGATCGCCAGTTTGATTCCCAGTCAGGGCACGTACCTGGGTTGCAGGCCAGGTCCCCAGTAGGGGGCATGTGAGAGGCAACCACACATTGATGTTTCTCTCCCTCTCTTTCTCCTTCCCTTCCCCTCCCTCTAAAAATAAATAAAATGTTTAAAAAATAAAATATTAAAAAAAATAAAATAAATGAAAATTGGCAAAGGGCCCTGGCTGGGTAACTCAATTGGTTAGAGTGTTGTCCCAATACCCAGGGTTACAAGTTCAATCTTTGGTCAAAGCACATACAAGAAGCAATCAACAAATGCATAAATAAATGGAACAACAAATCGATGTTTCTCTCTCTCCCTCTCAAAAAAAAATCAATTAAAAAATTTTTTAAATAGGCAAAGGATCTTAACAGACATTTCTCCAAAGATATACAAATGGCTAATAAATATATGAAAAGATGCTCGACATTATTAGTCATCA
The DNA here is from genome assembly GCA_028533065.1 of Trachops cirrhosus. Lineage (NCBI taxonomy): Eukaryota > Metazoa > Chordata > Mammalia > Chiroptera > Phyllostomidae > Trachops > Trachops cirrhosus. Next base: position 137,642,935 of record CM052542.1, read on the forward strand.
GGGAAATGCAAATGAAAACCATAATGAGAAACCACTTCCCATACTCCAGGAAGGCTATAATAAAAAAGGCAGACAATGACAAGTGTCAGGGAGGATAGGGAGAAATTAGAATCTTCATACATTTCTGATGGGAATGTAAAATGGAGCAGCCACTTTGGAAATTAGTCTGGTATTTGCTCAAAATGTTAAACATAGAATCACCATATGATCCAGCAATTCCACTATCAGATATACATACCAATGAGAAATCAAAACATGTGTCTAAACCAATATGTGCACATGAATGTTTATAGCAGCATTATTCGTAACAGCCAAAAAGCAGAAATAACCCAAACGTCCATCAGCTGACAAATGTATACATAGAACACAGTCTATCTATGCAATGAAATATTTGGCAATAAAGAGAAATGAAGTACTGGTACATGCTACAACATGGACAGACAAGTCTTGAAAACACTCTGCTAAGTGATAGAAGCTAGTCATAAAAGGCCACATATGTATGATTCCATTTATATAACATGTCCAAAATAGGCAAATGTATAAATACATGAAGTAGATTACTGGTTGCCTGGAGGTAGGATTGTGGGGGGAATCGTTGAGTGACTGGTAATGGGTACAGATTTTCTCTTTGGAGTGGTGAAAATGTTTTAAAATAGGTTGTGGTGCCCTGACAGGGTGGCTCAGTTGCAGCTGGTTGAAGTGCTGTCCCCATACACCAAAAGGTTGCGGGTTTGATCCTCAGCCAGGGCACATACCTAGGCTGCAAGCTTGGTCCCCAGTTGGGGCACCAGTCCCGGCACATTCGGGAGGCAACTGATCGGTGTTTCTCTCTCACATCGATGTTTCTCCTCTCTCTCTAAAATCAATGAAAACATATCCTTGGGTAGATGATTTAAAAAAAAGTTGTGATGGTTGAACAACACTATGAATGTACTAAAAGCCATTAAATTTTACATTTTAAATGGGTAATTTGTATGGTATGTGAATTATATCTCAACAGAGCTGTTATAGATTTAATTTACTTGAAAATATCTTTGTTAATTTAATGAACCAAAAAACAGCTATGTTATTTTAATATGCAATCATTTGTTTACTATGTTTTTATGTTATTCTTAGTACTTCCTCCTCTGAAATTGTCCTTCACCCATTTGTCTTTAGGATCCTCCCTTTTTAAAACTATTTTGCATGAATTAGTTATACAACAAGACTGTAACTCATTGTATTTGCCGCAAATATATCTCCCAGTGTGCCCACTTTTCTTTTTTCGGGGGTGGGGGTGGAAATCTAGTTTTTTTTACATTATTTTATTTATTTCTAGAGAGAGGTGAAGGGAAAGAGAAACATGATCATGTGTGAGAGATACATCGAGCAGCCACCTCTCGCACACGCCCCAAACAGGACTGAGCGTACAACCCAGGCATGTGCCCTGACTGGCGACCCTTTGCCTTGCAGTATGATGCCCAACCAACTGAGCCACACCAACCAGGGCTGTTTTTTATTTATACACGCACTTACCAAAGTTGTAAATTTACTCTGTAGGTAGCCAAATTGATCACTCTTTTATTGAGGTGAAATTCACTCTTTTCTCTCTGATTTCTTCTATAGCATTTCCACTTTCAAGTTTGTCTTCCCCACACACATTCCTAGGAGGCTGATGAATATTATTGTGTTGTTTACTTCTAAGTATACTTGCTTACATTTACTTCGGTGGCCTCCTAAATCTTCTCTAGTCCTATACACCCTGACAAACTAATCTCATTTGAAAGCAGATCCGATTAAGTCACTTCTCTGTTCAAGAACTGTTGGTGGCTTCCCACTCCCTACCAAATTAAGTTTAAACTTCTCAGCCTGCCATTCAAAACTCTCTACCATTTAGGAAGACTGCGGAAGTCAGTTTTACTGATTCCTTCATCCAGCCATGTGCCCACCATTCCTTCCCTCGACACCTCACGTTCCCACAGTGTACCCCTTGCTGCTGCAGCTTCACTTGCTTAATTGTCCTCTCCCCGGCCCTCCTGCTTCAGTGCTGTCCCTCGAGCTATCCCTCTACTTAGAGAGTTGGTCCTTGAGGATGTCACTTGCCACAGGTACACCCCCTCCACAAGCACTTCCACAAGTCCATTTCACTTTCAGCAAGAGGCCCTCCTGGATCTCTTTGGTCAAAACAAACTTCTGTTCCTATAGGTCTATGGCACTTTGCCCACTTTAATCCTATTCCTCGATGTGTGCTTTTTATTCAAATTGTGGCAGGGTCTGATTTCCCTGGCTCTGGAAATTTCTAGAAGGCAGGGACCAGGTCTTCATCGTGACCTGCCTTAGCCCCTTCAGTGACAGCCCATTATGTTTGGATATAATTCAAAATTCTTGCTGACTCCAAGACTTTGGGCAAGCTGCTTGCCTCGCTGGCCTCAGATTCCCCGTTTCTGGCCATTAGTGCTTTCCTGTTAATGAGAGATAATAACAGTACCTACATCAAGGAGTTGTGGACAGCTTTTACTGAGATCATTGGTACGATCTGTGGCCATACCACCCTGAACGCGCCCGATCTCGTCTGATCTCGGAAGCTAAGCAGGGTCGGACCTGGTTAGTATTTGGATGGGAGGTCATTGACACAAAGGATTTCTCACAAAACCTGGTTTAGTGTGAACATTAACTGTTATCTTTTTCGTCATCATCATCGTATTCATCTTCGACACCACAGCCTCGTCTCACCCGGCCTCAGCCTCTCCCCGCCACCGTTTCCCCTTGCTCGCCAGGCTCAGGACCTACTGCTGTCCTGTTCCTTTAACCTGCCAAGCAGGCCCCGGCAGGAGGGTCTGTTCCTCCACCTGCTCCACCTGGCTAAGTACTCCTCATCCTTCAAGTCTCAGCAGATACCTGAGAGGCCTTCCTTCACCCGCCAGCTTAAATGAGGTCTCCCCAATACATGTTTATGCTGCACTTTTCAGTTAGGTCATAACTTGTAATTACGTTCCTATGTGACCATTTGTTCGAAGTCTCCCCGCCCAGCTGCATGTGCCATGTTGTCTCGTGCACGGTCCCATCCCTAGCTCCAGGCATGCTGTAGACGCTCACTAAATGTAGCTGGAGTTTGGCTGGCTGAACGAATGATGAGCAGATTAGTTTATACAGCAGACACTCAATAAGTGTTTGAACTTTAATTCACATTAACCCCATATAGACTCTGCCTGGGCTTCAGTGGTGGGGAACCTTAGTTTTCAGAGATTACACCTAAACATAAAACCAAGAAAAATCTGTAATGCAAGATAGGAAATAGGAATAAAAACATCACGTAAGTGCTCTTCATGAGAGCAAAAACCTAGAAAAGGTTTAGGTGGGAAATGGCTCTTTCCCAAGGTTGGAGTAGGAACCTGGAGGTGTGGGTCAGCTTCCACGCCCACTTATCTCCCCCCTCGCCCCAGGTTGGGAACTGCAGGGTGTGTAGTCTCCCACCCATTTCCTGTTCTGCTCCACTGAAGACCTCAGCGTGGGGGTGGGGAGGAGTCTCATTGGTGGATGCTGAGAGGATGGGGCTGTGGCCACATGGAAGACGGTTATTGTAAGCATTCTGGGTACTGGAAGCTGTGCCCAGCAAGGGCCAAAAACAGCATCTTTGAAACTCAGCTTGGAGGCAGGGGGCTGCTGACTCAAAATTTCTTTTTACACATTCCTTTTCTTTCAGCCTGGCCCAGGACATGGCTGGGCCATCCTCAGCACCGCCTGCCCTCATCTCCCTTCTTTATCCAGGCTGTAGCTCCTAATCCTATACCTTTACCTTTACTCTACTAATCCTCAAAGGAAGTCCCTGCTTTGTAATTTAAAAAAAAAAAGGGGGTGGATGTGGGAGGCCCTGAGCGGGTGGTTTAGAACTTTTCACCTTAGGGGATGGGACTTGAGACCAGGCTGAACTGGGCTGGGCTGGGCTGGGTGGGCTGCAGTCCACCCTTTGGGGAAAAGGTCACAGGGCAGGCTGGGGTGGGGTAAGGGTATTAAGAGGAGCTGGAGGTTGTGCTGGACTAGACTATCAATCCTAAAAAAGGGAGCTGGTGGTCAGCCTGGATTGGGCTGGGGTAGGAAACATGGGGAAGGAGGAACTGAACCCAGGCTGAACTGGGAGTCTGCAGTGGGTCCTGACTGGGCTAAAACATAAAACAAATTTTTCAGTATCACACTGGGACCCGGGGTAGGGCCATCACCTGCACCTGGGAACAGAGAGCATGATGGCCTCGAAGGGCCTCCCCTTCCCCTACCAGAGCCATTCCTCCAGAGCAAGGGCCTTCCTTGGCGAGGTTGCTGGGGCAAACAGGGAGGAGCCAGATCTAGGGGCTCCAGAGGAGGTTGCTGGCCACTGTTTCCTGAGTTCAAAAAGTGTCTCCCCCTCTCTCTGACACACTCCCTTTCCCCAAGCAGGGCAGAGTCCAAGCCTGGCAGTTCACTTTTCTTGACCCCCACTTCCTCCAAAACACCACACACACACACACACACACACACACATGCACGCACGCGCGCTGTGAACCTTCAAATGCCCAAACCAGTTACACAACTGCTGCCCCAGCAGCCCCCGAACCCAAAGCAATCGCACTGCTAAGCCATACATTCAACACCACACCGTCATTCCTGTATTTGTAGCCTCCCACTCACACCCAGCAATCATGCCTTCTCTGCCTGGTTCAGAACCGTATCCCTAGCACCCAGAGTCGGGCCTGGCACCTGGAGAGAGCTCAGTGATTAGCTGAATGAATGAATCCACCAAGACACATACCATAAACAACTACATATACTAACTATCCCGCATACATATTCACATGTGTGTATGTTCCATTACATACATATATCTAAAGCCCTCTCCCAGCTCAGAAGTCACATACATACATACACTGGCACATGCTCAGGCAAAAAGGCCAGATGTACCCCTAATACTGGACAGACACACTACACGTACGTGTTACCTAGCACTCCCAGGGGGAGTTGGTGGTAGCAGCTGGCTGGAAAATGTCGTCAGGTCAGGCCTGCAGAGGAGGAGTGGTGTGTTAGTGTGTTTGTGTGTGTGCAAATGCAGGCCTTGGGGTCCTGAGGAGCTGGGGCAATGAGGAAGAGCTGTGCTGGCAGCAGGGCAGGGCCAAGGTCACTGCTGAATTGGAGAGGGGGCAGGGCGGGCCATGAAGTCCTGTCCTCTGGTTTCTTCTGCCAGCTGGGAGGTGAGGGTAGAGGCGCAGGTCCATGAGGCCTTACTCCAGATCCAGAGAGACCTTAGTGGGGAAATAGTCTGAGGTCTCAGGTTCCCCTGCCTGGGATGAAAATGAGGGAGACTGGGTAGGGGCCTTTGTAGGTGCTGAGACCCCATCCCCAAATCATAGTGGTGTTTCCCTGTCTTGCCAATCTTTTGTAGTGGGAGGGGAGGGGGAGTAACTTCCTGGAAAGGAGTCTGCATCCTCCTCTCTCCCTCTGTGCCCTCACCCAAAGTCAGCAAGGAGATAGATAATCCTGCTACTCTCTGACTTCCCCCTAGGGAGCTGGGCTGCCTGGCCTCCCCAGCAGGGGCAGGAATCTCACTGACTGAGCTTCCCAGGCACTCTAACCACCAAAGCTCCTTCAGAGTTCTCTCCCAGGCAAGGATGCCATTCCCCACCCACCCCCAACAGCCTAATCCAGGACAGGCTATCCCAGGAACACTGCCTCAGGAGGGTCACCTGTCTGGCAACCCCATGACAGGGTGAGGAACAGTGAGGGGTGGGGAGTGGGGTGGGAAGTGAACTTTTAAGGGAGAGGGGGCCAGGCTAAAACACCTGAGGAACAACACCAGAAGAATAAGGGGGAAATGTGAGATGGGAGTGAAGGGGAGTCAGAAGTCCAATTCACACCTTCCCCAATGGCTGGTCTTAGGACTGCAGGAGGGAGGGGGAAAGACTGTCTTGGGCTGAGTCATTACTGAGCATCAATGACCAACCAAGACACGCTCAAACTGAAAAGTCTCTTTATTGATCGGTACCATACATGACTCAAATGGAGAAAAAAAAAGGCATTACAGTTGGGGTGGGCCATCCCTCTTCCCCACCCCTTCCCTCAGCTCCTGACACAACAGCCCTCCAGCAGTGGCAACTAGAGTGAAGGAAACAGAGTGGAAAGAGCCCCAGAATCCAGAAGAAAGACTGGGAAGATAGGTGGTACTAACACTTCCGGAACTCGCCACAGGAAAAGGCAACAAAGCCGGAGCTGGGCCCAGACTCACAGGACCCTACTCTTGGCCTCGCCCTGGGCCCAGAACCTCCACGTGTCCAACTGCAAAACAGCTGAGGGTTCTGGCAGCTTTCCCCTGCCTTCTATGAGAACAAGGACTAGAGGGGATTTGGGAAGATGAGCACCCTCTACTTCAGCTGGGGAACAGAGCCCTACTGCTCCCTGCTTAGAGGTGGGACACCATCACTGGCTCCGGCCCCTCTGTGAAGGCAGGGGAGGGCTAGATTCGCAATCTGAAGGACTGGAGGAAGAGAGTACTGGACAGAGTGGATGAGCCCCTCCCCTATCCCATGCCTACCCAACTGAGACAAAACAAAAAACACAGTGACAAACAGGGCTGCTCCTTCCCTCCATACTCCCCAAGGGAGGGAGCCTCCCCCTCCCCCATCCAAGACAGCTGCTTTAGTGGAGGGCTTGTAACGAATATACACACAGGGAGGGGGATGGCAGGGGGCGGCGGTGCTGGGACTGAGGGAGTTACGAGCGTCCTGGAGGATAGGGAAACAGAGACAACAGCTGGGAGCTGTTCCAAAGCAATGGCCCCCTACCCCGTAGCATGCCTTTCCAACTCCAGTCATCCCAGAGGAAAAGGGAAGAGAGATAGTGAACTGTCTCCTTGGTCTGAAGCTCTCAAATTATATAAAATGGTAACGTATATTCCCTTACCCTACCGATACGCTCACCTCCACCTGGGCCCTAACCCCCCCCCCCCCGTCAGCCAGGCATAGGGAGGTAGCTGGACTTTTAATAAGGGGAAGAGGGGGGACATGAATGATTTTTTTAACTTACATTTTTAATAATATTATTTTTTAAAAAACTTGGAGCTGGGATAGGTGGTGGAAGAGAGGAGGAGCCCAGAGCTTTACCCCTCTACTTCCAGCCACCTAGGGGGAGGGTCTGGGGAAGGGCACTCAACCAAGCGCCATAACTTTAAGTCCCTAAGGGCGTGGGGATAGACAACCCCAGGCTCGAAGGGGGCTGAGTCAGGAGGATGGGGAACCCATGGGGTGAGGATGGAGGCAAATGCTCTGGGGGGTGGTCAGGACATTTCTCAGAGGCCCAGGGTCCACGCAGACATCCACATGAGTACCTCCTTCCCCCAAAAGGCTCTGCAGAGGCCAGGCCCAGCCCAGAGCCACTGCGGGGCAAATCTTGGCACCTGCCCCCAGTGAGTCCAGTTCCTCCCTGAAGTGGGTGGATGGAGGCTGCCCATTTTAGATGCTCAGTCTCTTCATTCTGTCTTCTGCTCCCTGGGGCTTCAAGGGGTGGGGCAGGCAGGCAGAGCGCTGGGTGGCCCTGGTGAAGCCTTTACTGGGAGGCCTGTGATGTGGGGTTCTCCGATTTGCTTTCTTGGCTGGATGGAGGCTTGCTGTTCCAGGGGCTGTTGGCGCCCAGGGCAGGGGAGTTGTTAAAGCTGTCCTCGTCGTCAATGCCGTTGGCTGCGTCAAACTGGGTATTCTCCAGCCGGGTGATGAGCCTCTCGTCCTCGTCCCCGAACTCCCCGCCCATCAGGGTGGGCTCCCCCACCACCATCACATCCTGAGAGTGGCGGAGGTCCCCAAACATAATCGGGGCAGGGGCTCGCCCAGCCCAGGGCAGCAGAAACCCCCAGAGCCCCAATACCCACCCAGAAAACTCAACACCCCCACCCCCTTCTCATACCCCAATTTAAAACATCAACTCCTCTGACACCCTCAGCCCTCGGAATCCTTCCCACTGAAGGACTGCAGAGCATCTTGCTCTGTAATGCACATCCACTAGATTCTGGGGAAAAGTCAATCTACTCCCCTAGCTCCCCAGTCCATCTCCCCGAAGTTTTAGGGGACTCCTAAACTTCTGTCCACATGTAAGAGAGAGAGCAGATCAAAAACACCAATGGGGGAGGTGTGTGCATGTTCATGTAGTTTAGATTCACACACAATGAGGCTGCACGTCCCTCTGCGAGTGAGTGTCTGTGTCTCCGGTGGTCTGTGTGCTCCCAAGCTGTCTGTCCTGAACGTCCGTGTGTTCTCATGGCTGACTCTGTCCCTTCACATCTGTATTGCTGTGTCTGAGTCTGTGTGATCACAACCACACATGTGACTAACAAGGACTCTCATCAGTGATAGGAGTCAGCCCATCCTGGCAGAGCACACTGGGAAAACTGTCTCTGCTTCTATGCTTGCTGGTGAGCTCACATTGGGACAAGGTCAAGGGTCAGGGGTCAGCAGTGGGGGAGCCCAGAAGAGAGAAGAAAGCCGAGATGCTTACAGGTACCTGGCTGGAGAGGGCGAAGGTGCTGGCTGGGCTTTTCTTCTTGCTGTTGCTGTTGTTGGTGTTGCCACCCCCGGAGCTCATGGTACTGCCCCCTGACATCTTCCGTTTCCGCCGTTTGCTGGGCTGCTGCCGGGCGGGCTCCGCTGTGCCAGGGAAAGGAGACTCAGGTGGGGCAAGATGCTGGGCCCCTGACTCCCCATTCTGGCTCCTAAGGAGCCTGAGCCTACCCTGATCCTAGTCTTGCAGACCCAAAAGCAAGGATGGGGCTTCACAAGGAGACAGATACAGTCCTGGGGGACGGTATCAGGTCCTGGTAAGAGCAGGTACAGGCCCAAGGCACTCACCAGGGGGTGCTACCATACGCTGCCACTTCTGGAAAAGGCAGGTCTTGAGGCAGTCACGAGGGCTGAGGCTGTAGGTCTTGTGGCGGGACATGAGCTCCTGCATGGGCTCGAGTATCACACACAGCTGTGGGGAGACCAGGAGGGGGCTTGTCAGGGGAGAGACACGGAGCTCAGTCAGTGGGAGGGGCAGAGACTGAGTGATCAGACTCACTCGGAGGTAGTTGAGAGTGGAATTGGACAGCCCACACCGTGTGATATTTTTGGAGAGCTGATCCAACATCTGGGGGTCCTGGGCCTAGAGGGGGAGAAAGACAACAATGCTAGCACCTGGGTTGCACTTGCTCACCTGCCCTATCATCTGAGCCTGTGACACTCCTGAAAGAGAAGAGGGGCTATTATGAAATCCACTTTTCAGGTGGAAAAGCGCTAACCCTCTAAGGTCACTGTCAGGACACAAGACCTTACTCTGCCCTTCCCACTGTCTGCCCTCCCCCTTTTGCCTTGGTTTCAGCCCACACTCACGTGCATGGCAAGAATGCTGCGGGGGATGAGCTCCCGGTGCTGCCGGATGCTGAAGTGCCATGTCTTTATCCGCATCATGTCGTCAAACATGAACTCCAGGTATAACCGCCCCTCCACACATACCTGGAGACAAGGTTGTCACAGCTCTGCCCCCTCCCCCATACGTAGAAGTATACCTGTTCCGCATTTGCTCACAACTCCCCCGCCACATATACTTCTGCCACCTCCACCTAAACCTGGGTGTACAACTGGCATAGACCATCCCCTCACGTAACTGTTACATCCTTGACCCTTGCACACACCACAAACTAAGTAGAAATGCTTAACCAGTCCTGTCCTCTTTCATGTAGTTAGTGATACACTCATCTGCTACAAGCTTCCTATGAGGGCAGGCTCTTATTCACTGGTATACATACCCCTGTGGCCCAGAATACGGTCATGCACAAGCTCAGTAAATGCCTGCTGAATGCTGTGGCACCCCTGCACCCCCGTTCTTATCTGGCCATGCCCCAGTATGGCTCCCTGGGGGAACAGCTGAGTACATTTTGGGAAGGAGGAAGGGAATCGGACTCAGGTGCTTCAGCATTCCACATCCATCTGGATTGCTGACCTGGGTGAACATGGGTTTGCCGTGCTGGGTCACCATGCTGCCCTGGTCACAGTCGAGGGACACAAAGTTGCTGTGGAATGCCTCCTTGGGGTGCTTAAGCACATAGTATAGCTCCGTAGCACCCCCCTCAAAGATGCTGCGGAAGTAGCGTGGGATCAGGGTCCGGCCAATGGCTGTAGAGAAGGGATAGACTCTTTAGAACAGTAGGACCTCAAAAGGGGTCAGACAGATGTCACTCCTGCCAAAACAGATACCTGGAACAAACACCCACTCCCAGGCCTGGGAGGGACACAGGAGGTATACACTCCCACAGCAGAACTGGCAGAACCCCCAGAGGCCACTCACTATATCTCTTTGGTCCATCCTCCAGGCAGAAAGTGATGGTTAACATGGCATCATCCTCAAAGAACTCAGTTGTGAAAGCATCCCACCAGAGATTGTCACACTCCTAAGAGTACAGGGAGAGGTGTTTGTGTGTATCAGAAGACATCCCACTGGCGTGCCCAGATGGCCCTCTCCCTCCTCCTTCCTCTGGATACCTCTGTCCAGTTTTGAAGCCGTTTGTTAAGCTCGAATATTCTGTAGTCAGTTTGGTTTCCATATGGTGTGTGCCTCCTGGGGTAAATAAAGAAAGGAGGTTAGTAGGAGCAGAGCCTCCCCAAACCCTCCACATACCTCCCACCCCACTGGACTCCACTTACCCAATCCCGGGCTCCAGGTATGTAGGCGGATACATGGGGGTTGGGCTGTGTAAGGGAAGAGGCTATGAGAATGGGGGTGGAAGACAGGAATTATTGGGGGTGTAACTCCCTCCCCCTTTTAGGCAGGATCCCATCTGGAAAAGGGATGAGAAGTGAACAAGACTCACCCCACATCCCGATCTAGCATGGTGCCGGGATGGAAGGGGGGGAAGGCGTTGCCGTTCGGGGGCTCCTTCGGCGAGTACAGCTTGAATGACTTTGAGGAACAACCTAGAAGGGAAGGAAAGAAAAAAGGTGACCTGGGTCCCCCATGGGTGCTCTCCTGAAGTTAGCTAGACTGGGTGAACGGGGACTGGTCTCCTAGAGCCAGAGAGAACTGGGGAGAACTAGGGGAGGGGGACTACCCTAAGGAGCAACTACCTCTGCTTTTAAATCTGGCTCCAACCTCGTGTTATTAAGAAACTAGAAGTACCCAGCCCCGATACCCAAGACCTTATTTCTTCATGTGGCTGAGGCCTGGATGATAGAATTGAAGCTGGGAAGAAATGCCAATACCATAGAATAAATAAATACCCAAACATTAGAATCTAATTTTAATAAACCCCCTTTTCAACTACATTATTGTTTTTAAAGATTTTATTTATTTATTTTTTAGAGAGAGAGGGAGGAAGGGAGAAAGAGAGGGAGACAAACATCAATGTGCAACAGAAACATCAATTGCTTGCCTACTGCATGCCCCCAACCAGGGACCTGGCCTGTAACCCAGGTATGTGCTGGGACCAGCATGGAACCAGCGACCAAGCCACACCAGTCAGGGCTCAACTACATTATTTTGTTCGATCATCACCACCATGGCGTGAGGCAGCAGGGTCAACTGAAACATTCCCATTTTACAGATGAGACAACTGAAAGCTCAAGGGGTCTTGCCAAGATCACAGAGCTAAGGACTTGGGCCCAGACCTTCTGATTCCCATATCCTAAAGTATTTCTACCTTTCTTTTGACCTCTGGAGATCCAGTTGTGGGAGAAAAGAGGGGATTTGGCCAGCTCCCTGCCCTTCCTCCACACCCAGGGTCTCAGGAGGGCAGGGGATGGAAAGATAAAGGGAGGGGGGTTGGGTGCCTGTTGGGTGCCACCCACCAGATAACCAGTTGGGCCTTCTGACCCCCACCCCCACAACGGCCACTCCCTTATCAGCCCAACCCCCTCTCCCACACCCACCACTAGTCTGGTATTGTCTCCAAACCAGAGAAACCCAAAGCCTTACCCATTCCGTCTTCTAAGACTTACAGTGCGGGAGGGAGGAGGCCTGGGAAGTAGGCTAGGTTCCAGGGGCTCAGTCTAGGAGGTAAGTGGTAACTGGACAGGGATCTCTACTTGCACCTGTGCATGTGCGGGATGTCCCCTCTCCCCTCACCTAGAAGCATGCGGTTCCTGGTGTACTGTATCACCTGACTGGAAGGAGTGTTAGATTCACAGTTGGGTATGAGCCAAGTACCCCTGCAATGTTATCTTCCCCCACCCTCCAAGATGGGGGAAAACTGAGGCACCATTCCAAAGGTCCTGACCCCAGTTAGGGCTGCTTCCTCATGTCCCCAAACTTGATTGCATTTGGAAGGATAGCTGTATTGGTTGTGTCTTAGCCTCCTCCCCAATGTAGACACAAAATCTACTTTGTTCCTCAGGGGGAAGAGACAAAGGAAGACCCTGTGCCAACGTATGTCATTTAATTCTCTCCCCAGGGAACCTTCCTCACAATATGGGCAAAAGGAGGGTCCCAGAGAGGCCTACACTACACAGTCCCTGAAGGTGCCAAGAGTCAGAGCCTGTGTGTACCTGCACATGTGTGCGCCTCATCCTGCTGAGCAGGCTTTTACCCTCAGCTCGCCCCAACATGCCTACCAAGGGCTGGAACACAGCAGCCCCAGGCAGGATCGCTGTGCCCAGAACAGGCCCTCGCCTCACGCACAAGCTCTCACAGGCCACATCCATACGCTCCCAGCACGGCACACGCAGCCTTCACATGCCTGTCTGGACTGAACGAGGAGCCTGCGTCCTCAAGAAAGAGACAGTCCCACCCAGCCCCAAGTCTCTGCACTCCACCGACAGGTAGACCAAGGCCATGTAGGAAGCCACAGTTCATGCAGCTCACCAGAGGCCAGGCCTGGGCACGAACCCAAGAGTCTAGATGATCAGACCTGGGCCTGACTAGGCCATCCTTCCCCCAAAAACATCACTGCCCTTGCCCTTCAGTTTCAGGGCCACCTGAAGAAATGCGTCAGCTCAAGACCCTAAAAACAAGTGAGGCAGGATACCTGGATTCCTCTCTCACTCTGAAAGAAGTTTCAGAGCTCCCATTTCGCTCACTAGTGAACTAAAAGGCACTGTCTTGGCCAGGGGAACAGTTCTGAGGGGCTAAAATCCAAAGCTCTATGGCCTTGACTTATACCTCTAGTGAATGGACGCAAAAACCCTCAGCATCTCCCCAGAGGCATGGCAACTCCCAGTAGCCCCAGCACAAGGGCTTGAGAGTGAGAAGAGAAGGGGAGGGAACATCACCCAGACCATCTGTCCCTGTTGCTGCCTGTCCTCAGCAGCAGGGGTAGAGGGGAAAAGTGGGGGTGGGGGTGAAAGGGCTATGTCATCCAGCCTTGGAGTCAGACATAGCCCCCCTCCCACCTCCAGCAATCTGGGAACCCTTAGGAAGGCGAAGACAGGAGGAGCCCAGAACTAGTAAAGTTTTCCCAGGATGGAAGTTGCATCCTAGGACTGAGGGGGGCAGCTCCAGCTGGGCATTTCCATGGTAACCAGCCTGCCTCCCTTTTGGGGCTGACCAGAGGTCAGCAGGCCTGGAAGGAAGCCTTGGCCTCTCTAAGCTGAGGCACCTCTCCCCCAGCCAGCATACCAGGCCAGGGCCAGACCCAGGACCTTCTACCCACCCTTTACAGGCCTGCAGAGTGCCCAGACTTACCTGGGAGAACTGAGGGGACCAGGAGAGGTGCGGGAGCGACTGGAAGCCCACCAGGGCCCTGGCAGGGGTGAGGACTGAGGGGGGGGCCAACTTCAGCCGCTCATGTCCCGAGTGGGACGGGCAAGCCTGGCCGGGAGCTCCACTCCGTGGGCCGCACAAAGACTTGCACGCACAGCCTAGGCCTGCCCCGCGGCGGCCACAGCCCCGAGGGAAAGTTACAATGGCCACTGGGCCGGGGCCCGGGGGCCAGGGGGCCGGCCTGGGGGGCGGGGGGCCGCGGGGAGTCTGGAGCCTTCTTTGTTTGCAAGGTTTCCCTCAACAATGGCTGCTCCGCTCTTTCCTCTCTCTTCCTCCTCCTCCTCGGCTCTACCCGCCGCCGCCTCGCGCTGCCTCTACCTCCAAGCAGCCCGCCTGCCCTCCCCAGGCCACCAGGCCCCTCTGCTGGGGCAGCAGACCAGGCAGGGCCCGGCACTCACACTCACTCACAATCGTACACGCACAGACACACGCAGCGCCCACCAGCTCCCAGCCTTTTCTCCCTTTCTTTCCTTCCCTCCCTGCTCGCTCACGGAGCCTCTCAGAATGAGGCCCCAGGGCGGGCAGAGGGTGGAGCTGCCCCCACCGGCCCCGCCCCCTCCCAGCCAGGGAAGAGGAAGAGGGAGAGAGGGAGGGTGCGGGAGCGAGAGAGGCAGGCAGGCAGGCAGGGAGGACTGCTGAGAAAAACAAAAGAGAGACAGAGACCGGGAGAGACTGGGATGGAGAGATGGAAACAAAACAGACTGGGCCTGGAGAGACCTGGGTGGAGGGGAGGCCTGTGGGGACCAGGAACTGAAATGCTCGCTCCAAGCCCCAGGTGTGGTGCTCAGGAGTGAGCAGGGGAGCCAAAGCCACAGGCAGGGATGGAGGAGGGTGCTCTCCTCTCTGGAGACTCCCAGTACCTACAAACCACCTCCCAAACGTGCCCCAAATCTCTCTTGCCACCCTGGGCTTCAGCCCCTGGTGAAATCCCAGAGCAACTATATGGGGGGGGTGGGGGGAGACACCAGGGGGTTGTTTTTGACAAAGATACACTCTGACTTCAGCCTATAAACGACTGACTGAAGGGAGGGGGACACTCCAGGCTCCTGGGCCCCCAACCCAGCCGAGTTCTCCGCCCTGACTTAGATCTGCCTTAGCAGGAAGCTCCTTCCCCCACCGCAGCCACCACCACCGGAGACACGTGGGTGCAGGGGAAAGAGGCGCTGTCAGAGCTAGGGAAGGCAAACTTGCCCAACCAAGGATCCCCAGAAGGGGGCCTGGTCTGCTGCTGAATCCTCCCCACCACCCCAGGAAAAAAGGCATGTGGTTACTGGGGTAGGAGCTCTTCTCCAGCGCAAAGGGGATTCCCAAGAGAGCGGGTGTTTCTAAAACAGGTAGTGGTCCAGGCCCTATTCCCTGGACAGACAGGGAAAAAGAAACACACACACACACACACACACACACACACACACACACACACACTGAAGGGGGCAGCATATAACCTCCTACCTACTTCACTGCAGGTTGAGTCGCTGCTCTCTATTCCCTGCCCACCCCCATCACCTTCACTTCCTCCTGACTTACACACCAGTCGGCTGTGCAGTAAGAATGTCGCACCTGGCTCTGTGAGCACCCTCCACATATAAGTAACACATCTCACTTTCACATAAGTCAGTACCTGAAACATACTTCAAACCAGTGATATGTACCTCAAACTCTAAATAAACCCAAACCCAAGATGCACACACATACACAGTCCGTGTCAGACCCTGACGTCCCTACACACTGGGACTAGTGACAGACACGCCCCAACCCCAACAGACACACCAAAAGTGCATTATATACCTCCTGAGCCTGTGACAGACTATTACACACATGTCCTGACCATGTGCTACCACCCAGGCATTGACCCCATAAACTACCACCCTTCCCGAAACCTGCACACAGTTCTCCGTCACGGCCCGGCCATGATACACCCAGGCTTTCACAAACATACCAAAATCTCTGACACTCAGCCAGACTCTACAACATACTACCTACACTAGGACTTGAGACATTCTCACTGACCCAAGTTTGCAGCCCAACTCTTAAGATAACCACACACACCCCACTACTGACAATTCCTGGCATTTGTTTGGTGCCTATTAAACTGTCCAAAGTGTGTTCATAGGCAGTATCTCAAAAGTACAGCACATAGGGCCAAATATTAGCCTAACTAGAACAGATTATAATGAGACAGAAAGGCCTGAGACCCTGCATTTCTAACCCGACTCATCTAAGCCCAGCCCTGGGACATTGCAGTGATTCCTACTTTCTTCCCCCTCCAAAGAACGGCCACTTCAGGCCCAGAAATGACTGTCTACATGGGAAGGGGTATAGGTGTGTGCTCTGGCTTCTGCCCCCTAATTCAGGGTGCAGAACCCCCACCCAGTCTGTCTCCTCAAATTTAGGGGGGAAGGGACCTTAAATACCAAGATGACAGACATACCAAGACTCTGGCATATCATTCGAAATGGGCCCCCTCCTACTTCCTTCTCTAGCAAGTCTGCCCCTCTCTGTGTTCTGACTTAATTCCCCCACTTGCACAGGGGTAGAAGAGGTCCGGCTCAAGAGAGCAAGTCTGAATTAGAAAGCCCTAATAGTTGGGGTGGGGATAAGCGGGGGTGGGGGGGGCGGCATCAAAGAAGGACAAAGGTGATGAGGCAAGAGTAGAGGGAGAGCACCCCTCCTGGAGGTGAGGACTTTGAAGGGCAGTAGCCTTCAGGATAAGGTACCAGCACTGCCCCCTGCCCGGGCCCCTGGGGCTCCCTGACCCAGGCCTCCAGTGTGCCTGCCCCCCTTCCTTTGTCTGTGCCCGGCCTCCCGTTGGCCTGGCGCTCTGCCATCCTCTTCTCCTGGCTCCCAGCCGCCACCACTGCTGCCTCCTCCCCTCCCCCTACTCCTCCCTGCCTTAACCCTTCTGAGCCACATGCTGCCCCAGACAGGCCCTGGCCCCCTCAGCAACCTGCCCTATCCAGGGTGATGTCCCTTAGCAGAGGTTCTATCTGCCCCTGACCAAAGCCCCAGAAGCTATTCCTCACCCCAGGAGCACTATGGGAGCTGGGAGTGTGTGTATGTGTATATCTTGTGGTGTTCTTTCTGCGTGTGCATGTGTGTGGGTCTGTGTGTGCTCTGGCTTCCCTCAGTCACATGTGTGGGGCATGTGCTGTCTCTGCTGGGCTAGGGGAGGAGGAGGAGCTGGGAGACAGCAGAGCACAAAGGAGAGACTCAGACAGGCAGGCAGGCAGCAGGCGGGCGGCCTGCCAGGGCGCCTAGGCGCCCACCCTAGGGCTGCTCCAGATGGGGGGTGGTCTTTGGACCTGGACTGTACATGCTACCATGATGCCCTTGTGTTCAACCATGTGCTCCCACCCATCCATGCAAGCCTGGTCCCCTCTGTTACCCCATTTCCTACCATTCCCCACCCCCAGGCCACTCTCAAGCCTCTCTGCATGTGGTTCTCCTTTAAGTCTAACCTCTATCCATCCTCTGTGGCATCAATCCATAAGACTTCTTCACATTGGGAAAAAGACTCCCTGCTCTTAGCCATCTTTTGCCCCCTCTCCCCCAACTGGGCCACTAAACACACAAACAGAACGTGCCTTTTGGGGTGCTGAAGATGCCCCTACACACACACACACACACCAGTGCACAAGTCCTCTTCCTGGCCCCATGCTGCTCCCAGACAGGCTGAGGAGGAAACTTTCTCCCTTCTCTGCTGGACCCAGGCATCCTGCCTCAACTTCAGGGCCAACCTCTCATTTACCTCCAGCCTGACAACCCTCTACACACCTCCTACCCCCTATTTGTAGGAACTAAGATTCAAAATGTAAGACTAGGGCCCTTAGCTTGTTCAGAGCCTTAGTTCCTACTACGCTCATGTAAGGCAGTGGAGGATCAAGGCCATGGGGTGGATTGAGCATGGATGGATCCAAACAAGGTACCCAGCATGGGGCTGTTCTTTGAAAAAAATACACACACAAATATGCACACCAAGCTGGTTATGAGGAGGAATGATGGTGCCAGGCAAGATTCCAGCTTAGTAAACTCTTTCCTGTCCTCTCCCACACCATCTGCAGCAGGAGCCAGGGGTTCCCACACCCAAATATTCCAGGATCTTCAAGCTCTACTAGCCCTCCCTCTGGGCCCTGGCCCCTTAAATGTCAGCCTCAGCAGGCACTTTAAATGTGTGCCCAGACCAGCTTGGCCTGGGTCACATGATTTTCAAGGAAGCTTCCTCACTGGCAGCTTCCCTTGAGGACTGGGGTGGGGGGCACTTATGGGGTGTAGGCCTCCCAGAAAACGGGGAATCTAGAGGAGCAAAGGACCCAAACCAAGCTAGATTCAGGGACACCTGACTTTCAGAAGAAAAGAAGAAAGCTAACTCCAGCCTGGGACAGGAGGGGGACCTGCAAATAATTCGACTGGGTAGCTCAGTTGGTTAGAGCATCAACCTGATATACCAAGGCTGCAGGTTCAATCCCCAGTCAGGGCACATAAAAGAATCAACCAATGAATGCATAAATAAGTAGAACAACAAATCTATGTTTCTCTCTCTCCCTCCCTCCCTCCCCCCCTCTCTCTTCCCCCCTCCCTCGCCACCTATCTAAAAGTCAATTAAAAAAAAAAAAAAAAAGAAATGTAAGAACCCAGAGTCCTAGGGAGGTGGGATAGACAGTATTCTGAGGTCCTCTGAAAACTACCTCTACAATCACATTGCCTCTCTTTCCTCCTGGCAGAGAGGGAGAGCCTTCCCCTCCCCAGGAAAGAACTCAGATCCAGGTTGTCACTGGCAAGAGCTCTGTTTGGGGGAGGCAGGGATCTGAACCTAAGTTCTTCTCAAGTTCTCGCTTTGGGGTCAAGCATTGCTCCCCTCAACTCAACTCTCACAAATCACTCTAGTCCCTAGCTTCCCTGGGGCTGCCACATTCCCTCTCCCACAGGGCGGTGATGCCAGACCCCAGGGCCCAATTATCTGCCCCCTCCCGGAGTACCTCCTGTCCC
>CM052542.1:137661736-137722437 GCA_028533065.1 Trachops cirrhosus
CCCCCCCAAAAAAAAAATCTACACACAAGCTACCCCCAGCACCCCCACCCCGCGCCTCCAGGCTGCTGCGCATTTACATAGTTGGGGAAAACCCTCCCCCCGGACTGAGGTCCCACATACCCCTCACAGCCCCCTACCTCCGCCATACCATCGACGCCCCACACACAAGTTCTCGCCAAACAAGGGGTGAGGGATCCGCGGAGAGGGTAAGGGAGGGAGGGGCCGGGCAGCCGCGCGCCCCACTCACCAGGACAGGCACAGCCCACTGACATCTTCACATCGCCCGCCGCTGGGGGCCCAGCCGAGTCACGGTGCCCGCCCCGCGCAGGGACAAGCCGGGCATGAGCCGCCGCCGCCGCCTGCGGCCCCCACTGCCCTCGCCGCCGGCCCGGCCAGGCCCGGCCTCTGCCCTGTGCGGGCGGGCCCTAGCTGCAGCGAGGAGCCTGTCAGGCGCGGAGCAGACAGGAAGGAAGCCAGGCAGGAAGGCGAGCTGCCTCTGCGTGTGTGCGCGCGGGTGTGCGTCCCCCGAGTGTGTGTCTGTGTGTGCGCGTGTGCGTGTCTGTGAGCTCCCGCTGCCAACGCCGCCGCCGCCGCCGCCCGCTCCCGTCTCCCACTCCTCCCTCCCGCTATCGTAGGCGCCCGCTCTCCGGCCCTAGCGGGGCTGGGCCGGGCTTTATTAATATGCTAATTGCTGCTAGTGGGAGGGGAGAGCAGTGTCAAAGTGACCCGGGCGGGCGCACAGCGAGCGACGCCGTGCGTGCGCCGCGCCGCGGGCGGGCGGGCTGCTAGGGGCCCGGAGCGTTCAAGGAACGGCAAGCATGTGACGCAGCTTTTTAAAAAAGGAGACAGAGGCAGAGACCCCAGAGAAAGAGGGCGAGGGGGAAGAATAGGAGGCGAAGGCTCGCACTGTGTGTCTGTCCTCCCGGCGCTGCTGAGTTGGGAGCCGTAGATGAGCGGGAGCGGGAGCCGGGACTCGGGGAGGCGGAGCCTGGGTGGGTTGTGAGGTGTAGCTCTTTCTCCACCCCAGCCACGAACTGGGAGGGAAAAAGGACTGCTGACCCCCCAACCCCCCACACATGCTGTCTGTTGAGACCGCAGTCTTACTCGGGACCCTTGTTGTGTGCCCTCTCCCCCCATCTCAACCTGGGTTGGGTAAGGACCACTATCCTAATTCTTGTCGCAACCCGTCAACTGTCTCCTCTCTAAATTAACCACCCCTCCCTTGCCTGTTAAACCAGTTGGGACTAGAGCTAAAAGGGTTAATTAAATGGGGTTCCCGCCCTTCCCCGCCTAAGGGCCCAGGATCTGCGTTTTGCTGGGGGGGGAGGGGGCAGCGGAATGGCCGTTTGCTTGGACTGGGGAGGTGGGAATGAGCAGGCTGTCCTTCCCCCCTTTGCAGGCTCTGACTCATCAGTCAAGACACTACTCCCTTCCCCCTTTCTCCATCCAGTCTTGGCCTCCCCCACCCCGCCCCCTGCCTCCCGCCCCTGGCCTGGAAGCCGCTCTCCTTTGAAGGCCTGGAGACCAGGGAGACCTGGAAGCAGACCCCTCCAGTGTCCCCTACCCGTAAGGCCTTTGGCCACGGTGGGAGTGGGGTGTGTGGAAGGATGATCTGGACAGTCAATGTAAGGAACACTCCTTCCCCAGGGAGGAGCCTCCCAACCTTCAGGCACTATTCAAGGACTCCCCAACCCAGCCGAAGGAGGGGGGGACTCCTCCTCCCTCTCCGTCCCTTCCCAAAAGCCCAGCCTTGGCTGCCTCATAAACAGGAAATATCTATTAGCAGGGGGAGGGAGGGGAGCCGTCTGGAAAAGAGAGTTGCCCCCCCCCTTCTCGGGGGGTCCCCAGCTGCTAGCTTCTCTTCCTTAAGCTTCAGGGTGGGCTCTAGGAGTAGCCGCCACTGGGGACCTGAGCTGGTATTCCCCTCCCTAGGGCATGTGGCTCAGACTGGGTAGGGGGTCCTGCTCCCCTTTGTTACTTAGGATGGGATTGATTGTGAATGTTTCCTCCTCCCCAGAGTCTGCACAGCTGGCTGGACTGGCCGGGGGAGAGTTACAGATGTGGAGGCTTAAGTGTTTATGAGATCCTTTCTACCTTAGCTTTTGCTGAAGAAGCTTGAAGTGATGGGAGGATGAGGATCTAAGGGTTGAGAAGACGGTCTTCCTAGGGATGGGGACCTGCTCTCATATGTTTAGGAGAGTATGGGGGAGGGGAGCTGTAAGCACAGACACATACTCCAGCATTTCCATCTTCGTTGTGGATTCCCCGCCCCGCCCCCCCCCCCCCCCCCCCCCCCCCCCCCGCTTCCGCTCCCTATCCCCACCTTCAGGAGAGGGAGTGGGAATGGGAGGGGCAGGGACCGAAGTCATCCACACTTATACAGGTATCCTTGACAGCATCTCCTGCCTGTGACTATCTCCTCCCCATATTCCTCCTCCAGAGAGCGGTCAGTCAGCACTAGAGGGAATAAAGGGAACCTAAAATGACAGAACGCTGATCTGGAATTTTGGATACCTAGGGTTGAATTCCAGCTTTGCCCCTCACTAGCAAGTGACCTGGGACAACTGACTTCTCCAGTCTAAGCTTTATTTTCTGTAATTGTTGAGAATCAAACTAAGCAATGTATGCCTGGTCACCTAACCCATGGCCAGCCATGTAGTCTGCACTCAACATACATTAGCCCCTTTCTGCTTTCTTTGAGGTTATCTGTTATTTCCGGAGTGTGTGTGTGGGGGGCGGGGGGGGGAGGCTGGATTGGCTGGACATTAGAGATAGAGTGGAGGGGAGGGGTTGCCTGCCCTGACCCCTTTCACTCTTTGCTCTTCATGAATTTGCCTTCCCCCAATCCTGTGACCACTTTATCCCTAAGGCCACTCATTCCAAACAACTAGCTTGGCCAGATTCCATAGTAATCACCAATTACCTGGGTGGACAAAGGGTACAATCTACCCTGTAAGGGGACTTTGCCTCCTCTGAATCTGAGGTTCCCTTCTCCTATTTTAATACCTGTGGAAGGTGGAAGGCAAGGAAGAAAAACAGCTTTTGTTGAGCACACGCTATGTGCCAGGCACTGTGCTAGGTGTTGGATACCCTGAGATCTCATTTACTGTTCCCGATGACGTTTGGAAGAAAGTGCTAATTACCTCCACTGAACAAGCAAAACTGAGATTTAGAGAGGTTAATAAATATGACTTGTCTGTAAAACATTCTTTTTGTTTTTCAAAGATTTTATTTAATTTTTAGAGAGAGGGGAAGGAAGAAAGAGAGGGAGGGAGAGAAACACTAATTTGTGGTTGCCTTCTGCATGCCCTCCACTGGGGACCTGGTCTGAAACCCAGGCATGTGCCCTGACTGGGAATCAAACCAGTGACCCTTTGGTTTACAGGCCAGCACTCAAGCCACTGAGCTATACCAGCCAGAGCTATAAAACATTCTTGTTCCTCTTTGCCTACTAACTAGTTAATGCCTCATTTAAACTTCAGTCCCAGCTTCTTCTTCTCTAGGAAGATACCCCTTCCACTCTCACTCCAGCTAATCTAGTGGCCTTGCCTTTAAGAAACTATCTCCCACAGAGCATTTGAGATCTTGCTTCCTGGCAACTGTCCTTCAATTTGGTTAGAATAAACTAATAAAAATTCTCTTTAGAAAATCTTACAAAAAAAAAAAAAAAAGCCCTGGCCAGATGCTCAGTTGGTCAGTGTCAACCCCATATACTAAGGTTGCAGGTTCGATCCCTGGTCAGGGCACATACAATACAGGAATCAACCAGTGAAGGCATAAATAAGTGTGGAACAAATCAATGTTTTTCTCTTTCTCCTTTCCTTTCTCTCTCTCTAAAAATAAATAAAAATGTAAAAAATCTCAATACTGTGTTGAATGAGTGATTAAGATAAGTGGTTTCAGCTCCTTGAAGAACCAGGCTTAGGTAGGTTACGTAACTCACCTAAGGTCACACAGCTAAGTACTAAGCTCTTTTCCCTGCCTTACTGCTAGTATGGACCAGACCTTGGGAAAGAGAGAACATCTTTGGAGCAGCTCTGGGAACTGTGGTACAGGCAAAAATGGGAAGAGAAGTCATGGGTGCCTGGCAGATAGACCTGGGGTGTGGTAAGAAGGCGGCAAGCCTATGTAGAGAGTCTATAATTTAATTACCATGTCCTGGAGGATGGAGGCTTAACTGAATTTTTTTTAATTTAATTGATTTTTTTAGACAGAGAGAGAGGAAGGGAGGGACACACACACACACACACACACACACACATTGATTTGTTCCACTTATTGATGCATTCATTGGTTGATTCTTGCATGTGCCCTGACTGGGGATCAACCTGCAACTTTGGCCTGTCAGGCTGATGCTCCAACCAACTGGGCGCCCCAGCCAGGATGGCTTAGCTGCTTTGGATGGATGGATATGAGCACCCAGTTTTGGGGTTTTTTTCTGAGTTGAAATCACATTACATAAATAAACCATCTTAAAGTGAACAATGCAGTGGCTGGCATTCCAGGATTTGTAAATATCATTTATTAGTACAAGGTGGATTCTAGACAGGATGAAGAAAAGTGGGAGGTACTCGAGGAGAGGTGAGGTGAGAAAATGGGAAGAGGACCCCTCAGAGAGACAGACAGCAGACGCAACTGACTGGGCTCTTGCTCCAGGAGATGGAGGCTTCCTGCTTCTTCCAGTCCCTAGAACTTGTCCCATTTAACTCCCTCTCCTGACCTTAACCTTGGTCTTCTCTATTTTCTCCCACTTTTTTTTTTTACTTTTTAAACTCCCTCAAATTCATATTGGCATTGGTCTTTCAAGGATGAATATTCTTTTTCCATCACGATAGTAGATGATATATGTCATTGATGGCTGTGTCCCCAGGAACTAACAGGGTACCTAGGACCTAGTGTGTGTCCAGTAGTATTTGTCGAATGGTAAGAATTGTATGATAGGGTTTACCTTCCCTTGCCTCAACACGTGACTCCTTTCCCTCTTGTCCATTGACCATCTACCATCACCATTTCTTCATTTCTCTGCCAAAGGAGTTTCTCAAAGTGTGTAAGAAACTCCCAGGAAACCTGTTAAATGTGTAGAAGGCCCCACCCTCAGATGGAAGAGATCTAATCTCTGGAGAAGGCAGGGGATCTAGGAATCTGAAATTGAAACAAATTCCTCAGGGACCCTGCCCAGGGTACCTCAGTTGGTTAGAACTTTGCCCTAATACTCCAAGGTTGCCAGGTTTGATCCCTGGTCAGGGCACATACAAGAATGAGCCAGTGAATGCATAAATAAGTGCGCAACAACAGATCAATGTTTCTCTCTCTCTCCCACCCCCTCTCTAGAATCAGTAAATTTAAAAAAATTTTTTTTAAGTTCCTCTCACCCCAACTAGTGTAGCTCAGTGGGTTGGACGTTGTCCTGCAGACCGAAAGGTCACTGGTTTGATTCCTGGTCAGGGAATATGCCTGGATTGCACGCCAGGTCCTGGGTCGGGGGCGTAGGGAGACAGCCGATTGATGTTCCTCTCTCACTGGGATGTTTCTCTGCCTCTCTTCCTTCCCTTTTTTCCAAAAACAAATAAATAAAATCTTTAAAAAAATGTTCCAGGCATTTTCACGCATAAAGATATTTGGGGTGGGGGAATAAAAAAAAAAGATATTTGGGAATAGTTCTTTTTTCTAAAAGGATCCCCACCCTTCAGGGCATTCCCACCAAGTGGGCAAAACCTATTAGTGTCTCCTTCCATAAACAATTGCTTAGTACAGTGGAGGACACACCTGACAGGAACCTAGTAGCCAAAGAAAAAACAGTACTGTGTGCCCCTGAGTGAATGCCTTAACCCTTTCTTTTCTTTTTTATTGATTGATTTTTTAAAAGATTTTACTTATTTACTTTTAGAGACAGGGGAAGGGAGGAAGAGAGTGAGAGAAACATCAGTGTGTGAGAAATACAGCGATAGGTTGCCTCTTGCATGCCCCCAACTGGGGGCCTGGCCTGCAACCCAGGCATGTGCCCTGAATGGGAATCAAACCAGTGACCTTTGATTCACAGGCCAGCACTCAATCCACTTGAGCCACACCAGCCAGGGCTGATTGATTGATTTTAGAGAGGAAGAGAGGGGAGAGAAACATTGATTTGTTGTTCCACTTATTTACACATTCATCGGTTGATTCTTGTTATGTCCTCTGACCCAGGATGAACTGCAACCTTGGGGTGTCGGGACCAGCCAGGGCAGCTTAATCCTATCTTAGTCCCAATTTCTTCTTCAGAATAATGGGGATAGTGATCCCTGCTTTTCTAATTCCTCCAGGGATACTACAAGGATTCCATGATATGTGACAACAAGCTGAGGACTGTAAACCATTCCTCAAACGTGGGTTGTTTGAGCCCAAAAATAAAGCACTTAAAAGGACATTGTTTTAGGGTTGAAGCTACCTAGTAGAATAACTGCAGTTCAGGTATATTAATTATCTTTTGCTGGGTAACAATTTCCTGAAAAATTTAGCATCTTAAAACAACAAACTTATTATCTCACGCAGTTTCTCAGAGTCAGGAATTCAGGAGTGGTTGAGAGATGGTTCTGGCTCGGGTCTTCCACAAGGTTGTGGACAAGCTGTTGTCCAGGTTGACAGCCATCTCAAGGTATGACTGGGGCTAAAGAATCTGCCTCCAAGTTAACTCTCACGGTTGTTGGTAGACCTCAGTTCTTCAATGGATGTTGAACAGAGCTTTAATTTTTTTTTAAGGATTTTATTTATTTACTTCTAGAGAGAGTGGAAGGGAGGAAGAGAGAGAGAAACATCAAAGTGCCAGAGACACATTGGTTGGCTGCCTCTCACCACCCCCCAACTGGGGACCTGGCCCACAACACAGGCATGTGCCCTGACCAAGAATCTAACTGTGACCCTTCCGTTTGTAGGCCAGCACTCAATCCACTGACAGAGGCCTCAATTTTTTGTCACGTGGGACTCTCCATTGGGCTGCTCACAACATGGCATATTGCTTTCAGTAGAGTCGTAATGTAAGATATGAAAGAGAAAGAGCCCGGGCAGCGAGTGTCGGGGGTGGGGAGGTGGGCAGGGAATGAGAATAAACACCTAAGCTGAAAGCCTGTCTTTTTATAACCCAGTCTTTGAAGTGCTATATCATCACTTTTGCCTTCTATTATTGGTCACACAGACCAACCCTGGTGTATAATATGGGAGGGACTGACATAAGAGTGTGAATAACAGGAGGCAGAGATTATTGGGGGCCATCTGGGGAATTTCCAACCACACCAGGGCTGGTCCTCAGTGTTGCAGGTCTGGAGATTCAGTGAATCGTAATTCATCAGATGCAGGAGACTGACTCACACAAATTAAATACACATGAAACATTATCTTGGCACTACTCTCCCTCCCTCTCTTCTAGAACTGTTTAGTTAAACTGGTCTTCCTTTTGAACACAACAGATGTGTTCCTACTTCAGAGCCTATGCATTGGCTGTTCTTACCACATAATGGCCTTTTTTTTTTAAAGATTTTATTTATTTATTTTTTAGAGAGAAGGAAGAGAAACATCAATGTGAAAGAGAAGGTTGCCTCTTGCACGCCCCCATTGGGGAACCTGGCCTACAACCCAGGAACGTGTCCTGACCAGGAATCCAACTGGTAACCTGTAAGTTCGCAGGCTGGAGCTCAGTCCACTGAGCCACACTAGCCGGGGCCAAAATGTCCTCTGAAAGGAAGGTCTTCCTTGTGATTTAGATCTTACTTCAAATATTTTCCCCTTGGAGACCTTACCTGATCACACCATCTAAAACCGTTCCCTCTTGCCCTGGCTGGTGTGGCTCAGTTGGCTGGGCAATGCCCCGCAAACCAAAAGGTTGGAGGTTCAATTCCCAGTCAGGGCACATACCTAGATTGCAGTTTTGGTCTTGTCAGGGCATGTGTGGGAGATGTTTCTCTCCCTCTTTTTTTCATTCCCTTTTCCTCTAAATAAAAAAAAAAATTGTTCCTTTTTACCTTTTACTCTCTGCAGCCCATTTATTTTCTGATAGTACTTAATAGAGCCTTCTGAAATTATTTTTGACTCTGTTTACTAGGAGATTGTCGCTCAACTAGAATGTGAGCTTCATTAGAGAAGGTTTTTTATTTTTTGTTGTTTTTTTGGTCCGATTTGCTATTGCTGTAATTCCATTGCCTAACACAGAGCCTGGCACATAGTAGGCACTGAATAAATAAACCAGAACGCTGATTTGTTCATTGATACTGACAAATACAGATTATATGAACTTGGAATTTTGTCTCTCTTGATCACCATTCTCTCTCCCCATAGAAAATTATATGGGAAGTCAGTTACTATAATCAGATGAGTCTGGTGAGCATGGAGTTGGGCAAGGATGTGTGATGGGAGGTGCCAATGTTTGGTGGCCTATGTCTCTGAGGTTTTCCTTCATGGCCCTTAGGAATGCATCTGCCAAGGAGAGCAGCAGCCCCAACACCTCTGTCTCAGTGGCACTGAAGACTGAGAGATATGCCCTGGCCCATGTGGCTCAGTTTGTTGGGAGTCAGCCCGCAAACCAAAGGGTCACAGTTTGATTCCTGGTCAGAGTGTATGCCTGGGTTGTGGTTTTGGTCCCCAGTTGGGGTGTGTACAGGGGGCAGCTAATAAATTCTCTCCCTCTCTTTCTCTTTCCCTCCCCCTCTCTATAAAATAAAAAAAAATTTAAAAAAAAGACAGAGATATATTCTTATCTTTTTGAGTAGATTCCATGCAGACACCATATTTAGGTGAATACTTTGTCAAGCTGAACAAAGCAAAAGTGCCACAACTTTCTGCCTTCTTTAACATGAATCTTCCCAAAGCCCAATCACCATGATAACGACCCTAATCCATGCCCAAATCACCAACATTTATAGGTCATCTCTCAGACTATGTTTTTTCCACAGACGAAGAATTGTGTTATGTATCTATTCTTACTGATTTCTCATAGGCAAATTATTTCTAAGTGCATTGGAAAGAAACTTTATTGTTGCCCTCATAGGACTATTTTATACAGAAAATTGTGAACAGATTCAGTTTCTGAATTTGTGGCTTTTTAAAAAAATTTAAAATTGATTTTATAGAGAGAGGGAGAAAAATACTGATTTATTGTTCCACTTATTTATGCATTCATTGGTTTTTCCTTTTCTTTTCCATGGTTTATTCTTTTTTTTTTTTTTTTTACCAGTGTCCTGGCGCTTGAGGATAGAACCGGCCGACTGGAAACCGTCAGCACCAAAGACCTGACGCCGAGGGGGCCTGAGCCCCTTCCCTCTGCCTCGGTACATTACAGGGACCATGGTTTATTCTTATACGTACCCTGACCAGGGATCAAACCCACAACCGTGGCATACCCGGCCAGGGCTGAATTTGTGGCTTTTAAAGCCTATTTGGGAAGACGAAATTAACTTACCTGAAAGATTATGAAACTAACTGAAAGGCAGTTATGTTCGTGTGCCCAGGATGCCATAACACAATACCACAGACTAAATGGCTTAAACAACAGACATTTATTTTCTCATAGCTCTGGGGGTTAGAAATCCAAGATTAAGGTTCTGG
Source organism: Trachops cirrhosus (assembly GCA_028533065.1). NCBI lineage: Eukaryota > Metazoa > Chordata > Mammalia > Chiroptera > Phyllostomidae > Trachops > Trachops cirrhosus. The sequence goes on from CM052542.1 coordinate 137,671,307, forward strand.
CAGTGCTGGTTTCTGGTGAGACCTCTTTCCCTGTCTTGCAGTTGTTGCTTCCTCTTCTAACACCAGATCTATTGGATTAGGCCTCCACTTTTATGATGTCATTTAACTTTACCTCCTTAAATGCTCTATCTCCAAAGACAGTGATATTGGGTGTATGTCCCTTCAACATATGAATTTTGCCTGGTGCGGGGGTGGGGTAGGCACAATTCAGTCCGTAACAGAGGCCTCTCCTTTCATCAAACTTTTGTAGGAATGTGTGTGTATGTATGTATGTATGTGTATACACACACACATATATATGTATACATATATATTTAAATGTTTTATTTATTTTTAGAGAGGGGGAAGGGAGGGAGCAAGAGAGGGAGAGATACATCAATGTGTAGTTGCCTCTGTATGCCCCAAGCAGGGACCTGGCCCACAACCCAGGCATGTGCTCTGACTGGGATGCAGACAGGCAACCCTTTGGTTCGCAGGCCAGCACTCAATCCACTGAGAAACACCATTCAGGGCTTATTTTTATTTTTTTATGTTTTGTTGTTTATGCTGTTACAGTTCCAATTATTTCACCCCCATCCACCCAGGCCACCCCATAAATGTTTATTTGATTTTAAGAAGGGAGAGGGAAAGAGAAAGAGAAACATCGATTGATTGTTCCATTTGTTTATGCATTCATTGGCTGATTCTTTATATGTGCCCTAATGGGGGATCGAACCTGCAACTTACACTTACTGGAATGACATTCCAAACGATTACCCAGTGGAGGCTGTGGGAATGTATGCTGATGAGACCCTCCTGAAGGACAATTTGGCATTATCCACCAAAATTTCAAATGCATACATCTTTGACTCAGCAATTTCTTTTTAAGGAAACTATTCCAAACAAAAGTGCAAATATACGTACATGTACACATGTACAAGAATGTTGACTGTAACTTCATTTGTAATAGTGAAAAACTGTAAATAAATATAACAAGTAGTGATATATCTATATAATGGAAGGGATACTAAGATCTCAGTAAATATTTGGGTAATGAATGAACTAACAGTGCTACATGAAAAAAAAAAGCAAGTTGTAGAACCATACATATGGAATGGTCCTTTTTTAAAAAAAGGATTTTGTTTATTTTTTAGAGAGGGCAAGAGAGGGAGAAAGAGAGGAAGAGAAACATGAACCCACTGCCTCTCGCGTCCCCAACCAGGGACCTGACCGGAAACCCAGGAATGTGCCCTGAGAATCAAACCTGCGACCTTTACGTTCAGTCTTTCAGTTTGCAGGTCAGAGCTCAAACCACTAAATCAGGGGTCCCCAAACACCGGGGCCGCGGACTGGTACCGGTCCGTGGCCTGTTAGGAATCGGGCCTCCAGGGTAGCTCTCCTGAGCTCCGCCTCCTGTCTAGCCCTCCGGGCCCCCCACCACCCAGTCCATTGCAGGAGGTGTGCAACGGCAAGCAAGTGAAGCTCGCCGAGCGCCACCTCCAGTTTCCCCCTCCGCCCTCCGCCCCAGTCAGTGGAAAAACCGGTCCCTGGTGCCAAAAAGTTTGGGGACCTCTGCACTAAACCACACCAGGCAGGCCATAGAATGGTTCTATTTTTGAACAACCAAAAAGAAGAAGAAGAAGAAAGACCAATGTGTAACCCTATAGATTTTTAGAGTCATAGGAAAAGCGTGGATGTATATACACTTAAGGTGACAAGGGTTAAATCTGCAGGCCAAGTGTATTTTTTTACTTTAGAGTTTTGCATTCTTTGAAATGATTTTTAAACTTTTGTAATAACTTTTTTAAAAAAATAGGAAAACAATATGAAGTAACTTCTAAATGGCAAGTGAGTGAATAGTAGAGATAGTGATAGACTGTAGAAGTACAGAGAAGGATCACGACTGGCTGGGATGATCAAAAAAGGCTTTCCTGGATAAAATAGGGTATGAAAGAGGTTTCGAGGTTCGAGTACCCCAGACAGAAAAAACAAGGCAGGAGAACACCTGTTGCCTTCGGAGGGCAGCAAGGTGATCCGTTCGCATCATCGCAGGACATATGGTAATGAGACGCCAACCTGGGTGTTTGAGCGTCCCCGAGAGACGCTGAGAATGCAGTGTTTTAAGATTAAACTCGCAGTAGTGTCGCAGTATGAGGTTAGGTGAGGGTTAGAGCCTGGAATGCGCGTGCCCACTAGGGGGTGCTGTTTCAAAACATAGGCACACTTGGATTTTAGTGAAAGGAATGTACTGTATAGCAGGTAGAGCATCACACAAAAGAGGGTGTTCCGACAGTTGGACAGATTAGGAAAATAGAAAGATGCGCAAATGTTAACTCTTCCCTTATCACCCCTCGCCCTCTAACTGGGTACCCCACACAGAAAAAGTAAGCATTACAGTACGTACTCCTATAGCATGTACCAGTCCGGCTCCATTAAAGGGACTACTTTCCCAGGATCCCTCGTGAGGCCGCTGCCTTCTTTCCGGGTGCAAGTGTGTGTGGAGAGAGAGGGTCTCGCCGCAAGGCCTTCTGGAATTCGTAGTCTTGCAGTGTCTTCCGGGAGTTGTAGTTCTCTCCCCACAACCGGCTGGGCGAGGCAGGCGACTTGGAGGCGGCGCCGGCTATCAGAGCTGCGCTTGGGTGTTCAGGGGCCAAGATGGCGGCGCGCCGGGGACGGAGAGACCGAGTCGCGCCGCCTCCGAGTGGGGGCCCTGGCCCCGACCCTGGCGGTGGAGTTCGCGGCAGCAGGAAGGGAAGTCGGAGCCAAGCGCCGTATGGGACTGTGGGCACTGTGAGCGGCGGGGAGCAGGTGAGAGGCTGGCGGCCGGCCCGCGGCTGGCAGCAAAGCGGCGTGTGCCGGGCGGTGACACGTGGACGCCACAGGAAAGGGAGGAAGCGCTCCGGAGTCTATGCCGGGTGGCTGTGGGAGACAGGTTGGGCCGAGTGGACTGGTCCCTTTGCTGGTAGGATGCGGGCAGAGGCAAGGTCCCTACGGCCATTCCTGAGGAACGGTGAAGGAGCCCAGCTTGGTGTTGGAAACGTGGCCCGTGATTGGGGGGAGCGGTGAGCGACTTGGGCTTGGAGTTGAGGGCTAAGACCTCCTCCCTCTAAGGATGCCGGGTGGGGGTTGCCCCTATCCCCGCGCCGCAATGCCTTTTTTGAGCCACGTGGTCTAGGGGGAGCGATTTTCTCCGGAGAACTTATCTGCTTCCCCTCCCCCTCCAGAGGGCCCCGGCACCCACGTGGATTGGGCTCAGGGTTGGGGGGGCCGCGGGTCCACGTTGGGACGGGGAGGGGATGTCCACGTGGCTCCCGCCTCAGGCTGCCCGGCGTCTGGTATCGGCGCTGGAGCCGCACTGCCGGGAACTGGGTGTGTCTCAGCTGATCCCGCCATCTCCGACCCAGCTGGGGGCCCCTGGCCGGGAACGAAGGTAGGGGCTGCTAGAGTCAACTTTGCTCAGAGCCTTGGAGTTTTTTTTTTCTCCTGCTTTGGTGCGCGGCGCCTCTAAGACAGCGGATGGTGAAGGACTTTCCAGATGTGCGGATGGCCGGGTGTGCTGGGGAGGGTAGACGGCTGAGGTTGAAGGGCTGTGGGGTGAGCTTGTGGCGGCCTCTGCCTGACCAGCTTGGGCTGGGTTGTGAGTCACGGGCACTGGCATTTTGGTTGCCTGCAGTCCTGCCGCGTTCTTGATTCAGGGGGAATGGAGAGTGTCGATACGTACAGGGGACAAGCTTAAGGAAGGGAAAGAATAATCCTCTCAACTTCTCTCACTTTTCCCTTCAGCATCTCTTTTGAGGAGGCAGCTAAGCCTTGCTCCTTTGAACTGATACAAATTGGGGTGGTCATTGTGTGAGGGTGTCTGGGATTTTTGCTGGGGATGGGAAAAGTTGGAGGCAATTTGAGAACAACACTAGGTGAACATTTATTGGATGGGGAGGGGGTTCTTTCTGTTAGAATCTTTTTTCTTGGCCTTCAGTTCTCCGTACTTCAAAAGTTACCTTCTTATTCTTCAGTAGAGGGCTTCTTAAAAGTTTCCAACCCTAGTGGAGGTTAGCAGGACTTCGTTTGAATTCTTGAGCAATGAAGCCAAGTCCTTGAAAGCTTTTTTGTTGTTCTGCAGGTGGAAGTTGGGCTGCAGGCTGCCAGGTCATGTCACTTCCAGTAGACCAATCCAGGCCCTTGCCCAGGAGAGAATGGCTTCTGACTCCCTAACTTGGGAGCTGCCACCTTCTCTTCCTTACTTTTCTCAGAGGTCACATCTTGTGGGAGTGGTGCTGCCTATTGCTTTGCGAGAGGCAGGAAGAATTCTTGATCGAAGCTGTAATCCAAGTTGGGTGGTCATTTGGAGTTGGAGAGGGTCTCATGGAGAGATTGCCCTGTTCTGCCCCCGGCTCCCCAAGAACCATGTGTGGAAGCTAGCCGACCAGCTAGTTACTGAGACAGCATGTTTGGACACAGGGAATACTGCGGTAAACCACTCATGGGCCCTTTTCCATAGGATCTCACTTTATCCTTCCCCAAGGATACTTTTCCATTGCTTTTGTAGCAAAAGAGAAAGGGGGAGGGGAGAGAAATATCTATTGTCTGTTGGAAGTGGTGATGAGTGGTTTGTGGAGCTGGTCATTGTCTTGAGATTCTGGACCTGGTAAGTAGCAGGGCAAGTTGAGATGCGCCTTCTTGTACTGCCCTGACGGGGGATTGAATGGGCAACCTGGGCACGTGTGCCGACTGGGAATTGAACCGGAGACCTTTTGGTGTACGGGACAACACTCCAACCAACGGAGCCATACCAGCCAAGGCAGGTCTTATGTTTTTATCAGGCTGGACAGACAATAAGGAAAGTGCGAATTTGAGATTATATAATTAGTAGTAGTAATCTACTTTGTAGGGTCTGGGAAAGGACATTTTAAGCTGAGACTCAAAGGCTGTGTGTAGGTGGGGGACGCTTTCATCAGAGGGAATTATAAGTGAAGGCCTTGAGGTGGGAGAGAATGTGGCTTACTGGAGAAACTGAGAGACCTATATGGCTGGTGTATAGACAGACGGGTTGGTGAGAGAGGACACCCTGGAGCAGAAGTCTGTTGGAGAAGACCGGGACCCCAGTAAGCCATATTAAAGAGTTTAAACCTATATTGAGAGCAGTAAGATACCATTGGAGGGATTTAGGGAGGGCCTCTGGAAGTGATCAGATTTATTTTTTAAAGTTTGTAGCTGGTTTTGAACCATGCAGACACAAAACCCTACTTTTAGCCTGGGCTTAGCCCCTGGATCATCTTGGTACTCTGGGAAATCTTTTTTGTGGGGACTGAGTGCTGGGTGAGGTCAGGTGAAGAGGGGTTGTCTCTGACTGGGGCTCCAGTACTTGTCTGTTGGAAGTGGTGGCGAGTGGTTTGTAGAGCTGGTCATTGTCTTGAGATTCTGGGCCAGGTAAGTGGCAGGGCAAGTTGAGATGCAGCCTCCTTGCTCACTTCGGAGTGTTTGCTGAGCCAGGTGCTATTCAGCTGCTGGTTGTAATTATAGGATTGTGAAGGTCTGGGAGGAGTTAGTGCCTAAAACCTGCCACCTTTCACTTCTTCTGTGGGCCTGGCTTCCTAAAGAGTTCCTATCCAGCCCTTCCTCTCCCATGGTATCCTTGGCTTGGTAGCAGGGTGGATATAGAGTGTAGTTACACCTGTTGCTTTTTTTTTTTTATTCTTTCCCCTTGGAAGAGGTGCAGAATTTCCCTTTGCTGCAGAAGGGGAAGGGGCTGACTTGTCCATGTTTGTTCCTATTCTCCGATTTTGCATCATATGTTTCTTATTGGGAAGATACCCGCGCCTCTGGCTTCTGGCCTCTGGCGTCACCGGCCCCATTCCAGCCACTTCTGGCCCTGCCCACACCCACATGCTTGACAGGCCTGGGCGGGTGACTCCCTGCCTAACAAGGCTGAAGACATTGCTGGTTCTCAGGGAAGTGGTGGGGTGGGGCTTTTCCATCTATAGAATCAAGCTTTCTCATCTTTTGCTCTCACCTGGTCGGGGTAGGGAAGAGACTTTTTTTTCTCTTGGGACTACCCTTGAGAGATTGGATGGCACACTGTAGGGCCTTCAAAATAAAAGTATAAAGTAAGTGCCCTGATCAGCATGGCTCGGTTGGAGCATTGCCCGGTATGCTAAAAGGTTGGGGGTTCGATTCCCGGTCAGGGCACATACCTAGGTTGTGGGTTCAATCCCTGGTTAGGCATGTATTAGAGGCAACCAGTCAGTGTTTCTCTCACATAAATCTTTCTCTTTCTCTCCCCCTTTCTCTTTCTCTAAAATCAATAAACACTTAAAAATTTTTTTTTAAAAGTGTGAGTTAAGTGTTAATATCAGCTGTGTATAAGACACTGTGCTAGGCATCACGGGTGACCAGGAAGTGTGTGGAGAGTTTAAACCCTTCTAAAGCCAAGAAGAATGTAAAAGCTAATAGGATACGAAGGGTTGTTTTATTTGCCCCAAAAGAACTTGGAATCTAGTTTTAGTAATGATGCTAGGAATGTCATGGGCTGAGGAGGGGGCATGATGTGATCCCCAGAAAAGTGAGTGATACAGAAACATATGTAAATTCAGGGGAGACAGCATCTTGAGTTGGGGCCCGCTGAGGAGTCTTCTTGAAGGTGGGACTTGAGCTAAGCAGGGAAGAGAAGTGTAAGAGGGTTTGAGGAAGGTAAGGTGGTAGCTGAAATTGCCTGCTTCCTGATCTTCTCTCCATGAGTGCTGCCCTTCTGACTGTCTGTCTTCACACTTCCAGCAGATGTCTCTTCTGAACAGTCTTGATGTTTTAAACCCCCAGTTCAATAATCCCTTGTGGCTCCCTCTGTTTCTGGATGTAGGCCAAACTTTTTTTTTTGCCCAGGAGGTCCTCGAACACTGCCATCTCAGTTGGGGCTTTGGCTCGTGAGTTGCACTTCTTTCTGCTCACCAAGTCTGGAGATTTGGCTGTGGTGGGGCTCCTGCTGAGTCTGGGGCCATTGGTGGAGGGCTAGGCACCTAGTTTATGGAGCATATCAATCAGCTGCCCCAGAGGGCCCATATCCTGCAGCCTTCACAGTGTTCTTCTGACCTTCGCCTTTTTGCCGCAGGTGCTGCTGCAAGAAGAGGTGGATGATTCTGGCTTTGTCAGTCTGTCTCGGCTGGGCCCCTGTCTGAAGGACAGGGACCTGGGGATGGAAGAGCTGATGCTGCAGGATGAGACACTCCTAGGGACCATGCAGAGCTACATGGATGCCTCCCTCATCTCCCTCATCGAGGATTTTGGGAGTCTTGGAGAGGTGAGCTAGAGCTGGGCTTGCAAGTCTTCAGACAGAAGCTTTGCACGGGGAGCTTATGGCTCAGTGGCTCAGTTCTCCCAGACCCTTGGCTCGTGGATACCCAACCTGAGTCATCGAAGTGTATTTTGTGTCTCTAAGTGAGAGTTGGCCTGCAGGCTGCCAGATTATGTCCCACTTAAGGATGACCTGGGAGGCTTGAGCTGTAGTCCAAGGCCTTTTCTCCTGCCTGGGCTCCTGACTTACATGCCCAGAAGGTCTGATCCCTGTTGGAGCCCAGTTCTAGTTTAGCCAAGGGTTGTCTGCTGAGTATCCCATTTTTTAACTTGAGGGTGGAAGGAGTTTTTAAAACATAAGTGTAAGATTCAATTTTGACAGGTTTCTGTTGACACTAGAAAAGTAGTGGATGGTAGCAAATGAGATTGGAACTTAACGCCTTCTGGTACTCAAATTTGTCCCTGGCAAATTGAGCAAAACTGAGAGCCTGGGAAACTGATTCTCTTGGCATCTAGCTCTTAGTGGCTCAGTAATCATTTGGGATGTTGGTGTGGGACTTTCCTGTTGTCTTTTTGGAGCAGAGCAGATTATCGCTGGAGGACCAGAATGAAGTGTCACTGCTCACAGCTCTGACGGAGATCTTGGACAATGCAGATTCCGAGAACCTGTCTCCCTTTGACAGCATTCCTGACTCCGAGCTGCTTGTGTCACCTCGGGAGGGCCCCTCTGTGAGTGTGGGACCAGGGGGAGGGTTGTATGGTTGGTACGAAGTATGTCTGTGGACCTACTCACATAGTTCTGAAGCAAAGACTCATCTCAGGTCCTTTTCTCCCTCTTAGCTGCACAAGCTGCTAACCCTGTCTCGAACACCCTCAGACCGTGACCTCATCACCCCCGTTGACCCGCTGGGACCCAGCACAGGCAGTAGTAAAGTGAGTGGGGTAAGCCTGACTTGGGGAGCCTCAGGGAATCTTGGGGGGGAGGAGTGTGTGGGGACAGCTCTGGAGAAAATGCCTTCCGTGACTTCTTTTCTCTCTTGTAGGTTGAGGTGTCTCTCACAGATTCCCCTTGGGACTTTTCTCCACCGTCCTTCTTGGAGACCTCCTCCCCCAAACTTCCTAGCTGGAGAACCCCAAGATCCAGACCCCGCAGGAGCCAGTCCCCTTCTCCTCAACAGCGTAGTGATGGGGAAGAAGAGGAGGAGGTGGCCAGCTTCAGTGGCCAGATGCTTGCTGGGGAGCATGACACCTCCATGAGCGGCATCCCAGATTTTCCCATGCACCTGGCCTGCCCTGAGGAGGAAGATAGAACAGTAGCAGCAGAGATGGCAGTGCAGGCAGCTGGTGATAAGAGCATCTCTTCCCTGAGTGAGCTGGTGCGGGCCATGCACCCATACTGCCTGCCCAACTTTACCCACCTGACGTCACTAGAGAATGAACTTCAGGAGCAGGCAGGTGATTTGACACTACCTGAGGATTGTGTGGTGCTAGAGATTGTGGGGCAGGCAGCCACAGCCGGCAATGATCTGGAGATCCCAGTGGTGCTGCATCAGATTCCTGCTGGACCCCAGCCTGTTCTCCTGGATGATTCGTTAGAGGCCAGTCCAGCCTTGCAGCTGCTCGTGCCTACACTAGAGACAGAGGCTGCTGTGCCCAAGGAACCCCTCTGCCCTACGAAAGAAGGGTTGTCAATGGACTCCGAGGAAAAGCTGGAGTCAGCCTTGTTGGAGCCCAGGGAGGCCATGGAGCCAGTGGCACCCAAGGGGCCTAAAAACCCACCAGCCAATGCAGTGCTGAGTTCCCAGAGAGCTCGAAAGGGCAGGAGGAGGAAGAACAAGGAACAGCCAGCAGCCTGTATAGAAGGCTATGCCAGGAGGCTGAGGTCATCCTCTTGTGGGCAACCTACTGTGGCTGCAGAGGTGACCTCTCAGACAGGCAGCTTGGCTCAGGAGGAACTTCAGGGAGAGGTTGGGCCTCCCCGTGGTAGAGGGAAGCCTCGGGCCTGGGCTCGGGCCTGGGCAGCTTCCTTGGAGAAGCCTAGCTCTGGGAACTTGGAGAGTAGTGCTGGACAAGCTTGTGCTGCTCAAGAAGGTCCTCTAGATCTTTGCCCCAACCTGGGTGACACCATCGAAGCCAACCCTGTTTCAACCCATCTCTCCTTTGTTGACTCTGCTCGTGCTGACCCCATGCCACTTGATTCTGTTGAAGCTGATCCCAGTGTAGTTGACCATGTTCTAGCTGACCCCGTACCTGTTGACCCTGTATTGGTTGACCTTGCTTCAGCCAACTCAGAGCTGGCTGATGCTCTCCCAGCTGGCCCAGTGTTGACTGAGCCAGTTCTGGCTGACTCAGCGGCAGTTGACCCTGCAGTGGTTCTTCCTGTCTCAGATGACCTGCCACCAGTTGACTCTGTCTCAGCCAACCTAGCACCAGTTGACTCTGTTCCTGATGACCTGGCTCCAGTTAACCCTGTGCTAGTTAAGTCTAGGCCAACTGATCCCAGACGTGGCGCAGTATCATCAGCCCAGGGGAGTCCAGCCCCCCAGCTCCTGGAGTCAGAATCCTTGGACCCCCCAAAAGCCATCATTCCTGAAGTCAGGGAGGCTGTGGGTCCTCTGAAGGCGGAAGGTGGTACCAGTGCCACAACCCAGGAAACTAGACCTCGGCCTCTTAGCCTGTCTGAGTACCGGCGACGAAGGCAGCAGCGCCAAGCAGAGGCAGAAGAAAGGAGTTCCCAGCCCCCATCTGGGAAGTGGCCCAGCCTCCCAGAGACCCCCACAGGGCTGGCAGACATCCCTTGTCTTGTCATCCCACCAGCCCCAGCAAAAAAGACTGCTCTGCAGAGAAGCCCTGAGGCTTGCTTTGTGCCCATGGGTCCCAGCCCCGCTGCTTCTAGTCCTGAGCCACCTGCAAGTAAATCTGTGGCCTCAACTCCCACTGAGCACGTGCCATCCCAAGAGATGCCACTGCCAGCAAGACTTCCACCTCCTGCTTTGCAGTCCATGCCCCCCACAATGTCCACTGCTCTGCCTTTTCCACCAGGTGGGGTGGGCATGACCCCCATGCTGCCCCCTCCTGCAAGTGGGCAAGGGGTCCCCAGTCTGCCCCCACCACCCTTTCAGCCTCCTAGTCTCCCCATGTCTGTGGGGCCAGTGCCATCTGATTCTTACACCCACTATGCCCCCATACTACCTTGGCCTTGTTATCCCCCAGTGTCTCCTGGTTATCCTTGTCTGCCCCCCCCACCAACAGTGCCCCTAGTGTCTGGAACTCCTGGCACCTATACAGTTCCCCCTACTTGCAGTGTGCCTTGGGTACCTCCTCCTGCCCCAGTCCTACCTTACAGCTCGAGCTGTACTTATGGGCCCTTGGGATGGGGCCCAGGGCTGCGGCATCCTCCGTTCTGGCCTGCTGTGCCCCCACCACCTTTGCCTCCAGCCTCTGTTGGGAGAGCTGTTCCCCCACCTAAAGTGGAGCCCAGTGTCATCCCAGATGACCCTCCTGAAAGTGTACTTCCTGTGCCAGTGGCTCCTCCTCTCAGTCTTGGGTCAGCTGGCCAGGGAGCTCCACAGATAGAGTCCACCAAAGTGGAGGTCAAGCCAGTGCCTGGATCTCCCCATCTGAAACACAAGGTGTGCTCCCCAGTGCAAAACCCACAGAATAAGGCTTCACCACACCTGTCTGCTGAGAGTGTGACTACTGAGGAGCCTGCGTCAGAGATGCTAAAACTTGAGACCCAGGAGACCATGTCCAGGGAGAAGAACCCCTCTCCTGTTACCAAGGCTGTCCCCACACCTAGACAGAGCACTGTCACCAAGTTGCCTGCTGTTCACCCAGCTCGTCTAAGGAAACTGTCTTTCCTGCCAACCCCACGTTCCCAGGGTCCTGAGGATGTGGTGCAGGCTTTCATCAGTGAGATCGGTGAGTGCCAGGCAGTTCAGGTAGCGTGAAGAAGGGCATAGGGATCAGGCGCACGATGTCCTCCATATATCAGGATAAAGCACCTAGACGGACTGGTCTTTGGATTTCATTGGAGGGTTCTTGAGAGGTGGAGCTCTGGGTTTGTTTGATTTTTTTCCTGCTTTGTGTTGCTGTCTTGATTTACTTAGTACAGTGAGCGGGTGCGGGGGGTCATTAAAGATGTGAGGTGATTAGGGACTTCCTGGGACCTGTATACTCAATCGATAGGAGCGGGTTTCCAGCCATGTGTTGTGTGCTTCTACAGGAATTGAGGCATCGGACCTGTCCAGTCTGCTGGAGCAGTTTGAGAAATCAGAAGGTGAGGGAACCTGGGTAGCTTTGTTCCAACGTCATTGTTGATATTTCCTTTGGGCCCAGTTTCTAGTCACCTAAACTGGGGGAGGGGCAGTCTCAGCTACTAGAGGAGTCTAAGCCAGGGGGAGGATATAGCTGGTACTTAATACAAAGAGTAAACCAGTAGAGAGGTCCTTGTGGACTGGATTGTTTGGGGACATTTTTCTAGAAGGAAGTAGTTCTCAAGCTAGACTTTAAAAGACAGGATTTCATAGGATGCTTGTGGTGAATAAAAGCAGAGGTATAGCAATGATTGGATATGGTATATTTAGAAGGCAATGGGTAGCTCAGCTTTTTCAGGGCAAGGCATGGTTCTCAGTGCTGTGGAGGGCGCTATATCCTGTTCTCAAGGAGCTTGTGGTCTAACGGGGGGGAGAAGTATGCAGAAATGACTCCTGAATTGGAATGGGCATCTATAATTCAAGATAAAATATAAGTATAGAATAAGAATAGGCTGTAAGACTTAAAAAGTTAGGCGGGTCAAGTAGACCCTTGAGTTACTCGGGCTTAGAAGGTTGGACTCTATCTCAGATTCACTGGGGAGTGTGGATGTTTCTGGGCCTGGAAGAGAATGGATCTTTCTGGGGGAATGCCCAGTGGAATATGTAGGCAAAATAGATTTTCCCCCTTTGGGTCTCAAAGCCAGCCCTTCTACACCTCCTCAGTTTGGAACATCTGGTTGGGCTTTTAACCAGTATGGTTTCTTTGCAGCCAAAAAGGAGTGCCCTCCCTCGGCTCCTGCTGACAGCTTGGCTGTAGGAAACTCAGGGTAAGTCTGGGGACGTGTGAACGAGTTACCCTACAGCTGTTGGTCAGCAGCCGGCTGGTGCTCCAGGACCATACACTGGATGCCTCTGTTGCAGGGATGTTTCATCAGCTCTAGAGTCTTGCCCTATTTCCCCATCCTCATGCTCAGCCCATCACTACTGGGCATTGGCTTGGGTGGAAAGGTAGGAGGATGTGTACCAGCGAGTACCTTTGGTCTTCTGGCAGGTCATGCCTTTGGGGATTTTTTTGCATTTAACAAAGGTTTTTTTAAAAAGCTTTTTATATGTTTTTTAGGAAGAGAGGAAGGGAGGGAGAAAGAAGGAGAGAAACATTGATGCTTGAGAGACGTGTCAGTCAGTTTCCTTTCATATGCCTCCAGCTGGGGATCTGGGCTGAAGCCCAGGCATGTGCCCTGACTGGGAATCGAACCGGTGACCCTTTGGTCTGCAGGCCCGTGCTCAATCCACTGAGCCACACCAGCCAGGGCTCATTTAGCAAATTTTAAACTTGCTAAACACTGGTGATAGTTTAAAATAAGTGAGGGAAAATGTTCATGGCTAGGGCTTCCCTGACTCCTTAGTGAACACAGGCACCCTGGACCTCCTTATTCCCCAGTCTCTCACTCAGTACTGAGAGGCCTTTTTTTTTTTCTTTCATTTTTCTTGTTCATGGTACCCCACGCTGTTCTGCCAAGTATATCCTTCTCCACATTGGTTTTTGGGTTGGTTTGAGCTGGGTAGGTGAGGTTCCTGGCTTGGAGGGAGATCTGCCTCATGGCATTGGGTGGAGCTGAGCTGAGCCCCAACCTACAGTTTAGTCATCAAGACACCTTTTGTGCTGGAGTAGAGTGATAGGGGCAGGTGAGTGATAGGGGCAGGTGTGCATCCCATTCTTCTCTGCACACACCCCCTTCCTGTTGCTTTGCTTTCTGAGGAAAGCAGATGTACAAGATGTCAAGGAGGGAATGAACCAGGCTTTCCCTTTTCCCCCCCGCCAGCAGCGTTGACCCTCCCCAGGAGAAGCGGCCCCTAGACCGGTTACAAGCCCCAGAATTGGCCAACGTGGCAGGTGGGTCCAGGGTGGGGAACTCTGCCTTTGATTAGTTGATGCAGCAAATGTTTGTAGAGCCTGTTCTGTACCACACGTGGGTAGGTGTTGGGGATACAGAGATCTGGTCCTCATCCTTGAGGTTCTCACAGCCTAGGGGCAAGTGTGTAAAATGAGTATGTTTAATGGCAGAGGTGGTGTGTTAAAGAAGCCTCCATGGGTTATGGTGGGATCTGAAGGGGGCAGTCAGAGAAGGGTCGTGTGGAAGGTAATCTCCAAAACAGAGGCTTAAGAAAATCACTGATACCAATCAGGTAGGTTTAGGGAAGTGAGCACTCTAGGTAGATGGAGCATTTTGAGTGAAATGAAGAAATACAGTCAGCCTGGTATGCTTTGGGGAATTGTAGGTGGTTTAGTTTGGCTAAAGTGTAGTGTCTGATCAGGGTTGGGGGCAGGGGCAGAGCTAAAGCAAGAGATAAAACCAGAGTGGTAAGTAGGAGTTCAGACTATAGGAATTTTGTAATGTAAGTTATTTGGACTTTATCCTGTTCATTGAAGAAGCAATTGAAAAAGCTTTACCAAATTGGTTTTTGGGTGCTCCCTCCAGCAGGAATGTGGAAGACAGGTGGACAGGTATGAACCCCAAGGTAGGGGATCATCGGAAGATGATTACATGAGTCCAGGCAAGATGCAGCTAGAAGTCAGATAGTGCTGGAGAAGGGTAGAGGGGTCTACGTACGTAGAGGTAGACAAGGCAGGCCCTGGGCAGGACTTAGATTGGAGCAGTGAATGGTTGAGGGATTCAGGAAGGCCCTGGCTGGTTGGGTTTCTATTGCTGGTCCCCAACGTGAGAAACGGGGAAGGAGCAGTGGCACCAGTTGGCGAGGTTGGGCTGTGGACAGTTGGTGTACTTTGTGAGATGAGGTGGGGTTCTCTGGAGCCTATATACACAGCATTTGGAAGTGTAGAATCGGATCTCACCCTGCTATCTCCATCCTCCCTCCCCTCACAGGGCTCACCCCTCCAGCCACCCCTCCCCACCAGTTATGGAAGCCCTTGGCTGCTGTTTCCCTGCTGGCCAAAGTCAAATCTCCTAAGTCCACCGCCCAGGAGGGAACCCTGAAGCCTGAAGGAGTTACAGAGGCCAAACATCCAGCTGCAGCCCGCCTCCAAGAAGGGGTCCATGGCCCTAGTCCAGTTCATGTGGGCTCTGGGGATCATGACTATTGTGTCCGGAGCAGGACCCCCCCAAAAAAGACACCTGCTTTAGTCTTTCCAGAGGCAGGCTCCCGATGGAACGTCAAACGCCATCAGGATATCACCATCAAACCTGTCTTGTCCCTGGGCCCAGCTGCCCCCCTGCCCCCAAGCCCAGCTATCTCCCAGGACCCACTTGATCACAGGACTAGCAACAAGCAGACACATCCTCCAGCCCCTTGCCTTGCCCCATCTGCCTTGCTGTCCCCTGAGGCCTCGCCCAGCCGGAATGACATGAACACTAGGACTCCCCCTGAGCCCTCAGTCAAGCAGCGGCCAATGCGTTGTTATCGAAAAGCCTGCAGGTCAGCCAGCCCCCCAAGCCGGGGCTGGCAGGGCCATCGTGGCCGCAGCAGTTCTGTCAGCTCTGGGTCCAACCGGACCAGTGAAGCATCTTCCTCATCCTCATCGTCGTCTTCATCCCGGTCCCGGTCCAGGTCCCTCTCCCCCCCACACAAGAGGTGGCGAAGGTGAGCTCTGATGGCCTATTAGGTCCTCTCCATTTAGGAGGTTCATGTACTCTCCTCTGGTTTATTTTGAAAGCTTTTTGCACATCATTTGATACTTTCAGGCACTAAGACTTCTATTTGTATCTTTGGCTTTTGTCTTCTCCCACTTCCCTAGATTGTGGAAGGAGGCAAGCTGAGAAAGTAGCTTCTGTCCTCTTGAAGTCTGGGGTGTCCCGAGGTCTGCTTCCTTGAGACCTGCCACAGGGAGGCTGTTAGGGTTTGGTCTTGACCATGTTGATTTCTTTGGACACTGTATCAGTCCTCATTTCTTGTATTTTCCTGGTGGGATTGTGGGTTAATGGCACACAATCCTTTTAATCTTCTGTTTAAGAGAGTCGGCAGTTCCTTTGGGTGTCCCTGTGGCCTCATCTATTTCCTGGCAGTACTTTTTTTTTGGTAGCAGACCCAAATTTTTCCCATTTAGGTAAGGAGGCCAGTTATCTCTTGAGTTCATTTATTTTTCTTCTTTCTGATTCGTTAAATATTACCAATTTTTAATTGCATAATTGAAAATAAATATGACCTATGCCAAAACACTAAAACATTCCAGATACATCCAAAGTTTATGAAGACTTCAGTTTGGTCATCTGTGAGAAGTTTTTCTAGACCTCTTCAGCTCTCCTTTGCCTTTAGTCCTGAAACTCCTGGTAGGGAGGCAGGGTTGTAGCAAGGTGAAGTAAGTGGAATTTACCTGCACCATTTCCAGCATTCCTACGTGCCCCTTTATTTTCCAGGTCCAGTTGCAGTTCCTCTGGACGTTCCCGAAGATGCTCTTCCTCTTCCTCATCTTCCTCATCCTCATCATCTAGTTCCCGAAGCCGGTCCCGCTCCCCATCCCCCCGCCGGAGAAGTGACAGGAGGCGGCGGTGAGCGTGTGTTCAGAGAGTCAATGCATCTGGGGTACAAGTGCCTGAGAGTTCTGAGACTTTAGCTGTCTTACGTCTGGGGGGCTGATGGCACCTTCTTTTGTCAGGTACAGCTCTTACCGTTCACATGACCATTACCAAAGGCAGAGAGTGCTGCAGAAGGAGCGTGCAATAGTGAGTACAGGAACAGGTCATGGAAGGAGGGAGCTTGCCCCTGACCCATGTGTTCATAGAGCTGTCTGTAGCTCTGGCTCTAGCTCATGGTTATGTGGATTTTCCTTGACCCTACATAGGAAGAGAGAAGAGTGGTGTTCATTGGGAAGATACCTGGCCGAATGACTCGGTCAGAGCTAAAACAGAGGTTCTCTGTTTTTGGAGAGATTGAGGAGTGCACCATCCACTTCCGTGTCCAAGGGTAAGCTTGGGCCCTGAGGTCAGGATGTCTCTTCTGTCCCATTCATGGATCTTGATGCTTCTTTGTCTTTCCTCCTCACTTGGGTGTGGTGGTCAATGTCGGAAAACTTCATTTTCCCACTCAGTGGGCTATTTGGGGAACGAGAAGAATCACCTCAGTCCCTCTCTGTACCCCGGGAGGCTGTTTCTTCTCCATGGCATGTGCCCACATAGCCTCTGCCTCACCTTCCCCATCAGCGACAACTATGGCTTCGTCACTTACCGCTATGCTGAGGAGGCATTTGCAGCCATCGAGAGTGGCCACAAGCTGAGGCAGGCAGATGAGCAGCCCTTTGATCTCTGCTTTGGGGGCCGAAGGCAGTTCTGCAAGAGAAGCTATTCTGATCTTGGTGAGTGGAGGGAGGCCCTGAGGCTTTTTGGTGTACTTGATTTGCCTGGAAGGGTTTCCAACCTTTTGTGAGTGGTGTAGGCAGATTTGACTTCATCTGACAAACAAAGAACCTAAGGGGTGGGATGACTTAAAGTGATTATTGGGTTGGAAGGTAGCCGGCCATCAGGACCCTGTGGTCGGCAGGTGTGGTCAGAGACCTTGATGTTTGTCTCTCTCTGCCTTTATAGACTCCAACCGGGAAGACTTTGACCCTGCTCCTGTAAAGAGCAAATTTGATTCTCTTGACTTTGACACATTGTTGAAACAGGCCCAGAAGAACCTCAGGAGGTAACCCTGGGCCCTTCTCCCCCTTCCCCTCTTCTTTGGAGATGTCCAACCATCTCCATCCCCCTCCCCTACTCCAGGGGAGAGAGCTGCTAGTGAGATGAGGACTGTTTTATAAAGAAATGAAAAAAGTGAAATAAAAATTGTGTTAAATCAGATTTTTTAAAAGGGTATTTGTTTTTTTATAACAGGCATTGAAACAAGTTAATTTGCATTCCTGTGTGAGGTGAATGAGGCTGAGGGTTCCCCCAGGGTTTGGATGGCCTGTGTCACTATGCAGACTAATAAACATGAATTAGAACTCCTGAGTGCTGTTGTGCTTCTTTCTTTCTATGGTGTTAGTGCCAGGCACACACACTTTTCTTTTCAACACAATCAGCGTCATGTTTGCCTCCATTGAATTCCTAGGACCCCTCTTTGGTCAGGTACCAAATCCTATTGGACTTGAAACTTGGCTTCTCAAGTGCGTTGTTAGTGAAATCAGTCATCTAGAGCAGTGTTTCTCAAACTTTAAAGGGGTGCTTGAGTCTCCTCGAGGTCTTTTTATTTTTTATTTTTTTTAAACAGCATGTTTCATTCCTTTTTTATTTATGTATTTTTTAGAGATTGGGGAGGGAGGGAGAAAGAGGGAGAGAAACATTGACTGGTTACCTCTTGCACACCCCTAACTGGGGACCTGGCCTGTAACCCAGGCACGTCTCCTGACTGGGAATCAAATCGGTGACCTTTTGGTCCGTAGGCCAATGCTCAGTCCACTGAGCCACACCAGCTGGGTCTGGAGATCTTTTTATTTTATTTTATTTTTAAAAATATCTTATTTCTTTCTAGAGAGAGGGGAAGGGAGGGAGAAATGGAGAGAAACATCAATGTGTGGTTGCCTCTCATGAGCCCCCAGTGGGGATCTGGCCTGCACCCCAGGCATGTGCCCTGAATAGGAATTGAACCTGCAACCTGTTGGTTTGCAGGCCGGCACTCGATCCACTGAGCCACACCAGCCAGGGTTGGAGATGTTCTTAGAAAGGGAATTTTTGACTTCTGGGGCCTGAGATTCTACATTTCAAACAAGGGAATACTGATGCTACTGGTTTGGGAAGGTTTTTGGTTTTGTTTTTGTTTTAAATGAAAAAAACTTTTGAAATTTTTATATTTTTTAAGTTTTTTGTTAAGATTTTATTTTATTTTAGAGTGGAAGGGAGAGAGAGAGAAACATCAATGTGTAGTCGCCTCTCACACACCGCCTACTGGGGACATGGCCTGTAACCCAGGCATGTTCCCTGACCAGTAACGGAACCAGCCACCTTTTGGTCTGCAGGCCTGTGTTCAACCCACTGAACCACACAAGCCAGGGCTGTAAGCTCATACTTGTTCCAAATAAAATTTTTAAAACTGAGACTCGGGTGTACATGTACCATTTTAGTTTGAGCACAATGGTTGGCACAAAGCAGTGCCAAGATGCTTTGCTCAGATGTTTAAAGAATGCATACACATACTCTGGCTGGTGTAGCTCAATGGATTGAGCGCAGACCTGCAAACCAAAGGGTCATGGGTTCCATTCCCAGTCAAGGGCACATGTCTGGGTTGCTGGCCAGGTTCCCAGTAGGGGGCCTCTGAGAGGCAACCCCACATTGATGTTTACCTCTCTCCTTCCCCTCTCTCTAAAAGTAAAGTCTTTAAAAATAAAGAATACATACAAGTGGATAGACCTCAGGGGCAGAGGGAGATGTAGGATTTATATCTAGGAGAGGGGAATGCCTAGTTTGAGGAAGGTAAGGTTGTGTGTCCCTTGAGAAAAAGCATCCTAATCTTTCCTGAGGGGCATTGATGGGAAGTAGTCAAGGGGTAGTGTGTAGGATTGAATGAAGGTCTGCCGGTAATGTGAATTAAAAAATGATAGAATTTGAAATTGACCTGGCAGGCTGGGTTATTTGAATATTTTAAGTATTCATGACCAAGGGAGAGGGAACTTTCTAGTTCTCCCATAGGGAGAGTTCATTGTACGAACTGTGACCCAGGAGGTAGAAGTGTTATTTTCAGGACTGTGGTGCCGTATCATTCAGGTTTGGTGCACAACCCCTTTCACCTTCGTGGAGCTGACTTATGACTAAGTGGGGGGAAGGGACAGTTTTGGGAATCAACGCTCAATCTCTACCATGGATGACGTGAAGGATCTTAAGCAGTGAACGGAGTCCAGAGAGGCTGGGGTGGCATGAGAAAAAGGTCGCTCTGGGTGAGGGAGGCAGTGAAGATGAAGGGTGGGAATCCAGTGGCAGCGTGGTAAAGGGCGGTCTGGAGATCATGTTATCAAGCCTAGAGAGTCCATGGGTACACTCATTTCTCTGAAATGCGAGTCCCAAGTAGGGCGCGGGAAACCGCGGCTGGGAGAAAACGTGCCTGTCATAAAGTAGAAAAAAAAAACAAAACCCGGCGCCGGAAGTCCCGTGTTTTCCCGCCACGCCGAGGGCGTGACCCCTGACGTCAGGCTACTTTACAAAGTAAAAGATTAGTGGGCTCCGCCCTTACCAAGATGGCGACACTCGTGGGAAGGCAAATCTTAGACTTCGTCGAGACTCCTCCTTCTAGGTGAAGGCGGGACGGCCCTGGAAAGTGAGCCCGCCTCTTCCGCTGTGCCCCCTCCTCTTCCGCTTGCGCCCGCGCGGCGCGATAGCGTCACTCCGGTCGGTCCCCACCTCTCAGGCTCCAGAGTTCTTGAATCGTGTGCGTAGGTAACGGTAGTGACGCGTATTGCTCGGAGGATGGCGGACGCCGGCTTGCGCCGCGTGGTTCCCAGCGATCTGTATCCTCTCGTGCTCGGCTTTCTGCGTGATAACCGGCTCTCGGAGGTGGCCAATAAGTTCGCCAAGGCAACAGGCGCTGTGAGTCCCGGGCTTGGGGCATGAGCCGGGGTGGGCTGACCACAAGGCTCCGGGCCCAGACGTGCTTAGCTTTCCAGGTAGAAAGGTCCGTAGGGTCCGCCAGCCGAGTGTCTGCTGGGCCTTTGTGCCGAGTTCTCGGTGGTGACCACAGAAAGCCTGCAGTCCGCGAGGTCTGACTAGGTAATGCTGATTGAGTCCTGTTGCTTTTTTGCTGGTGGGCAGCGCAGTAGCGGCAGCGTGGCACCCGCGTGGCCCAGATCACGTGGCTGGCGGAGTGCGTTCGGGGAGCACCCAGTCCCATTGAAGGCTTTGGAAGCTCCTGGTTTCTTCTTTTGGCTTTATTTTGGCTGGTGCAAAACGTGACTTGACCTTAACTCTTAATCGAATTTAGTGGAGACTCAAAGATAAGAAAAAACTGCTTTAGAAGGGTGGGGTTTTCATTAGTAACGAAAATGAACGAGAGTAGAGGCAGGGTTCTGCTTTTAGTTATACTGAAGCAGCACTGAGCATCGGAGTCCTACTATGCAGTCATAGCAGTGAGCTTGGATCTTTGACTTGTGGAATCAAATACGTATAGGTTTGGGGCCAAGCTCTGCCATTCATTTAAAAATGGATGACCAGGGCAGCTTGCTTAAACGGAATCTGTTTCTATTTCTGTGGAGATGTCACCATCCACTTTATAGGATTTTTGTGACTTTCAGTAATATGATATGTACCATGTGCCAGTCCTAGTGCCTGGTGGTCAGAAAACGTCAGTGCATAAAAGCTGTTATCATAGTTTTAGTAACTTAGGATATTTTGAAGACATGTGAAATGAAGATGATCAAGAACGGGAAAGGTTTGTAGTCTAAATCTCAAGAAAAGCAGACATGATTGCATGGGCAAATGCCTCGAGAGAAGGTAGAGGGTCTTTGGCAGTCCTGGTCTTTGACTACCAAAATAGATTTTTTTCTTAGAGGCAGAATCGGGGTGCACAAGGAGACAATCAGATCAGCCTCAAAAAGGACTTCTTGAGCTGCGGCAGCCTTCCATGTGACCAGATATAACTGCTTTCATGTTGGAACTTTTTGGAATTGACTGCGAGGGAGGCTGCGAAGAATGTTTTCTGCAGTGGGCTGGATGAAATCGCGCATTTCAGAATCAGGATTTTTTTTAAATGTGGCAATAGCTAATCTTTGTGGCAGGCTTAGTAAGGGCCAGATGATTTCTCCAGATGGTAAATAAACCCTTTTTATGCTTTGTCTCTTACCCTCTCAACAACATATGATGTATAGTATTATTATTTCCATCTTACACAGAGGAAAACAGTTTCAGAAAAATTAAGCAATATGCCCATGGTCACCCAGTAGTAACTGGCAAAAGTGAATTTTACATCTCTTCTCATCTAACTCTGAGTGTACTCGTGTGTGTACTGACTGCAATGTCTTGCCATTTTTATTGCACCAGTTAATAACATCAGTGTTGCCCTGGCTTGTGTGGTTTAATGGATTGAGTACTGGCCTGCGAACCAAGGGGTCACAGGTGCGATTCCCAGTCAGAGCACATGCCTGGGTTGCGTTGCGGTTCAGGTCCCCGGGCGTGCGAGAGGCAACCACACATTGATGTTTCTCTCCCTCTCTCCTTCCC
Source organism: Trachops cirrhosus (assembly GCA_028533065.1). Lineage (NCBI taxonomy): Eukaryota > Metazoa > Chordata > Mammalia > Chiroptera > Phyllostomidae > Trachops > Trachops cirrhosus. The sequence goes on from CM052542.1 coordinate 137,692,959, forward strand.
TTCCCTTTTCTTTAAAAATAAATAAATAAAACCTTTTAAAAAACCATATCTATCAGTGTGATTAGTTGCTGGATGAAATTCTGTACTGTATGTATGGCGTAGCTTTTTTACCAGTCTTCTCTTGGAAACTGATTTCCAATGATTTGATATTATAAACCACGTGACAGCAGACACTCTTTAGGATAAATGTTTGTGCCCTTGTTTCATGGGTCAGGATAAATTCCTAGGTAATAACGTAAAAGGAGCACACATTTAAAAAGGCTTTATAAATAGGATTGACAGGTGGGGAACAGATGGTGTCAGAAACTCGGACTAGCCCAAGTTTTTGATATCAGATATTGGAAGATACATAAGTAGAATATTTTTCTTCTAATTTTTACAAGTAGGAGAAGTCATATGAAACTGTAACATTTATATGAACTATCAGAGGTATGAAACAAGTCACTTTTTAATTAAAGAAAATGTTTATTGATTGATTTTGAGAGAGAAACATCAATTTGTTGTTCCGCTTACTTATGCATTCATTGGTTGATCTTGTATGTGCTCTGAGTGGGGATCAAACCTGTAGCCCTTGCATATCAGGATGATGATCTAACCAACTGAGCTACATGGCCAGGGCTAAAAACGGATTCCATTTAACAGGACGGTAACCCAAAGGCTGATCTCCCCTGGAATAAGTAGGATAAAATTTTCTTACCCAGCTCTTTATTTTTTTCTCCGACAGACCCAGCAGGATGCCAATGCCTCTTCCCTCTTGGACATCTATAGCTTCTGGCTCAAGTAAGTCTTCCCTGTACCGCTCTGGCTGTTTTCTTCCCCCAATGGGGCTGGGCTGTGTTTCTGGGTTTGGAAAGGGCCTGATCACCTAGAAGTTAGCCTAAGCTACCTCAGCAGGTCCACCAAGGCTCCAAAACGGAAGTTACAAGCAAATGGGCCGGTGACTCAGAAGGCTAAGAAGGCTTCATCCAGTGACAGCAGTGACGACAGCAGTGAGGAGGAAAAAGCCCAAGGGCCTCCAGCTAAGAAAGCTGGTAAGGCAGGGCAGGAGTTGGGGTTAGCAGTTCCAGGCAAAGAATTTGTAGTTTGCGTATCCTGCGTAGTAGCTGATTCTTAGTGGAGCCTGTGCTTTTGTTCAGCTGTACCTGCCAAGCGTGCCAGTCTGCCTCAGCATCCTGGAAAGGATGCAGCCAAAGCATCAGAGAGTAGCAGCAGTGAAGAATCCAGTGATGAGGAAGAAGAGGACAAAAAGAAAAAGCCTGTCCAGGTTTGCAACTTGGGAAGGAAAAGGGTCACTTAAGGGATCAGAGAGAAGAAACCTAAAATATTGGCTTCTGGCTTGTGCCCTGGTTGGTGGTGGGCAAATGATTATGGGGCAGAAAGTCTGGGAACCTTTCATTTTTTTTTTTTTAAAGATTTTATTTATTTATTTTTAGAGAGGGGAAGGAAGGGAGGAGAGAGAGAGAAACATTAATGTGTGGTTGCCTCTCATGTGGTCCCCACTGGGGACCTGGCCTGCAACCCAGGCATGTGCCCTGACTGGGAATCGAACCTGCGATGCTTTGGTTCGCAGCCCGTGCTCAATCCACTGAGCTACGCCAGCCAGGGCCCAGAAAGTCTGGGAACCTTTCAGAGAAGTGATAGACGTAGGAGGTCTGGAAAGGGCACATGAGGGTGAAGGTAGACTCTGAATCTAGAGGAAATCAATCCACCTGCCTCCCTAGGGGTATTGGGTTTCTCTGGGACACTGTCTAGGACTTCAAGAGTGAGGGAGTATGTTTTGTAGACAGTGTCGGGAGCTCCAGACAGAGATTGGCAGGGACAGGGCCAGTAGATCATGGGGCTGAACTTTTTGTGTCTTACTAAGACTTTGTTGTCTTTTTCATATGCTGCCCTGCTTAGTTTTCCCTTTCCCCCTGAAAAATAAGAGGAGCCTAGGAAATGTTTTACCTTAGGGTGCTCCTGGGTACCCAGAAGCCATTGCTGAGTCTCCTCCTTGTGTGTTTTTTCACAGAAGGGAGTTAAGCCCCAACCCAAGGCAGTCAAAGCTCCCCCTAAGAAGGCTGAGAGCTCTGATTCCGATTCTGACTCAAGCTCAGAGGATGAGGCACCAAAGAACCAGACGCCAAAGACAGCACCTGCAGCAGCTAAAGCTCAAGCTAAAGCCCCAGTGAAGCCAGGTACTCTTTCTTTTGCCAAAAGGCCAGGCCAGGGACCAGCTGGTTCTGGGGATGGGTGTTTAAATTGCTCATTAATCACAAAGGTGAAGAGGTACTGATGAATGTTACATTTTTAAAGAGAAGCTATTAATGAGCAAAAGACTTTATAATTAGGGGCTGGTAACTAGAGAAAAAGTTTGCAGCGAGGCAAAGTGTGTTTTAAAAAACGGTATCAGTTTGTCATTCTTTAGTTGCATTTCATAGACCTTTTATATTCCCACAAACCCTGTTTTACTGTGACCACTTATACCTCTGTTCTTTGTGCTTTTCACTACGTTTTTTCTTTCTGCATCTTCATTCCGTAGTACAAGTGAGAAGATTACCCAGCTCTTTTCTGTAATTTCCTTTTCCTGTAATTTTTTCTGTAATTTTCCCGTGATGAAGGTTAGGTTATGATTTATAGGAGCTTCTCTAGAAGTTGGAGTGAAAGACTTCAAGGACATATTTAAATTATTGGCGTCATACCATTGTAAAAGATAGAGTAGTTCAACTCCTGAAGCGGGCGGGAAAGACGTCCTTTGCCACAGTGAACCACGGCAGTCTCCTTCATGCCTGCTCTGCAGGCCAGAGAATCGACAGCCTCCTAAGTTCTGAGCTAATAGGAAGGAAGTTTTTATGTTCCTTTAATTTCTTGATACTTTACAGTGTTTCTTTTTACACTGTTTCTTTTTTCTTAGGCACACCCTCTCGAGCAGCACCTAAAGTAGCACCTAAAGTAGCTAATGGCAAAGCAGCTAGCAGCAGCAGCAGCAGCAGCAGCAGCAGCAGCAGTGAAGACTCAGAAGAGGAGAAGGCAGCCGCTGTCTCTAAGAAGGTCTGGGCCACAACTTCTCCCAGGGAAGGGGGGACTGGAGGTGGAGGGGGCAGTTTCCGTTTCCTGGTAGGATTGGCTGGGTCAGCATTCTCCTGTGGTAATTGATTTTCTTGTATGGTACAGACTGTACCTAAAAAGCAAGTAGTGGCCAAGGCCCCAGTGAAAGCAGCTGCCACCCCTACCCAAAAGAGTTCCAGCAGTGAGGACTCCTCCAGTGAGGAAGAGGAGGAGGAGGAACAGAAAAAGCCCGTGAAGAAAAAACCAGGTGACTGGACATGGGGGGTCAAGCTGCATGACTGTGACCAGGGCCCACGTGCAGAAGAACCTGTAGTCACCACGTGTAGTCTCTGTAGAGTTGCTCAATGTGAAGGCTGGTGTCTCAGAGGAAAGAGAAAGGCACATTGTGTTTAATAACCTAGACTTGAAAATGACATGTCAGCCCCCCCTGCTAATTCTAACCCACACTCCAGGGATGGGTTGAAGCTCCATTCCAGGAAAAGGAGAGGTATTGAAGAATTTGGGTACATATTTTAAAACTACCACATTCTCCCTTTTAAACAGGCCCCTACAGTTCAGTGCCCCCGCCTTCTGCTCCCCCACCCAAGAAGTCCCTGGGAACCCAAGCTCCCAAGAAAGCTGCAGAGAAGAAGCAGCCTGAGGAGAGCAGTGACGACAGCAGCGATGAGTCTGGTGAGTCGTCACCAGTGGTGAGTGGGGTCTGAGGAGCATGTGAGGAATAAGAAGACAGAAATAAGATACAGATGCTCTGTCCCTCTTCTCACTGAAGCAAGACAGCTAAAGCTCTGTGGACCGTGTATCTTTCTTTTTGTTGCTCCTGGTTGGGTTGGGACTCTGGGGCCAGCCTAATGTGTAGGTTCTCTCCAGATTCAAGCTCTGAAGAAGAAAAGAAACCGCCCGCTAAGGCAGTCACCTCTAAAGCAGCCACTAAACCAGCTCCGGCAAAGAAGGCAGCAGAGAGCTCTTCAGACAGCTCAGGTAAGGCGTGTGGAGGCCCTTAGGGCGGTGGGTGCTCCAAGGGCTCTCCTTAGTCTAATTTGAGGTGCTATTCATTCTGTCCTCTTCTTGCCTAGACTCTGACAGTTCTGAGGATGAAGTTCCTGCCAAGCCAGCTGGTACCACCAAGAGTCCCTCAAGTAAGGCAGCTGCCACTCCCAAGCAGCCTGCAGCTAAACCAGCCACAACTCCCAAGCAGCCTGCAGCCAGTGGCCAGAAGCCTCTGACCAGAAAGGCTGATAGCAGCTCCAGCGAGGAGGAGAGCAGTTCTAGTGAGGAGGAGGAGGAGGAGGAGGAAGAGGAGAAGGTAAAGAAGACTGTGGCCACCACTAAGTCCAAGGTGACAGCCAAAGCAGCTCTGTCTTTGCCTGCCAAACAGACCTCTCAGGGTGGTGGGGAGAGCAGCTCTGATTCAGACAGCTCCAGCAGTGAGGAGGAGGAAGAGGAAGAGAAGACGTCTAAACCCCCAGTTAAAAAGAAGCCACAGAAGACAGCGGGAGCTGTAGCCCCTTCCAAGCCAGCCTCCACAAAGACAGTCAAGGCCGAGGACAGCAGTAGTTCTTCTGATGACTCCAGCAGTGAGGAGGAGGAGGAGGAAGAAGAGAAGCCCAAGGGCAAGGGTACTCCTAGACCACAAGCCCCCAAAACCAGCAGCTCTGTACTGACTGTCCAGAATGGAAAAGCAGGTAGGGACTGCAACAAGGGGAACGATAAGACAAAGGCCGCAGTAGTGGTTTCTAAGCCAGGTCTATATCCAGAGAAGCTGGTCCCTGGGTTTGCCCCTCAAAGTCAGGGTGGGATGCATACTCTTGGGGGATGGGGGAGGGGGAGGAGGCAAAATGACTAGGTTTCAGTTGCAGGCCCTCAGTGTGGCGGCCTGGGCAGAGGAAGAGGAAACTGGTCTCCTGAGTCTGGCTTTTTGTTTTATAGGTTCAGGAAAGAAGCGAAAGCAGAACGAGGCTGCCGGGGAGACAGAGACTCCTCCAGCCAAGAAGATAAAGCCTCAGACCCCCAACACATTTCCAAAAAGGAAGAAAGTAAGTTGTCTTATTTTCCTCTCAGGAGCTAGCCTTTATTATTTATTTATTTTAAAGATTTTATTTCTTTATTTTTAGAGAGGGGTGAGGGAGGGAGAAAGAGAAGGAGAGAGACATTGACACGCAAGGGGAACATCGATTGGTCGCTTCTCCCACGCCCAGAACCGGGGACCTGACCCGCGGCCCAGGCACATACTCGGCCTGGGAATCAAACTGTCTACCCTTCGGCTCACAGTTCAGCTCTCAATCAACTGAGCCACACCAACCAGGGCAGGAGCTAGCCTTTATTTTCTAATATTTTTAAAGGTTAACTTACTTATTTTTAGAGAGATGGGAAGAGAAGGGGAAAGATGGGTGTGTGAGATCCATTTACTGCTTGCCTTTTACACACCCCCAACTGGAGGTGTGCCCTGACTGGGAATTCAACCAGCGACCCCTTGCTTCGCAGGCCAGCATTCAATCCACTGAGCCACATCAGGCAGGGCTATTTTTTAAAATTGTTTTTTAACAGAAAAAAATAAAATTTTAATACAGATGCATGGTGAATTCACATAGGCATGAAAGGGTCAAAGACCGAGGCAACATTGGGCATATAAGACATATTTGGACAAAGGAGAAAGTAGAATGGGGTGTTAGATTTCAGAAGTGATAATGGGGTGCTTTAAAGAGCAGGAAGAAGACTTTGGGATCGTTTTGACAGCACTCTGCCTGGCCTGGCACACGCGCACGTGTGTGTGTGTGTCATGGGAGGGCTTCTCTGTGACCTGGTCTTTAATGTCGTACTTCGTTCTCCTCCAGGCAGAAAAAAGGGCGTCATCCCCCTTCCGAAGGGTCAGGGAGGAGGACATTGAGGTGGATGCTCGGGTGGCAGACAACTCCTTTGATGCCAAGGTGAGGAGAGAGGGCGTCACCCCTTTTCTAAACTTTACTTTTAGAGAGAGGGAGGGAGGGAGAAGGAGGGAGAGAAACATTGATTGGTTGGCTCTCATACATGTTCTCAACCGGGGATTGAACCTGCAACCCAGGCATATGCCCTGACCTGGAATCAAACTGGCGACCTTCCGATTTGAGGAAAGATGCCCGACCAGCTGAGCCACACCAGTCAGGGCGAGTTCTCCATTCTTCAGTGAGGAGGTAGGGCAGGGGGTGGGGGACAGTTTTGCTTTAGACTAGTAGGAAGTTCTCTGGGGTTAGGCCTTGAGTAGGGAGAGCAACGTAATAGGGCCCTGGTGTCCTTCTCTGTGTGAAGCACCTCTCTCTCCTCACCAGCGAGGTGCAGCTGGAGACTGGGGGGAACGAGCCAATCAGGTCCTGAAGTTCACCAAAGGCAAATCCTTCCGGCATGAGAAGACCAAGAAGAAGCGGGGCAGCTACAGGGGAGGCTCCATCTCTGTCCAGGTTAATTCAATTAAGTTTGACAGCGAGTGACCCAGGGCCATCCTAGCGGAGCAGGGTGATGATCCGAGACTACTGACTTTCCCCGACGGACCCGGGAGCTCTCGGCTCTGTTAGGGGGTATCGATGAGGACAGGGGTCTATAGTCGGTCCGAGGACTGCATCGGAACATCCTCCCTGGTCCTTTTCTATGTCGTAGTTTTGTACAGATTTGGTTTTGAGTGTTGAGTAGCAAGGACAAGGTAAGGGGTGTGTTCTTTTTTTAAAAAAAAAGTTATTTTAGTTGTCATCCCCTTCTCACTGTTCTGTGGAAGTGCTCGTACTGAGAAATTTGTATATTTTATATTAAATCATTCCCTATTGATTTTTGGTTGTGATTTTCAGAGGTGTGCTCCCACAGATAAAAGCTATTGCCCAAGACATGATAAAGGTCATATGTGTGAACTTCTGTGATCAGAGAAGTCTGCCTACATGAGTGCATATGTATGCATTTCATCCCTCCTACCCATCAGCCCTGGGGAGGGGCAGTTAATGGTTAATGTATATGTCTGTTAAGCATGCACGGTGTAGTTCATCCTCATTCACGGGGTCTAGGACTGAAGTTTTTAGCCAGCGTGAACTTAGCTGCTTTGGGGGATAAAATTCACTGTATTGTTACAGGCAAAATAATGGTGTAATGTGAGTGTCGTGGAGTCAGTCTGAATATTTTGTTTCCTGTTATTTTATTATTACATAATGATATTTGCAATACCTGTCTTTTAATTTGAAAGCATAAACTTTTCATTGTTCAAAGGCTTGTTTTGATTTGACCCTTAATAGTGGTAATCAGGGCTGCATCATCTGATTTTTCTGTTTTAACATTTCAGAGGGGAAAAAATAACAATTTAACCACTCGGTATGTCTGTCTTGGTAGCAGTAGTGACAAAAATTAGTTTCATTAATTCCTACATGGTGAGGAATCACTGATGAAAAAAGCAAAAGAAGAAAAATTAATAATCTCAATCCTCTGTAGGAATTAGGTTACTTCAGTCGGGTGAACTTACAGGGCACCGGTGTGGGTGTGCTAACACTTGAGTAGAGTGGGTACGGGGGAGCATCCGAACAGGATTATTGTGTCTTGTAGTTGGTCGATGGGAGCCACTGACGTGCGCCCTTCAGAGCCGCCACCGCCAGTCGCAGTGGAGGTGATGAGAAAGACCACTGGGCGGAGATGTGACTCCCAGGCTAAGCTGGCCGACCGGAAAGCTGCAGGGCGTGTTGGCCGCGCTCGGTCAGAGCGAGATGGGAAGGCAGAGTCCACAGACTCTGGAGGCTGGGCTGGCCCTGCGGTGGGAAGGCGTGCCCAGTTTCATGGACAAGGTGTAGGTCTTAAAACTAACCTCCCCTTGTTGGATTTCACACTTGTCCAGTAACCTGATGAAAACCTTGTTTTCCATGTAACTGCCTCTAGGAAGGAAATGCACTGTTCATGCTGACCTGGGTATTTCAGTCTGCATGGTAAAAGTTACACATCTTACTATAAAATAATAAAGTGGTTGGTTTATAATGTGTCTTGGGAGTTTTATTGTGAGCCCGAAGCCCTCCCACCTCCTATTCAAGCCAGAACAACTTGGGTGCCAGTTAGAGGACTGGGGTCAGACCTGTGAGTTCGCTGCAGAGCCTTCTGGCCACAGCTCTCTGGCTCTTCTTGGCCACACCTTTGTCTCATGGTGCCTTTTCCAAGTAACAGTCCAGCTGGTGTGGGGGCTAAACTGGGGGTTGGCACAGTGGCCTATGGGCCAGATCCAGCCCATCGCTTGTCTTTGTATTGCTTGGGAGCTAAGAATGGTTTTCACATTTTGGAAGGGCTTTGAAAAAGAATATGACAGACTTCATGTGACCCACAGAGCCTGCGGTATTTACCATCTGGCCCTTTACAGAAAAAGTTGGCTAACCCTTGGTACAAATCGGCGATTTCATGGCACTGGCGGGAAATCAGGATCAACTCGGGGTACCCCTAAAAACACCGGTGTCCAGGGGCCACCCCAGGCTGGTTGAGTCAGACCCTGGTGTTCTCTGGTGGGGCTGAGTGTTAGTGCCCAGGTGATTCTAAAAAGCAAGCAGTGTTGAAACCCACTGATCTAAGAGTATTTGGAAAGAAATGAAATGATCCTTTTTCTTTCTCATGATTCATTTGCTAATAGTGTACTTGTTAAACTTAAATGAGTAAAGTGAAAATTAAATTTCCATCTCTTAGACCCATTGTGGGGGACTTGATTCTTGTGTCTCCTAGAGTTTATATGTACCGTGTGCACCCTCTCGCCTTTACGCAAGCGGGGCGGTTCGCTGTACACGGTGTCTCACAGCTGGGGAGCTCATCTCGTGACCGAACACAGCAGCTATTTGTAGTGGCCGCCTGGTACCTCATTGTGTGGAAACAGTGTGAGTTACTTCAACTAGGACCTTACTGGTACGCATTTGGGTTGCTTTAGCAGTCTGCCCATGTCGTAGATTGCAAATATTTGTTCTTCAGGTCTTTTTGTCGTAATATGGAATATAATATATACCTCTGTTACCTTTTCTTCTTAAATGAATAATTTGTAAGTTTCCTGTTGATGGTTCACAGCCTGCCCTGGCTGAATGGCTCTGTTGGAGCGGCGTCCCAGGCACCAGAGGTGGCGGGTTCACACCGGGGTTGCAGGGTGTGCAGGAAGCAGGCCGCTGATCAAGGTCACTCACTTTGATGTTTGTCTCTTTCTGCCTTTCCCTTCCCCTCTCCAAAATCAGTAAATACATCCTCAGGTGAGGGTTTCAAAAACAATAAAAGCATAAAAAATAAGGCTGTGGCTTATTGTTTTTTCTTTTGCATTTTATAAATACAGCCTTTTCCAGCGTTGTGTTTTTTGTTTCGTTTTTTAACCTAGCAGACTTGCCTTCCCCTTAGGCTTTGCAAATCTGAACCTGCTACATATATACAGTTAAGGTGTTCCGCAGATAAGGCAGTTTAGCAAATTGTCTAAAAGCATTTACTAGCCCTGGCTGGTGTAGCTTAGTGGATTGAGTGCGGGCCTGTGAACCCAGAGATCACGGTTCGATTCCCAGTCAGGGCATATGCCTGGGTTGCAGGCCAGTTCCCAGCAGGGAATGCACAGGAAGCAACCATACGTTGATATTTCTCTCCCTCTCTCCTTCCCTTCCACTCTAAAGATAAATAAATAAAATAAATAAAATCTTTAAAAAAAAAAGCATTTACTAGGAAATTACTTAACGTCTGAGTCTACTTTCTCATATTTAAATAAGTGAGAGTATTTTTTCATCTTATCTGTAAAATCTGACTACTCTGGAGGGTTGTGAGGACTGATACCTTACATAAAGCACTTAGCACACAGTTCCTGGCACGTTGTAAGCACTCTGTGACTGCCACTTGCCCAATAAAAGCTTCTGAAATGACTTTCCTTGATGTCCTTGTGATGTGCAACATGCCATTGCAACAGAGGCTCAGGTCGTATCAGAGTTCATCGCTATATCCTGGCAGTGGGTTTTGTTTGTTGCTTTTTTGTCATTTTCATTCATGATGCCAAAGGTTGGTAGACAGAATTGGTTTTATTTCTTAGAAACTACTTTTGTGAGGGATCTGGAATTCCCACCTGTTGCTAATGGGTTCTGGCACTACGACTGAAGTCTGCAAGTTCAGTGAACCCCATACATGATGGCTCATGCCCTCTGCAGTGTACCTCACAGTGACACATGAGGACTGCACCCTTTTTGTAGGCATGTGTTTTGCACGGTTTATTCCCACTGCGAGCCAGCCCTGTTAGGCTGGTACAAACCAAGTCCAGTTTTCTTGACGTCAGCATCCTTGCCATTTTACACCAGATAATTCTTCGTTGTGGAGGACTGTCCTGTGTGTGGGAACAAGTGTAGCAGAATCCCTGGCCTCTTAACTCCTAGATGGCAGTAGCATCCCCCAGTTTGAACAACCCAGAGTGTTGCAGATACTGCCAAATATCCCCTGGAGGCAAAATCGCCCCTCATTGAGAACTGCTGGGGAAATAGCTGAGTAGCAAATGATTTGCTTAGGGTCGATGAAACCTTGACTTAGTGGCACATTGAGACCAGAGCCCACGTCTCCCTACGTTTGAAAATCAGTCTACTTGTATTCTACACTGCCTGTCCTGTACCAGCCATGGAACTCCCAGAGAGCTTGGTGTGTAACATGGGAAGCTGGACGTGGGAACAGTTCTGTGCAGTGTGCTGAGTCCTGTTATCAAGGGCCAGAGTAGCTTGCCAAAGGGGACAAGCAAGAAAAGAGGTGGCTGACCTTGACCCAGGGTTCTGAGGAGAGTAACAGCTTACTAGGTGTGAGGAAGGCATATACCATGCAAAGAAGACTTTTTTCCAGTGGAAGAAGAGGGCTCTTAGGCTGGATCAAGAGGGTGTGTGAAAGGTAGGGGCAACATAATGCTAAGTCTGACTGAAGGTTCGATGACAATGACCTTTGGTACCCAAGTCAGAGGTTAGTACTTTATTTTGTCCCCTTGGGTATTTTAAGGGGTTGATAGTTCAGTGCAATGTTTCTGGTGCTAATACAGCTCCCAGGAAAGCGAAGTTCGTACTGACCACTGAGTTCTCACCCTCTGCTCCCTGCAGAGCCTGCTTAAAAGCAGTCTGCAGTTACTGAAGAGGCCAGCAGGTGGAGCTTTGTCCGCTACAAGGTGCTGGACTAGACTTGAGTTGAAGTCTGACATGTTATTCTAGTTACTTGGAGCAAACTCAGAGAACCTGCCATGAGCTTTTGGATACAAGCCATGAGATGAGTAAGACAAGCCCTCATTTGAGGACCCTTGTTCTGAAGGGTGGACAGAGGAGGCCCTTCTGCTCTCTAGTCCTGGGTATCTGTGAGAGGTCACCTGTCACCTGACAGCCATGGCAGGCGGCCTGGCTTGTAGAGGATGTTCACCATGGCACTTTTCCCTCAGGTTCTACAGGGCACCGGAGTCCCCACCAGGGGGACACACCGCAGTTCCTCACTGCGTAAGTAACCTGCAGCCCGTGTCCTTCCTAGGCCTGGATGCTCAGAGGTCCCAATACTTTTCCCTGCCTTCCCTCTCTCCCCTCCTCTTTCGGCATAATCCCTATTTATGGAGCTCAGGATTGAGGAGAAGAAACGCCAGGCTTCCACCTTGGAAGTGGGTTTGAAGGTGAGGGGAGTACAGAGTATTTCAATAAATTAGCCTGCCGGATACAGAAATGCATATACTCAGCAAATATGAGTGCTTACTCTATGCCAGGCACATAATGTGTGATTTTGTGTGAGAGATGTTGACACAATCATGAATGAATAAAAAAAACAGTCCCAGCAACCAAAGTTCACCTCGTCTAATGAGGGGCAAGGATAGTAATCCTCAGAAATGTGTAAATGTGAAATAAACTTCAGTGCAATGAGGGCAAGGTGCAGAGAACTGTGAGAACAGTAAAGAGCACCTGACCCGTGTGATGGAGGGCTTCCTCACGGATGGGGCGGCCGTGGGATTTATCATCTAAACTGGGACGGTGTGAGAGCTGTTAATAATTAGGCCGAAATGAGCAGGGGGCGATCTGAGACTGTGCCAGGCAAGTCAGGACATGGCCACCGCAGTAATAAAAGCCTTCACCGAGGAAGTGATGTTTCACCTGAAACTTGCCGGTCAGAGTTGCTTAGGTAAAGGTGGTGAGGATGAGCAGGGCGGTGTGTTTTTTTCCAGCTAGAGAGCACAGCACATGCAAAAGCCTTTTGGGGAGAGGGAGCTTGATGGAGACTCCAAGCTGTGACAGAAGGGATGTGAAGCTGATGGGCAGCGTGCAGAGGGGAGCCATGTAGGATAAGGCTGAAGAGGTGGGGAGGGACCAGAGCCTGCAGAGCCTCCGTAAGGCGTGTTTAGGATTTTGGTCTTTATTCTGAAGGCAATGGGAAGAATTGAAGGGTATGCTAGCTTGGGCTGCTATAACAAAAGAGCACAGACCGGGTGGCTTAAGCAACAGAAACTTACTTCTTACAGTTCTGGCAGCTGGGAAGGCCAAGATCAAGATGCAGGCCTACCTGGTTCCTGGTGAGAGCTCTCCACCTGGCTTGCAGGTAGCTTCTTGCTGTATCCTCACATGGCAGGGAGAGAGAGTGCAAGCTCTCTGGTCTCCTTTAATAATGGCACTAATCTCGTCATGGGGGCTCTGCTTCATGACGTCATCTAAACCTAATTACCTCTTCAAACCATCACGTTTTGGGGGATACAAACATTCAGTCCATAACAGTGGGTATATATGCGTGTGCCCTAAATGTTTTTTTATTAGGGAAAATTTCAAATATATACCAAAGGAGAGAGAATAAATAGTATAATAAACCTCCACTTAAGAAATTTTTTTTAGATTTTATTTATTTACTTATTTAACATAATTTTATTTATTTTTAGAGAGAGGGGAAGGGAGGGAGAAAGAGAGGGAGAGAAACATTGAAGTGTGAGAGATATATCAATCAGTTGCCTCTCACATGCCCCCAGTCAGGGAACTAGCCTGCAAGCCAGGCGTGTGCCCTGACTGGGAATTGAATTGGCGACCTTTTGGTTCACAGGCTAGCACTCAGTCCACTGAGTTACAGAAGCCAGGACTAATCCCCTGTTTAAAGAAAAATTTTTAATTGATTTATTTTAGAGAGAGAGAGAGAGAAATATCAGCTTATTGTTCCATTCATCTGTGCATTCATTGGTTGACTCTTGTATGTGCCCTGACCAGGGATTGAACCCACAACCCTGGCATATCAGGACAATACTCTAACCAAATGAGCTACCCAGCCAGGGTTAAACCCCCATCTTCTTATCAAGCTTTTTATCAATCTAGGCTCTAGCTTGTTTCATCTCTAACACCCCAAAGCATACCTTTCCTCACCCACTTCCCATTGAATTGTTTTGAAGTAAAAACAAGATTTTAATTATATCCATAAATAATTTACATTTGGATCTCTAAGGATTAAAGAGTTAAAAACATAAATAATCACAATTGTATTATTGCATCTAAAAGGATTATCAGTACAGTAATCAGTTGAAATTAAATATCCTGTCAGGCTCTGGCCAGTATGGCTCAGTTGGTTAAAGGCTGCGGGTTCGATTCCTAGTCAGGACGCACACCTAGGTCTCAGGTTCGGTCCCGGTCTGGGCATGCACAGTCCCTAGTCTGGGCGTGTACAGGAGGCAACCAATAGGTGAATCTCTCTCACATCAATGTTTCTCTCTCCCCTTTCCTCTCTCCCGAAAAACCAGTGAAAAAATGTCCTCGGGCGAGGATTAAAAAATAAATATCCTGTCAGCATCCCTGAATGGTGTTAAAGGTAAAGGCCAGTGACATGATCAGATCTGCATGTTGAGAAGCCTAATCTGGCTGCTGGGAGAATAGACTGAAAGTATTGGAAGCCATCTGGTTAGTACAATAAACCAGGTGAGAGGTCGTTTTGAATTAAAGTGCTGGTAGGATAGAGAAGATGGAGAGGTGATAGACTTGAGAAATATTTGGGAAATAAATATGACAGAACTTGGTTGGTGAGGTAGGGGTTGGGGAGCAGTGAGGAAGAGTATTAAGAGTGACTTAGACATTCCCAAGAACTGGGTGAACAGTGGTGGCCTTCATGGGGGTGAGGAATTCTGGCCAAGTTTGGCTTGGAATGTTAGGTTGAGGTGATTTTTGAGACACCTGAGTGAAATGCTGAGAAGTCCGTGGAGATTTGTGCTACTGGAGCTGAGTGGAGAGGTCGGGACGAAAGTACCAATGAGGACTCATCAGTGAATGGTCTTCAGACGGCAGCATAGTAAGAAGGACATTGGAGCAGGAGCGTGGGGTCCTGGATTCCAGTTCCTGCCCTGCCTTGGGCCCACAGGCAACTTTGGGCAGCTCACTTTCTCTCCAGAACTGTCAGTGTCCCTATCTGGGGACGTACTCCCAAACTATCCCATAGTCCAACAAATATAAGATGGCCTTTGGCACAGAGAAGCCCTAAAAACTTCACCCTAAAGTTAATTCTTTCACTCCTGCCCTTTCCCAATCGTCTCTGTTTTCCTCTCTTCCTCATCTCCTGAAGCATCCTGAATTTGATATTTATCATTTGCATATTTCTTTATAGTTTTGGTATATGTATCTCCCTAAGGGACATGTCATTTTGTTTTACATAATTTTTATTTTTTAAAAGATTTTATTTATTTATTTTTAAGAGAGAGAGGAAGGGAAGGAAAAAGAGGGGGAGAGAAACATCAGTGTGGGGTTGCTCCTCGCTCACCCCTAACTGGGGACCTGGCTTGCAACCCAGGCATGTGCCCTGACTGGGAATCAAACCAGTAGTCCTTTGGTTCACAGGCCTGCATTCAACCCACTGAGCTACACCAGCCAGGGCCTGTTTTATATAATTTTTAAAGTCTGTGTCTTGCTTATTTTACTGATGTGTAATGGTCCACAGAGTATTTCCATTTCCTCTTTAAAACAAAGTTTTCTTATTAAACTTTGTCTTAATGGGTCTCAAATTTTTGTGACAGATTTTTGGTCAAGTTGTTTCTATTAAAATGTACTGATTTTAAAGACTAATAACTTAAAAACTGCCACACACACACACACACACACACACACAACCCCAAATGGTCCACAAAAACATTCTCCTTTCCTTCTGAAGGTTTTATGATGCACTGTAATCATTAACTGATCTTTTACTATTAAACTTAAATGGCTGACAGAGACTGACTGTTATTCCGCTACTGAGGAAGACTGGAGTGACAGGTACTGGGGATGATACTTGCTTAGCTTTCTGAGGTTTCTGGGCAGATGTGGTGACTTTGCCAGCCCTAGCTGCCTTCTTGTCTATTATGTGTCTCATGTCACAAACAGCAAAACAGCCCAGAGGAGGATAGCCAGAGAAGCTCTTGACACACACGGGCTCGCCAGGAACCATATCAAAGATGGCAACATCACCAGATTTCAAAAATTTGGACCATATTTCAGGTTTTTCCCAGCTCCGCAAACTCGCAAGCAGTGTGAGCTGTGTGACGACTCAGCACAGGTGTGTACCCAGCACTCATTCAGCCTGGAGGGTTCAGGAGAGTCTCCTGAGCCGTGAAGCCAGCCGCTTCCATTGGTGGGTCACCTTTGTTGTTGTCGGCCACTTGGCCATGAAGAATATCTTTGACAGACACATTTTTTTTCCTTTAAGATTTTATTTATTTATTTTTAGAGAGAGGGCAAGAGAGAAAAAAAGAGGGAGAGAAACATCAACATGAGAGACACTGATCAGTTGCCTCTTGTACATGCCTTGGTCAGGGGCCAAACCAGCAACCCAGGCACGTGCCCTCACCAGGCCTCGAACCAGCCTTTTGGTTTGCAGAATGATGCCCAACGAACTGAGCCACACTGGCCAGGACCAAACAAGTTCTTGACATTGAAGCCCACATTGTCCTCAGGAAGAGCTTCACTCAGAACTTCATGGTGCATTTCAAGAGACTCTCCTTCAGTGGTAACACTGACTGGAGCAAAGGTGACCACCACGCTGGGTGTGAGAACACCAGTCTGCATGCAGCTCCCAGGGACAGTACCAGTACCACCAACTTTGTAGACATCGTGGAGGGACAGACGCAGGGGCTTGTCAGTTGGACAAGGTGGTGGCAGGATGCAATCCCGAGCTTTAAGCAGCGGGGTTCCACTGGCATTGCCATCTTCAGGCTGAATTTCCATCCCTTGGACCAAGCCACGTTAGCACTTTTCGCCATTCCAACCAGAACTTGGCACAAAGGCTACTGTGTCGGGGTTGTAGCCAGTTTTCTCAATGTAGGTGCTGACTTCCTTAACCATTTCCTCGTGTCTCTTCTGGCTGTAGGGCGGCCCAGTAGACTACAACAGCTAGTTGTTTATGCCCAGTGTGAACACAAGAAGGGCGTGCTTACTGGTCTGCCCGTTCTTGGGGATGCCTGCCGCAAACTCACCAACACCAGCAACAACAGTCAGGACAGCACAGTCAGCCTGAGAGGTGCCTGTAATCACGTTGTTGCTGAAGTCTCTGCGTCCTGGGGCATCAGTGACGGTCCCACAATACTTGCTGGTCTTGAATTTCCACAGGGAATGGTCAATGGTGATACCATGCTCACACTCAGCTTTCAGCTTATCCAAGACCCAGGCTTACTGGAAGGAGCTGTTTCCCTTCTCAGCAGCCTCCTTCTCGAAAGTTTTGGATGGTTCATTTGTCATTTTACCACATTTATAGATCAGATGGCCAGGAATGGTAAACCTGCTGGAATCTACTTGCCCAATGGCAAAGATATAGATACGAGTCTTTTCCTCTCCCATTTTGGCTTAGGTTTAGCTGTGGGTTTTCACGACATCTGTGCTCTGGTGGCAAATGTGTTGTGAAAAAGGTATTTCCATTTTTCGTTTACTTGTTGATAGGCAGTTGGGTTGTAATGCAGCTCTGAACATTCTTGTAAGTGTCTACTGGTGTACGTATGCAAGAGTTCTCCGAGTTTATGCCCTGGCTGGTGTGGCTCAGTGGACTGAGTGCCAGCCTGCGAACCAAAGGGTTGCTGGTTCGATTCCCCGTCAGGGCGCATGCCTGGGTTGTGGACCAAGTTCCCAAGTAGGGGACGTGTGAGAAGCAATCACATAGGGATGTTTCTCTCCCTCTGTTTCTCCCTCTCTTCCCCTCTAAGAAATAAAATCTTTTTTGAAAAAAAAAAAAAGAGTTCTCCAAGTTTAAATCTAGAAGGGAAAGTGCTCATCATAGAGTAAGTGCATCTTCAATCTTCTAGATAATGCCAGTTTTCCAAAGGTATTTATAATATTTACATCACCACCAGCAGCTCAAGAGAGTTCCCCTTGTTCCACATTCTCCCCAACACTTGGTAAGCCATTAAGTCAAATTTTCCTCCAATCTCTGGGTGTGGAATGGTATCTTATTGTGGCTTTAGCTTGGATTTTCCTAACTACCAATTATTTTGAATGCCTTTTCACATATTTATTGACTATTTGGATTTTCTCTTCTGAAAGTGTCTGCTTAAGTCTTTTGCCCATTTTACTATCAGGTTGTCTGTCTTTCTCATTGACTTGTAGGAGTTCTTTATATCTATTGGATAGAATTCCTTTGTTGGTTTTTGCTGTGTAAAAATTTTCTTCAGTTCTGTGTCTTCCTTTACTTGATTGTGTTTTAAGTTTATTTCTTTTTTTTTTTGAAATTTTATTTATTTATCTTTGGAGAAGAGAAGGAGAAAGATGGGGAGAGAAACATCAATGTGTGGTTGCCTCTTGCATGTCCCCTACTGGGGACCTTGCCACAACCCATGCATGTACCCTGACTGGGAATTGAACCGGCAACCATTTGGATCACAGGGTGTCACTCAATCCACTGAGCTACACCAGCCAGGGCTAAGTTTATTTTTTATTGTAGTTTTCCATTACCATTTATCCCCCTTATATCTTTATTGTATGTTGGGGGAACAAAAATTTACTTTTTATTTAGTCATATATGCCAGATACCTTCCATCTGTCTCCCATATACACTTTCCACCTTTCTCCATCGTCTTTCTGGGGAGGTTGACCTCTAGGAGTTGTTACTGGGCTCTGTGCCTGTGGGCTTCTGGTTGGGTTTGGCCAAGGGGGTGCTCCCGCAGAAAATCAGAAGGAGATGAAGAATGAGAGTAGGTATTTATTTTTCCTAGCTCCAGCCTGCTGTGACTTCAATCCAGGAATTCTCCTCCATAGACTTTTTCCTTCAGGAATCCTGAACTTTCTCCTTAATCTCATTGTTTTTGCTCAAGTCATAACATTGTCCTTATATTCTTCTCTATCCACACCTCCGTAAACAATCTTTCTACAAAGGACCTTTTCTCAGACTACTTCAACTTGAGTGTGTCATACATTATCTGTTGGATATCTCACTCTCACTGACATATTTATTTATTTTATTATTATTTTTTTAGTTTATTCAGTACAGTTTCTATCTCACTGACATATTTATTAAACTTCTCTTTTAAAATTAGTGTTTTTGTGTGTTTAAGAAAATTTTCCTTATCCTGAGGTAATGAAGATATTCTGTGGTATATTCTTAAAGTTTTATTATTTGTTTTTCTTGTTTGTTTTACCCAAACAGGAAAAAAAGTTCACCTGATGTTGATTTTTTTCTATCCTTCTACATTTATGGAGATTGTTTTATGGATCAGCATATGGTCTCTCTTGGTGATTGTTCCATGTGCATTTAAAAAGAACAAGTGTTTTGTTTTAGTGGGTAGAATGTTCTATAAATGTCAACTAGGATAAATCAGTTGATGGCATTCTTCAAGTCTGCTATATCTTTGTTGATTTTTTTTGTTTATTGTTCAGTTACCGAGAGAGAGGCACTGAAGCAACTATGACTGTGGATTTACCTGTGTTTCCTTTCTGTTCTCTGAGCTTTTTCTTCACGTATTTTGAAGTTCTTTTATTGGGTACCTACACACTGAAGATGCTTATGTCTTCTTGATATAACATACCATTATGAAAAATCCCACTTTATCTCTGATAATATTCCTTGTCCTGAAGTCTGTTTTGTCTGATGTTAATATAGACACCCCAGTTTTCTTTTGGTTAGTGTTTGAATAGTATTATCTCTTTCTGTCCTTTTACTTTTCATCCATGTCTTTATATTTAAAGTAGATTTAAAAAAAACAGCATAGTCTTGTATTTTTATCCAGTCTGATGATCTCTGCCTTTTAACTGATGTGCTTAGACCATTAATATTTAAAGTAATTATCAATATAGTTAGGTCAAAATCTGTCACTTTACTATGTGTTTTCTGTTTTTCCAACCTGTTCTGTTTTTCAGCCTTCTTTTTATTATTCATTTTATCTCTTCATTTTACTTTTTAATTAATGTATAATATAAAGACCTTCCATTTTCCCCACCCTATTCTTTGTGTTATTGTTGTCATACATTTCACTTCAACATGTTATAAGATAAAAAATACATTGTTATTATATCTGCTTTAGCCAATTATCTTTACCTTCTTTCACAGCCTTATTGAGGTTTAATTGACATACAATAAACTGCACACATTTTTAGGTGTAAATTTTATGAGGTTTGACAGATGTGTACACTTGTGAAAGCATTACCACAATCACAATGAACATTATCATTTTCTTGTAATTGTTTGTAATCTATCCAGTGATGTACTGGGTCATATCAGATTGTTTCACTTGTCTTGGTTACATACCTAAGAGTGGAATCGCTGGGTCATAAGGTAACTGTTTAAGATAGTGAGGTCCTGTCCTGGTTGGAGTGGCTCAGTGGGTTGAGCACCAACCTGCAAACCGAAGGTTCACCAGTTCAATTTCCAGTCAGGGCACATGCCTGGGTAGCAGGCCAGGTCCCTGGTTGGGAGCATGTGGGAGGCAACCACACACTGATGTTTCTCTCCCTCTCTTACTCCCTCCTTTCCCCTCTCTAAAAAGAAATAAATAAAATCTTTAAAAAAAAACAGTTGACATACAATATTATATTCATTTCAGGTGTATGACAGAATGATTGACATTACATAATTTACAAAGTGATCACCCTGATAACTCTACCACCCATCCCACAGCATGTGTAGTTTGTTCCTTTTTTCTTGTTTCCTCTGGATCGAATGCTTTTCATGATTCCATTTTGTCTCCACTGTTGACATACTGGCTTTACCTTTGTTTCTTTAGTTGTTGTTCTAGAGGTTTTTTTAAACTTTTCTTTTTAAAAAAACCGATTTTATTTATTTATGTTTAGAGGGGAGGGAGAGAGGGAGAGAAACATCAATGTGTGGTTGCCTCTCACATGCCCCCTGCTGGGGACCTGGCCCCCAACCCAGGAGTGTGCTCTGACTGGGGATCGAACTTGCAACCCTTTGGTTCTCAGGCTAGCACTCAATCCACTGAGCCAAACCAGCCGGGGCTGTTCTAGAGTTTATAAAATACATCAATGTATAAAATACATACATTGAATTATCTTTGGACTTTTTGGACTCAAATCAATTGCCTATACATGTACGGGTTTATGTCTGGCTTTCAGTTCTATTCTATGGATGTATATCTCTCCTTATGCCAGTATCATACTGTCTTGATTGCTGTAACTTTATAATATAAAACTTATAATAAGTTTTAAAAGTAGGAAACATTAAAGGGTTTTGAAGAGGAAAATAACATCAAGTTATATTTTTAGAAGGTTACATTGAGGTTCCTCAAAAAGTTAAACATATTATTCCTAGATAATCCAGAAATTTCACTCTTAGGTATATACCCCAAAGAATTGAAAATAGGGACTCAGACAAATACTTGCATGCCAATGCTCATAGCAGCAGTATTCTAGCCAAAAGGTAGAAACAACCAAAGTGGCCATCGGCAGATGAACGTATATGAGTACAGTGGAATATTAGGCACACAAAGGAATGAAGTTCTGATACATTATACAATGTGGATGAACTTTGTAAACATTATGCTATGTCAGAGAAGCCACATACAAACAGATAAATATTGTGCAATTTCACTCATGTGCAATAGGACAGGCTAGGACAGGCTAATGCACTGAGATGAAAAGTAGATTAGAGATTACCAGGGGTTTATCAGTGAGAAGAATACACAATTATTGTTTCATGGGCACAGAGTTTCTGTTTGAGGTTATGAAAAAGATTTGGAAATGTATAGTGGTGATGGTTGCAGAACATTGCAAATGTAATTAATGTCACTGAATTCTACACGTAAAATGGTTAAAATGGCAAATTTATGTTATGTATATTTCATCACAATTTTAGAAAAAAAAGAGCCCTGGCTCAGTGGATTGAGTGCCAGCCTGCAGACTGAAGGGTTGTCGGTTAGATTCCCAGTCAGGGCACATGCCTGGGTTGCGGGTCAGGTCCCCAGTTGAGGGTGTGAGAGAGGCAACCACACATTGATGTTTCTTTCCCTCTCCTTCTTCCTCCCTTCCCCTCTCTCTAAAAATAAATGAATAGAATATAAAAAGAAAAACAAAAAGACTGCTTGGCAGCAGTGAAGAAATCGGACTGTAGGTTAAGGTGACTGCAGTAATTCAGGGGAAAGAGGATGTTCTGTTTAACCCACCCATTGGGAGGTAGTCTATATTTGGAGGTAGTCTATCTTTCTCTATCCTGCCCTGTGTTGACTGAACTCTCTGGCTTCTTCTGGTTGAACTTGGCCAATTTGGAGCACTGGTAAGAGATGGGAGGGTGGGAGGAGGCTGAGATCAGGGAATACCCTGGCTTCCAAAGTGCAGGGCTGCTGTGGCCACTGTATCTCCTGATGAAAGGGCACAGCTCCTGTAAGATGCCCCACTCACAAAGTTCTCTTTGCACTCTAATAACAGTTCCCTCTCCCTGTTCCTGCTAGTGCCCTAGCGGCCACCCCTGGTGCACTCGTATTTCCCCACACTGGTTCATTACTTTAATAATTCCTTTATTAAAGTTCCCTGAAGGTAACTAATTTGAGTGTGCAGTCCGTTTCCTGCCTTAGATGGGGTTGGGTGTAGTAGAGAGAGCAATAGATATATTTGGAGGTAGAGCCTTGAGGTTTTGATAGATTGGATGGTGTGACAGACATGACTGGTATAAGAAAAGTCCTCATAAACTGGGTAAGATAGGACACACAGTCTAAAGGAAAAAAAAACACAAGATTCAGACTCATGCCAACTAATTATAGTCTACCTAAGTATCAAGTTCCAAAGTGGTTGGAACAAGTGACTCAATGTACTAAATCATCTATCACCCTGCCTCGGGGACGGACCTTACTCTTCTCCGAGTTCTCAGGTATGCAGGAGAGAAATGAGAGGGATCAGGAAGGTGGGGTGTCCCAAGGAAGCAGTGAAAGTGGAATTATTGGAAATGATACTAGGAAAAGTGCCTAATAATTTGAGGGAAGTGTCAGGATCCAGACACTGGCTCGCAGTGGCTCAGCCTCCCAATCAGGTGACCTGGAGGTAAATGGGAACAGCAGTTTGTGGAGATATTCAGGGTTCAGGTCTGGTGAAGCAACACCTGTTACATCCTGCACCTGTCCTCTTGCGCTTCTTCCCTCCCTGAAACCACAGGCAGGACACGATGGAGGCGATTTCTCCATCACAGACCCTACACTGTGTATATATCCTCCAACTCTTTTCCCACTTTCCTTCTTTTCTCTGAATACCTTTCTTCCACCCCTTTTCAGCCTCTGAAAGGCACACATAAAACTTATATCCCTGAGAGGTGGCAGAGCATCTGAGATTGAGGTATTACACACTTCAGGATGTCCTGGGTCAGCCAGGAAATCCTTAATGGCCTACCGGGCTTATCTCCCTTCAGTTCAATATGGAGAACTCTGATTAAGGTGTAACTCCCACAACACAATCCTTAGGTCCTGGGCCCCTGGACCAGTTCTCTGCTAGTTGTTTCAGCTCAGCCTTTCAGACCAAGGGCCCCGTGAGTGGGCGTGCCAGTAGCATAACCTCACGTTCTTTCTTATTACTCTTGCTTTCTTTCCGCAAGAAGCACTCATCAACTTAATCTTACTCCTTTACAGGGAGCCTTCAGACATTCACAGCTGCTCGCCAGCTGTGTGATCTCAGACCCATTACTTAACTTCTGTATGCCTCGAGCTGTTGTTCTTTAGCTCTTAGCCAATGCCTGGCACATGGCAAACTCAGTAAAGTTTTGAGTCTAAATTCAGTTTGTTTTGTATACCTGCTTTATTTTATTTTAGTTATTTATTTTTAACTGGGTATTATGTGCACCCAGAAAAAGTTTCCAAAAAGTAAAAAGGCCCACCGCTTCTCCTAACCACCCGATTCAACTCCCCACAGATGGCCCTCTTGCCAGTTCCTTTCTTAGACTCCAAGAGATATTCTGTGCAATTACGGACACAGATGCAAATTATTTTTTCTTTGGACAAATACCAGCCCTATCTTGGAGAGCTTTTCAAATCAGTCCTTACTGAGTTGCCTAATTCTTTTTAATTTTTATTATTTATTTTTAAAGATTTTATTTATTTACTCTTAGAAAAAGGGGAAGGGAGGGGGAAAAAGAGGGATAGGAAGCATCAATGTGTGAGAGAAACATCAAACAGTTGCCTCTCACACATCCCCAACCAGGGACCTGGTGTACAACCCAGGCATGTGCCCTGACTGGGAATTGAACTGGCAACCTTTTGATTCACAAGCTGGTGCTCAGGCCACTGAGCCACGCCAGGCAAGGTGCCTAATTCTTTTTTCTAGATGCCTCCAAATTTATTTATAAGTTTGGTATAATTTTCAGGAAATAAGATTCATTCATTTTCATCCATTTTAATTGTACATTTTAATAAGTTTTGGAAGTTTTATATAGTCGTTAATCATCACCACAGTTAAGATATAAAATGTTTTCATTACCTAAAGATTCCCCCTTTCCCCTCTGCGGCTGTTCTCCTTGCCTAGCACCTAGCTCTCTGCAGTCTTGACCTGCGTTCTGCTACTACGGTTTTGCTTTTTCTAAAGTTTCACACAAATGGCATTGTACAGTATGTTGTCTTTTGTGTTTGACTTCTTTCTCTTAGCATGATGTTTTTGAGATTCATCCATGCTGTCACACATATTAATATCTCATTTCTTTTTAGTGGAGAGTAGTATTACATAATAAAGAAATTTTGAAATCAGTTGCCAGTTGATAGCTATTTGGTGTTCTAGTTTTGTTCTTATTATGAAAAATTCTATTTGCATATGCGTCTTGGTGTGGGCATATATTCACTGGGCATATATTGTTCTTGGGTAAATATATAAGATTGGGATTACAGGGTCATAAGGCAAGTGTATTTTTACTTTGTAAGACACTATCAAACTGTTTCCCAAGTGTCCATACAATTTTGCAATCTCATTTACAATGTATTGGAGTTCTGGTTTGCCTTTTTCTTTTTTAACAGCTGGAGTGTAACTGCTGGACAAAGAGCAATAAAGCAAATGTAACAAATGTTAAATGATGAATCTGAAAAAGAGTGTACAGGTTTTAATTTTACTATTCTTTTAGTTTATCTTTAAATTCTAAAAAAACTCAAAATAAAAAGCTGGGACAAAAACTAAATTGCATAGTATATGAAATTGAACTGATTCTGAAGTTTATCTTCCGGGAAAATTTGCAAGGAGAGCCAAGAAGATATGACAAAGAACTATGAAGAAGAATGGGTCCTACTGTTAGCTTGGGTAGCTAGATACTCATTTTAAAAAGAGAGCAAAGGGAATCAGACATCAAAACTAATAAATTTGGAAACTGAATCAGATAATAAGCCTGTTTTGCTAGGATGTTGCGGCATTCATATGTACCATAGGGAATCGCAGCATTTCCCCACCAAGAGGATTACCTTCCCTCCTTCTCAGGTGTAGAGAGAGAGGACTGGTTTTCCAATCACCCCAGGACACAACTGGTTTGTTTTTCTGCAGATTCCCAGGGCAGGGATAAAACAACAAAAGGCAAATTCCTCTGCTGGATGCATGCCCAGTAGAAGTCAAGATGGCGCAGGGCGAGGTACTTCTACTTTGACACGAGCAGTGGGGACTAAGATGGTGACCCTAAAGTCCTGTCTAGTCTGGGAAAGGGATCAGATTGGATGAGGGACATAGGACCTCAGAAGATCTAGGAAATGGATTGGTTAGGGGGAAGAACCAACAGAACCCAAAAAAGATTGGGAAGTCGGTTAGTTTGAAAGTGAGCCTGGTTCCTCTGGAGCCCAAGACAGTATAACACGAGCTTAACAAAGCCCTCCCTCCACCCTCCACTCACCACCCCCCGCCACCCCGCACCCTGCCATAACACATTTGTACCCTGTTCCTTCAGGCATTCTCTGTCCATAGCAGCCATGTGGCCCTAACAGCCACCTGGGGTTCGGCAGCCATGCAGACTCGGAGCATGGGCCTGTGCACAGCACCAGCCGGAGCACAGCTGGGAACAGATTCAGCTAGCTGGGTGGGGACAGATATGGACCAGCTTCAGCATGGCACAGAATTTTTGGGTACTGTCATTGATACTGGGCCTGCTGAAGACAAGGCTGAAAGTGTTCCATGGCAGGTGTGAGACACTGAAGCTGAATCCAGGACAGTCCTTTGTATTTGCTCCAGCTTCTTCAACATACCTACCACTAAGCTTTACCCTCCCACATGTGGGTCCCTGGAATGCTTCCCTTACGATTCCTTGAAAGGGCCTCATTTTCACCTGCAACACTACTAGATAGCAAAATTACCTCTAAAGCTATAGTAATTTAAACCTATCTTACTGTCACACACAAAACCCTCCCAGAAAAATTATATAGAGAATCTAGAAAAAGGTTCACGAGGATATGGATATTTAGTTTACAATAAAGTGACATTTTAAAATTAGAATGAGTTGGCCTTTAGGTCAAGACGGCAGCATAGATAAATGTGGTACCCATAGCCACAACTAAATTACAACTGAGTTAGCCCTGGCTGGTGTGGCTCCGTGGATTGAATGCTGCCCTGTGAACCAAAGGGGCGCCAGTTCGATTCCAGGCACACGTCTGAGTTGCGGGCCACGTCCCCAGTGGGGGTGCACATGAGAGGCAGCCACACATTGATGTTTCTCTCCCTCTCTTTCTACCTCCCTTCCCCTCTCTCTAAAAATAAGTAAATAAAATCTTTTTAAAAAGTTTTTTTTTTTTAAAAAGGAACAAGCACTTAAGAAAAATTTACAACTAAACTATAGAACAACCATCATTTAGAACCACCTGAAATCTAGCTAAACAGAAGTCCTACAACTAAGGGTATGAAGAAGCCACGTTGATATTGATAGGAGGGGCAGAAACACAGAACAGCCTGGCCCAACACCCATGTGTAGTGGGCAAAAATCAGGAAGGATATCTCACCTGTCGAGGTCCCCCAGGAGGAGTGAGGGGTCCCAGACCCACACCAGGCCCCCTGCCCAGGGTTCCAGTGCAAGGAAGAGAAGTCCCCATAACATCTGACTATAAAAACCAGCAGGGATTGTGGCTGAGTGAGGCTGAGGGCTCTTGGAGTCCCCAACATTTCTCTTTAAGGGCCCATACACAGACTTACTTGAACTTACTTGCTTTGAGCTCCAGAGCTGGGGCAGCAGCTTGAAGGGCACGAGGGACATACAGGAAGGAACTGAACTGCATCAGGGCAAGATCTGGAGGGGGTGCTTTCTCCCAGACAGAAGTGCTGGTTGAAGCCATTGTTCCATTCCTAAGCCCTTTCTCACCCACAGAGCCAGCAGACAGGCACCATAACTGAGTCTTCATCAACCTGGCTAGCACTGTTCACTCTGTCCTGGTGATTCCTTGAGACCCTGCCCCACCCAGCTTGCTGGCCCAGTCAAGCTATTTCCGGTGGCTTTTCCATGCAAATGGCCTTCCTTGGCTTATGCTTCAGATTTCCCTAAAATCTCTCAAATGAACAGCATCTGGCCTCAGTGTACCTTCTACCTCTCGCTAAGTGACCCCAGGCCCAGTACTAGCAGCATCTGGCCTTGGCTCACAGCTTAGCCTCTCCTGGGCAACTCCAGACCCAGCACAAGTAGCAGCCACCTGCAGTTTGTTTTGCAGTTCATGCCAGATGGCCCAGAGCAGAACACAGGCAGCGGCTGACCACGGTCTGTACCTCCTAGGAGGCTCCAGAGCCAGTGAACCCATGGGCAGCTTCAGACCACATTGAAGCACCACCGAACCACCTCCACAAGTCACACACTCAAGGGGTGGGCTCAGCAGGCACCAGAGCACCACTGAGTAAGTCCTGCTCTGTGGGGTGGGCCCCTGCACAGCTGATCCTCCATGATAGTTGCAGCCAGTCTTTGCCGCTGATCACCCTGAAAGTAAATCCCTCCCACTGATGTGCCAACAACAATGAAGACTCACCTACAACAGCAGGGTGTACACAACCCACAGGGGTGGGGGGAAGGGCACACCTTAAGTGCCCAGCTCTGGTGAATGGGAGGCTGTGCCACTGAACCCTACAGAACGCCTGCTACATTAGGCCACTCTACCAAGCCCAGGATATGTAGCAGCTCTGCCTAATACGTGGAAACAAACACAGGGAGGCTACCAAAATGAGGAGTCAATGAAACATGTCCCAAGTGAAGGAACAGATCAAAACTGAAGAAAAATAGCTAAAAAATAGAGACAAGCAATCTACTAGATGCAGAATTCAAAACACTGGTTGTAAGGATGCTCAATGAACTTAGGGGAAGAGTAGAAGAACTTAGTAAGAACTTCAACAAAGGGATAGGAGACAGGCCCTAGCTGGTGTAGTTCAGTGGATTGAGTGTGGGCTGTGAATCAAACGGTTGCGGATCCAATTCCCAGTCTTGGGCACATGCCTGGGTTGCAGGCCAGGTCCCCACTGGGGCTCACGTGAGAGGCAACCACACATTGATATTTCTCTCCCTCCCTTCCCCTCTCTCTAAAAATAAATAAATAAAATATTTTTTTAATTATTAAGAAAAGAGATAGGAAACAAAAACTAAACTAGAAAACACACACAAAAAAACCCAGTCAGAAATGAAGACTACTTTACCTGAAATCAAGAATACAGCCCTGGCTGGTGTGGCTCAGTGGGCTGGAGCTCCTATGGTGATTCCATAAACCAAATGGTGTTGGGTTTGGTTCCCCGTCAGGGCACATACACAGGTTGTGGACTCAGTTCCAGTCGGGGCGTGTACAGGAAGTCAACCAATTGATATTTCTCTCTCACATTGATCTCTCTCTCTCTCCTCTCCTCTCTCTCTTTCTTCCTCCCATGCCTTCCTCTCTCTCCAAAAAAATTTTTTAAAAGATGCATTACAGGGAATCAACAGAGGAGTAAGTGAAGCAGAGGATCAAGTCAGAGATTTGAAAGAGAAGATAGCAGAAAACACCCAATCAGAATAGCAAAGAAAAAAGAAAGCATCAAAAAAACTGAGGATGGTATAAGGAGTTTCTGGGACAACTTCAAGTGTACCAACATTTGCATCATGGGGGTGTCAGAAGAAGAAGAGAGGGAGCAAGGAATTGAAAATCTATGTGTGATTGATTTGGAGTTCCAGCAAAAATGGAGGCGTAGGTAGAAATACTTCGCTTCCTCGCACAACCAAAAGAAGGATAATAACCAATTTAAAAACAATAAACAACCAGAAGTGCCAGAAAATCAAACTGCATGGAACTCTGACAACCAAGGAGTTAAAGAAACATTCATCCAGACTGGTAGGAGGGGCGGAGATGGGCGACCTGGAGGAGAGAACCTGTGGTAAGGCAGCAGACCACCACGCTGGATGAGGCGGTGCTGGCCGATCAGGAAACTAAAGACTCAAAACCTCTGGCTGTAAAATCCTGTGAGGATCCTGGAAGTAAAGCTCATGAGCGTGTGTGGGCCCCTCGAGACTGGTGCTAGGCCACAGGGTGCACGGACTGCTCCAGCTCCCGGGTGAACTGCTGATCCACCTGAGGTTGCAGACTGGTCTGCAGGTGGGTAAGTGACCTCTGTGCTGTCTCAGCAGTTTCCTACTGAAGACTGGAGCCCTCAGCTCCCCAGACTGGAGTGCTCAGACCAGACTCAAGACTGGTCTGCAGCCTCTACTGCTCAGTACAGTGAATGGGTAGGAACAACTACTGAGTGGCCTTATGAGAGAAGGTGGGGAGAGAGAGTAAAAGAAACATCAATTTGGTGTTCCTGTATTTATGCATTCATTGGTTGATTCTTGTATGTGCCTAAACTGGTGATCGAATCTGCAACCTTGGCATATTGGGACGATGCTCTAACCAACTGAGCTACCCGGCCAAGGCCTCTTCCACAAACTCTTAAACAAAATGGAAATAAGGGTGATGAAAAATGAAGAGTTTTTTTAAAAAAAAGACTGTGGCTAGACCACACAGAGTGTAGGAATTTTTAATTACTGTTTATGTATTCCTACTAGTTCCTGGCTGCAATGGCTTCTGCTCCCTATAAGCTGTGATCTTCTGTATTTGCCTGTCTTTTCAGTTTTTGGGACAGTGGTTTTTTTTTTTTTTTTTTTTTTTTTT
>CM052542.1:137722937-137790932 GCA_028533065.1 Trachops cirrhosus
CCTTGGTTGTCCGACTTCCATAAACTTCAATTTTCTGTCAGTTCTGGTTGTTATTTTGTTTCTATATCTTTGTTGTCCCTATCTTGGTTGTGCGAGGAGGCACAGTGCGTCTACCTATGCCTCCATCTTGGCCGGAAGTCTAGGGGACAGTGGTTTACCCTAACAAGATTTACTTAAAAATAATTACATAGTGCCCTGGCTGGTGTAGCTCAGTGGATTGAGCGCAGCCTGTGAGCCCAAGGGTTGCTGGTTTGATTCCCGGTCAGGGCACATGCCTGGGTTGCGGGCCAGGTCCCCAGTGGAGGCCACGTGAGAGGCAACCACACACTGATGTTTCTCTCCCTCTCTTTCCCCTTCCCTTCCCCTCTGTCTAAAAATAAATAAACAAAATCTTTAAAAAAAAACCCTGTTAATTAAAAAAATAATTACATAGAAATCTAGAAAGAAATATTTGCAAATATAATGGTTACCACATTTGAAGTGATTTTTGTCTTTTAGCATTTTCAAAACTTTCTACCTTGAAAGTCAGAAAAAAATCACAAACTTTTCGTTGAGTAATAGGAACATGGTACATCATACAGTGAAATAGTATACAGCTATCCAAAATGATAAGGAAACTCTAGATGTACTAAGTGGTACCTCCTCAAGACATATTTAAAAAGGAACTATAAAACAATATGAAAACGTGCTACCCATTGTCCTGGTACACCAAAGCCACACATATAAGAATCAACCAGTGAATGCATAAATAAGTGGAACAGCAAATTGGTATTTCCCTCCCCACTTTCTTCCTCTCTCTCTCTAAAATCAATCAATTTAAAAAAATGTATCTTGGAAGAAAATTTTTAAAATTCTGTAAATTATTTTCTATGTCTCACCTACCACATCAAATGATTTCACATTTTAGTGTTTCTTTTCAACTTTAAACTTTAGAGACATCATCACTTTTAGATAACTGAAATAATGGGATAGGTATGGTTTTCAATACTGTTTTCCTTTTACATTTTACAAACATGGTTTCTTGTCTCGTTTTTTAAAAGTACATTTTATTGATTATGCTATCACAGTTGTCCCATTTTTTCCCCTTTTAGTCCCCTCTCTCCTGCACTACCCCCTTCCACCAGCACTCCCCACCCCCTTAGTTCATGCCCATGGGTCATACATATGAGTTCTTTGGCTTCTCCATTTCCTATACTATTCTTAACCTCCCCCTGTCTATTTTGTACCTACCGTTTATGCTTCTTATTCCTTGTACCTTTTCCCCCATTCTCCTCTCTTCCCCTCCCTGCTGATAACCCTCCCTGTGAACTCCATTTCTGTGATTCTGTTCCTGTCCTAGTTGTTTGCTTAGTATGTATTTGTATTTGGGTTTTTCTTTAGGTTCATTTGTTGATATTTGTGAGTTTGTTGTCATTTTACTGTTCATAGGTTTTTATCTTCTTTTTCTTAGATAAGTTCCTTTAACATTTCATATAAGGGCTTGGTGATGACAAACTTTTTTAACTTGACCTTATCTGGGAAGCACTGTATCTGCCCTTCCATTCTAAATGAAAGCTTTGCTGGAGAGAGTAATCTTGGATGTAGGTCTTTGTCTTCAAGGACTTGGAATACTTCTTTCCAGCTCCTTCTTGCCTGTATGGTTTCTTTTGAGAAATCAGCTTATAGTCTTATGGGAACTCCTTCGTAGGTAACTGTCTCCTTTCCTGTTGCTGCCTTTCAGATTCTCTCTTTATCTTTAATCTTGGGTAACTTTAAAGTTGTCCCAGAGGTTCCTAAGCCTCTTCTCATTTTTAAAAAATTCTTGTTTCTTGATTCTGTTCTGGTTGGATGTTTATTTCTTCCTTCTGCTCCAAATCGTTGATTTGAGCCCAGGTTTCCTGCCCTTCACTGTTGGTTCCCTGTACATTTTTCTTTATTTCACTTTGCATAGTCTTCACTTTTTTCTCTATTTTGCGACTATACTCAACCATTTCTGTGAGCTTCCTGATTACCAGTGTTTTGAATTTTGCATCTGATAGGCTGGCTATCTCTTTGTTGCTTAGTTCTTTTTCTGGAGTTTTGATCTGTTTTTCCATTCGGGCCATATTTCTTTGTCTTGGTACACCTGTTATGTTGTAAGGGGTGGAGCCTCAGGTATTTACCAGGGCGTGGCTACCCACATTGCTGCATTTTGGTGCTGTCTGTGGGAGAGGGGGTCAGAGAGGGAACAATGCCACTTGTTCAGCTCTCGGCTTTCAGTCACTCTCCTGCTACCCACAAGCAAATTGGTCCCTTCTGTTGCTGATTCCTGGGTGGGTGGTTTTGTGTACATTCTAGGACCCTGTGGGTCTCCCCAGTGAACTCTCCAGTTAGGCTGGGAGTTTCTCCCACTGCCTCAATCACCATAGGTTTTTACAGCCAAAGGTTTTGAGGCTTTATATCCCCACACTGGAACCCTGAGTTGTCTGGTCTGTCTTGCTCCCCAGTTGTTCCTCCTGGTTTATCAGCACACGAGTATGGGACTGCCAGCAGTCACCTCACCCACCTGGTCCTCTCTGCTCCAGCTGCCTGTCTCCACCCCTCCTACTGGTCTGTATAAATGTTTCTTCAACTCCTTGGTTGTCAGACTTCCATACGGTTCAATTTTCTGGCAGTTCTGGTTCTTTTTGGTTTTAAACTTGTTGTTGTCCTTCTTTTTGTTGTGCAAGGAGGCAATGTGTATCTACCTATGCCTCCATCTTGGCCAGAAGTCCAGTTTCATGTTTCTTTATGTTATGGTATCTGCAAACTGTTTTGTAATATTAATATCTAATAATTTAATCATTTATTGGTGGGTTTCTGTTAAGCCCTACTGACTTAAATATTTGAGTACATACAGATTTCCTTTTTCTTTTGGCCAGTTCACTGAGTTTTAAATTCCTAGGTGAGACACTGGGTCAAAGGATATCAGTTGGTTCTTGCTAGGTGTTACTTAAGTGTGCTTCTTGAAGAATTATGTCAGTTTGTCTGGCCATTAGCCAGGTGTGAATGTATCTGTTGCCCAAAGCTTTGACCAGCCAGCATTGGGTATTTAATTTTTACACAGTTTAATAGCTGTTAATTGGGACCATACTATACATAGTCTTTAATTAGCATTTCCCTAATTACTAAGGAAGTTGAGTCTCTTAAAAACATATATGTTTAGTGTTTGCATTTCCTCTTAGGTGCCCATTCAGTTCAAATCAAGGCATATTTTGAGTGCCCACTATGTGCCGAGTGCTGTGTGCTTTTCTCTATGATGAGTGGCCCAACAAAAATGACCATTTGGGGATACGGTCGGGAGCCAGAATAATATAGAAAATAAATGATGGAGTGTATTCACTCGTCATTGTGTTGGTAGAAGCACAACATTTGCAGGCAGAATGGGCAAAATCCAGTGGGTAGAAGACAAGGTAGGAAGGGATTGGTCCTGTCTGAAACAGTAGGCTTTTGCAGGGCAAGTGACTTCAAGCAGGGGCTGAACAATGGGTAAGGTTTGTCCAGGTGAGAAAAAAATGTCTGGGGAGAGGGAATAATTTGGGGAGGGAAAAAAGGGGTTGAAAAACCTAAAAATATAGTACTCGTTTTATGGAATTGTGACTGTCCTGTTACAGTGAAGATGTGGGATCCTGAGGCTGAGGGATGATGAATAATGCAGGGCTTACTTCAGGAACCTGACTTTTGTCCTGAAGGTTTTCTGTTGTT
Source organism: Trachops cirrhosus (assembly GCA_028533065.1). Classification (NCBI taxonomy): domain Eukaryota; kingdom Metazoa; phylum Chordata; class Mammalia; order Chiroptera; family Phyllostomidae; genus Trachops; species Trachops cirrhosus. The sequence goes on from CM052542.1 coordinate 137,726,640, forward strand.
GTTGTTGTTGTTGTTGTTAAAGAGGAGTGACATGAGCCCTGACTGGTGTGGCTCAGTGCACTGGGCATCGTCCTGAAAACCGAAAGGTCACAGTTGGATTCCTAGTCAGGGCACATGCCTGGGTTGCGGGCCAGGTCCCCAGTTGGGGTTGGGGGTGTGCGAGATCCATGTTTCTCTCTCACATTGATGTTTCTCTCCCTCTCTTTCTCCCTCCCTTCCCTTCTCTCTAAAAATTAGTAAGTAAAATATTTTTTTAAAAAGAATGAAATGAGCTAATGTAGGTTTTAGAAAGACCTTTCTGGCAGCTAATGAGAGGTAGATCTGGGGACACTGGTGTTTATAAGATGAGCTTAACTGTGTCCTTAACCATTTACCAAAGGTTAGAGAGATAGGACTAAACATAAGTTTGTTACATAGTATGCACATTAACTCTTTATATGTCCTACTTCGAACTATATTCCATGCCCTGGTTGGGTATCTCAGTTGGTTAGAGTGGCCCAATATGTCAAAGTTGCAGGTTCGATCCCTGGTCAGGGCACATACAAGAACTAACCAATAAATGCAGAAATACGTGGAACAGCAAATCGATATTTGTCTTGCACACACAAATCAATAAATAAAAACTAAAAATATGTATCCCCATTTCATGGCTTTTAAAAAATGTTTAAATTGAGGGAAAGCATACATAACATTTACTATCACAACTGTTTCTAAGTGTACAATTCGTTGGCGTTAAGTAAACTCCCATTGTTGTGAGACCAGTCACCACATCATGGCTCTTCTTTTTAGTTAATTTAGTTGAGTTTTATTAAACAGAAGTTGATATTTGTACAAATTCACTTTTTGGGTAATAATTGCTATTGTTTGCTTAACACTTTATGTTGCATAATGCTCTTTATTTTATTTTATTTTTAATTTTTTTAATTCTCACCCTATGCATGCTTATTGATTTTAGAGAGAGGGAAAGGAAGGTAAAAGGCAGGAAGAGAAACACCAATGTGAGAGAGAAACATTGATCAGATGCCAAACTTGCAACCTAAGCGTGTGCTCTGACAGGTAATCGAACCTTTAACCTTTCAGTTTACAGGATGAAGCTCCAACCAAATGAGCCACACCAGCCAGGGCTGTTCTTTAATATATATGATCTTCTTTGATCTTCATAAATGTGCCTCTGAGGTGGATATTATCCCCATTTTACAGATGAGAAAGCTGAGGCCAAGAGATAATACTCTGTGTTATCTTGTGGAAACAAAGAGCATTACTCAGATTTATAGGCTGAGGATTTCATCCATTCAGTCACTCATAAAGCAAATAGTACTGGAATACTTACTATATGCCCAGTGTAAGGATGATGTTGAGCAAAGTAGACATAATTGTTTGCATTTATGGAGCTCAAGGACTAGTGGGGGAAACAGGCATCAGTCAAGAAATTATAAAAGTAATGAAGCAATAATAAACTCTTATTGAAGAAAAAAATACCATGTATGAGAACAATATCTATATGACAGAGGTACCAGACCAAGCCTCACCATTAAACTTCACAAGAAATGACAATGTAAAATGTCTTCATTTGAGGGAAACTCAGGACTGAGTATACATATTCTACATGCATTTGTAAACCTTCCAAAAATGATTCACCTTGACATTTCTGTGTCTAGTCCACAATATACCTTCTTTTTTTAATTTTTAATTTTATTTTTTTAAAGATTTTATTTATTTATTTTTAGAGAGAAGGAAAGGGAGGGAGAAAGAGACCAAGAGAAACATCAATGTGTGGTTGCCTCTCACACACCCCCAACTGGTGACCTGGCCCGGAACCCAGGCATGTGCCCTGACTGGAAATTGAACTGGTGAACCTTTGGTTTGCAGGTTGGCGCTCAACCCACTGAGCCACACTAGCCAGGGCAAGATTTTACTTATTTATTTTTAGAGAGAGGGGAAGGAATGGAGAAAGAGAGGAAGAGAAACATTGATGTGAGAGAGAAACGTTGATCGGTTGCCTCTTGCACATGCCTTGACCGGGGACTGGGCCCACAACCCAGGCATGTGCTCTGATGGGGAATTGAACCAGGGACTTTTTGCTTAACAGGACCATGCCCAACCAACTGAGCCACACCGGTCAGGGCCACAGTATACATTCATTGACATTATTTAACTTGTATACTGACCTCAGCCTTGTGAGGTAGGCAGGCAAGTATGACTATCTACATTTTACTGAAATGACAGTGTCAGAGAGAGGTTAGGAAACTTGCCTAAAATCACATGACTACTTAATGGTGGAGCTGGGATTTGCATCCATGTCTTGTAATGCCTCAATGGTATTATTCTTTTAATATTCATTATTCTGTTCATTCATCCATCAAACGTGCTGATCACCTTCTGAGTGTCAAGATATGTATGGAGCAGTCAAGAGCTACTGAAGGTTTTAAGCAGGAAAGTAGCATGATCCACTTTTAAAGAAATTGTATTTTCTTTTTTTAGAAAGGACTTTATATATTTATTTTTAGAGAGAGAGGAAGGGAGGGAGAGAAACATCAATGTGTGGTTGCCTCTTGCACACACCCAACTGGAAACCCGGTGGGCACCCAGGCTTGTGTCCTGAGAACTGAGACCCAACCCTTTGGTTCCCAGGTCGGCACTCAATCCACTGAGCCACACCAACCAGGTCAGAAAGTGGTGGTTTGAAAAGTGTGGTCTGGCCCCTGGCCGGCGTGGCTCAGTTGGTTGGAATGTTATCCCATAGCTGAAAGCTTATAGGTTTGATTTCCGGTCAGGGCAAATACTAAGGTCGTGGTTCGATCCCTCGTCCCAGCACATACAATCTGGGAGCGTAAGGGAGGCAACCGATCAATGCTCCTCTTTCACATTGATGTTTCTCTCTCTTCCTTCTCTCTCTAAAAGAAGCAATGAAAAAATGTCCTCAGGAAAAATGAATAAAGGTATGGTCTGGGACCAACTACTGGGTCAGAATCTCTGGGGTTGGGGCTCAGGAATCTCACAATTAGTCAGGTGTGGGAATTCTTGTCTGGTTCTAATGCAATAAAGAGAGAGAAGAACTGTATTAGAGAAGGAGGTGATGCAACCAGTTAACACGACTAAGGTAGTAGCTATAGTAACCAGGTGAAAGGTGATGAGATACAAAGGAATAAACTTGAGAGTCATTTAAATAGCATGGGCAGGACTTCCCACTTGACCCTTCCCTGGACAGTGGCTGAGGTCAAGGAAGTGGAGCTGGGATTCCTATCTGGGTCCTCTGGCTCCAGAGCCTCTAGGCTTTACTGCATATAGCTGTTTATAGCCACATCTTGATTGTAAACACTGTATATTTAGTTATCTTAGCACCTGTTTTACAAATCTTCATCTTATTGAAAACTGTCATTGGGCCCTGGCTGGTGTGGCTCAGTAGACTGAGCACTGGCCTGAGAACCAAAGGGTTCCCTGTTGGATTCCCAGTCAAGGGCACATGCGTGGGTTGCCGGCCCGGTTCCCAGTAGGGGGCGCACAAGAGGCAACCACATAGTGGTGTTTCTTTCTCTTCCTCCCTTTCCCTCTCTAAAAATAAATAAATAAACTGCTTTTTAAAAAAGGAAAAAGAAAACTGCCATGAAGTCTTGTAGTTCTTCCTTACTTTCATAAAACCTAGGAGAGAAATAAGCAACAGACAAGTAAGGCCTTGAAAGTTTAAAAATACTTATTTCTTTGGGGCTGAGTACACAGGCAAGGAAAAAGTAGGTTTGATTAGACAAGCACAGACTGAGGGAAAGAGAAGATCACTGCGCCCCTTAGGAGCACCGTAGGACGCCATCAGGAAACCTTAAGACAATAATTCCAGAAGTCCAGGAGGTGACCCCATTTTCTCCCCAGGGTTATTACTGGGTGTCAGGCTGGAGCAGTTCAGGAATTCAGGAACTCGTAAAGAAACCACAGCAGCCTCAACAACCACCTTCCCAAACATCAACACCAATAACCTCAACAATAAAATTCATTAAAATCCATTTCCCTCCCACCCACAATCACAGACTTGAAGGAAGCAGATGAGACCATAGGAGCTCTTTGCTGCTACTTCCCCAGCATGATTCATCCTCAACCCGGGCCTCGGTTTTCCAGGGTTTCAAGGAAGTGGCGGGATTGGGAGCGGGGGTGGGGGGAGGGGTTTAGGAGGACTTACATCCCTATTTCTGGGTCAGGGCACGAAGGGCTGAGGACACCTCCACTCTCTCCTTACTGCCAAGTAGGTCAGGATTAAAACAAACTGAAGCAAAAGTTGAGGTTGACCATTCCAAGAAAAGATAGCATGTCCAGGTACCTGGAAAGGCCATACGGGTTAAGCCAAGCAAGTGAGAATGGAGATGGGGGAGAAAAAGATGGGAAAGGGCGTGGCGAGGGTCTAGGACCCGCGCGTGTGTTGTGTGTGTCAGGGTGTGTGTGTGTGTGTGTGTGTGTGTGTGTGTAAGGATGACCAATCAGAGAGCGAACTGCGACGGGACAGAGGCGTGTCTTGGTCGAGATTGGATAACGGCCAGGCTCTGGGAGGTGGCCGCGCACAGCCTAGACCCGCAGCTTTGTAATTCCGCGTTATATATCACAGTGGCGGCTGCGGTGGAATGGGGTCAGACTGCAGTGCACGTCCCTGAATCGTACGCTCCTCGGCTTGTTGCGGAGTTCCTTGGGTCCTGGGTCCATTCTGTCCCACCCCAAGGTTCCCTGCATCCTGGGCCCCCCAACCTTTCGCCCGGTTCGCCAAGCTCCTGACCTTAACGTCTGCAGAACGAAATAGGCACAGTCATGAATGTTTCAGAGGAAACAGAGGAGCTGCTCCAGCCCTACAGCTTCGAGATGTTACAGGACATACGCCCGTTTTTGGAGCAGTACTGGTGAGACCGCGGGAAGGGCCATGCCAGGGGCCTGATCCTGATCACTGCCGTTTGGGGCGGGGGCGGGGGGAGACATTTCCCGCAATGATTTCCTTCAAAAGCAAAGGTATGGGGCTCTCCTGCACTGGTTCCACATCCCCGTTCTCAGAGGTGCGGGCAAGTGTGGCACCTCGAAGAGATTAGATCGCAAAGAAAGAAAGGGGGGCGCGAAAAGAAAGAGAGAGAGAGGCAGAAATAAGAGGGTCTCTGAGGGATGGAGTGGATTGAAACTCCTAGCCCCACCAGCCTATAGATGATTCTTCTTTGTATGTTTCGCCTCGGGTGGCAGTGCGCTCCCGCGCACACAGTGCTGGTGTCCAGGGACAGCCCGCCCTTCACAGTTATTGTGTTGTTCGCCAAGTGTTCCAGCCTCCCTGCTGCGGAGAAGGAGGCAAAGTCAGGGAGCTCTTCAAGATTTCCCCAGGCTCTCTGGCTTTGCCCTAAGACTGCTCAGAGGTGTTTGTGGGCTGTGTGCTGCGGCCAATTTGCCGCGACCCCACGGGGTGGAAGCTATTGCCACATTTTAGACCGCAGCTCTGGGTTGGTTCTAGGCACCGCCCAGCAGTTAGCACCCACTCCCAGCCCCACTGAGAGAGCAATAATCACAAAATCCTTGGACACAGCCCCTGCAATATCATAGGTACTTCCTGTATTAACACTGTCAGGGGAGGGGTATCATTCCTCTTTACGAATAAGGAAACTGAGGCTCAGAGAACTAAGTAGTTTTTCCAATGTCACACAGCTAGTAAGTGGCAGAGCTGGGGCCCAGAACACTCACTTAGATAAGTGGGCATTTCACTAACCAGCACCCACCCATGAGCCTATCCCCTCTGCCTTCTGCCTGTCAGGGCAGTCTCATTCCCCATAGCTCTGATCTACCTACTGCTCATCTTTGTGGGGCAGAACTACATGAAGGCACGGAAGGGCTTCAACCTGCAGGGGCCTCTCGTCCTTTGGTCCTTTTGCCTTGCGATCTTCAGGTAAGACACTCCTCACTTATCCTGTACACCCTAGACCCTTGCTGTATCTCTAAAAGCTTTCTAGAAATCTCAGTTGCATCAACTCCCCAAGTTGCCCCCCTGACTCTCCCTATCCCGTTCTCTCAGCTCTAGCTCCCCTCCCCAGCTTCCTCTCTCCTTCCTCAGCCTCCAGCCTGACAGTTTCTGCTCTCTCCAGAGTCCTCTTGTGCTCACGTGTCTGTGTACTTCCGACAGATTCCTCCAGAGTCTAATACCCTTTCCCAAGACCTTTCAATAACTTCCCTAGCCCCTCCTTCCCATATTTTCTCCCTCGTCAATTTCCGCCATCCTGCCACCCATCTCCTCATAGGCTTCTACCCATCCTGAGAACTCTGTCTCCTAACTCAACTTTCAGTCCTATCTTCCAGCATTCCCTGGTCCTTTTCCAGACCTCATCTCCTCTAGATTACTGATTGGACTTACTAGATTGGCCAGGATCTCAGAAGTCATGACTCCTGGAAGGGTGGGAAAGTGGAAGGGCTTGGGACAGTGACCTGACCAGGCTGAAGGGTCAGGGTGGACTGGTGTCTGGGAATGAACTTACACTCTTTTCCTCTGTCCCATTTCAGTATCCTGGGGACAGTGAGGATGTGGGGCTATATGGGGGCCTTGGTACTTAGGGATAGCCTAAAGCAAACTGTGTGCTTCACCAACTTCCTCGAAGATTCCGTAGTCAAATTCTGGTCCTGCCTCTTTGTTCTCAGCAAGATCATTGAACTTGGTGAGTGGCAAGACTTTGTCTCTCTGGCACCCAGTCTACTGCATCCTTCCTCAGGGTCCCCATCACCCATCACATGGAGAGTCCCTTCCCCACCCGTGGGTCCTTACAACACCTCTCACCCAAGCCCCTCTTCAGATTCTCTGCCAAAAAGACACCTCTCCCAACCCTGAGAATTCCCCCTGTGCTCCCATATTCAGTGTGGAGGGTGGTCCTGACACTGGGTGCCATACCAGCCATGACTCCCCATCTCCCAGGAGACACAGCCTTCATCATCCTTCGTAAGCGGCCGCTCATCTTTGTGCACTGGTTCCACCACAGTACGGTGCTAGTTTTCTCGAGCTTTGGATACAAGAACAAGTTGGCTGCAGGAGGCTGGTTCATGACCATGAACTATGGTGTGCATTCCCTCATGTACACCTACTACACTCTGAAGGCTGCCAAAGTGAAGTTCCCCGGGTGGTTTCCCAGGCTCATCACCAGCCTGCAGATCCTGCAGATGCTTATGGGAGCCACTGTCGTCATCCTGGCTTACACCTGGAGACAGGAACATGGATGCCACACTACAACGGAACAGTTCTTCTGGTCCATCGCCTTGTATATGGCCTATTTCATCCTCTTTGCTCACTTCTTCTACCATACCTACGTAATGCCCAAGGTTAAAGCCAAGACCAAGAGCGAGTAAAAGTTCAGAGAAAAAGAAGAAGCTCCAAGGTCTCTCTTCCCCAGGGCACTGAGGAGCATGGTTTAGGTCTGGGAGAATGATTAGGTTGTATCTCTCAAGGTGGCAGGAAGTTATGACAGACAGGAAACACAAACACTAGGAAGGGGGTGTGATCTAGTGCTTTGATGTTTCTATTTTTAATGTGAGGGCCAAGCAGGCCTGGTGATCGGGCTGGGACTGAGAAGGATCTCCAGAGCTGAGTTATTTATATTTCTATACAGAAACCTTCCTCTTCTTGCTCTATTTTTAAATTAAATATTTCAGCAAGATTTCGGGGTTCTGAGAATTTGGGAGAAGAAGGGGTCTGCTATGGTGGGAGATGGCTGCTGGCAGTGGGATGATAAGTAGGTGGGAAGTCTAAGAGGATGTGGGCAAGGATGGGAGGCACACACGCAGACAATAAGAATCCTAGGCCTAGTAGGCACTTAATAAATGTCTGTTACAGACCAGAATTTTATTGCTGTTAGAGGCTCAAGCCCCTCATTGGAACAGTGAGAAATAGGTACAGAAAGGCGGAGTAACTTATCTAAGGTCATAGGCTTCCTAAGTTGCAGAAGTGACACCTGCTAGTAAGTGTTCCAGGCAAGATGTTCCAATTATCCTCCGTGAGACCACAAGGTGGCGCCGCAGCACCAGCTTTGGCCAACGCCGGCCTAGTAGCTGGGCCCCAGGCCTTCCACACAAACTTGCAAACAGGCGTGCGCCCCTCCGCTCTAGGTATCCTCGGACTTCCCCATCCTGGTGTTAGCGGCTGACGGGCACTGAAGCCCTAGAAGTTGGACCTTTCCTGTAGAAGAAGGTGTCTTCCCTGTACACCAAGGTTTCGTTTAAATGTGCGGGAGGATGAGGGGGGAGGGCTCAACTGCAACTCTGAAACATCAGGCCTTTGACAGTCCGCGCACATTTATTTCATTTATCTTTGAAAATGATAAATGGGAGAGGAGGAGTCTGGAGAAGTCGGGGGCGGGGGGGATGGCGACCAAGGGTGAATTGGCCCCCGGGGAACTGGTCCCTGTTCCTGGCCTTAGTCCCAGGGGCGCTAAGTCCCTGGACCGTGCGGAGGGCCCAGTCCACCCCTCTGAGCTGGGAAACGAAAGGCTCTCTCCCGAGCCGGTGCCTCCCTCCCCCCCAGCTGCCCCAGCGTCCCTCTCGGACCCGGGGCGGGATCAAGCCAGTCAAAACGACCCCTGTCCAGGGAGGCTGCAAATGATCGACCTCGCTCTTGGGGATGACCAACAGGCCGAACCACTCATACGGGCCTTTCCACAGCGTACTGACATGGACTGAGGTTCGCTGCCGGGGGCGGCCCGGGTACCGTGGGGTAGCTAAAAGAGGCGTGCTGTTTGGCCTTGAGCCTCAAGCTGGCCAGACTCGAGTTACACGGGTCCCGATATACGTAGGGAGAGGAAGCGGCTGCTGCAGCAGCTGCGGCGGCCGAGGCGTAAGGGCAGGACACTGCCCCAGAGGACACTGCGGCCGGAGCCAGCCCAGGGGCCCCCCCGCCCAGGCCCTGCAGTGCCCCAGGCCCTGGGACGGTGCCTGGGGCGGCCGCGGCCGAGGGCACCATGGAGGCAGCGATGGAGCTGGGTGGCGAAAAGACGGGCTGCGAAGCCAAAGGCCCCACGTTGACTGAGTTGAAGGCGAAGGGGAAGGTCTTGGCGGCGAGCGGCGGGCCAAGCGCCTTGGGTGGCCAGTTGCCGTAAGAGTAGCCGGGGTACACCTCTTCGTAGGGCGGCACCAATCCCCCGAGAGGCGCCGCGAAGCCGCCCTTGCACAGCTCCGCCTGCTGGCTGCGCTCGCGCTTCCGCCACTTGGCACGCCGGTTCTTGAACCACACCTGCAGGCGCGGGAGAAAAGCCTGTCAGGGCTGGGAGCCCAGGGGGGTCCCGGTCCGGGTCGGTGAGGCTGCTGGTTGGGCTACCCTGATCGGGGTTCAAGCCGGGCCGTAATGAGGATACAAGATAAGGTGGCTGGAGATGGGAATGCGGGTCGCGAGGAGCACACGGAGCCAGGGAGCTGAGAACAGAGGCAGTGGGCGACGTGAGGGGCTCGCAGGAGGATGGGGGTCAAGGAGGGGAGACGAAGAGAATAAGCGATAGTCTCAGGGGATGAGAAGCGCCAGGCCTGGAGTAATAGGGTGGAGTGAGATTGAAAGTTGGTGGAAAGAAAGCCGTATGGGGCAGCAGTCCGGGGCCTTGGGACGTGTCGGGTCCCAGAGGACGGGACAGGCAGGGCAGAAACACAGGCTGCAGATTCTAAGTCAGTTGCTAAGCGTCCCGAGAGAGAATGGCCGGGGCGGAGTGAGGGCTGCGGATCTGGGAGCGCGTACCCGCACGCGTGCCTCGGTGAGGTTGGTCCACACGGCGATCTCTTCGCGCGTGCTCATGTCGGGGTAGCGGTTCCTCTGGAAGGTGGCCTCCAGCTCTTGCAGCTGCTGGCTGGTGAAGTGCGTGCGCTGCCGCCGCTGCTTCTTCTTCAGCGAGCCGTCTTCAGGGGAGCCGCCCGGCAGCGAAGCTGAGGCCTTCTCCGAGTCTGGGGCCGGGTGGGGGCAAGTCACAGGGATTCCCAGGCTGGGGTACCTTCTTCAGCGGTCCCTCACTCCCACCCGGGTTCTACCCCCATTTGGGATTGAATTTTCATCTCCCCTACTCCCAGAAGGGGGCGCGCTCACCGCTGTGTTCTTGGCCCTTGCAACCATGTTCTGAGAGTGGGGGGTGGGGAGTACCCGCATCTGACAGCGACAGGGCGGGGCTCCGGGCCTCCGCCTCGCTGAGTAGTCCGAACTCCATGGAGAGAAGACTCTGGAGGGAAGAGAAGACACAGACCAGGTCCCTGGGGATAAAATTTCCGGGTTATCCGGTTCCCAGAAGTGTTTCCCCACAGGTTCGCTATCCTCTTCCTCAGCCACCACCATAAACTACCCGAGTGGGGTGCCCTAGGATAGAGTGGGGAAACAGCAGCCTACGGGGAAAAGGTGTATAGGTACAGGTTTTATGCGCAGATATACATACTAGACTTTTTTTTGTTCACTGCTGGGCACCTAGAACTGTGCCTGTGCCCAGTTGGTGCTCAAGATATTTATTGAATTAGTGAAAAATCACACCACTGCATGCCCCATGCTATACACCACATCCTCAAAAACCTCAGTTCCCTCTCGCATGAACGCCCAATAGCCCCACAACTTATACATGCCCCTCAGCCAGTCGCGCCTGAGATGCAGCCAGAACCTCTCCATTGAGACAGATTTGATTTTGAACCAGGACTGATATTTCTCCCACTAGGATAATCACTGCTGTCAATTATGACTACTGACTGTATGCCTTTATCTCATTATCTGTCCCCTCATAAGAATGCCTCACTATTAAAAGTATGATCACCTTTTTCAGGTGAGGAAACTGAGACCTGAAGTAACGATTAAGGGTCACAAGCTTGTAAGTAGTGGCACTGGGATGTGAACCAGGTCTGAGAGACTCTGGATCTAATACTTGTTTCACTGTTTGCTCTTTCAGATTGTGTTCTTTGGGGCCCTACCCAGAAACCCCCTCAGGCACTGGAACTCAGGAGGGGACTCAGGGATGGGACACTAGTGTGGCTGCGCTTTGGTCTGTTTTAGCCTGAGCAGCCCTGCTTTTGTTGTTTCGTTTTAATGCTTTCTGGAGAGATTTCATTTGAAGAAAGGATTCCAGAATCAAAAATAAGTTAAGCCCAGGAAGGTGTGGCACAGTGGATAGAGCACCAGCCTTCAAACAAAAAAAACAAAACAAAACAAAAGGTCGTCGGACCCATTTCCGGTGGGGTACATGCATGGGTTTCAGCCGGGCCCCAAGTTGGCTCAGCACCAGAGGCAACCAGTTGATGTTTCTCTCCCTCTCTTCTCCCTCCCTTCCATCTCTCTAAAAATAAATAAATAAATAAAATCTTTTTTTTTTTTTAGTTGAAAATCACTACACATTCTGGCTCTTGTCTGCTTTGTGTCTGCCCAGACACATTTCCTACCAGTCATTGCTCCACTGTCCTGCACACCCCCTTCCAGGCCCGCCCCAGGCAGTCATGGGAGCTTCTAAAGCCACCTTGCTACACTTACTCCCTTATTCCAAACCTTGCCTGTCCCTGCCCAGAAGCCTGCCTGGGTTCCTCTTCAAGTCTCCCCTGCAGGTTTCTCTTTCCTGCTGGCTCTTCCAGGCCCCCGCTGGTAGGAGGAAGGAAAAGGGGCACTAGTGGGGCTCAGGGACTCTGGATGCTTCTAGGTCAGAGGAGAACCAGAGGAGGCCAGGGACAGAGGAACAGTGGCGAAGAGCTGGGTGAGAGGGGTCCATCTGCCTCCCCATTGACAGGGATTTAATACAGGCTATGAAAGGTGGCATTGATGCTGTAGATTAGCCTAAACAGAGATGTGTGCCACTTGGCTGCTCTGAATTTATTAGGAGCCTTTCTCAGGGAGGTGCGGATGGGCAGTGGCCTGTATGTGCACATGGTAATGCCCCCTTCAACCAGCTCAGAGGTGACAGCAGCCCCCGACCCCCACCTCTCAAGTAAGGTTGGGGTGGGACAGAGCTCAAGGCAGGAGTTGAGAAATAATCCTTGATCTTTCCACAGGCAGAGGGGACTAGACCTTGGAGCTTTTCCTAGGGTTAAAGAGGCAGGGCTGAAAAGGAACCTGGAAAGGAAGGAGAGAAGTCAGGACAGGGGTGGGGTGCTCCGCTTACCTCTCCCCTTTCAGGTGTGAGGTCAGCAGTCAGAGGCTTGGGGCTGGCTCAACAATGCTCCGGTGGAAGGAAGATGCCCTTGGGAGGGACCTGTGGCAGCCTTCACTAGTAGCTCTTCCCAAATATCTGGGAAGGCTTAGAACTGAGAGCTGGAAAAAGGGGTGCTCTGAAGTATCCCCTTCATACCCTCAGGGTGCAGAAGGTAAAGGGTGTGGAATGCATGGTGCCAGAGAAGACCAGACTTTTGGCGGTGAGCACACAACTGAGCATAGAGATATATTATAAAGTTGCACACCTGAAATTTACTTGTTATTGACCAGTGTTACCCCAATACACGAAATAAAAACTAAAATAAAATATTTTTTAACAGATGCTCTCAAAATGCAAATTGTGCCCCCAACTTCCCCAGAGGCCACGGGAACAACACAGATGGGGAAAGAGAGACAGTTGGGTTTGCCTGGAGGGAAAGCTAAATCCCGCCACTGCCATTTATCCTTCCTGTCTGCTTTCGCTGCAGACTTCTAATTTTCCAAACTCCCCTTCCCCCAGCATTCCATACCTGTGTCTTGGTTTCACCCTTTATTTCAGCAGAGGGAGGCAGGGTGAGGAGAGATAAGGGCCAGAGTAAAAGATGGAGCTGAGAAAGCAGAGTTCAGGCTGCGTGTTCCCAGAGACAGACAGACACACATGCAGACACACACGGGCCCCCACTCAGACAAAATAAGCACTTGGACTTGGAGCTAGAGGCATACAAACACATACTCTCCCACACATGCGCTCCTACATTCAAGCAGACAGACACACACTGTCACACAGTCTCGTCTCTCTGTGACAGGGACAGCTGCCTTGGCTGTTTTGGAGCTAGCCATTACCCTCCCCCCGCCCCTTCCTGGCCCCTCGGAACTTCAGCTCTCAGTCCCAGGAACTAAGGACTCTGTGGGTAGGAGGAGGCCAAAGGAGCCGGCGGAGTGGTCTAGACTCAGTGGCTTCTGGGGAGAGTGTGCTCAACTGAGTGGGGAGATGACAGGAGAATGCTGGAGGAAGAGGATGAAGTGGAGTGGGGGGCAAAAATCACTCAGGCTCCTTTTAGGAAAGTAATCTGGAATAGCCCAAAGAAATTAGGTTTGGAGTCAAAAGATCTTGATTCATTTCCTGGCCCCCCCAACTTACTAGCTATGCATTCTTAGCAAATTACTTTTCTTCTCTGAGCATATGTTTTTCATCTCTAGAAGGGAGATCATAATCCTTTACCTATCTACCTACAGTATTATTATAAGGATAAAATAAAACATAATGTGTAAAAGTGGGTAGGCATACAACTCTATCCAAGTATATATTTTTCTCATTCATTGAAGATATGTTTATTTGGCATCTTCTATAAGCTGGGCATTGAGTAAGTCACCAAGGATAGAGTGGTAAGTATGATTGCATCCTCATCTCTGCTCTTGCTTGAGTGGTTCACCTCCCTAGACCCTGTATCTTCCAGTGAAGAATTTCTCTGGTGAATAAAGAGGTGAGTATGCTGCGTTTTAAAGAGGGATACATCCCTGACTGGTGTGGCTCAGTGGATTTTGCACTGGTCTGCAAACCAAAGGGTTGCCAGTTCGATTCCCAGTCAGGGCAAATGCCTGGGTTGCCCGCCCGGTCCCCAGTAGGGGTGGTGTGAGAGGCAACCACACATTGATGTTTCTCTCCCTCTCTTTCTCCCTCCTTTCTCCTCTCTCTCAAACTAAATAAAAATATTTTTTAAAAAAGAGAAATAAACCTTAAAAAAAAAAAGAGGGATGCAAATGTGCGTTGTGTGCACTCTGTCCTGAATGTAAAGGAGAGCCTAGTCAATCAGATAACAGCAAAAGGGGTAGAGTAACGTAAGCCGGGAGCCATTCTGGGGACCAAGGACTGGTAAAGGGAAGAATGAAGCCTCAGGCTCCTGACCGGGTTAGTGATAGCAGATGGAGGGGATGAGGCTGAGAAGGATGAGACTGTGAAACTGAAAAGAACGCTAGAGCCAGGCAGGCGATAGGAAGACAGAGGGTGGGGGCATAGGCCTCGAGCAGACTTGTGCCCTGATGGGCTGGTCAGGCAGAGGCTGGGGGCACCAAGTGGTTGTCTGAGCCGGAGACAGGCTGGCTGAGGATTAAGCTCCCCCAAACTGCTGGAGGTCAGGAAGCTGGGAAGTTGGGACTGAGGCCAGGGACTTCACCTCACTCAGTGGACAGGGACAAGCAGTAAGTCTAGGAGCCAAAGGTTTGGTTGATGCTGGTAGGAACTACCAGGCAGGGTCAAAGAGAGCCAAGAGATAACCGTGGTGCTTCGAGAGGGGCTGCCTGTCCCACCTCCAGCCTTTCTGACACACCCTGCAGGGGGTGCATGGCTGAGAACACGGCCCCCGCCCTGCCCCATTAGTGTCAGGGTGGCAATTCTAGCCCTAAGGAGAAGGGAGGGCCTACAGGTGTGCTCTGATTCAGAAGTACAAGTTATAATTACAGGAAGCTGTCATAAATTGCAGCAAAAACAAAATATCCGAGATACATCAAGGTAGTGAACAGAGACTATCACAGGCCAGAGAGGCCATAGTGGGGAGGCCATGGTTTCTCCGAGGGACACAAGTTCATGGCAAGAGGGCAACTGCCATGTGTACCCACTTCTGTTCTGAAGCCAAAGCAGTAAACCAGGGCCACAGCCAGAAAGCCCCACAGAAGTTGCAATAATAATGCCTATGGCAGGAAGCGCACATTGGAACCAAGGTACTTTCTCTTGCAGGGACAAGATAAAGAGGAAGATAAGAGGGGATGGAGTTGTGATGCTGTGGCTCAGCAAGTAGCAAGTGGCGAACAGCTATAAACGGGGCCCTAAACCATCATATAAACCTGAAACTGAAGCGAGGCCCTGAAGTGCACATGGCCTCATGTGCCTTACTGATGCCGAGCACCCAAACTGTCTAGTCTGCTGAACTGCAGTGACAAATGGGAACAAATGAAGACAGCTGTAGACAAGGCTTGCAATCCCGAGGGGAAACCCTAAGACTCAGGTGGAGGCATCAATAATTTTTAAAATATACTTATTGCCCTGACTGGTGTGGTTCAGTGGATTGGGTGCTGGCCTGTGAACCAAAAGGTCGTCGGTTCAATTCCCAGTCAGGGCACATGACTGGGTTGCCAGCCAGGTTCCCAGTTGGGGGTGTGTGAGAGGCAACTGTATCTCCCACACATTGATATTTCTGTCCCTCTGTTTCTCCCTCCTTTCCCCTCTCTCTAAAAAGTAAATAAATAAAATCTTTAAAGAAAAAGAATGTTTAAAAATATGTTTATTGATTTTAGAGAGAGTAAGGGAGAGAAACATCGATGTGAGAGAGAATCATTGATTGGTGGTCTCCCATACACACCCTGACCCGGGTCAAACCCACAACCTAGGTATGTGCCCTGACTGGGAATCGAATCCCCAGCCTTTCGGGATGATGCTTCAACCAGCTGAGCCACACTGGCCAGGGTGGAGGCAGCATGCACTTAATTCGTTAAGGGGTAAATCAGGAATCAGAGAAATGAACCTCCACACTCTTCCCTCCCTTCCTTTCTTCTTTCCTTTAGCAAGTGTTAAATTCTAAGACAGATCCCCAAGATCGGTAAGGCACAGACCCTAACTGCTAGGAGCCTGCAGTCTGCGGGGGGAAACAGAGCACAGGATGAAATGATGGGCTTCATGGGCCTGGTTCTCAGATTCTGGGAGACAGAGAAATGGCAGCCCAAGTAGGGGTATGTTTTAGGGCTCAGAGATTGCAGCACACAGCTGAGCTAGGAATTCTGGGGAAAGAGAAGGAACAGAGGCTTCTGAATAGAGCAGGATTGGAAATGAGAAGGCAGGTTCAGAGGGCAACAGGGAGCCTAGCTTGGCCAGGGTCTCAGTGTGGGCAATGCAAAGTCACTGGAGAAAACTGGGCCAGGCGGGGGGAGTCTCCAATGAGGGGCAAAGGGTGGTGGTTCAGGTTTGATACATTCTAGGCTAGAGCATCTCCAGTTTTTCCATAAAAGCAAAAAGACAAACCCACTAAGACAAGTGAGAGAGACTATCACCCTGGGAAACTAGGGCCACAACCAAAACAGCTGCCACCAGTATGAAATTTCTTTGAGATCTCCAGCCTTAAGTTAAGAATTGAAGTGCATTTTGCATTATATTCCATATTTAATTATGTTTATTTAAATATGTAGTTAGTTTTCTCTCCAAATCCCCTAGTGACATCATCACACCAGGAAGATAAATGGGCCATGTTTAGCCTGCAGCGTCATGCTCCTCCCTCTCCTGTACTGCACTCCTCCACCCCAGACCCCTAAAGAGAAGCATTGCTCCAAGCAGTGGGCGTCACTGGAAGCTTACAGGCAGGAGAGTGATAGAAAAGCAGCATCTTTGGGACCTTTATTAGTCCTCGGTGAGCAGAATGGGTTGGGCAGGGGAGAGACAGGAAAGGGACTCTGTGAAAGGAACTCTTATCCCACCACCTATCTTTTCCTTTCTCTCCCCATCACTCTGATCACGGTCCCTGTGGGTTGCCGTGAGTTAGACACTCTAAACCCCAAAGCTCAGGACCTAATGGATCTTTCAGGTTAGCTGCCATCTTCCTTCCCCACACTCTAGGAAGCATCATTTAGAGTGAATGGAGAAAAGATTTAGGTGGCTCTTGCCTTCTCTCATGCCCACCCCAGCTCAGCTTGTCTGTCTCCCCTGCCCGCCTTCCTGGACCGGGTCTTGGGGTCCATATCCACACCCATGAGCAGCAGGCAGGCAGGCAGAAAACAGATGAGCACATGTGGCCTGGCAGAGGGGTTAAGCCTTTGAGGAACTCCCTTGAACTCTACTCAGAGAGGGGCAGGGGTAATGGCTGACATCTGAAGCCTGAGGTGGGGTGTTCCATCCGTCACTGAGAATCTTTTTGTGGCTGGATCAGGCATGCTATCTGGCCGACCTAAGACTTGAGACACCACCCATCCAAGCAAAGATTCTACAATTTGGGCATAATAATGGCAATAATGCTTCTTGTTTCTGTGGTGCTTTTCCATTTGCAAAGGGCTTTCATATACATGATTTCGTTTAATTCTTACAACCACAGTGAGTGGCAGGAATGACCATCCCCATTTCAGCCCTAAGAAGATGAATTTGTTTAAGCTTACACATATTGAAGAGATTGAAGACTAGGGACTGAGCTCTTCTTCCACTTCTTGCCCCCTCCGCTCCAGCAACCACTTATGGCTCTGACACGCACTGATCCTCCCCAGCCCTGAAGGATTCCATTTCTACTTCCTGCCTCTACCACCTCGCTGAAAATGAGCTCTGGACGTTGGATGTCCACTGTGTGCCAAGGAACATTTTCCCGTTCATCCCATACTTGTGTCATTCCAGTTCTGAGAGGCCCCCTCATCTCCAGTTTCAGGATTTGGGGAGCAAACAAGCCTTCTGCTTATCTATGCCTTATTATTTTGTGAATTTTCCCCCATCTCACTTTCCAGAGGCCTACACTTTGAAGTTTTCTCTCTCCAGCAGCCACCGGCTTCCCCTCCTGCCAACGATTCTCTGACCCTTTTCTAGGCCCATGGCATTCTCCCTTAGAGCCAGTGACTCAGACGTGCACTCAGCTACTTAGTTTTATGCAAGGAAGGGAGCCGGTTTTGCCTTTTGTTTCCAATCATCTTCATTATAATGCTGTTGCTTTTTGGCCTTTTTGATAAAAGCAGAACTTTGGGCTAAGGTCCTCAGGGCACCATCTGCAATGCCTTCCCTTTTCCTTTTCTGACTCGGAGACTTTCACTTCACCCATAATTGTGATTTGCAAAGGTAATGGGAGCAAAGGCCCTGAAGGTATCAGAATGTGGTGGGATATTGGGGTTTGACTCCACATTTATCAAAAAGGGGCAAGGAACAAAAAAGCTTGTGTAACAATGTCCCAGCTGGTAATGAGCACACTTTGAAATTGAAGAATGGAGGTGGGAGTGAGGGGAATATATATTCTATGTCACTCATGGGTGGAGGTTGAGACCCACTTGTTTCTATTATTTACTCATTGCTAAACACATCACCTTGCACCTGTCCCCATGAAAATTCAGTCCCCAGGCTGACTGTTTTGTTCACTAACATAGACTGGGGAAGTTCTCTCCTCTCTGTTCCCTTCAGCCTTACTGGGGGCTGGCTAGTTAAAAGGTCAGGGTCAGGTTAGGTGGTAATTGTAGGGGTTCAGAGGAATCAGCACCCTCCCCCAGCCACAAGGAAAGCACACAGGTTAACTGAGTAGGGCTGAGACCTCCTTCTCAGCCAGAGTTGGGGGCCCATAAGGTTTCATGTTGGATCCAAGTGTCTGGATTCCATGCCTGCCCCTTTCTACCTCTTCTCAGCCACCAGAGTGGTTTTCAAATTGGTGGGGCTGAGGGAGCAAAAAGGGAAACAAGACCACAGGGTTTGCTTTGCTAAAGGGCTGCAGTTTTCTCTTCAGGCCTGAGCTCCTGCTCTCTGCAGAGAAGACACCTTTTGCCCACTGACACCCAGGCAACAAGTCTGTGGGCATCTGATCAGCTGTGTTGAAATTAGGGGTTGCCTCTGAGTTTATGAGGGAACTGAGGTTGACAGGGGCTTGTGCTGGGCACCTCCTTGCCCTCCCTTGCCCTTGGTGGTTTGTCCTTCTTTTTCTGGTCTTGATTTCCACTAACAGCCCCATCATCGGCTTTGTCTCTTTATATTTGGATTCTGGAAGTCCAGGTGATACTTGGATCTGGTTTGGGTTAGAGAGGGAATCTCCCCCACTACCACTCCACCCCAAGGCTAGGCTGCAGTCTTTCTGTCACTCCCTGCTCCTGAGTCTCACAACCCCTAGGTGCAGAAACAAGTTTGCAAAGTGGGATTTGAGGCAACCCACTGCAGCGAACCCCACTGTACACGCAGCAGCTGGGCAGGCGCTGACGCGTAAATGGACATGCCACTCGGCCAGGGACATTCTGTCCACCGCTGCCCGACACAGCGCCTGCTCCAGAGAGACCCACCTCTCCGCCTGGACATTCTGTCCGCTCCCAGCCCCGTGCGCTGCGGACATTCCGTCCGATTTTGTGGCGGTCCCAGGCCGGGACCCATGAGAGCCCTGACACCCCAAGCCCGAAACGCCAGATCCGCTGTCTGGTGACTCGGATTGCCCAGCCACTTCCCTGCCGCCCGGACAGCGGCCATCTGACCGGGTCACGGCCAGCTTCTCACTACAAGGCTCCTATCGCAACTGCGAAGCAGCTGAGAAGAGAAGCCTGTGCGACTAGACGCACGCCTGCTCCTGGTCCCTTGAGTCTGAGTCCCAGCCGAGGGGAGTTGGGCGCCGACAACTGCCCCCATACTGGGCAGCCGCCGCCAGCTCCCCCCACTGGCCAGGGCCTCAGTAACCCCGTTAGCTCCCTGGCTGCCTACCCCTTGAGCCCTCGGATTCCAGGGTGCTTTCTGGTAATGGTTTCCCGGCTCTTTATTCCCTGCTTCGCGGAGCCCCTGTCCTGGCTTCATGTCCCTGGCGTCCCTCCGGCTCCTCTGAGTCTCCCTTTTTTCTGTAGCCCTACTTCTGACGCTGAATTTCCCTTTCCCTAAGTCCTGGCCCTGGGTCTGCAAACCGCTCTCCCAGTCTCGACCCGTCCCCCAGGTACCGTTCCCTAGTTTAGCGGACCCAAGTCCCGTTTTAGGGATCTTGAAGACCAGCAATGGCCCCTTGGCCCCTTGAGCTCCTGTCCCCCTCAGGGTCAAGCACTCACAGTGAGTCCAGCAGGAAGCAGACTCCCGGCAGCGGCGGCTGCGGCGGCGGCCGCAGTCTGGAGGGCAGGCGGGGGCCAGCGGCCAGGCACCCGGCCGGAGTGGGGGCAGCCCCCCTGCGCCCAGGCCGCCGCTCTGGTAGGACGCTCCCGGACTAGCTGAGGGAGAGAGGGAGCCTCGCTGCGAACTGCCACCAGTCGCCTGCGCCCATTCACTTTATGGCAAGCCCAGGGCGCCCCCAGCCCGCAGCGGCCAGCCTCGCCCGTAGAGCCCCGCCCCCTTCCAGCTGCGCTTCCCAGGCTCCACCCTTTCCAGCTGTGAATCTTCAGGTACCGCCTTCAGAGGTGGGGTCTGGCCAGCGCACGGTCAAGAACCCCGCCCCCTGACCAATCGGAGGGTCTTCTCAGTAACTGGGACACGCCCCTCCCCACGTGGCTGAAACCGCGCTACAGCAAAAATGCTTTGGCAGAGCCAAACAGGAGAACGTAGGGTGGATTGTGTAGCCCCACCGAGGCCGGGCCCTCCAGTGGCGAGGTGGGGCCAGGCCGCCACCCCGAGAGAAGTGGAGTGGTGCGGGGGATAGGGCTGCCAGGGTGCCAGGTGGGAGGGCGCACGGACCGAGAGAGGCCGGCGGTTTTCAGAGCTCAGACTTCGCTGCCGCTCAAGTTTCCGTGATTTTCTCCACTTGTCGCTGTCTGTCTCTCTGCCCTTTTGTGTCTGCTCCAATCCTCCCACGTCTCGCCTTTCTTTCCTCTTATTTCTCCTCTAACGCTTTGCTTCTGTTTTTCGTCCCTCTCCTCCCTCCTCTGCCACTTTGAGAGCCTAGTGTCTCTTTCTTTCAGCTCCTCTTTTCCCTCACATCTTTCTCTCCTTTCTCTTCTTGGCTATCTGCCGCCGTCTCCCTGCTTTTTCTCACCTCTAAGGAAGGCGGCTTTGTGGAGGAAGCAGAGTTTGGAATGAAACAAACCAAAGCATCATTCTAACCCTGCCACCAAGCACACAATCACTGGGTGACCTTGGAGAAGTAACTATCACCGTTTTGCCTCCACGCATCCGCAAAAGTTAAATGAGGCTCTCAGGACTTGGACTGGGCACTCTTCAGAGCCTGGGCAGTTCACCTGTGAGTCTGCACTTTTGGCTTGCCCAGGCTATGCTCTTTCAGCCTTAACAGGGCTAGCTTCTCCTTGGTGATACCAGGTTCAGTTCTGTGAGCAAGGTGTGGCCTTGTTGCTTGCTAGTTAGAAAGTTGCAAGGAATAAGACAGATGTCCCAAGGAATATGTGGAGTCAGGTTGGGTTATTTGAGTGCCCCTGAGGGCCCTAAGCCCTGTCACACAACATGTTCCTAAGATAATTCTGACCAGTCATGTCTCTGCTTAAAACCTTTCAATGACTCCTGAGCCCTCAGAATAAAGGTCAAGCTCCCTTGTCTGGCATACAGGACTTTCAGAATCTGACTCTGTCTTAGTCTCCAATCTCCTAGTAGATTCCTGCACACCTCTGGCCTTCCTTCTGACAGTAACATATTTCCAGCTAGTCTTCATCTTGTCAATTCCCAATCATCTTCTTGAGCTCCACTCAGGCCTCATTTTCTCTGGGAAGTGGTTCCTGAACTCCCAAGTTAGCCAGATGGCTAGCCTCTTGTTCCCACAACTCTCCTGTACATACCCTCTGTACTGAAGTGACCAGCTTATATGTTGTCCCCTATGATACCAAGATTTAGGAGGGCAAGTACCATGTCTCCCTCCATGTTTCTAATAATGTACGAACTCTATACTGAAATCTAAGAGGGAGATGTTCTACCTGGTAAGTAAGTTAAAATAAAGGTTAGGAGGGGCTAGGACATGGTCATCTCTCTCCCCTTCATCTCTAACACACAATCCCATTCATGCTTTTAGGCTGATTAATTGTTGGAAGTATGTGGGAGTGGAGATGGGGCAGTAGGGAGTTTTAGCCCACTGGAGGATTTTCCAATTTTTGGCTGTTTAGGACCTCTTAATCTGATATAGACCCAGGAGACCAAATCCCAATATTCAGATGAAAGTGGATAATGGCTCAGAGGTACTGTGGAAAGAAGTGCTATGGTGGTTGTATCTTCTTCTCCTCTCTTTGGGAGAAAGAGGCAAGATCTTCAGTTAGACCCAGAGACCAGGAGCCCAATGTACAGGTGCAGAGAGCTGCTAAGAAGTTCTGCAGGTCTGATGTCAAGTCTGATGAGTTCTTCTAATTAGAGAATCCTAGCACATGGTCTTTGGATGTCTGGATTTGAGACTACATTTCTATGGGGTTAGGCATAGCACTTCCCTGGATTTGGATCATCCACAAATGGGAGGAAATGGGAAGAGAGTTTGTATCTTTTTTTTTCACTGCTTCCCAGCAGTCTCTTTAGGTCTGCAGGGAATCCTGGGCTCTATTCCAGAAAACAGGCAGGAATTTTCACCAGTCAATCTGCAAGGAGAAAACCCATCCCCCTGTCCTTTTCCTACACACTCTCGCTTCTAGGTAATTGTAAATATCTTAGCAGCCTCTATCATCTCTTGCAGGAGGAGAGGCACCTGGAGAGTGAAGACTGAGGTGGGCATCTAGCCTTTAGGCTTCTTAGTATTTCCAAGGCATAAGGGAAAGGCTTCATCTTTCTGTCACTATTGATGTGGACTAACCCGTGTGATTAGCTTTGTTCCAGGTAGTTAAAGAGTGTCCAAGGCTTAGTATGAGAGGCAGAGCTGGAAGTCACAGCCTGATAGACGAGGGCATAATAGATAGTGAAAGCGGGGTGGGGGGAAAAGGCAGAAAACTGTCCTTGAACAACAATTAAAATTTAAAAAAAGAATTATGCCCTGGCTGGTGTAGCTCAGTGGATTGAGCGTGGGCCTGAGAACCAAAGGGTCGTGGTTCAATCCCCAGTCAGGGCACATGCCTGGGTTGCAGGCCAGTTTCCAGCAGGGGGCGCATGAGAGGCAACCATACATTGATGTTTCTCTTCCCCTCTCCTCTTCCCATTCAAAGATAAATAAATAAAATCTTAAAAAAATAAATAAAAAAATTAAAAAAAAAGAATTATGGGTGATATTTTAAAAAAAGAGATAGTGAAAGGCAGTGAAAATGAAAACTGAACTGGGGGTGAGGACACCTGGGTTAGTCTCTCTGCTCTGCCAGTAAATAGTTATGCAAACGTGGGGTTCATCTTTCCTCTCTTGGACTAATATTTCTGCCTGATAGGAATGGGGCACAAGACACAGAAACAGAGTTGAAATGGAACAGACACATCTATGAAAAGCCAGACGGGACAGTGGGGATTGTGAGTAAGGGCAGGATGGAATAAATTGTGGGACTGGGCCTAGTATGGAGGGAACCAAGAAGTTGCCTTGTGTTGAAATGTTCCCTTCAAGGGCACGATTTTGGTCTAGGTGACTTTGATAGAGAGTGGCCTGGGCAGGGCAGGGAAGGGAGTGGAGTCGCCCGCTCAGGGTCTCAAAATGTACCCCGCCCCCTTTCCAGCAAATCGTAGCTTTCCTCCCCATAATGCCCAGCAGATATTGCCAAGTTGCATTGCAACCGAACTCTAGCTAACTCCACCTCTCCAACCGCCCAGCACAATCTCTCCTCTTTTATTGGCTTTTATTATTGTCACTCAGAGAGTCCTTGTATCCATTGGTTGTCTCCTACCTACACTTTTCTTTCGCTTGTAATCTCACCTCTTTAGGCACAACCCACCTCCCGAAGCCAATTTTCTTTCTTCGATTGGTTAGCTGGAATGCCACTTTTCACGCTGCAAAGTTATGATTGGCTGTGCGCGGCAGGGCTCGCGCAGTTACCAGGCAGCGGGATAGACTGAGGCTAGTTACCACGTCAGTGAGCTGACAGGGAAGGTAGCCGGCTCCACCACCCGTTCCGGCCGAGTCTTACCGGCCACTGTGCGGCCCCTGACTACAGCCTCAACTTTCAGGAAAAGGGTTACTTCCTTTTTCCCATCTGCCGTCACAGCCGGGAGAGCCTCTTGGAGACGCCTTCGGGGCCCGGGCTGGACATGAGCAGCGGCTGCGGGTCCTGGGACTAGGCCCCGCCATTTTGGATCCTCTGACAGGTCAGCGAAGTCGCTTCTTAGAGTTCCAGGGTCGTGAAGGCCGCCCTGATATCGTGGTAGGGAGTAAGGGGAGGAGGACCTTTAAATCGGACGAGCTGGGGTAGGTTAAGCGCGCAGCGGCAGGGTTCAGACGAGGAAGAGATTGTTGTGGAAGGGCAACTGGGAGGAATGTAGGGGGCAAAGGTCAGGCCCCTGCCGCAGGTGGGGCGACTTAAGCTCTGATTTCTGATCCCTTACTGATGCCCGAATCCTTTTTCCAGCGTTCCCAGACTTAACCTAACCTTTAGCTCCTCCCTTCCTGAGCTTTTTTCACTCTAAAGAGCATTGTGCAATATCTGCTTTTCAGGGTTGATTTTTAGACCTTAGATATGAAAGTCTCTTCAGATTGTGTAAAGCGTCCACTTCTGTGTGACTGCCACATTAACGCAGCCAGACTGCTTCATTAATACTGGGTGATGAACTCGTGCAACCTAGACTCCGGTAGTGAGGAGAGGTGTGCAAGGATTGAGGCCAGCAGTGTGCGGACCTGGGCTCTGAGAGGCTTTCTTCCCAAAGGGCAGCTCAAATGCCAGTCTGGATCTGTGTATGAGCTCTGGATTTACCTTCTGGGCTTGTTTCTTCTTTTACAATCTGTTTTACGGATATTGTCTCCTCGTGTATATTTTTGGTTGGCGTTTTCTCCCCAGGTCTTCTCCTCACTTGGCCTAAAGAGATGAGGGTCAGTCATAAGGAAGTCACTCTTTGATGAAATATTTGGTGGGAAGCAGAGAGGCATTTGAAGAGGGGTGAAGTTTAGTACTGTTGGCCTATTATTTTTAGTGGGTTAAGAAGAGTCATAAGAGATGTTCAGGCAATTTAAAAGTGTAGGGTCAGGACAGCAGAGTGAATGATGGAACATAATCCCACAAAGTATAGTTTATGGCACTGTGATGACATTTGATAAATTACTGTATTGTAAACCTTAAAGTACCCCAAGGGTAAAAGTGACTTAGAATGAGGAATAGCATAGTTAGTGTTTTTAAATGCACAACATAAAAATTTGTATGCCTTTTTTAAAAATTATTTTATTTGTTGATTTTAGAGAGAAATCGAGAAACATCAATTTGTTGTTCTACTTAATTATGCATTCATTGGTTGATACTTGTATGTGCCCTGACTGGGGATTGAACCTGCAACCTTGCCATATTGGGGACAGTGCTTTAACCAACTGAGCTACCCAGCCAAGGAAGAAATTTGTATGCCTTTAATTCAGGTGCACAGGGCACTGCTCTGGGCCCTGTGGAGGATGCAATGGAAAAGCTTTGTTTTGGGATTGCTCTGTTCAGCTTACTCACTTCTTAAAAGCAGCAACATATACTGGTATGTGCAGTGGCCTAGTTAGAGCATGTAGTAGGGATAAAGCAGTATCAATCTAATGCCTTTCAACATATAGTGGACACTCAGTAAATGTTATCTGTACCTAGTATTAGTTTTAGTATATGATCCTAAGTGTGACATGGTTCTGCTCCTGACAGTCAGTACTTGTGCATGGTGAGGTAGTAGTAATAAGGAGAGTCAAAACCACATTGCATTAGAAGGGAAAACTGTGTAGTATCTAGAGTGACTAAACTTTATTTCTACCTATTGCCTGCTCCCCTCCTGAAATTGTGTGTGTATGTGTGTTGGGATAACATTTATTAATTTGAAGTAAGTGGGATGGAAATGGTACAGGCAACTATTTGCATTTTAAGGTGATGATCTAAGTTGCAGAATTTTCAAAAAAAGTAGTTGAAAGTGGCTAATGAAATGACATAGCCCAGGAAGTATCTAGGTGTGATGCGGCAGCCCTGCTCATCTGGGTTGATGTGCCCTGTTAAGCCCTGGTGAGTTTAAAGATTTTCCCTTTTTTACTTAAAAAAAGTCATTTTCTAATTAGGATAAGTTCTTCACCCCAACCCTACCCCAAATCAGAAAATTTGTACTTTTTCAAGACTCGTGTTCGAGCTTTTTTCAAAGGTGGCTGGTAGACTGTATGTTCTAATCTTAAAGTGATGCTCATTGGCACAGTGGGAATTCGGGTTGCAGACACTGCTCCTCATGAGTAGCTGGGCACCAATTCTAGTTTAGCTTGTAGTTCTCAGAGTTCCACTGCTATTTCACTTTCTTGTGTTCAAGAAGGCAGAATGACTGCCACTTTTAGGTAATAACTTCATTGATAAGGTACTTAGACTAGCGCCTATGGGCAGCTAGAGTGGAAGAAGACACAGCTCCAGCTTTTGAGGACACCTGCAACATCTATCCAGTACTCAGTGGAAGGATTATTCTAGCCTCTGTAACGCCACTTCTGATGCTCGATCACAGTCTGTTCCTGTAGTCTAGTGTGACAAATTAGAATGATGCTGTTATTGGGATATTGGTAGGGTTGAGTTAAAGGACAGGGAAGGTTCATTTTACCCTCAGGCTAGAAGAGCTATGTAAATGTAATCGGCAGCCGTTTAGCTATTATTGTTCCTCTTTTCTGTCAGTATGTCCAACAGTAATTGTTTAATTAAATGAAAATATAATAGAGCAGTGTGGGGATTTGGAGTCCCAGTTGTAGTGGAAGTGATCATGGGAGTAATGATTTGCTGCCACTATATGAACCAGGATTACACACTCAAATGCCTGAGTATCAAGCAGGTAAATGACTGAAGTGAGCCAGGTGAGAATGTACTAGGATGTAATGGGGACTGCAGTTGTACTGGAATGTGAACACAGTATGCCCAGTTTTTCTGTTTTTGAGAAGAAATTGGAAATTCAGATCATTGGGTTTGAAACTGTTGGCAACTAGTTACTTTTTTAAAAAAACCTTTGCAGGTGGAACAAAATATGTCTGTGGACTGGATTCTGCCCCAACACAGTGGATGATGACCCCTGATATACAAGATGGGGAGGACTTAGGAGACTGCAGTTCTAGTTATATATTCACTCAGACTAACTTGTTATCTTTGTCCTCCTCGGCCACTGTCACCCTCATACTGTGGGTGCCCTGAGTGGTTAACAGATAAGTGAGAGAAGCCTTGTTTTCTTTTTCATTTTCTACCTGGCAGAAGGGGCATCTTTGAACAGTTTTGGCCATATCTTACTGGCTCACCTTGCAATATAGTTCTTGGGATAAACTCAGACTCTCTGGAAGGGGAAGGTGCCGTGGCAGAGCTGAGGTACATTGGTCACCTGATTATCAGGTTTGGGAGGATTTTCCAGTCCTGTTCTGTCAGGGCACCAGCTTTTTTCCTGGTTTGATTTTCTCTTTCCTCCACCCTTTGTGTAAATTTCTTGAGCCCAGTAAGTTTCCTAGTGCAGTAATTCTTGGTTACTTTCAGTAAAGTACAACTATGGTGTGTTCCTCCGCCAGCTCTGGAAACCTTGTAAACTCTGCCTCTTTAGTGTTCCTCTGGAACGTTTGGGAAATTGAGTGAAGATAAACCTTGGAAGGGCTTGAGGGTTGTTCAGCTCCCTGGTACCTTCTACCCTCTCAGAAAACCCATCAGTGTTCTCTTGGTTTGCAGAGCTCTATACTATACACAAAATCACATGACAAAAAACCCCAAAAACCCTGAATCTTTGCCTTTGGAGAATCTAATGTCTAATTTGTTAAGGACAGCTTTTAAAAGCAATTAAGGAAAAAAATAGCTTAAATAATGGTGTACTAATGACACCATTAGTACAGCTAAAACCAAAGAAAATAATATAGAAACATGTATGAAGAATTGACAATAACATAAAGAATTATGTACAGGGTCAGCACAAATAATGCCCTTGTTTTTATTGCAAAATCTTTTATTACGCCCTGGCTGGTGTAGCTCAGTGGATTGAACACTGGCCTGCGAAGCAAAGGGTTTGTAGTTCAATTCCCAGTCAGGGCACATGCCTGGGTTGCAGGCCAGGTGTCCAATGGGGGATGCATGAGAGGCAATCACACACTGATGTTTCTCTCCCTCTCTTTTTCCCTCCCTTCCTCTTTAAATGTAAATAAATAAAATCTTTAAAAAAAATCTTTTATTACAAAATCATAGGCATGTACCATATTTTGCCATATATAATGCGCTTCCATGTATAATGAGTACCCACGTTTTTGGCCCAAACTTTCAAAAAAATCTTTTGTGTTAATTTTTAAATTCTATTATTTATTTATTTATATTTAGAAATGAAACTGATTATTGAATTCCAGGGTATTATTTTGCATACAGATATCTTTATTGCTTTCTAGAGTTATGCTTTTAATGCATAAGCATAAATAAAATAATTAAAAACATATAGATATGGAATTAGTACTACCAATGTATAATGTGCTTCCTTATTTTTCCCTCAAAAACTTGGGCAAAAAAGTATGCATTATACGTGGCAAAAATACGATAAATCTGTAACATATAACTATCACACTCAAGCATACCATATGACATATTAGGTGAAATGTTTAAAACTATAAATTATTACAACCATGTTGTTACCCTACTAGTCACACTTAGGCAGGTATTACCTCTGTCGGACACTGTATTTCACCTAAGAAATGTGAACATGCAAATAGCACGTGAGGAGACTTCAGGAAGATAAACGTAAGAATAGAAGCATTGTGATTTGGCTGGTGGGTAAATGTGGATTCTTTTTGTTTCTAGGGTAGCCTCTATGGAAGATTTGTAACTTTTGGTACAGAAACAAATAATAGGATGTAGAAAGAATGTTTGTTTGCCTGACTTAGAGTCCTTGTCTTCTATGAAGTCACTGTTTTCACAAGAGGTGGCTATAGCTGCACCACTATTGAAGAGTCAGTGTTGGTGTTCATTCATTTATCTATTTGTTCATTTAGTGTTTATCATTTTCCTTACTACATATCAGACATTGGGAATAGAAAGGTGAATAGTCATGGTTTCTTCCTGAGATGCTCATAGACTTATGGGAAAGACAGACAAAATAATTATAGACGAGGATAAAATGTGTTTAAATAGAGCTATGTACATTGTTATGGGGTGACAATAAAGGAGTACTAATACTCTCAGGGGGAGGGGGTTAGCTAGGAAAGACTAAACAGAGCTGGCATTATCAGAGTAACAGCTAACATGTTTTGGGTTTTTACTATCCCTAGTACTATGATGCTTTATAGGGTCTTATTTAGGCCCCACAACAACTGGATGAGGAGGTACTTTCTCTATTTTGTAATGGAGAACTGTGAACTGGGGCTCAAGAAGTTAAGAAACTTGGCTAAGTAAGGTCATATAGGTAGTAACAGTCAAGATTGGAGCTCAGGTCTGTATTCACTCTGAAGCTTGTTTTTGTAACCACTGTGATATTCTCTCTTACATTGAGTTTTGGATGGAATGAGTAAGGCTTTACCAAGCGGTCAAGAGTGGGGGAAAAGATTAAAAATGGAAAGGGAACAGCACGTGCAAATACAGAGAGACAGAAAAGACCATAACTTTAAAAAGAAGGAACTTTTGGCCCTGGCTGGTGTGGCTCAGTGGATTGAGCGCTGGACTGTAAACCAAAGGGCTGCCAGTTCGATTCCCAGTCAGGGCATTTGCCTGGGTTGCTGGCCAGGTCCCCAGTGGGAGGCACATGAGAGGCAACCACACATTGATGTTTCTCTCCCTCTCTTTCTCTCTCCCTTCCCCTCTCTCTAAAAGTAAGTTTAAAATTCTTAAAAAATAAGTAAAAATACTATTTAAAAATAAATGAATAAAAAGAAGGAACTTTTGGTAGTCTATTTTATATATACAAAAAATACGAGGTCTGTTCAGAAATTATCCAGTCATGTAATATGAAAAATAGAGACATTTGTTACAGAAGATACCAGATACCGGAAACATTGTACATAGGACAATGATACCTCAGTCCCCTTCAGATAGACACCTTAGGACCTCACACAGTTCTCCCTATCTCCATGAGCTGCCCTGTCGTATTTTCTTGAATCTTACTGATGGTCAGAAATCTCTTCCCTTTCAAAGGTGATTTTAGTTTTGGGAAAAGCCAGAAGTCTCAGGGTGACAAATCTGGGCTTTAGGGGAGCTGAGTCACTTGGGTGATTTGATGTTTTGCCAAAAAATTCTGCATGACACCTGATGCATTAGAGGGTGCATTGTTGTGATGAAGCTGCCAGTCACTAGTTGTCCATAGCTGCGGCTTTCTGAATGAATCATCTGAATAGTTTCTGCTGAAGAATGTTCAAGCCTAGTGCAAAATTTGATGCAGATTTGTTATTCCACTCAGTCATTTTGAATGCGACAGCCACATAGTACACAGGCTCACTCAATGGCATCTACGGCCCCCACTGACTAGTACAGTGAAGTCGTCATTGTTACACATACGCATTGCAGTCCACTCTCCTTGACTGCAGGTTATATTGATATTGCACAAATCATTCTTGTTATATTAACAATGGCTGTACTTTTCCCAGACAGACCTTGTATGCATAGCATACATGGGGCATCAATATCCTCCACCCAGCTTAAAAAACATCACCCAAACCGAGGCCACCTGTATGCCCTTTCCTGACAGTCACACCCCTCTCCCCCAGCCACTATTCTAAATTTTTTGTGAGTTTCGCTGGGATATAGTCTTGGCAGTGTGATTGCTGAAATATAGGATATGAAGTTTTTCAACTTTGCAAGATAATTCCAAATTATTATCCATGAGTTATATCAAAATTTACATACTTACCAGCCACTTGGTCTGCACTTTCACCAATTCTTAGTACTGTCAGGTTAAAATTTTTATGCTATTTTGGGAGTGTAAAATGGTATCTCATTATAATCTTATTTTGTAATTTTCTTGATTATTAATGAAACTCATAATCTTTATTTATTTATTTGCTGTTTGTATTTCCTTATTCTGAAAAATGCCTATTCATGTCTCTTGCCAGTTTTGTGGGGGGGGGTTGTATATCTATTCTTTTTTTTAAAGATTTTATTTATTTATTTTTAGAGAGAGGGGAAGGGAGGGAGAAAGAGAGGGAGAGAAGCATCAATATGTGGTTGCCTCTTGCACACCCCCAACTGAGGACCTGGCCCACAACCCAGTCATGTGCTCTGACTGGGAATTGAACCTGCAACCCTTTGGTTCTCTGGCCTGCACTCAGTACACTGAGCCACATCAGCCACGGCTATATATCTATTCTTGTAGTTTAGTAGAAGTTATTTTATATTATGAATATTGCTTTTTCATTAGTGGTATGTGTTGCAAATATTATTTTATATTATGAATATTGCTTTTTCATTAGTGGTATGTGTTGCAAATATTTTCTCCCAGTTTGTAATTTATGTTTTCCCTCTTTTTTATGGTGTCTTTTGAGTAAGTGTCTTTAATTTTTTAAAAAAATCCTCACCTGAGGATATGTCTATTGATTTGAGGGAGAAGAGGAAAGAAAGAAACATTGACGTGAGAGAGAAATATTGATTGGTTATGCTTTGGAGATTGAACTATAACCTGGGTATGTGCCCTGACCAGGCATTGAACCCACACCTTTTAGTGTACAGGACCAACCAACTGAGCCTTCAGCCAGGGCTGAACATCTTTAATTTTAACATGGCTTAGTTTACCAATTTTTTTTTATGGATTGTGTTTTTTGTTTCCTGTTTAGGTACTTCTCCCCTATGCTGAGATTATGAAAATGTTCTTACATATTCTAAAAGTTTTCAAGTGTTGTTTTTTTTTTTTTACATTTAAGTCTTTAATTCATTTGAAATAGAATTTTTCGTATTCCATGAAGTAAGGATCCACTTTATTGTTTCTGTTTCTCCTGCTTTTGTTTAGATCTAGAGGGAGTTGCCAGTTGATATAGTGACTCCTCTTTGGATCCTCTTGGGATGAGTAACTGGGATGCTACAAAGCATCATTCTGAGTGTCACAGATCCAGCTTTAAACAAACAGGTCTTTCAAAGGATACAGGAGTATGTTGCTCAGAGTCTCTGGGTCAGTGGCTTTATCTGACCAGGGATGTTAGTGTGTATTTTTTCGTTGTTCCTTCTCATGTTATTTCTGGTACAAGACAAACCTTAAGTTCTTTTCTGCCACACTTATATGTGGTCTCCACAGGTCTTTGTGACCTTGTGACAAGGGATTCTGAGCCATCAGGTACCTGATGGTTCATCGGATCTTCCCATTTGAAGCTCAAGAACTGATTCCTCTGGAAGATTCCCTGGGTGAAGAGACATGCTCAGAGGCTGGAGGGAGATTAGGCAACTCTACATAGTCTTTGAAAATAATTCCTTTTTTTATTCCCTAGATTTTTTTTTCCCCTAAGAAAAGAAGTTTAAGATGATATTTTTTTGCTTAGATCTTTGCTAGCTTGGAAAGTTAACTTTTGGTGCCTAATGAATTTTGATCAAATGTTAGGGTTGATTATTTCATTTGGAATCCCAGTTCAAAATTTATCTCCTCCAGGAAGCTTCCCAAATAGCATGTAGATTCTATTAGTTATCAATTAGTCCCATTAACACTTTGTTTACAATTGATAGTACAGTGTTGTTGTTTACTTGTTGCTGTTGTTTTTCAATATCGGTGTTTTCTCTCATTCTTTTAGTTCTTTGAAAGAGAAATTAAGTATTCTTATTATATAATTCCCTTTCTAGTCCTCCTGAAATATTTTTACAATGAAGGACAATGATAGGTGTCCTGGGGGCCCTGTCTTGGGCAGAATATGCAAATGAAGTAATAACCTTATATTGAAGGACTTCCATAATTTGCCTCCAACTTGCTATTCTAGTTTTACCTCCAGTTACTTCCTTAAGAATAATGTTCCAGCCAGTCTGGAATAATCATGATCCCCTAAATAACACACTGAATTTTCCTACCTGTAAGCCTTTACTCATGCCATTCTCTCCTTACAATTTTGACTTCCTGAATCCTGTCTTTCAGTTGCCTTTCTAGGGCTTCAGCCAGAAATAATATTCTTTGCTTCACTCCTATAATACTCATGCATTGGTATGTAATGCGGTAGTTTGTGTGTATATGTATGTGATTTATCTAATCTACTAGATTATAAATTCCTTGTGGATTGGTCACAATACAGGGACAATTCTATATGACTGTGCCTAGCATTTTGCCTAGCATGAGCTAAGGAATGTCTGATTGGCTGAAGTAAATGTTATTTAATTAACTTTGCTGCTTTTAATCATTTATGGATGGAGTAATGCAACTACTTTTCTAAAGAGAGTACTCATTTAAAAAATCAGTTAATTGAAATTTTAAAATAGGTAGTAGGTAATATATGTATGTGACACAAAATTCAAAAGATACAAAATATACAGAGAAAAGTAAGTCATCCTATCACCTGTTCTGCAGTTCCCCAGTTCTTTTTTTTAAAGATTTTATTTATTTTATTTTTAAACGAAGGGGAAAGGAGAGAAAGAGAGGGAGAGAAACATCAATGTGTGCTCATGGGGGACCTGGCCCACAACCCAGGCATGTGCCCTGACTGGGAATCGAACTGGTGACCCATTGGTTCACAGGCCAGTGCTCAGTGCACTGAGCCACACCAGCCAGGGCTGCATTTTAAAATTATTATTTTATATTTTATTTTTTATTTATTGATTTGAGAGGGGGTGTTAGAGAGAGAGAGGAACATTGATTTGTTGTTCCACTTATTTATGCATTCACTGGTTGATTCTTGTATGTGCCCCGACTGGGGATCAAACCTGCAACCTTGATGTATCAAGACAATGTTCAAACCAACTGAGCTACCTGGCCAGGGCAATATTGGAAAAAAAAAAAAAAAGTGTGTGTGTGTATTTAAGACAAATTAAGTACAAATCAGTAGCAAAATGTTTTTTTCTTTAAAGTCTTTATTTATGTTTTAGAGAGAGGGGAAGGGAGGGAGAAAGGGAGAGAAACATTGATCGGGTTGCCTGTTTCCCACCCCCACAGGGGTACCTGGCCTGCAACCCAGGCATGTGCCTTGATTGGGAATCGAACTGATGACCTTTCAGTTCTCAGGCTGGCACTTAAACCACTGAGCCACACCAATCAGGATAATATTGCATATTTTTAAAACTAAAAATCTAGGGAGGAGGGGACAGTGGAGGAAAAATGGGGACATCTGCAATATTGTCAACAATAAAAATAAAGAAATAAAGAAAAAACCCCAAAATCTAGCCTTTTCTATAAGATGGGTTTGTTTTTACATTAGTGGTCACACATAATATATCTGACTGCTCCTTCCATGTCTTATTTGTTTTGTATCCTTAGCATTCTGAAAGATGTTTTATGTATAGTAGTTTCTGGAATTCTTTCTCTTACCCTAATAGCCATACTATTTAACTTTCCTTTAGCCAGATCTAAATGTTTGTCTAACTGTATACAACACCACCCCCACCTTTTTCCCCCCACTTACTTTTCAAATTTTGTCCTTCTGAGGAGGGGTTCTAAATAATGGAAAGTGGTTAGTTGGTTTTACATGCTTCTAGGGTTTCTCTATGCCAAGAAGAAATTTAGAAAAAATATATATATTTTCACCTGAGGAGATAATTAAATCTTTTCTAAGTGCTGTTCTAGGCATCAAAGAATGGTAATTAAGTGGTAGTTAAGTTGGGAGCACTTAAAATACTAAAATAGTTTTTTAGCTTCTCTTCAGAAATTCATATAGAAGCAGTTTTAAAAAGAATCTACCTTTCACTCTGCTTGTTAGAGATTTCCTGCCAAAAGCAAATGAACTTAACTTTTCAGAACTTTTCAAAGGTTGTGTCACTGCTACTGTCCAGTTTTATGGAGCTGATTTGGCAGAATTGATGTAGTCTGTAAGTTGACATTGTAACCATGATTCCAATCTAAGGCTATTTTTCTAACAGCCTTCATTCTTTTAGCTTGAACTTTCATTATTTATTGAATGGATAAAAAAGAACAAAGGGAAGATCTGAAATATTGATAATATATCTTTAAAACACAGATGTATCTGCATACCTAATGGCATCATAGGAGAGATTTTTGGGGACAATTAACTTTGAAGAATTTGACATGTTTACTAGAGATTGTTGGTGTGCCTTTGAGAAATTGTTTGGATTGATGCTTTTGAATTATATCTTAAACTTCCAGAAATCTTGGTACTGAAAAGTTAAATTATAATTCTAAACTTACCAGCTACAGATTTAAGTGTGGATATGCTCTGGGTAAGCAAATATTAACTAGACTTTTTTCTTAACTGTTTTGGGTAGGTTTGCCAGGATGGTGGATAAGAATATTTACATCATTCAAGGGGAGATTAACATTGTGGTTGGGGCCATCAAACGAAATGCCCGATGGAGCACCCACACTCCATTGGTAAGTGGGGAATGGGCGGCGGCTTGGTCACCGATTTGTGCATGGTTAAAACAGTGGGCTATTTCCCAGTAATGATCAGAATAGTAGAAATCAGAGTTGTTCTTGATATCAAGGACCCTTGTGTTTTATTCCAACTAGTGTCAAATTTACAGACTGCCTTTTTTCCTCTAAGACCCAAAAGATGAAACCATTCTTTTCTTTATTTTTAAAGCAGCCTTTTTAAAATTTGATTTATGGGGGTGTGAGGAGAGAGTGAGAGAGAGAGAGAAACATCGCTTTGTTGTTTCACTTATTTATATATTCATTGGTTAATTCTTGTTTTTGTGCTGACTGGGGATCAAACCTGCAACCTTGGCATATTGGGACCAACACTCTAACCACCTGAGCTACCTGGCCAAGGCCTGATACAATTCTCCTTCTAAGTGTTCTTGTAAACAACTTAAGCTAATGTTTGGGACCTCTTTAAAATGTGTAAACATGTCAGAAAGATTTCTTATGTTTTAATTCCCTAGGGCTGTCAAATTCATTTAAGTTAGTTTAGTTATTTATACACAGAGTATGGCTTGGTGATGGTACTCCTTGGGAGTTCAGTACACTTCTGTATATAGTGTAGGCCATATCTTGCCAGTCAGATGAATAAGAAATTTACCTGCTGTAAAGGTGGCTTCTTCGTTGTGTACATATGTTCAAGAATATTTTTTGTGCAGTTGTACAAAACACTTTTTGGCACAATTATAAAAAACAAATTTAGACATTTCCAACTTGGCATTTAGAAATTTCTCATGTTCATTTATAAAAATGGATTGTTTTAGAAGTGAGATGCAGTTAAGAATGTCTTTAAAGTGAATATGTGTGATTATATAATGAGTACGAAGAAGGAGAAGAGTATAGAATAACACACATGTCTTAGTCTGTTTGGGATGCTGTAACAAAATACCACAAACCGGGTAGCTTATGAACAACAGAAATTTATTTTTCACAGTTCTGGAGCCTGGAAGTCTGAGATCAGGATGCCAGCATGGTCAAGTGGGGGCCCTCTTCTGGGTCTCAGACTTCTCATTCTGTCCTCAGCATGGGGGAATGGGCAAGGGAGCTCTCTTGGGTCTCTTTTATAGGGCATTAATTCCATTCGTGAGGGTTCTGCCTTCATGACCTAATCTTTCACCTTTTAAAGACCCCACCTTCTGATACCATCACATTAGACATTAGTATTTCAACATGTAAGTTTTGAGGTGACACGAACATTCAGACTGTAGCAAATATGAAGGACCTGGCGATCAGTGGTAGCTCGAGTGCTGTGGTCATGGTATTGATTAGTATTTCAGTATTTACTCTTTTAGGTAAGCCCAGAGGACCTCTGTGAATTAAGAGATTAAGGAACTGGAAAAATGTATAGCTAGCTTTTTTTCCTAAGAAGAAAAACTTACTGGATTTTCTGGTTGGAATCAGAGGAAGAGCCCTTGATCTGTCCTTTATTTCCCTTTCCTCTTTGTCCGACTGACTTTAAAAAAAATACCTGTGTGTTGCAGGATGAAGAACGGGATCCTTTGCTGCATAGTTTCAGTCATCTAAAGGAGGTTTTAAACAATATAACAGGTGAGTCCTCACATCTATGTAGACTACGTATCCTGGTTTAAAAAAGAAACAAAAACATGTTTGATTTACTGCAGGGCTAGACAACTTTTTCTGTAAAAAGCTATTGCAGTGATGGACAGAGTTTTTCTGTAAAGTAAATATTGTAGGCTTTGCAGGCCATCTCAGCTGTGTAACTGCTCAAATCTGCATTGTAGTTCAAAAGCAGACATAGATAATACTTAAATGAATGAGTGATAAATAAGAAGGTTGTAATCCAGGTTTGACCCTTGGGTGTCGATTGCTCCTGGTTTACTGTATTGCTGGTCCTTTTCCTAGAGTCCATAGGAAAAGGGCGTCCCACTTCACTGGGGAGTCAGCATTCATGCAGTGATGTTTTCTTCATTATTTATAAGCTATTTTAGTTACTTTTTTTGGTTTTGTTTTGTTTTAACTACTTTGTCTACCCCATGCATGCCATGAGGTAGGATATTGGTGGCATAAATAAAATTTTTAGTGTTTGCAACAAAAGCTTTTTCTTGTAGAAAGTCATCGTCACTTTTAGGGCCTTAGCTTTCTCTACTGCAGGTTCTGTAGTCTTTATGTGTTCCCAGGATTTTTTTCCCACCTCATTTCCCTAATCATAATGAGCTTATGTAATATTTACTGAGGGGGACCCCCAAAAACCCCCAGAATTTATTTATAAAAATAAATAATAAATGCCTAATTGTGTATTAAAAAATTGTGTATTTAGTCTTATGTGTTTAAATTTCAGCCACCTTCAAAGTACTCTCTATATGATGTAATACCCCTATCGAGATGTTTTTTGCATTGCTCAAAACAATTTTTGAACTTGTCAGTTTTGATACCTTTTAGTGGATATGCTGTTTTTTGTTTCACCTCTTCCACATTGGTAAAACTTTTCCCTTTGAGGACTTCTTTCACCTGGGGAAACAAAAAAAAAAGTCAATCAGGGCAAGATTGGATGAATAGGGAGAGTAAGGCACCAGGGTCATGTCATTTTTGGTCAAAAACTGCTGAATATTCAGTGTGGTGTGGGCAGGTGCTCTTGTAAATAACCCAGCATGAAATGGGCAAATGTGCCCTTGCTGGCTCAGTGGATTGAGTGCCAGCCTATGAACTTAAGGGTCACGGGTTCGGTTCCCAGTCAGGGCACATGCCTGGGTGCAGACCAGTGTTTCTCTCCCTCCCCTTCTCCCTCCCTTCCCGATGTGTGAGAGTCTTAAAAAAATTTCACTGAAGCTGAACACAACTTCTCACAACAATGCCATCTGGTACACTGACGCAGATGGGTTCCCAGAACACTCACCTAGCCAGGGAAGCCTGTACTACAAGGGACCCATCCTCTAGAAGATAATTCTGTTTTTTTGGGGGGGGTCCTCTTTGTATATGTTTAGAATTTTAAAACCCACTTTCATGTTTATTACCTTTTTGAACTCTTACACAACTCTGTAAGGGTGGATTCGCATATATTGTCCCTTTTTATGAATGAAGTTGAAGCCCAGAGACCTTTTAAGTGATTTAGCTGATTTCACACTGATTCTAAGGGGTGGAGTCAAAACTGGAATTCTGGTCCCTAATGCTTGGTTTAGTACCCTGTTTTGTATTACTTCTGTTCATACAATTGGAAGAGAATGTACACAGGAAGTACCTTATATATGTATATATATGTGTGTTCAAGGGGAGGCAAGCCTCAATACCTTTATTTGGGTTTTTCAAGGTGGGGGGTGGAGGGTGATAGAGACTAAAAGGGAAAGCCTCAGAGCTGTGTTATTGTGTTGACTGTAAAAGACAAATGTTATATCCCTGGAATGGTTTTAGTTAGTAATGTATCTAAGGCCACAGTTGAAATTGCTTTTTAGGCTTATGTAAATTAAATAACTATAAACAAACAAATACATTTCCTCCTTTTTATGAGGAATGTAGAAAAATATTTGGAGAAAAATAATTCCTTTTTACTTCCTAAACATTGGCTGAAGTTATCTAAGGATTCTCTATGTGTTTTCTTTAAAGGAGCAAATGCCAAGCTATTAAAAAGCATTGGAAATATTAGCCAAGAAGGATCAAGTATAGAGGAGGTAGTTGTTGGCTAATTAGCAGGGTGAGTGTTGCAACTAGGTGCCAGGTTCTTACTTTATGGCTTATATTGTAAGTGACTTCCATGCTTTAGAAAGAATTGGCTGCTTGCACAGATTTTTTTTTTTACCTTACAGATAAAGCTTACATATTCAAATAAGAAAGAAAATATAGTGAGTAGATATTTGTAACTTTCTTGGTGGGTCAGAGTTCAGAGTACTATCTAAGAGATGTAAGAGGATTAAACAAGTGAATATATTTGGAAACATTTAACAAACATTTAAATTTTTTATTTATTTATTTTTAGAGTGGGGGGAGGGAGGGAAAAAGAGAGAGAGAAACATCAATGCGAGAGAGAAACATTCATCAGCTGCCTCTCACATGTACCCAGGCATGTGCCCTAACCTGGAATTGAACCTGCGACATTTTGCTTTGTGGAACCATGCCCACCCAACTGAGCCACACCCATCAGCCTGGGAAAACATTTTATACATAGCCTGGGATTGTTGTATTGGTTGGGAACACCCTAAAATGGCTGAGATCAGACTGGAGTAGCCTTATAGGCCTTTTGGGCACTCTGTGGACATTGAAGAGCTGAGGTGGTGCTGCTGTCCTGACAGCCACATTTCCTGTTTGCCATCCAATCCATATCCCATACTTGTTTTCTCTTTCCTGACATATCCTGAGATTTGAACTCATGTCTGTGGTGAGTACTATAGTCCAGGACTTGGGGGTGGATAGACCATGTAAGAGCTACCAAGTTGAGTCGGCTGCCTAATTTTCTTATACCCTAGGGTTAGGCATCCAGATTATCTGCTGTGTGAAACTAATAAAAACCAGAATGTGCTGAGAAGCTAGTTCTGTTAGTGGTACTAGGAACATACCTGGGTTGTACCAAGCTTTCTTCTGGAGGAAGAAAGAAGGTGCAAATATTTTCTAGGGGCCAACAGTGTGGCAAATGTTGAAATTGTGCCTGCCAAGGTTGCCCCATTGTTCTTGGGTTTTAGCATATGACCTGCCTGAGAAAATGACAGAGTGGACATGAAATAGAGCATTCCATAGCCTTTTGATTGGTTCTGACCCCCTACAAGTGCTGGCTTCTAGAAGCAGGTTTATGGGTCAGCTGCCCCTGTGGTCCTGGACTCTGCAATCCATGACCAATTTTTTGTTTCTTCTACTGACACAAACAGATTTTTCTGATTGGCAGTGTCAGGAGGACTGCTATCTTGGAAGCCTGTTAATGGTTGGAGGCTGGGAAAGGGTTTTGAACTTGGAGAGAGTAACTAATGAGACTGTTCTTGCTATGTGACTAGAAATGGTGTACTACTTAGATTGGAGGAGGTATGGCAGGAATTCTAGGGCTTCCACTCAGTTTAATTCATGAAACTGACTTGGGCATGGTCTGTTTTTACAAAGGCTTTCAAAGGCTTTCAATTTGCATTTTTCTAGGCTTTCTCCTGGCTTAGTTGCTTAACAATAGTACTGTTGGAAATAGGTGCCTCATTGGACATTGTCAAAGCCAAAATGATTTTTTTCCCTTTTCTTGTAAATAGAGGATCATTTAAATACATAAGCACTATCTGTTCCTTCTGGAGTATTATCTGAGTATTATGAAGGAAATAAGTCCATACCTGTTATTCTCATAGATATGTGTCTCTGGACCACATTTGGAGTCAGTATTTGCCCAGACTGCATGATGACTTCATGCTCTGTAGCATTTGGAGTAATAGAATATTCTAATACCGAATCTAAAGACAAGGTTGCACTTGGAAGATACAGGGTGCCAAAGAGCAAAGTTTGCATATTGCTACTTTGGGTAAAGTCTTTGCTCACCACCAGTGGGACTTGACTGCTGCCCTTTTTATGAATCCCCTTTTAGGAGGTTATTCTGAAGAAGTTAAAGCAGCTGTGTGATTGCCAAGGGTGGGGATGGAGTGTGGAGAATGGATAAAGGTTTCTTTTT
Source organism: Trachops cirrhosus (assembly GCA_028533065.1). Lineage (NCBI taxonomy): Eukaryota > Metazoa > Chordata > Mammalia > Chiroptera > Phyllostomidae > Trachops > Trachops cirrhosus. The sequence continues at coordinate 137,767,458 of CM052542.1, forward strand.
GGGGTGATGAAAATGTTCTGGAATTAGATAGTGGTGATGGTTGTAGCACTCTGTGAATATACTAAAAACCATTGAATTTTATACTTCAAAAGGGTAAATTTTGTGGAATGTGAATTATATCTTAATTTTTGAAAATAGCAGATGTAGGTTGGAAAAGTGATGGGGTTTACCAGTTCTTTCTCAGGGCTCAGAACTATGGAGGGAGGCCTCTACTGTATTGGATGCTGTGCTTTAAACCCATTGTCCAGCAAATGCAGCATAAGGCTCTGTTCAGCCTCCTGGCCCAGTTTGTCCTTTTATGTCTCTCTCATTAACTCCAGAAGCACATGGCTTTTATATTTAAATTTATTCAAGCTGTAATCTTTGACATTTGAGTTAGCTTTTAGTACAGTTTTGCATTTATAGTAATATATATTATGTATTTTCTCTATCCCCAAAGAATCCATTTTAATCTTTTCCGGTTGCAAATTTCAGCCTGTCTTGTCCCATCTTCCCTCTCTTGCTCTCTTTCCCCTCCCCCCAAAGAGTGTGTTTGATCAGGTGTGGCAGGAATATCCACTGTCAAGCTGCGCCCTTTATATTAGTCAATATTATCTTTCTCCCCCCTCCCTGTCTGTCTGCTCCTTTGGGCTTTCCCAGTTGATTTATAATTTTGGAATTCTCATCGGAGTCTGTAATACAGTTTGTTCATTATTTAACCAAAACCTGTTTAATGAGCAGAGAGAGGCAATGTAAATGTTAGGCATGTTGCAGTGATGTACCTTTGTGCTTCTCAAAGCGGGTGGGTAGTTAACTCTGTGCTGCCTGCAGGGCTGGGGTGTCCTGGCCTTAGGGGCAGAAGGACCACTGCCTCTCCCTTACATCTGCCTAAGCCCTGCCATGGGCTTAGATTCCAAAGACACATTTCCTTTTATTCTTCTAGAGATCTTGTGGGGACTCTTGCAAAGAGATATCTTCAGTCTCATAGCCAGTCTTTGGGGTAAGATCTGTGGCATGGGATAGAGGATGGAAGGGAAAATGAAATATCAGGATACTTGATATTACTCTTGGTTTTAGGTCTGAAGAGAGTAGATAGTTTAGAAAAATCCTTCTAGCTGATACGGTCTATGGTCTTTGATTTCTTTGTTCCCAGACTAGACAAGTGTTTGCAAGCCTTAGTACCATTTGAGCTTTACCAGAAATTGAACCAGTAACCTTTCTCTTTGTGGAAGGATGCTCAATCAACTGAGCCACACCAGTCAGGGCAGGAATCACCTCTTTTTTTTTTTTTTTAAAGATTTTATTTATTTATTTTTAGAGAGAGAGGAAGGGAAGATGAAAGAGAGGGAGAGAAACATCAATGCGTGGCTGCCTCCCATAAACCACCCACTGGGGACCTGGCCTGCAATGCAGACATATGCCCTAACTGGGAATCGAACCGGCAACCCCCCGGTTTGCAGACCATGCTCAATCCACTGAACTACACCTGCCAGGGCAGGAATCACCTCTTAATGACTTTAAAGCCTTCAGAGCCAGGGCTTGAGGAAGACTTCTTAGTGGTGTGTATGTTGGGGGTGGTGTTGGGGAGGGGTAGTGAATTTGCCTTTGGAGATTTAACCCCAGGCCTTTTAAATTATGAGGATCTCTGAGGAATGAGGGTATTCAGCATAAGACTAAGGTGATCTTGAGGTCCAGTATAAGCGCATGTAGTAATTATGGAACTGTTTTAGCTTCTTGGACATCTTTCTGGGATCCACTAAGATTTGGATTCCTTCTAGGTCTGGCTTATTGAATTGCTTCTAACCAATATTTATTGACTGTTATGTGGTAGGCATTTTGTTTAGGCACTTAGGCATTGGATCTATCACAGTTGACAAATGGGCAAACTTTTTTCCTGCCCTTATAGCCACTGGTTTACAAGACTAGTAGCTCTAGATGACCATTTCAGAATAACCTTTGTGTCCTTTACTCTATGCCATATGGGTCCCTATCAGGTATGGAGTGGATGATATTGAAAGAGAGTAATCTCTTGCCATCTTTTCTTGTTCCTACTCTTACCTTTGTTGATGAAACAAGCCAAAGAAATTAACAGAAATTATAGCTTATACATTTGCTAATTTGACTTTCTCATGTAAAACCATTCTTGCCAGAGTTTAGATATTCCCAAAGACATTGGTGGATTGCATAGAGTAACTCTGAGGGATAGGCTCTTTCTTTATTGAGCTTACCTGGACAGCAAGATACGGTGTATTTGAGTTTAAGAGAGAGAAGCAGGTGCCTGGAGAAAGTGGATATATCAGGAATTTATTTAAATGTAGTTTATCCTGGACAAACACACCTGTAAGATACTGTCTATCTCAAGCTTTGTGAATTAAGAGTCTGAGCTAGGAGGTTTGAATCCATGTAACCTCCAGAGGTTTGCAGAGAACATTTAAACAGAGTCCGGATGCCAACCTGTGAGGAACTAATACTTAACATTTATCTGGCCTAGGCCTCTTAGAAATAGCCTTCTAAGTAGAAGTGAAACTCTCCAAGGATGCCTCATACCTGAATTTTAATGTTTCAATTGGAAGATGGGGAGGTATAAGGAAAATAAATTTTAGTAGTCACTGTCTGGAGAAAGATTGAGTAAGGATATATTACTTGAAAAAAAATTGTGCTAGAGTTATCATCTCCCATACTGAGTGACTGCATACTTTCACTTTTTAAAAAAGATTTTATTTATTTATTTTTAAAGAGAGGAGAAGGGAAGGAGGAAGAGAGGGAGAGAAATATCAATGTGTGGTTGCCTCTCATGCCCCCCCACTGGGGACCTGGTCTGTGACCCAGGCATGTGCCCTGACTGGGAATTGTGTGCCCTAACTGGGAATCGAACCAGTGACCCTTTGGTTTACAGGCTGGTGTTCAATTCACTGAGCCATACCAGCCAGGGCTCTCTTCTTTTTTTTTTGTAGGGGCTTATGGTTTGGGGAATAGTAGAGTAAACAATATATCACTATTAATCAGTATGAGAAGAATGAGCTTTGTCCTACTTGGAATTGAGCTTGTGAATTGTTCAAAGCCTGACTAAGTAGAGGCTAAAAGAACCAAGTTAATAAAAATTGGCAGACAAATTCATGTAATGGGCTGAGTGTTAGAAGAGGCAGGGTTGGACAAACATATAAGTATTTATTTCCAATGCCCTTTTTGTTTTTCTTGTTCTATAGTACAATATAAGTCTATATTAATTTGGAGATTATTGAGTAACTCATTAGGATATGACTTGAGTTTGAGTCAGACTGACTTTGGCATCTTGGAATCTTGGTAGCTTGATTGGCCTCAGACTTGTGGGCATTTTAGCACAGTTAGAGAAAGTAAAAATACTGTGATTCTTTATTCCCCAGGTATTATTTATATAAATAAGGTAGCTCCAGGAGGCCTGTATTTTGACAACTTGACTTTGTCATTTTTTTTTTTACTAGCGCCTTTCCCAACTGACCTGAACCCTCTTCACTTGACATTTCTAAACAAAGAAGTTCTTCCAAACATTTATTTATCTTTGGGGTTAGGAAATTACTTTCTTAAGAAAATGCAGCTCTGCATAGTCTGGCTTCTTAGGAGTCCAGCTCTCCCTTTTTCTCTTCCTAATACTCAAACTCAAACATTAGAACTAGTCTGCTGGCACAGAACTAGTAGCACATTTTCCACTATGTGTATCTGAAAGAGAGTTGTAAAAAAGGGGGGTCATTCTTAATAGCTTGGCTCTCAAAGGCAGAGGCAAAGGAACCTAATTTCTAATAGAGGTTAGGGAAGGGTAGGGACAGTATGACAGTGTGGCCTGTGGTGGGTGTTAAAGTTGGTGGTATTGTTCTCATTGCCATTATCCTCTTTAGCACAGTCACCTCTTTAGAGGCCTGAAATTATTCTCTGGGTATGTGCCCCACTTGTTGTGACAGCAGTCAGATGGGTAAAAAGAGGAAAAGCCAGCTGCTGCTTTGTTTTTAACAAGGAGGCAGGCAGAGTCCCTTTCTTTTTTTCCACCCACTCAAACTCAGTGCAAGTGCCAGGAGGGTTTCAGGAGAAGTCAAATGTTTGAAATTCAGTGTGCAGTTTTGTTAGGAGAGATAATAAAGAGTTATTTGTCTCAGCCTTGCCCCTCTGACCACCTCTTTATGTTCATAGATGCTTAATTGGTCACCTCAGCTACTAAAGTGATCCTGAGTATGTTTATGGAAAGAGTGAGTGTATTGGTCTTTTCTCTCCTGGCACCCATTAAAAGATAGAGCTGGGTGTACATACAACAACATGGAGATTATATCATTTCAGCTCAGATCACCTCATTAAAAAAGGATGGTAAATGGAGAACAGTGACTACCTTAAGCTCTCCGTTTTGCTTCTGGAAACTAGGTGATAAAATGCTCCTTCCCAGTTCTGAGGCCTTTGTTTTGTCAAGGACTTAGATGGACAAGCACTCCTGGCTGCCTGTTGGCTGGCTTCTCATTGCATCTCTTCTGTAATACCAGCCTTCTGTTAGCACTAATACTACTGGAGGATGGGTTGTGAAGTGCTGCCACATGTGTACTCATCACAACTGACCTTTCCTTGTTCCATGCCTATTGAGCGATTACTTGCCCATTTGTGGAACTCACATTATTGCCTTGGATTTTTGGCCCAGTGTGAAGTGGGGGCATCCAGGAAGTGGACTGCTAGACTGTACATCAGAGGGCAATAAATTGGCATTTGATTTGGTGGAAAGGCAGGGCCAGATGTGGTGTGGGAGCAAAGGTTTTTCTGCAGTCAGCCTTGCAGCTTGCCTCCAGGTGTCCTGGAAAGCAGCTTGGGAACTGGAGGCTAAGGGTAGTTGGGGACATTAGTTGTAGAGGAAAAGGATCAAAGGGACCTCTATGTTATATGCCTTGATTTGGGAAAAATCCTCTAAAAGTAGGACAAATAACGTTTCCCTGACATTGGTAGGAATTTTTCTACTGATTATTCTTACTTTTCAAATAAAGTGAGTTATTAATTGGCAGGAAAAAATATAAAATTTGGGAGACTCTTGACAAGGGCTTGCAAAATAAGAAAGCCTTATCCCCCGCATGAGCCTTTTCATGAAGATTCATTCTTCTTTTTGGACAAACAGAGGTTTAAGAAAACTGGCTCCAAACTGATGATAATGTGAAGGCTAAGGTATCATTGTGACTGTCCTACCATGGGCCACAAGTGGCATCTTTCAGACTGTAGGTTGCATTCCATTAGTGGATTGTGGGGATATTGTAAAGGGTTGCACAGCATTTTTCCTCAATTTTTTGTTATGAAAAATTTCAAACATACTAACAATTGAAATAATATACCACAGTGACCACTCACATCCCACACTGAGTCATAGTTTTTAACAGTTAGCCATATTTACTTTATCCATATGTATGCATATTTTTTCATAAGCCATTTGAAAATAAGTTGCAGACATGATGACATTTCACCCTTGAATCTATCAGCATGCATCCTAAATAAGGACATTGTCCTACATAATTACAGTACCATTATACCTTTAAGAAACTTGACAGTAATTTACCAATATTAGCTAATATGCAGTCTATATATAAAAATTTCCCATTTGTCCCCAAATTTCCTTTTGTAGTTATAGTTGGTTTCATAAGCCAGAATCCATGCAAAATTGTCATTTCGTTAGGTAGTTATATCTTGTTATACTTTACAAATCTAAACAGTTTTCTCACCTTTTTTTCTCCTTTTGGCATTGACTTTTTGAAGAGACTAGGGCATTTATTTATTTTATTTATTTTTTTCTTAATATTTATTTATTATTTTTAGAGAGAGGGGAAGGGAGGGAGAAAGAGAGGGAGAGAGACATCAGTGTGTGGTTGCCTCTCACGCGCTCCCTACTGAGGACCTGGCCTGCAACCCAGGCATGTGCCCTGACTGGGAATCGAGCCGGAGACCCTTTGGTTCGCAGGGCAGCACTCAATCCACTGAGCCACAGTGAGCCAATAAATGTAGCCAGGGCACATTTATTTTTAGAATGTTCTACATTCTGGGTTTGTTTTTGTCATTGTGGTGTCATTTTACTTGTTTCTCTATCCCATACGTTTCCTATATTCTAGAAGTTAGAATTAAAGGCTTAATTTGATTCAGGTTAAACTTTTTGGGCAAGAATATGTCATTAGGTGCTACTGTGTACTTCATTAGGTGCTACTTTGTACTTCATATTGTATCACCACTTACTGTCAGGTTATCCCCAGTATTGGTGGTGGCAAGTAGTAAAATAAGTTTTACTACTTGCTTCTGGTGGTGACTGCCATATCTCTCATTGTAAAATATTTTTCTGTTTGCAATTAGTAAGGATCCTGTGAAGTAATAATTTGGCACCTTCTGAATATCCTGCTCTGTAATATTCTTTTACCTAATGATCATCCACTGATGAATTTTTACCAGAATCATTTATTTCAGTGGAGGTTGAAGAATGATGATTTTCTAATTGACGTTCTTTTTACATTTATTAGCTGGCGTTCTTTGTGTAGGATTTTTTCCTTCATACACTAAAGGACGAACCACAGTTTCTCCTAAAAAGTCAGGGGAAATGCTTAATTCTTTCCCTTTAATTGCTAATCTTCAAAGTAAGGAGTTAGTGTTAATGACCACCCATGTTGGTAAATAAGGGGTTTCCCCCTTTTTGGGACCTGTGAATATTTATGTATTCAGTGTTTTATAATTAATTACATTTATGATAATTTTTGGTGCTCAATCATTCCAAGTTTGACCAGTGAGTCCCTTCAAACTAGCTCCCGTGTCCCTTTGATTATGACCCCCTTGAGCACTTCTTTGCTTTCTGGTACAAGCTATTGGCATTAAAGGAGGGGAAAAAAGAAATAGAATGGAAAGAATTAGTGTATCACATAATAAGGATAAGTACTATTTTGGGAAACTTTTGTTTCAATTAGAAACATGTATGTGTTCTGGGTTACAGTGTAAACTGTATTCATTGCAGTGTAAACTGTATTTCTTTCTGTAGGTCATGGTTAAAAAAAGTTAGAAAGTTCTGGTAGAGAGAGCTTTTGATTTACTTCTGTTCCAGCACTAGTTTGAATTTGTCTTTCTGCAATGTTATTTCTTGGGCTAGGACTCAAAAAAGGTGTTGAGTCAGGGTGCCTCTGCCATCATATTCTTGGCATTTTGCCAAGGACTGTCTGAAGTAGCCCCCTTTATTTTTAGAACTATTACATCTGGGTTTCATCCCTATTAATGTTGATTTCAGTAAAGCATTTCTTTCCCTGTTATTACATATTATTTCATCCCACCAACTTTATTGTGGTATAATTGACATGATACTGTGTTAGTTTAAGGTAATAATTTGATACATGTATATGTTGAGAAATGATTACCACAATAAAGTTAGTTAACACAATCATCATCCAACATAGTTACAATTTGTGTGTGTGGATGTGTGTGGAGGGGGACGGGCAGTGAGAACATTCAAGATCTGCACTCATCCTGACTGGTGTGGTTCAGTGGATTGGGCATCGTTCTGCAAACAGAAAGGTCACTGGTTCGATTCCTGGTCAGAGCACATGCCTGTGGGCCAGGTCCCTGGTTGGAGGTACTTGAGAAGCAACCAATCAATATTTCTCTTGCACATCGATGTTTCTCTCCCTCTCTTTCTCCCTCATCCTTCCCCCCTCTCTAAAAATAACTAAAATCTTTTTAAAAATGACCTACTCTCTTAGCAACTTTCAAATATATAATACAGTAGTTAACTGTAGTTACCACCATGCTATATATCAGGTCCCAGAGTTGTACCTTTGATCAACTTCTTCCCATCTCCCCTATCACCTAGCCCCTCGGCAACTACCAGTCTACTCTCTGTTTCTATGAGTTTGCTTCTTAGATTCTATATATGAGATAATATATTATTTATCTTTCTCTGACATTTCACTTAGCATAATGTCCTCACGGTCCAGCCATGTTGTTGCAAATGGAAGGATTTCCTTCTTTTTTACATCTGAAACAGTTCTGTTTATATGGTTGTTTCTCTCTGGATTAATCAGCTTTCTTAAGGCAGAGATTAGTTTGAGACCATTTGGTTCATAACAGTCCTGGAGAATATTGTTCTTCCTCAAGGAAATAAGGATTGGTTGGGGATGTAATTGTGACTGACTAGTCACTTTGCATCTTGTACCTTATCACTTTTATATGATGTTAAGCTGACTTGTCCAGGGAAAGGGAGATGGCACATCATCATAAACATGGCCTGGCTGTCCTTTTGAATCCTTTTGGTAGGTTGAGGCAGGAATCATTTGTATTGGAAAAACTTCAAAACAGTACCTTCTTCAGGAACTTTGCTCTTCATACTTAATGTGTGCCACACACTGAACTAAGTATTTGGGACCTAATTTTCAAGGAGGCAGACACAGTTCCTGTCCTCCTAAAGTTTCTGGTCGGGTGGGCTGGCGATCTGAGAAGCTCTGGAATTTGAGTGGACAGCTGGCACTGGTTTGAAGTCTGCCCAGCATCCACATGTGACCTCAGGAAATTGTTGTATGCCCTGTGTGCTGAAAGAGGTTCTAGGATGGTCTGAAGAACAGCACTGGTGTTTGTATGCATTGTCTATCCCACCTCCACTTCTGTCCCACCTTCTGCCTGGTAGTAACTGAGTGCAAGGCGGTTTCATTAGATGCTTGAAGGTCTTGGATGTCTTAGGGCTCGTTTAGTCCATTTATACTCACCTTTGATTAATTAGTTTGTGCATCTCAGACCTGAATTCACTAAAATTTACTATAGGATAAGATGTTGTAAAAATTAATAAACAAGAACCTCATTTAAAATGTAATGGGGGGCTAGAAGAGAGAACTCTCAAACGTGTCATTCAATGCCCCTACTAACCCCAACAGGAGGAGATGTATCTTGCCTTTCCAATAGGAAGTGTTACTACTCTATTAGGTCAGCAGGAGGAAGAAAAGATTCCTCCTTACCCACTAACAACTCAACCAATGACAGACTGCCATAACTCAGCCAATGAAAAGTACAGTTACTGTACTTAGAACTTTCAGTTTCCTCCAAGAGACTCCCAAGTCCATAAAAGAGGGGTCCTCTTCTTTATTTCTCTTGGGTTTGCATGTGGTCCACCATTAGACTGCAGGTCCTGAATTGTTATTCTTTGTTGTTGCCAGATAAACCCATTTTGCTGGAGAAATGTCTGGCTATTTGTTTAGGGTCAACAATGTCAATGGCTGATTGCCTTTTCTAAAAAAAAATTTAGTTTTGCATTTGAGCCCTCTCAGGCTTGGACTTTGGGCACAATTGTTAGGATTTTGAAGTCTGGAGGCACAAAACAAAGATTTTAATAGCTAGCTAAGGTGCTAAAAAGGATAAGGAAAGTTCTTTTCTATAGCTTAGATCTAATAATCCCAGTTCAAAAATAACATGAACATTTTTTAGTAGCCACCCATTGTCTTTAGCCCAAGGAACTCCTGCTAGGGAAGAAGGATCAAAACTCACATAACTTTGGATAGGTCTTGACTTCAAATTAGTTGAACATCCCATCATATATTTATCTTTTGAATCTCAGATAAAACACCTGTATTTAGACTAGACCTTGGGAACCTTGGGTCGTCAGAGAGAATGCCCTTAAGAAATGTCTTTTTTTTCCTTAGGAAAAGTATTCCTAGGATTTTCAAGGGCTGAAAGAGATAGTGAGGCAGTGAAGCAATTAAATAGTGGTTAAGGTTGTTCTAAAAGAGAAAGTTGGAGTGGATGTTGGAGTATAAATGTATGCTACAAAAAGACCTATGACCTATCATTTTCTTAATAGCTTATTGCATTCTGAATTTAAAGTGCATTTCTTTCTCCTTTGCCTGTTTTGTTCTGGTATAAGCCTCCATCAATGGAAATACAAGGCATTTCATTAATACCTACTATAGCCAAATACTTTTTGTGACCAGAGCCTGATGACAAAAACATCTTGGTTCCCTCTGGCCCAGGAAGAGAAGTTCTTGGTTCAGACCTGAACAGAAGCATTGTGGGAAAAGTAGTCAAGGGAAATGGATTCTGTTACTAGAATCCAAATATGGCTCATTAATCCTCCCAGGTGAGCCTAATATTGGCATCTTAATCAGTCTCATTTCAGAGGTTTTAAAGACTCATTCTGTTCTCTAGGTTTATTACAAGGAAGGAAATGAGCAGTGGCTGCATTTGGTAGAACTCTTTGGTATCTAGAGAATGGAAGACATTGCCAGGGTCCTGAAGGGTTCTAGGTTGGCTGCAGGCTAAAGAGTCAATAAAACTGGGTTGTGTGCATGCAGTAACAGAAGGCAGGGAGCGGGAAATACTGTGTTTATGTTGGTAACTGTCTTCCTCTAAGTTCCCGGGAAAGGAAAAAGTTGACTTACTCCCCTACCAGAGGTTATTTTAGTGTTATCTAGAATTTGAGTTCATCCACAATTCCTCTTTACCTAATTGATATTGGGACATTCAGTTAGGTCAACTGATGGTGAGTTGTTTTGTTTTTGTTTTTAATCCTCACCCAAGGGTATGTTTTTATTGATTTGAGAGTGAGAGAGAGATAAACATTTATGTGAGAGAGAAACACTGATTGGTTGCTTTCCACATGTGCCCTGACTGGGGCTCAAACCTGCAACCCAGGTATGTGCCCTGATGGGAATCGAAACCACAGCCTTTTTGCTGTACAGGATGATGCTCCAACCAACTGAGCCACGTGGCCAGGGCAGATGGTTAAATTTTTTTTTGAATTTTTATTTAGAAGTAATTTCAAATTTACAGAACTGTTGCAAGAATAATATGGAGGTCTCTCACATACCTTTTCATGAACTGTTTTTATTATTCTCTTTCTATACACACACATACATATGTATGTAAAATTTTTTCTAAGCCATTTGAGAATAGGTCATATATATCATGACCTTTTATTCAGTGTGTATTTCCTAAGAATAAGGATATTCTTTTACATAATTTATATTTAGTACAGTTATTAAATTTAACAAATTGAATATTGTTATAGTACTTTACCATTTATGTTACAATTTTGTCAGTTGTCCCAATTGATAAATTTAAAATTTTTTTCTACCTTCAAAAAATTTTCCCCATTCAGTAAGTGATCAAATGTTGCATTTAATTGTCAATTTTCTTTAATCTCCTTTAATTTGGAACAGTTCTTCAGCCTTTCTTTATCCTTCATGATATTGACATCTTTTATGAACACAGGCCAGGTTTTTCTTCCTTCTCTTCCTTTCCTTCCTCTTCCTCGCTCCCTCTCTTCCTTCCCTCTCTCTTTATCCCTTTCTCTCTTCCTTTCTTCCTTTCTCTCCTCTTTCTCCTTCTCCTTCCTCAGAATGTTCCTCATTTGGGGTTTGACTGATGTTTCCTTGTGACTAGGTTCAGGTTATGTGTGTCTGGCATGAATCTACATACCACTACTGATAATAGTGTCCTCAGGATGTATGTGGAGATACCTTCATTAGAGATATTAATATGGATCAAGATGTTACTTTATTTGCCACTCGATAGATACTATTTTTCCTTTGAAACTCATAAGCAATCTGGGGAGACACTTTAAGACCATATTTTGCTCCTTATTAAACTTTCCCCCCACTGTTTATCATACATTGATCATTCTTGCCTAAACTATTTTCAAGTTGCAGTGATGGTGAATTTTGAATGATCACTTAAATTACCTGTTCTTAAAGTACTTGTCCTTAGGTGTGGACATGAACTCTCTTCCTAGCTTGCTTGTGTTAAGAGTCTCTCTTCTGTTTACGAAACTTCATTGCATGCCTAAAGGTCTATATTTCTTTATGGCTTTTGTGGTTCTTTTTTAAAAAACAGTAAGTAAAAAGAGTTTTGAAATTGGTAATTTTCTAGAATATGGCAACATTACCCAACTGTAGTTTGTTCTCCGCTCAACAAACAACATAAATGCTTCTTTAAGCCAGAATGGGATTAGCCATGTGAAGCTGATTCCCTCCTCCCCTCCCACCTCTCCCCCTTTTTTCTCCCTCTTTTTAAAGATTTTATTTATTTATTTTTAGAGAGAGGGAAAGGGAGGGAGAAAGAGAAGGAGAGGGAGAGAAACATCAATGTGTGAGAGAAACATTGATTGGTTACCTCTCGCATGCTCCCAACTGAGGACTTGGCCTGCAACCCAGGCATGTGCCCCGACCAGGAATCAAACCAGTGACCTTTCAGTTTGCAGAAAAATGCCCAATACACAGAGCCACACCAGTCAGGGGTCTCCTTCCTTTTAATAAGTGGGATAGCAATATGAATTCATTATCATATTTCAACCTTTATTTTCAAATCTATTTTAAAAGTGTGATAGGGCTCGTTAAGAACTTCTATGTTAGCTTTCTAAAATGTGTAATTTTAAACTGTCCAGGAGCTTTAAGAGAGTAGTGCTAAAAAAGGGGAGAAAAAGCATTTCTCCATTCTTATTTACTATCACTCTTTTCTTTCCTTCTCTCTTTTTTCTCTGTATTTTTCCTTTTGCCTCTCCTTTCATTCTTTTGAAGGATCTGATCAATATGCACGACTGTGCCTTCTTAAGAAAAGAAAAGGTGAGCCCTTAGTGGATTGAGTGCTGACCTGCACACCAAAGGGTCGCTGGTTTGATTCCCAGCCAGGGCACATGCCTGGGTTTCGGACCAGGTCCCCAGTGGGGGCCATGTGAGAGGCAATCACACATTGATGTCTCCCTCTTTTTCTTCCTTCCTTCCTCTCTCTCTAAAAATAAAAAAAATAAATAAAATGGAAAAAATAAAGAAAAGGTGAAAGAGGTATTGCTCTTGAGCTTTAGGTTCTTTGCTGTTACTACTATGGAGAGTAAACTAATGATATGATATTACTATTGAAGTCTTGTCAGCTAGCATTATGTTTTGTTGAGGGTGTCTTGCCCATGATAAATAGAAAAAAGAGAGATAACTAGGGAAAAAAAGAAAAGCAACTAGAGAGGCAGGAAGTATGGAGGAATGAACAGAAAGGAGCAGAAGAAAAGGACTTGGGACTGGGGGTACAGACGTAAGTGGGAAGGACCAAGAATACAGAGCTGCTAAAATAGGAAAATGGAAGTCAACTCTAAAATCTACCTTTGGCCAATCCAGTGTTTGGGCATTCCCCCTTCTAGTAGAGTGTGTTACCAGGGTAGTGTGAGATACGGTGAATGAAATGGTCCCATTCTTGACTCCTTGGATCCATCTACCCAGATCTGACGAATTTACCCTGTAATAAGGTGACTTGATAGCCTGATCCTAGTAGGATGGGATGGAAGAGTCTACTAAGTCATGCTTTTTGGGTAGCTGGCATTAACAGCGTTATTTTTAACTTCCCATGTCAATCCCTTCATTGTTTAGCCTCCTCCATTGGCTACCATGAGAGCAGTCAAAATTAGCAACTATATAAAATGAAGCACCTCTTGTCTCCCCAGTCACTTCCAAAATAAACAGGGAGTAATACTGTCCATATTTTGTCTCACTTTACTCTGAAGGCTACCGATAGAGGAAGCATGGATTAGTGTGAAGTGATTTCTAGGCTCTGTCTTCTGGACAGATTCCCCTCTGAGTCCTGTGGCTGAGTGACAGGACCATGTGGCAAGAGTGCAGCTGGAAGTATATCATCGGCAGATTTGGGTTGAGTAAATATAGCAGGAGCAGGATGTCAGTGTGGGAGATGGATTGTTCTGGGAAAGGAAGTGTTGTCTTTCGTCTGAGAAACAATTTCCTGCACTTCTGGGGCTTTTGCTTTCTTCTTCTTCTTTTTGTTTAAGGGCAGAATAGGAGTTGGCAAGAGTTGGGTACACTTGCCCTATTCTCTCTCTGGGTGTCTGTCTGAGACATTTGAAGTTGGGAGTAGATCTATTCCCAGATCTATTTCAGCCAGTTAGGAAATGGACCCAATAAAATAGCCACACCTATGCCTTCCAGTTCACTTTTACAGTTAAAGCACATACCTATATAGAGTCTCTTTTTAAAAAGTAACCATTCTGTCAGTAATACAGACAGGTTGAGAGACAAAAATAATTATACAAAGAAAATCAACTCTATTGAAAGTTAGACATGAGACACCAGCTGGCAGGAAACAGCTGGGATGTTTCTGAGGGCTAGACTCTGCTGCACCAGAACTTAACTCTTCAAGCTATCTCTGTTGTCCGAGCTACTTAAAATGGCTGCCTACTTACAATCTACGTGAAAGGCTAAGCCACTAAATTTATGTGGTATTTTATAATTGACTAAACTTTACAATTTATAAAGTGCCTTGCATGTTTTTTTTACTTTTTAAAATAGCCTTTTTATTTTAGAATAGATTTAGATTTATTGTAAAGAAGTTCCCATATTCTCCAAACCAAGTTTTCCCTATTATTAACATTTTATATAAGTATGGTATGTTTGTCATAATAAATGAACCAATATTGATGTGTTGTATTAACTAAAGTTTTTTTAAAGTTACTTTTTATTGTATTTTTTTCTGTTACCATTTAGTTCTCATATACCTCCCTCCCCCCAGCAATCGCCACACTACTATCCAAGTCCATGAGTCCTTTTTCTTTTTTGCTCAATCCCTCCACCCTCTAGTCTCCCCCCTCCAGCTGTTATCTGCTCTCCATCTATGAGTCTGTCTCTGTTTTCCTTGTTAGTTCAGTGTGGTCATTAGACACCACATATGAGTGAAATCATATGGTATTTGTCTTTCTCTGACTGGCTTATTTCACTTAGCATAATGTTCTCCAGGTCCATCCATGCTGTTGCAAAGAGTAAAATTTCTTTTTTATGGCTGAGTAGTATTCCATTGTGCAAATGTCCGGTATTTGTTTTATCCACACGTTCATTGATGGACACTCAGGCTGCTTCCATATCTTGGTGATTGTAAATAATGCTGTAGTGAACATAAGGGTGATTATGTTCTTTCAAATTAGTGTTTTGAGTTTCTCTGGATATATTCTGAGAAGTAGGATTGCTGGGTCAAAAGGCAGATCTATTTTTAATTTTTTGAGGTATCTTCATACTGCTTTGAAGTGGCTGCACCAATCTGCATTCGCATGAACAGTGCAAAAGGGTTCCCCTTTGTCTGTATCCTTGCCAACACTTGTTGTTTGTTGACTTATTGATGGTAGCCATTCTGACAGGTGTGAGGTAGTATCTCATTGTCGTTTTAATTTGCATTTCTCTGATGATTAGTGATGTCGAGCATCTTTTCACATGTCTATTGACCATCTGTATATCCTCTTTGGAGAAATGTCTATTCAGGTCCTTTGGCCATTTTTTAATTGGATTGTTTGGTTTTTTTTGTGTTGAGTTTTGTAAGTTCTTTATAAATTTTGGATATTAACCTCTTATCAGGTGTATCAATGAATATGTTCTCCCATTTTGTGGGTTATCTTTTTATTTTGTTGATTGTTTCCTGTGCTGTGCAAAAACTCTTTAGTTTGATATAGTCCCATTGGTTTATTTTTTCTTTTGTTTTCCTTGCCTGGGGAGGTATAGCCAGTAAGAAATTGCTACGAGCAATGTCTGAGATTTTGCTGCGTATGTTTTCTTCTGGGATTTTTATGGTTTCAGGTCTAACATTTAATTAAGTCTTTGAACCATTTGGAATTTATTTTCATGTGTGGTATAAGAAGGTAGTCTAGTTTCATTTTTCTACACATATCTGTCCAATTTTCCCAACACCATTTATTGAATAAACTGTCTTTAGCCCATTGTATGTATGTGCTTCCTCTATCAAATATTAATTGACTGTATAAGTGAGGGTTTATTTCTGGGCTCTCTATTCTGTTCCATTGATCTATGTGTCTGTTTTTATGCCAGTACCATGCTGTTTTGATTACTATGGCCTTAAAGTTTATACTTTATTCAAATTTCCTTGGTTTTTACATAATGGTCTTTTTATGTTCTAGGATTACATCCAGGACACCACATTACATTTAGCTGTCATGTCTCCTTAGGCGTCTGTTGGCTGTGACAGTTTACATATATTTTTTCATTTACCTTTTATAACAGCCTAGAAAATAAACTGGGCCTTTGTTATGTATCCCCCTTTTAAGGATAAAACTGAGGCTTTAGAAAGGGTAAGTGACATGTTCAAAGTTATACAGTTAGTAAAAGCTTCTATTAAAATATGATTATGACATATAAAAAAGGCAGTGAGATAACTATTCATTTGCTTTTTATGTCGATGAGGGCAGAACTATAGATAAATGTCAGGTGGGCCATTTGCAGAAGAGGAACAAGAGACAGGTGAATATAGCTTGTTTCTGGACAATTCTTTCTTACCTGGATACAAGTTATTATTTTAATCATAATACATTTTCTCTTTATAATTCTGCTTTGTCTACCAAAGGAGGTGATCCCAGATAATCCTGGGCTGCCTCTCCAGTTACGTTCTCTAGTAGCAGACTTCATGGGTCCCTGTTGTTAAGACACCCCAGTTCAATAGGAACGTCCTGAAAACATGACATATACACTAACACAACCAGACTGTTTTTGGTATGTGTGAAGGTAACTATCTGTGGCAAAAACACATGACTTTTTTAGTTCTGGTGTTTAGTCAGGCAGGCTGAAGTTCTGGGGTGGGGTTAGGCGATTCATTCAAGAACTGTAATGCTGAGAGGTAATAGAAAAATTAAAAATCTAACAATACATGGCAATTACTAGCTCCGAATGCTCTACCCAGAGGGATGAGTGAGAGGGAGGGTGAGAGGAGGTAAAGTGTAATATGTTAATACCCGTGATTCTAGATACTATTAAAAGGTCATCTCAGGGTGTTGGAGCTGTAGGCAGTACAGATCTTAAGGGAGGGAATAACATCTGTTGCCTATAGAAGTAGTTATAGAATTGTACTTGTATCCTAAAGGGAAATTTTTAAAGTGCTCCAACTTAAGCTGACAGGGTAAGCAGATTGTTGATGCCATTAACAACCACTTTTATTAGAGTGGTTTGGGGGCGGTTAATTAATGGGAATGGGGATACTTCTCAGTTGATGCTTTATGATATGTGTCTGTGAGCCTAGAGGCTGATTTGGGAACCCTTGGTAGTGAGTCACTGTTGCCCTCTTTTGTTGACTCTGAGGCTGGGAAAAACCTGGTGTTTTTCTCCAAAAAAAACCCTGTGAAAATAGCAGTGAGTAAAATAATGAGGAAGAGCTTTAGGAAGTTGCGTTGTGTTGTGCATCTTCATGGTATCATGGAGTGGGTTGAGGACAGGGTAGATATTTTAAACCACCAATTGTAGGAGTCTTTGAATTAAAGATATGGGTGACTGAGGCCTTCTTCCAGGAGGGTGGGAAGTTTTTAAAGGGAGCAAAGATCACAACAGGTATTAAACATCATAGATTGGACCTCATACTCTGAAAATGCTTTGCTTCAATAATGTGAAAGACAAAGTGACAATATGAAGAATGACTATTTGAAGTTCTTCTACCAGAAAGTCCTGTCCATTGGTGAGATTTAAACTGTCCTTTGGTAGGGAAAAAGACTGGGGGGGATCTTGTGTTTAGAATCAAATATAAGAGAGATTAAAAGTACCTGTATGTCTAGAGAACTTTTCATTGAGCTGTAACGGAGGAGGGGGAAATTCCTCACTGTGGTCTTTAATAATATGAAATCTTCTATGAGTCTCAGCAGATGTAGTCTCTAAGGAGGAGTTTGTGGTTAGCTGAAGCAGCTTGGGTTCACTAAGCCTCCAGTGGGAATGTAAGACAGAGATGGCTCCCTGACATTTCTGCTTCAGAGCAACCAGTTTGGGTGAGTGGACAGCTACCAGGTCTACTGCACTTTTGCAAGATTCCAGAGTGATCCCTTTGCACTATGGGCTGAGGTGACTTCTTGTCTCTATGAAAGCTACAGAGAAAACACCACAGGCTTTAACAGAAACTTGTTTATGGTTTCCCAGAAGCAAAGCTCTTGTTCTGTTAAAGCACTTTAGAAAAATGAAGTAGAATTAGAGATAAGAAAAATCTTTACTTTCATTTTCAAGAGCTTTTTAAAAAAATTGGGGTAAAATTCATAAAACATAAAATTAACCATTTAAAAATAAACAATTTAGTGGCATGTAGTACATTCACAATGTTGCATGACCACCATCTCTACCTAGTTTATTTTCTTTTTTTTTTAACTCCTCACCTGAGGATATGTTTAATGATTTTAGAGAGAGAAGAAGGGAGAGAGGGAAACATCAATGTGAGAGAAACATCAATTGTTGCCTCTTGTATGTGTCCCGACCGGGGATCCAACCCGCAACCTAGGCATGTGCCCTGACTGGGAATTGAACCCACAGCCTTTTGGTGTATGGGACAGTGATCCAACCAAGTCACCAGGCCAGAGCTACTTCATTTTTGTCACCACAAAAAGAAAGCCTGTACCCATTAAGTATTTGCTTCCCCTTCTTCCTTCTCTCCAAACCATCAGTTTGCATTCTCTCTCTATGGATTTACCTATTCTGGATATTTAATATAAACAGAATAATATAGTATGTGATCTTTTGTATCTGGCTTGTTTGGCTTAGCATAGTGTTTCCAAGGTTCATCCACATTACAGCCTAAATCAGTACTTTATTCCTTTTTATGGTGAATAATATTCTATTGTGTATATATAGCACAGCTTGTCTTATTCCATTCATCCACTAATGGACATTTAGACTGTTTTTACCTTTTGGTTATTGTTAATGGTGCTGCTAGGAATATGTGTATGTATATTTGAGTACTTGTTTTCTATTTTTTTAAATTGTATACCTATAAGCGGAATTACTGGATCATATGGTTAGTCTATGTTTAACTTTTCGAGGAACTACCCAACTGTTTTCCACAGTCCCATCTTACAGTCCCAGCAGCGATGTGTGAGGGTTCCAGTTTCTTCACATCCTCATCAACACTTGTGATTTTCTGGGTTTTTTTCCTCCCCTGATAGCTTCAAAATGTTTTGAGACTGGATAGATAGGACTGTGATGATATAACTTCTTCCAGTCCTTAAGGAGGCCCTAGCATGCTTTCCTTGAAGTAGTTGGATGGCTCTTCTAGGCTTAGTAAGGCATTGCAGTTCTAGCTTTGTGCTGAAGAATGACTTCTAAAATCTTCAGCAAACAGTGATTACAGCTGGTACAGGTTGCCTAGAGAGGGCTGACATCTGATTTGTCAAAAAGAGTGTTGGTTACACTTTGGGTCTTGAGAGTGGATGGTGGTATTTCAGGTTTCATCTGCTGTCAGAATCCTCGACCAGGCAGTGGTCTGTGTCTTGCTGACTATACAGGAGGCTCAGTTTGCTCGCATATTGCCAGCTTATTTTCCTGCTTGCTGAGTAACCTTCTGGAGATGGAGTTAACTCTTAATTCCCGAGTGACTGGTCCTGTAAAATGTGCTATATAAACTGATTTCAGTTGTTATTCCATTACTACTTATGTGAGATTACATACAGATATTAAAACTAATGTTCCCATTTCTTTGCTATCTGGAAGGATAGTTTTTTATTTTGATGTCTTCTCCATCAAATTATTGAATTCCTAAGTGCTTTTTACTTACCTTCTCTTTTTTCTTAGGCCATCAGTTCCCATTTGTGTCTGTATATTGTGATTTGTCTAATAGTCACTATGGTTGATGTTTTAGCATGTCTTATCTAAATTTATTTTTCTTTTGTGAAAATTCTTGTGGAAGGAGAAAATTGATACTGGGATCTAGGATGCTTGAACTTCTAGTTTTTTCAGTTTTTGCTATAAATCTAGTTTTCCTTTTTTTCTTAACACTGCTTTCTCTAGTTTATGTGTTGGATGGTCAACTTTTCTGACTTCTAGAAAAAAATTTTGCTACTGTATTGTTCACTGTGTTTTTTCCTTACAATATTTTAAGTCAGAATATATTTCAATGTTTATTGCTTCCATTGTTTTTTTTTAAATGAGTTTGAGCCAGTTTTCAAAGTAAACAGAAAATTGTAGTCTGTACTGTATCTTCCCCTCACCCCCATGTTAGATTTGCAAATATATCCTAACCATTTGATCAAAGTCAGGCTTTGAATAAGGCTTTATATTACAGTCAGGTGTGGTTGAATGACAGGTATGTCTGGATTTGGTCTCAAGAGATTTGGGGATGTACAAGTATGAGAGTTTTTTCTTTCTTTCTCTCTTCCAATAATGTGGTGTGGTCTATAATAGGTTGAGTTGTAACATTCATTAAACCACTCCTCACATTGCCTGTTTTCAAAGCTTATCAGGATGACTTTGATTTAGTTATTTGGAACCAAAAAGGCAGTTTGTGGAGCCTGGTTTGGAGTTGTGGAGCAGTAATATATCAGAAATCAGATTTAGGTCCCAGTGGGATTATTCCTTGAGATTTATTTGCCTGGAAGTACACAGAGCAGCCGAATGGTATGTATGGAAAGCTTTGCTGGAATGCAAATTGGACACATTTTGTTGGGACCTGTAGGGGATTTTCATTGCTTCATAATTTTTCAAAGGTTTGTTATACATCAGACAGTCACTGCCTCTTCTTTAAATCTTTAAATCCCCCCTCTTTTTCCTGTTGTAAAGGTCAGATTTTTTTTTGACAACTGTGTGCAGGAACAAGATTTGCTAAATCCCTTCATTTTTATTCATACAAATATCAGCATTCAGTGAGCATCAGTTATCCCAGCAGTTAGAAGTAAGGAAAACTCAGGGAGAATCTTGTGAGTCTCAGCTTAGTGCCAGGCATATATCTCTGGGGATAAGTTTGCTGCCTCAAATTTAACTCTTGACTGCTCTGATGTGATACAGCACCTGTCGTCCAGTGGCTAGCATGTGAAGCCTATCCTTTACTCATCTCATGTGTATGGCTGTAAGACAGATGATACAATTAGTGGGAAGGAACTTTGTTGGATTCTTATGATGGGGCTTCTTTGCTTGCGACAATCCTTAGATTAGTGTTGGAGAAGAAGGAAAATCCATTCCTTCCATGAGAGCCCCTTTAGCCTTACTTAGTTTTTAGTGATATCTTGGGTAGCAGACCACTTTTTCAAAAGTATATTTTATTAATTATGCTATTACAGTTGTCCCACTTTTTCTCCCTTTTATCCCCTTCTGCCCTGTACCCCTCTCCCTCCAGCACTCCCCCCTTATTCAGGTCCATGGGTTATACATGTAAGTTCTTCGGCTTCCCCATTTCCTATACTATTCTTAACCTCCCCCTGTCTATTTTGTACCTACCAATTATGCTTCTTATTCTCTGTACCTTTTCCCTCATTCTCCCCCTCCCCACTGATAACCCTTCATGTGATCTCCATGTCTGTGATTCTGTTCCTGTTCTAGTTGTTTGCTTAGTTTTTGTTTTTTAGGTTCAGTTGTTGATAGTTGTGAATTTGTTGTCATCTTACTGTTCATAGTTTTCTCTTATTTTTCTTAGATAAGTCCCTTTAATGTTTCATGTAATAAGGGCTTGGTGACGATGAACTCCTTGAACTTGACCTTATCTGAGAAGCACTTGATCTGCCCTTCCATTTTAAATGAAAGCTTTGCTGGATAGAGCAATCTTGAATGTAGGTCCTTGCCTTTCATGACTTTGAATACTTCTTTCCAGCCCCTTCTTGCCTGTATGGTTTCTTTTGAGAAATCAGTTTATAGTGTTACAGGAACTCCTATGTAGGTAACTATCTCCTTTTCTCTTGCTGCTTTTAAGATTCTCTCCTTATCTTTAATCTTGAGTAATTTAATTATGATGTGTCTTGCTGTGTTCCTCCTTGGATCCAACTTTTTGGAGACTCTCTGAACTTCCTGGACTTGTATTTCTATTTCTTTCACCAGATTGGGGAAGTTTTCCTTCATTATTTGTTAAAATAAGTTTTCAATTTCTTGCTCTTCCTCTTCTTCTGGCACCCCTATGATTCAGATATTGGTATGTTTAAAATTGTCCCAGAGGTTTCTAAGCCTCTCCTTTTTTTTTTTTTTTGAACTCTTGTTACTTCATTCTGTTCTGGTTGAATGTTATTTCTTCCTTCTGTTCCAAATCTTTGATTTGAGTCCCATTTTCCTTTCCTTCACTGTTGACTCCCTGTATATTTTTCTTTATTTCACTTTTAAGGCCATCTAAGCCTTAAGCACTAATTAAAACCTTCTCTTTTTCTTTGCCCAAGGCAAGCCAGTCAGTTTTCTCCCTACCTCCACCCCTTCTCTTTTTCTCTTCCTTTCAAGGGCGCATCTGTAGCAGCTGGTCCAAGGAACCCTCTGATGAGAACCTCTTAGCTGGATTCAAGTAATCTTGTGTTTCCTCAACCCATTTACCACTGATCCTATAAAATTTGGTGTAAATAGACTAGGTTAACCAGAGCAATGGGGCCACTATTGATCTTTCAGACTGAGATATATAATGGTATGAACTCTTCTTGGATTCTATCCAGGAGCTCTGAAATGGAGATAAATTCCTTGTACATGGGAGATATTTTAAAACAAAATTATTTGTCTGTTACTTGAGGGTTTCATTTGGTTCTTTGTGTACCAGGCAGATAAAAGCCTGAAGAGTTATCTGCTGTTCTTCACTTTTCTAGGACAAGCAGGTCTACAATAATGATGGTGTAGAATGCACAGGTTGATCCTGGAGCTAATCAGGAGCACTGTCCTGCCGATGCTAGCTGTGCTGTTACATTGACATCTTTCCCCCACCTTGGTGCACACCAAGCTCTATACCTGATAACAGAAATCTTTGTTGTGAAATTGAACTTGTTCAGCCCTAGTGAGGTTAAAATGGAGAATTAGTTTCTCTAAAATCCAGAGAATCTGACTTCCTAGGAAACAGCTTGAAACTGGGAATGAACTCAGGACTCATGTTCCTGTTCCATTGACTGGCCAAGTAGCAAATTCATACCTGGGAAAATCCATAAATGCTTTTTTGGCTTAGACCTTACAGAACCAGAGAGGATCCAAACTTGTGTTTGAGTCTATAGAAGACAACCAGGGGTGTCCAACCTGCGGCCGATGGGCTGCATGCAGCCCAGGATGGCTGTGAATGTGGCCCAACACAAAATCGTAAATTTACTTAAAAAACATGGGATTTTTTTTTGTGATTACACATCTCATTGTATTTAATGTGTGGCCCAAGACAACTCTTCTTCTTCCAGTGTGGCTCAGAGACGCAAAAGGTTGGACACCAACAAAAGTAACAAAGTAGTCAAACAAGAGCAAAACTTTTCTCCATAAAATCACTATTTACCTAACTCACTGACCTTTAATCCTTATTATATATAGAAAATTTAAATAATTCAATCATAATTTTTGTTCCTTTTATTCATTTAGCATAATTTTTTCTTTTTTTAATGTGTTTTATTGATTATGCTATTACAGTTGTCCCATTAACCCCCCTTCATTCCCTTCCACCCTGAACACCCTCTCCCATCCACATTCCTCCCCCTTAGTTCATGTCCATGTGTCATAAGTTCTTTAGCTTCTACATTTCCCCTACTATTCTTGCCATCCCCCCTGTCTATTTTCTATCTACCTTCATTGCTACTTATTCTTTGTACCTTTCCCCCCTCTCTCCTCCTCCCACTCC
>CM052542.1:137791432-137915043 GCA_028533065.1 Trachops cirrhosus
CTCTATTCATATTGCCCCAAACTGGCAAAGCCAAATGTCCTTCACCTAGTGAATGGACAAACTGTGGTACATATATGCAAAAAATACTACCTAGCAATAAAAAGAAAACTATTCATCAATGCAACAGTTTAGACAAAATCTTTAAGTCATCATGCTGAATGAAAGAAGAAAGTCTCAAAAGCTTGCATACTGTATGATTGCATTTTTATGACCTTTTTTGATAAAACTATGGTGATGGAGAAAAGGGCAGTGGTTGACAGAGTTTGGGCAGGTGTGAAAAGTGACTAAGGGATAATAGAAGGAGTTTTCTGGGGTGATGAAACTGTTCTGTATCCTGATGGCCACAGTAGTTACAGGGATCTATGTATGTGTTAAAATTTATTGCCCTGGCTGGTGTAGCTCAGTGGATTGAGTGCGGGCTATGAACCAAAGGGTTGCCGGTTCCATTCCCAGTCAGGACATATGCCAGGGGTGGGGACCATGTGGGAGGCAACCACATACTGATGTTTCTCTCCTTCTCTTTGTCCTTCCCTTCCCTCTCTCTAAAAATAAAGAAATAAAATATTTTTAAAAAATTTATTGACCTCTCTATACCAAAAGAGGCAGTTTAAAAAATTTTTTTCTTTAATTTAAATTTTTTTTTAAAAATTAAAAAGGCAGAATGCATTTACCCTGAAAGTATCAAGCCATGGCTATAAAATTGCCCTGGTCTCTCACCATGAAAGAAGACATGAAACAAGTATTAATAATAGCAATTGTATGAAAGTTCAGAAGATCTGTACCCTTTCCCACCTCTCAGTTATTTTTTTTTTCCATATAGACTTTTATATCTCAAATATACCAAATACTGGTGGGACTCTCCCCAAAAACCTGGAATTATCTTCTGGCACGCGGGCTCCCTGTAGAACATACAGGCTTCCCCTGCTAGGTGAGTGTTCTAGGAACCCACCTGTATCAGTGTACCAGCTGGTATTGTGAGAAGCTGCTTTTGACCTCAGGGATTTTTTTATAAGACTCTTTCAACATACTTGCCCATTTCATGATGGATGATTTACCACCTGCCCACACCGGGCTGAGTATTCAGTGGTTTTTGACCAAAAATTGTATGACCCCTATGCCATTTCACCCAACCTCTCCCTGAGTACCTTATTTTGTTTCCCCAGACAAAAAAAAAGTCCTCAAAGGGAAATGTCTTGCAAATATGGAAGAGGTGAAACAAAAAATAGCAGAAGCATTAAAAGGCATCAAAATCAATGAGTTCAAAGACTGGAGTGGTAGAAAAAATGTCTCAATAGGTATATGGTATCAAATGGCGAGTACTTTGAAGGTGACTGAAGTGTAGAACATGTAAGAATACACAATTTTTTACAGATAAATTCCAGGTTTTGGTGTCTACCCTTTGTATGACCATTTCTTAAATGACAGACCAAATTGTATGTAATGCAGTTGTGTTCCTAAAGCACCAACACTAGATGACTTCAAATGTTTTAATGTGCTTTTTAAAAAGTATTTAAGATATTAAGACTATTAAGACAAAAAATATTTTATAATTTTTGGTTTTTCCAAATATTTCTATTCTTTATATCTCAGTCCTCTACCACCTCACACACAAAGGTTTTTCTCTGGTTTTGTTGTTGTTGTTGTTGTTGTTGTTTCCTGCAAATTGTATAGCTCTAGGTGGGGGTAGTGGGGGATAAGAAGCAGGTTTTATACAGCTGATGTGATCACTGTGCAGACAAGCTTGGAAAATGCTATTCAACCTGCCAATTAATTAAAGCATTAATCTAAGAAGCAGCCGGGCCCGGGAATGTTTACCCAGGGGGGGTGGTAGTAGGAATTAAGTGGGAAGCTCCCTGTATTTACATGAAAATGAAGGTGCTAGGAAACCTAGCTTCCCTTTGTCTCTAAAGGTGAGCAGCTTTGATCTTGTCCCTAAATCTTTTTGGCCTATTTGGGAAGCCTTTCTCAAAGGCTGGGCTCTGAATGATGAAAGCACAGCATACTCTAGAAAAACTAATTAAACCATGGGCAAAGTAGGGTAGGGAGCAAGTTCAGTGTAGTATAACTTAGACCTTCTAAATTCAGGAGTATGTGCTGATAATTAGGTAGAACAGATGTAGTGGTTTTACAAGTTTTGGAACCATATATTGTATAGACTAGGTTCAAATCCCAGCTCTGCTTTTTATCAGTTGTGTAATTTGGGGCCAATCATGTATTTTTGTCTGAGCCTTGTTTTTCTTATCCGTAAAATAAAGATTATGAATTGTCCTTCATCTCAGGGCAGTTAGCCCTCTGCTTGCTCTAGGCAGAAAGGAAGCTGGAGGGTGGTTAGGACCTTAAAATTACAAACCACCTCCCTGGGTAGGTAGTGTGCAGCTTTTTGTTCTTTTTAGGTTTTTTGTTTGTTTGTTTGTTTTTTAGCAAGGTTCTATAAACCTCAGCATTACCACCTTACCTTCCTAGGAGATACTACCTTCTTTATCTCTTAGAGAAGTGACCAGGATCATAACAGCAGAAAGCAAAGATAGGCAGCTCACCATGGAATGAATCTCTTTGACCATATTGGCTATACCCAAGATGAGGTTTACCTGTGTATATCACTAGGGAGGATGAACGTGGAAATGGACTCAGCAATGAAAAATGGACCCAGCAATATTTGATGATATTAAAGAACTGTTAATTTTTTAAATTGTATTATATATATAACATAAAGTCTATTGTCTTAACCATTTTGTTGTTAATTTTTAAGCCATGATAATAATACTCTGGTTTTTTAAGCTTCTTAATCTTTTAGTGCTACATACTAAAATTTTTACAAATTAAATGATATAGTGTCTGATTTCACTCAAAGTAAAACAGAGGGAGGAAGTTTGATCCAGCAACGGAGAACTGGAGCCTCATGACACAGATAGGAAGGACCTTTTTCTAGGACTTAGCTTTTCGGTGGATGGCACCTGTTCACTCCTGTTTCTTTTCTTGCAGAACTCTCAGAAGTTGAGCCCAATGTGTTCCTCCGTCCATTTCTGGAAGTGATTCGCTCTGAAGATACCACGGGCCCTATCACTGGGCTGGCGCTCACCTCCGTCAACAAGTTCCTCTCCTACGCACTCATCGGTGAGAACTCAGGCTTTTCGGATGACTGCAGCACTTCGTTTCCTGTCTTCCCTGGGCTGGTCAGGCTTTAAGCAATGAGCTGGTGATACTGGAAAGTTCTTTTCCCAGCCATCTGCTTCCTTGTAGAAGAAAAATAGGAGTGTTGATTATTCATCATGCTAATTGACTCAGGTTTTGCAGAGGGAAGAAGGAGAGGTTTTCTTGCGACTGGATTTCTCTTCCTCCTTTGGAGGAAGTGAAGGATGTGGTGGATGCCATAGGTGGTTTGGTTTGGTTTATTTTTAAAGTTATTTTTAAAATGTAATGCATGCTTATTTAAAGAAGATAAATAATAAAGAGGTATCTAAAAGAAAATTTAATGGACTTTTTTAATATCTTTCTCAATGCTACTTTTTCTTTAGGTAAATAATGTTAACAGACTGGTTTGAATCTTTCTATACCTGTCTCTACATGTATATAAATATATAGAGAGTAGCCCTGGCTCATGTTGCTCAGTGGATTGAGTGCCGGCCTGTGAACCAAAGGGTTGCCCATTCAATTCCCAGTCAGGGCACAGGCCTGGGTTGGGGGCCAGGTCCCCAGTAGGGGGCGCACAAGAGGCAACCACACATTGATGTTTCTCTCTCTCTTTCTCCCTCCTTTCCCTTCTCTCTAAAAATAAAAATAAATTTTTAAAAATCTATAAAAATATAGAGTACCATCTTTTTAAAAAATAAAAATAAAATAGGATTATGTACTACATATCTTTTTACTTGATAGTATTAACTTAGAAAAATGTGCATTATATAATTGTCTATCTGATTTGTCCCCCCCCCTTGGTTTTATTGAGATAATTGACATATAGCATTGTATTAGTTTAAGGTATACAACATAAGGATTTGATATGTGTATACATTGTGAAATGATTACCACAATAAATTTAGTTAACATCCATCATCTCATATAATTACAATTTTTTCTTGTGACAAGAATTTTTAAGATCCATCTTAGCTTCTTTCAAATACAATATACAGCATTGTTAATTACTGAACCAGGCTGTACATTACATCCCCAGAACTTATTAATTATGCAGTTGGAAATTTGTATATTTTTGTCTTAAAATATATACAATATAAAATGTGTCCTTTTTATCATTTTAAGTATATTATTAAGTGGCATTAATTACATTCACGATGCTGTGCAACCATCAGTACCATCTATTTCCTAAACTTCTTTATCACACCAAAAAAACCCTCTAATCATTAAGCAATGATGTGCCATTTTCTCTTCTCCTCAGCCCCGATACAATTTTTTTCTTTTTAGTAGCCATATAATTTCCATAGTACAGATGTAATATAGTCCGTTCAATCATTATCTTATTGACTAATACTTACTATTTAGATTATTTCCTGTTTTGAGCCATTATAAATGTTGAAATAAGTCCTTGTTTATATATCCTATTTATTGATTTTCCTTTTGTATGACAGATTCCTACACTTGAAATTTCTGGATTAAAAGGCCAGGTGCTTATTACATTTTCATAGATACTACCAGGTTACTTTCCCAAAAGATTACAGCATTCGCACTTCCAACAGTGACATTTGAGAGTTTCCGTTTCCCCACACTGTCACCAGCACTGAATGCTATCAGTATTCTTTATTTGTGCCAATTTGGTGGGTGAAGACTGGTATTTGGTTGTTATTATTTTCTTGAGGTTGAACATTGGAATTTCTTCTCTTTTGCCTATTTTTTACTGAGTTTTCTTATCAATTTATAGGAATTTTTTTCATAGTGGGGATACCCATTGCCTGTAACAGTACTACAAATATTTTCTCCTAATATTCAGTGTAGCCTGAATATTTTATCCTGTCTATTGTTTATCTCTGTATTTATTTAGGGTGTCTCTTTCGGATTCCTTTTTAGTTGGTCTTGTCACTCAGGACCCTGAATTCCTTTTCCCCTATTGACAGCCCTTGTGCAAGGGTAAGGAACATAGAAACAGGCAGCTGTCTTTGTTTCTAAGTAGGGAGACTAGAAAAGAGGCACTCGGACGGAAGCTGGCCAGAAAGAAAAAGGCCTTCAGTTTAGAGCAAGAAAACTGTTTATCTTTTCTAGAAAGTTGGGTTTGCTTAGCTGAGGTATTCCTGAATACCTCCTGAGCAGGAATCCTGAGTACCAGCTAGTTTCTGAATAGGTGCACCAGCCTCTCCAGGCACCCTAGTCCTAGCGTCATACTTTTCCTAAGCCAAAACCAGGCCCTGCTACTTCCAGCCTTGTCCTGAGCACCACCTGCAGGTCATCTCTCTTCACAGCCTGCAGCAGCTGCCCTCTGTGTCTTTTCCCTCTGTTGTCCTGTTGATGTAACTCTTTCCCCTTCCTGGACTTGGCAGACAAGCTGGTCATTGGAGACCTCAAGCCAGCTGGTCATTGGAGTTTCCTGTGGTGGGAAAAGAAAATGCTGGAGGTGGTGATTGCAGTGGGCATGAGAAAAGGAGCAGGAAGGAGTGTATGAAAGCCAGAATGCAAAGGAGATGAGATTGGCAAATTTCCCTGTAGTGTGGTCCAGAGTGGCCAAGAAAGGACATTTTATGGGGTCCTGGGGAGTACAAGGTCTACTAAGTGAACCCAAGCCAAACACTCCTTTGTTTGGGCTGCCTTTCTAGAAGAAACTACCCCCTATACATCAATCCTATGGCCTAAGGCTTCTAGGATTATTTTAGGTTTTACTCCAAGAACCAGCCTTTCATTTGGCTCCACACAGCTGCCAGACCAGGATTTGTGGCATCGATTGCCTGGCTTGCTGGTAGGCCATGCAAATGGCTCTAAAGACCTGTCACTCTTATTTGCCTTTTTAGAAAATTAACTTCGCTATTTCATTCAAGCTCAGAGAATAAGAGCTACAAAAAGATTTGGTAGAGCTTAAATTACTTTAATAAGGGAGATTACTGAAGGAGGGGGGAGAAATGGGCCCCCAGGAGCCTTTTGCAATGGGAGCAAGACTATCATTCACTGAGCTCTGAAACCCCATGCTACAGTGAGACGGACCTGGATTTCCTGTACAAGGAAAGGTCTCTGGAGGCCTGAAAAAGGCCTGTCAGGCGGGTCTGAGGGAGAGGCTTCCAGCAAGAGCCTTGAGAATAGAGTCATACCTCAGATACTGTGTTCAGTTCCAGACCACTGCAATGAAGCGAGTCATAATCTTTTTGCTGGTGGGGAGGGTCTTGCCTTTCTACAAAATGCAACATATGTGAAGTGCAATGAAGAGAAATACAATAAGGCAGGTTATGCCTCTATAGGATTTTCTGTGTTTTAATTGGGAGAAGCAAGGAGAGTTGAGGTAATTGGAAGGAGTTGGTTCACCCCGTATACTATATATCATCATGAAATTGGCTTCCTTTTGAATGACCTCTAAAGTAGCCACTCAATGCTGAGTAAAGGCATTTTGTATTCTGTTGGCCAAGAAGTTTGGTTTGTTTTTTTTTTTTCCATAAGATGGCTCTAGTAGTGCTTAATTGTCTTTAACTTCATTGGAAACAATTTTGTTAGATTGTATTATGACAGCCATCATATCAGCATGTATTTTTTAAAAACTTATCAAAATTGGTGAATTTTTGTGTGGCCATTTTAATATTGAAGATGGAAGAAAATACTCAACATTTTTTATATATTATGCTTTAGTATTTCAAGAAAGGTAAAAATGCAACTGAAATGTAAAAAAAAAAAAAGATTTGTACAGTGTATGGAAAAGGTGCTGTGACTGATCCAGTGTGTTGAAAGTGGTTTGCAAAGTTTCGTGCTGGAGATTTCTCGCTGGATGGTGCTCCATGGTTGGGTAGACCAGTTGAAGTTGATAGTGATCAAATCAAGACATTAATTGAGAACAATTAATGTTATGCCACACGAGAGGTAGCTGACAAAATATCCAAATCAACCAAGTTATTGGTGAAAATGAAAAATGTGTCTTTTATCTTATGGAAAAAAGCCATACAGACTTTTTGGCCAACCCAATAAATAGGACCAAAACAGTCTAAGTGTCAGAGATCAACCAGGACAGAAAAGAAAAACGAAAACTGCTCACAATTAAGGAAAGTCTTCTGGCTCATCATTGCAAGAGAAATGTTCTGATTTCTCAGCCATTCCCTGAGCTTTAGGCTCAAGAACTCTGTTAATTTCAGGTAACAGGAAAAAGAAAATGCTAAGAATTTCTTAAATTCCCCACCACTTAAAACTAGAAGATGCTCCTGCATTACACCATGCTACCTCTAGAGCCACTTTCTGTCATTCAAAAAGCTTTATCATGTCCCTGCCCCTTTTTTCCCTGCTTATGCTCCCCTTTTTAAGGACAATCCAGATAGTTCTGAGGACCCTTGTAGGCCTTGGGGGAAGCCACTTCTTTGGCTCTTCCTTGTGGATATTTAACACATGAGTGAAGCAGTTCCCCTCTTGGCAGCATTTGTGTTAGGTTCTAGCCTTGTGCAGGTTGTCTGACCTCTGGCTTCTCCCCTTTTCCTATTCACTGTTAAAATTCTCCCTCCATCCTATTCTCCAAGTAGCCAGCTCCCAGTCCTGTTAAGTCTGACCCTTTTCTCTCCTGAGGCCTGTTTAGTTAAGCTGGTAACAGGATTCTTGCTCTGTGTCATGTTGTTTTAAATAAGAATGAAGAGGTCTCCGATTTGATGTAATGTGGCACCCAAATATGAGTATTGGCAGCAGTGACTGTCCATTTCTTCCCTCTACTTCCCTCAGTGGCATATGAACATAGAACTCCAAAAACAACCAGAGATGGATGTGTTAAAGGACACATGAAAAGAGAAAGGCTGCAACCTTGGCATTCAAAGGTCTTGCCCTACTCAGTCCTGGCCCTGGGCCCAAAACTCATATTTCCAGGCCCTTTCTCTCTGAAATGAGTAGGTTTACACCAGTGATTCCCAGAGTGTTGTCCCCTGACCAGCAATGTTAATGTCACCTGGGATCTTGTTAGTAATGCAGATTATCAGGCCTCACTCTAGACCTGCTAGCTCAGACATTCTGAGAGTGGGTCCAGCAATTTGTATTGTTAGCAAACCCTCCAAGTGATGTGATATATGCTTAAGTTTGAGAATTACTCGTTTACCTAGTGGAGTTTATGCTAAGGAGCTCATTAAAGTCGTTTGTAGGCAAACATTCTCAGGTAGCCCAAGGAACCACGGGTTAGGAAATTGAAGAAGAGAAAACCACAATCTCTGAAAGCAGTCCCTAGACAGGATATCTTGCTTTATCTCTCTCCTCTCCATATCATTTAGTCAGTCTTTCCTTTTTCACTGGAGCAGATCCTACCCATGAGGGCACAGCAGAGGGCATGGAGAACATGGCAGATGCTGTCACCCACGCCCGTTTTGTGGGCACGGATCCTGCCAGCGATGAGGTTGTCCTGATGAAAATCCTTCAGGTAAATGGAGGGGAAGAGCAATTAGGCTAGCTGCCAGGAGCTGATGCCACCGGCTCTCCTCACCCTGGTCTGGTAGGCTGCGGGTAGTGTGAAGCTATGTTTTGACTCCACTGGGGCTTAGGGAGCTACTTTGTTTCCAATCAAGCAGCTCGCGTACCCAAAGTAAAAGCTTTTTCTAAGGAAAATAATTAAAAGCTTTAAATGAACTGATATCAAATACCGGAAGCCCTTAATATACTTGTACCTCTGGCAGCCTGTATCTGTGCCATCCATCTGTTGGGCTCGTGGGCTAGGGCTGGAAAGGAGGATGAACTATGTCAGGGTCATGCAGAGTAAAGACACAGTTCCCAAGACAAGCTTCTGGAGACATCCCCCTGCCAGACTAAAGTAAGGTCAGCATTCTTGCTACCTTCTCTTTCTCACCCCAAGTGCTTCCGTAAGAGAGTAGAGGAACAGGAGGCAGCTTTGCTCCCCTCAGGTACACCCTTCTTCACCTTGTCTGTCTTATTTATCATAGTATCTCCTCTTTCTTCCTGGTAGGTGCTGCGGACTCTCTTGCTGACGCCAGTAGGTGCCCACCTGACCAATGAATCTGTATGTGAGATTATGCAGTCTTGCTTCCGGATCTGCTTTGAAATGAGGCTCAGTGGTAGGTGCTTGAATATTGGGCCCTTCACCATTCCTGGGGATATTGTGAGTATGAGTACAGGATGCTGCCCCTGAACCCAGAGAGATGGAAAGCTTGGGATTTCTCCATCACCTACCTTGTGAAACCATAGGGGTTTAGAAGTCTGTCTGTACTTGGCTGTTTGTTGTGCAGCTAGAATAGAGAATTTAGCCCATTGTGCCAGGGCAAAAATTAGAATATATCCCTGATTAACCAAGCAGGCACCAAATCTCCTTCCCTTCGAGTTTCTGGGACTGACACCCACCTACAACCCCTGAGAACACATCTTTGTACCCCTTTTTTTGACTCAGTAGTGCCACCTAGTGGGTCAGTGACATTATGGCTGCCAGGCTGTGCTGGATAGAGCTGGTTTTAATAAGTTTGGCATAATCCTTGGTAAACAAGGTTTGGAGGGGAGTCTGCTCTGAGAAGCCTCCTGATAATAGCACGGCAAGTAATGACACCTGTGTTATTTGTTTTGCCTGTGCAGAGTTATTGAGAAAATCCGCAGAGCACACTCTCGTAGACATGGTGCAGCTGCTCTTCACAAGGTAAACCTGCTGCTGTTTGCTTCAGCCCTGCTGCCCAGGCCTCTTGAGCCTGCCTGCTTCCACACAGCCACTTCAGGGACCTGGCCAACCCTACAGCCACATGAGAGGCCAATGGGATTTGGATGGGGGTATTTCTCTGGGCCCAGGGTTACCAATCAAGGGAGAAGGAGGAGGGAACCAGCTTGGCCTCAGGAGGAGGCAGAGGGTTATTTGATCTAGGCTGACAGACCTCATTCTGCTTCCCAAAGTTTGGTCTGTCTCTGAACAGGTAACAGCTGGAAAAGGGAACCCAGAGAAGAAGGCAAACTCAAGGGAGCCTAGAACAGGTTGCCAGGCTCCTAGAGCTCAACCCCATTTCTGTGAGGGAAGACCAAGGCTAGGGTTACCAACAATCCTGGTTTGCCCAGATTATCCCGATTTTAGCACTGTAGTCCCATATCCCCCCTCAAATCTCTCAGTCTCAGGCAAACCGAGACTGTTGGTTACCTAGTTAAGGCCCTCAACTTTAGGACCTAGGAGGTCTTTTTTTGCTGTGCCTGACTTTCTGTGTCCTGCATCTCCTTTCAGTAGACTGTGAGAAGAACTGAGGTAGGGCTTTAAAGCACTCCCCGCCCCCAGGGGATATTGAGAATGGGGGAGGTTGTGCAAGTGTGGAGACAGGGGTTATATGAGAAATCAGTGTAACTTCCACTTGATTTTGCTGTGAACCTAAAATTGCTCTAAAAAAGTTTTTTTTTTTTTGAAAGCCTCTTCCTGGGATTTCTTTGTGCTCTTAGATCTATAAATAATAATCCTTATTATCTGCAGACTAAACCTGCCCCTGAACTCTGCTGCAAAGAGTTTCTTACTTCTCTGGTTCAAATTTCCTGGTTTTGAAACTTCAACCTGCCTTTTACTTCTCATCCCATGCCCAGTCTCCTGGGGTTTTGATGAACTGCCCTCTCCCCATCTTGTGGCTTTCGTGATACTTGCTTGCCATGTGAAACAGGAAGCAGTCAGTTTAAGGATGAAAAGAGCCTCCACACTCCAAGGGCACATTGTTACTTTGCCCTGATGATCACCTTCTTTTTAAGAAAGTGTCTGTGTCATACCTTCCCCAATTCCTGTAGCTCTTTGATGAAGCTCTGAAAAGGTTGAAATTAGCCTGCTTCCTCCCTTCCTTCCTTTCTTGCTATTCCTAAGAGGCAGGCATGCTCTTGCCCAGAGCATCTCTGGGCTGTGGTTGGCATGGAGGGGGGAGTTTTGTTAATATTCCTGTTGATAGTCCATGTGATTCCCTGTACTATAGGTTACCTCAGTTTAAAGAAGAACCCAAGAACTATGTGGGGACCAACATGAAGAAGGTATGACCTGCTGTCCCTTAAAACCTTGAGCTCCCAACATCAGTGCTATGGGGATTTTCCTGGATATCCTTGCTTAGCAAAAACATACTTTTGCTTAGACAGGTCTGTTTGGAATCTAGAAATAGCTATTACAACTTTAGTGAGAAATTTATTCTTTCCCAGATACCTCTCCTTCCCCAACCTTTTCTTTCCAGCCTATCTTGTTGGCCCACTACATAAGCTGGTAAGCCAGTCCTTCCTAAAAAACTGGATGACGCTCATCAGTTTGGGCTAAAAATGTATGTTGATAAAGATGAAAGTCCTGCCATCTTCTCAGGACCCAGCCTTGTCAGCAGGTAGGAGGCCTAGAGAGTCTATGCCCCAAATCCCATCCAAATGCTGGATCAGACTGGACTCATGCTTGGGCTAGTCTCTGTTGACAAGCAAATCAAGCCTGACTCCAAAAGGTTCTCAAACTTCTAGAAGAATGGTGGTCAGAAGAATGGCCTCTTTCTATCTTGAACAGAAGCCCTGGACTTCACAGGCCTCCCATGAAGATTCTGCTTGCGGCCCTAAGAGGTTCTGCCCATGGAGATGACTCTTGGCTATTTGGTGCATGCACCTGACCTTCCCCTCTCCCCTGCCATCCATCCCCATTCCTGCCCTGTGCCCTGTTGGCATGTGTCTGAGTTTATTTCACTCTGTTTAAATCGCTCGTTTGCCTGTCTTTCACAGATTTCTCCATGTCTCCTCAACAAACTGGAGCTAAATAGTGGGGAGCAGACCAAAGCCCTGAACCAGTTAGAGAGGGTACTACTCTTTAAGAACCTCAAGGTCTCTCTCCCTCTCCCTCCTTTCTCCCTTTTTATTTATTTACTTAAATGTTTATTTTCTTTTTTGTACGTAACATCTGGGTTCCATTTCCATTGTGTAGAGCACACTTACCCCTCTCTAGTAACACAGCATGGCTTTGGAAGAGTTGCATATATTTATAGCTTTGCAGTGTTGATAATTTTCCTGGGGCATCTAGTTGCCTGGAGGCAGAAGGAATCCTTGAATTGGTGGTGTACCATATAGTGAGCCTAGATAGTGACCCTGGGTCCTGCTGACATATTATGGGTGGGCTTCATATCTACCATTTCTAGGGGAGCTATGAGGGACCTCCAAGCAAGACCCTTCCCTCTTCTACCCTTTTTCTGTCTCACAGCTAGCACAGAGAGCTTAAGCACAGTCCTCAACTCTATCTGAACACCTGAACTGGGTTTGGAGGGAAAGGGTAGTCCATCTAGTTGGGGTCTTTTGTGGGAAGGGTGTTACCATTAAAGTGGTCACTCCAACATTTAAGGCTAGATGAATGGAAAGGAGCCAGGGCCAGAATAGCCTGGGGCCAGAATAGCCCGGGGCACTGGGAAAATTTTGGGATCTGCAAAAATGCTCCTGTCTTTTAAAAGTCAAGATGTACAGGAGCTTAGCGGAGACGTCCAAGCTAAAGACTGCTCTAATACCCATAGCCCTGCCTTAGAAGGAAGAGAGAGAGAAGAAGGTATGGGGTCTCTAGGCTATCTATCACAATAGTGTGCATGCTAGCAATATGGTTTTGGACATCCGGGTCATTGAAGATAAAAAGCAGTGTGTGTGTGTGTACACCTAGCTGGGTAGTCCATAGGCCTATGTTCTATTCTCTTTGCATGCATTGCGGCAGGTTCCATTTGTGTGCTTGCCTAATCTCAAGTTGCAGGTCTCTTCATTGACTACCCAGCATTTTGCCATGATTATTAATCTAGGGCCTCCCCTTATGTAAAACTTATACTGTCCTTTGGAAATACAGTTACATGCATATGGTGGTGAGGGTTCCATGAACATCTACTGCCCACCCCTCCCCACCTTAGGACCTTAGGACTCAGAGTACAGCTATACTTTTTAAGGGCTGAGACATTTGTGAGAACTGGCAGCCTCTTGACCCCTAGTCCAGCCATGGGGCAGTGAACGCTCACTGAAATGATCAATATCTTTGCTGAGGATAGAGAAGAAAACAGGAAAGACTGATCCTAGCATGGGAAGGAATCTTAAAAAGTGACTGGCTTCTCAGTGGAAGTAAGACTACTTAGAGCCCCTGAAATGGGTAAGAGGGGGCCGTCTGGAGAGAAAGGATATATCATAAAAGTAGATCCAGAAGTTAGTACTTTTTGGAGCTCAGTGACAATTGCCAATAAAGCCAGGAAGTTCTTGTTTTCTCTCATTGGGCTTCTTACCTGTCTATGTTTGGCTGACTCTTACCTTCAGAACTTTTTTTTATCATGAACTTAGCCCAGATGAGCCTGAAGATAGTGTCCTATTTCCTGCTTAGCCACAGTGCTCAGAGTATTTGAAGCTCCATCCTAGGCATATGACTATAGGCATTTTGGAGATGGACAGATAAGAAGTGACCATCAAAAGCTGTTGCTATGTTACTAAAAGCTAGGGGCAGAGCTCAGCTCCTGGACTGTCTTTCCTTTATAGGTAGAGCTATGGGTAGGGAAAGAAGAATTATGTGGTTTCTAAGTAAGATATCAAAGGTTATCCAGGCTCTAGAGGACTTGGGGGAGGTTGAGGAAGGAGGCCTATCCCCCAAATATCAGAAGAAATTAAACAGGCCAAGGATAATATAGGTATATTCAGCCTTTAGAAAGATGCAGTAAGGAAAAGCATTTCTACCATCTTTAGAGTCATTCCAATGGTTCCTGGAAGAGAGTTGCTGTTGTCCAGTGCAGGAATGGTCCAGCAGTCTAGGAATAGTTGGGTATAACTCTGTAGAAGGACTGTTTCCAATCCTAACTGAAAAGGCATCAGGACTAGGAAAACAACATGTGCCTAAACAAAGTCACTGTGAACTTAGGGTGGAGAAAATGAATAAAAACTTATATCCTAGAATAGTCAAGATGATAGAGATTTTCCTTTGTGACTAAAAGAAAGCTATAGGAAGACCAGAAATATGGCAAGAGAGAGAGGGAAGTGGAATGGAGAAAGGGTCTAAAAAATCAGTAGCCTTACCATCTGAAAACATAAATTGCTTCTAGAAAGACCCCCACAGTGAGAAGAACAGAAAGTCCCACTGATCTACAAAAATGGGAGCAGCAGAAAGCAGAACAACAGCATGACATGACACTCCATCCTTAACTCCACAAACCCACTGAGATGCCACTCCTTCTTTAACTTCAAAGAATGAGCCTTTGACCAATTTGATACAGAAATTCTAGAGAGTAAAGGGTATATTTTAAGATTTAGGCCCAGTTCATGAAACAGTAGGAAAGCTAAGAGTCTGGCTGGGAAGGAGTAGGTTCTCATAGTTGGGTAAGACCTAGGAGTAGGAGGCTTCTCTGCAGGTAGTAGAGGAGGAAAGCCCAAGACTGCAGGACCGGCAGATTCAAAGCTCCAGGCAAAGGAATCCCTGCCCTTACCCTTTCTGCAGGGGGGTTGGGCACCATTTATAGGTGTCAGGATTGCCACCCAGAACTCAGGGAAGCAGAGCAATGTGTGAGGGCTGTCCCTATGAGTGGCCAACCTAAAAGGAGAGTGTAACCTTCCACATGGAGGATGTCAGGCTGACCTGTAAAGTGGCCAGTGTAAAAGCCAGGTTAGAGGAGTAGGAATGTGCTCTGATGGTCTAGATTCTTTGGAACAGATGCAGGGTATAGGCTGTTCCTAGGGATGAGTAGAACTAAGAGAAGGGAGATTTCTAGGGATAGAGTTGTAGTTTGAATGCCAGTCCTAATGAGGTGTGGTATTTCCAGCTGAAAATGAGAGCAGGAGGCATGAGTGATTCATCCAAGTGGAAGAAACAGAAGAGATCCCCCCGCCCCCCACGCCATGCAACCAAAGTTATACCAGGTTCAGAGCTGCCCACCTCCAATGGAACTACCTTATCCTCTAACCTCACTGGTGAGTACCCTGGGTTGCTTTCTCTGATTAGAATAGAGAAGAGCCCTGGCTGTTGTGGTTCAGTGGATTGAGCGCCAGCCTGTGAACTGAAAAGTCACTGGTTCTCAGTCAGGGCACATGCCTAGGTTGCAGGCCAGGTCCAAAGGTGGGGGCGTACCAACTGATGTTCTTCTCCCACTCTTTCTCCCTCCCTCCCCCTCTCTCTAAAAAGTAAATAACGTTTTTTTGTTTTTTGTTTTTTTTTTAAAGAAGAAGAAGAAAAGCTTCTTCCTCTCTCATGGATGAGTATACAGTCCAGGAAACAGTTCTGGTACCGTAAAGGGTAGATGTTCTCACAGAGTCTCTTCTTCAAGCCTCACTTACTTTGCTTGGCAGGTGGCATGCCGTTCATCGATGTACCCACTCCCATCTCCTCTGCAAGTTCAGAAGCTGCCTCAGCAGTGGTCAGCCCATCTACAGACAGTGGACTGGAGTTCTCCTCCCAGGCCACTTCGAAGGAAGACCTCACTGACCTAGAGCAACCTGGTTCTCCAGGGTACAGCACAGCTACAGAACCTGGCAGCAGTGAGCTAGGGGTTCCTGAGCAGCCTGACCCCCAGGTATGGCTTTGACTTCCAGAGGTCCCTCTCTAGTCTTCCACTGTGGGAATTGGCTTGATCCTTTGGCTCTTTTATTTAGGCTGTGACCAAAAGCAGGTTAGGGTAGGGAGGACAGTTCTTCCCTGTTTCTAGAATTTGCTATGCTTCCTAAAAAACCCATGGCGTGACTCCTGAGAGGTAGTTCATGGAATTTATCAAGTTATTCATACAGGTAGTAAGTCTTTGGCAAAGGTGAGGGAGCTGGCCATGACTTTCTGGAAGGTGATGATCTAAATCCCAGGCCTCTGAGAGCTCCTGTTGCCTCTAGGGTCTGAGTTATTATAGGTTAATGATGCCTCAGGTGATGTTTTCTGAGTCCTTCATCATACTCCTCCCATTGATTCATAGCCCACTGAGCTGGCCCTGCACCTGCAGTCCACTAGAGACACTTGGAGGACAGATATTTCAGGGTAGTAAGTTCCAAGTTGTTCTTGCTTCATCCTTCTTCCTATATCGCCCTGCTGCTGGTCATAGCAGGAAGGGGCCCAGGTGGAAAAGAACCAGTCAACATCCGTGGAGTCTATCCCTGAAGTGCTGGAGGAGTGCACGTCCCC
This sequence comes from Trachops cirrhosus, assembly GCA_028533065.1. Taxonomy (NCBI): domain Eukaryota; kingdom Metazoa; phylum Chordata; class Mammalia; order Chiroptera; family Phyllostomidae; genus Trachops; species Trachops cirrhosus. The sequence goes on from CM052542.1 coordinate 137,807,604, forward strand.
AGTTGACCACTCTGATTCTGCCTCTGTCCATGACATGGATTACGTCAATCCCCGGGGCGTGCGCTTTACACAGTCCTCCCAGAAGGAAGGTGAGTACTTTCAGGCGGGCTCTGCCTGTTCACCTTCCCTATCCAATGCACTAAGCTGCCTGAGCCTAGACTGTTTGGACCCACTGCTAGTTCTAGTCAGGAAATGGAATCAAGCCTGAGGGCTATTGGCATGGATAGAGTCCTTCGCTATCTTATACAGAGAGGGAGTTTGGTGGACAGTAAGAATTGAGGAGGAAAACAGAAAGCTTTTAACAAAAAGGTAGGATCATCATTTCTAATTCCTTTCAATAAATGAGGTCAGTCTCCTAAGTTCCCCAGAAGAAAACATTTTTTTTCTTGAAGAGAATCACTAATCTGAAATTGCCTTGTAAAATGCAGGGCAAGTTAGGCCAAGCTATTAAGCCAGTCGTTTCTTAGGAGTCCCACTTCCCTCCCGGCCTTCCCCAGGCACAGCTCTGGTCCCCTATGGTCTTCCCTGCATCCGTGAGCTCTTCCGCTTCCTCATCTCCCTCACCAATCCTCATGACCGCCACAACTCTGAGGTTATGATCCACATGGGACTGCATCTGCTGACAGTGGCTCTCGAGTCAGCCCCTGTATCCCAGTGCCAAACCCTGCTGGGCCTCATCAAGGATGAGATGTGCCGCCACCTATTCCAGGTAAGACTGGGTTTCTAGAGGGGCTGAGAGCCCCTGGCTGTTTCTCAGGGTCTCTCAATGGGCAGGGGAGCATAGGGAAGTTTGGCTGATTCATGAAAAGAGTTTAGGATCCAGGAAGTACCCTTCCTCCCCATTTGTCCAGTAGTCATGGTCAAGATGACTCCATTCATTCCTGGGGCCTGTTGCAGCCAAAGGGAAATTCAGGAATGGCTAGGTATAAAATCCCCTCAGAGCATAGGACCTTAGTGGAAACTTCACACAATGTATTCTCCTGCTTTTCTCTTGGTCAAGCCATAGTCAGGTTCAGAAACTTAATGGCCTGTCCTACTCTGGTCTCCAGCTACTCAGCATAGAGCGACTGAACCTTTATGCTGCTTCCCTGCGAGTATGCTTCCTACTGTTTGAGAGCATGAGGGAACACCTCAAGTTCCAGTTGGAGGTGAGTTTCTCAACTTCGGAAGAAGAAAAAATATAGGAAGGTGCGTGCCATCTTCAGTGGGGCCAGCTCTGTCATGCTGCAGGGGTGGGATTTAGGGGCTTCTGTAGGAGAGTGCTTCTAGCTGCCCTAGTTTGGTTCATTGGCCGGCCTCTTTAGTTGAAGTTAAAAGGACCCTGGAGAAAATTGACTGGCTATAAAATGGGAGAACCCAAATATGAGGACTGGCAGGTTACCTCACCGTGAGTTGGTACAGCTCTTCTGCCTAACAGCTCCTCTGCAGCTCAGGCAGACAAGTCAGGCTGACTTTACCACTAAAGTGCAAAAAGAATTCTAGGTAGGACCAGGTCAGCCTCACATAGAGAACACAAAAAGGGCAACTGGTGACTTGTTTTGGATCAGGCATGAGATAGAGAGCCAGGCCTTATCCCCCAACATGGAGGCCAAAGAGGGGGAGTATTTAGGGGATAGAATATCTATAACTGTCTTTTAATGCATGCTCCTGTCAGGGCTTCTGCCTCTTGTTTAACATTTTTTTCTGTCCAATTTTGTCTCTTCCTATTTTGAATCCTTTCCCCACCCAAATGGCAATTAATGGGTTATTGCCAGATGTACATCAAAAAGCTCATGGAGATCATCACTGTGGAGAACCCCAAGATGCCTTATGAGATGAAAGAGATGGCACTGGAGGCCATTGTGCAGCTCTGGCACATCCCCAGCTTTGTCACTGAGCTCTATATCAACTATGATTGTGACTACTACTGTTCCAACCTCTTTGAAGACCTCACCAAGCTGCTGTCCAAGGTGCTGAGCCTTATTACTGGCTAGTAGTAAGAAGGCTGTATTAAAGAAATCTCTCTAGTGGTAGTAAGGATGCTACATACAAGGAGGGGAATCACTTGAGAATTGGGGAACAGGAGGAAGAAAAGCATTTTCTTAGGGCAATTTAGAAGTTATAGGAAGTTGGGGATTTTGGGGAAAGGGTCAATTAAGTGTAAAGTATTCTAACCTCAAGTCTACTGGATCTGTTTACTTTACAGAATGCCTTTCCTGTGTCTGGTCAGCTCTATACAACACACCTACTGTCTCTTGATGCCCTGTTGACAGTGATTGATAGCACAGAGGCCCACTGTCAGGCTAAAGTCCTCAATAACCTTATCCAGCAAGAGAAGAAAGAGGCATCCAGGCCCAGCTACGAGGCAGTAGATGGTACCCGAGAAGTCAGCAATAGTAAGAGGCATTTCCTTCTTTGAGGATCCCAGGGTTCTATGCTTATCCCTTCTCTACTCTGCATCCTTTTCCTGCTCTTATATCACTTCCTCTGGCATACTCCCAATTCTGTGTTTTTAAGGTTTGGTGGTTTGAATTACAGGCCAGGCAGGCAGGTTAGCAGGACTCATAGATTTTGCCCTTTTCCTCCTCTACACTTTGGCTTTTTCACAGAATTACTTAAGGAGAGAAAATAAAACATAGATTAAATAATATAGGACTTCTGTCCCTAAAAGTTCTAGTTTGTACCTTCCCCCACCCCCAGTATCTGACTCCACTCTAATTAATCTTCTCAAATTTCCCCTGGAGACTGGGGTTACAGAAGATCGAGGAAAGTGACTGGATAATCTCTTTATTAAATTATATAATCTAATGCTTGGCTGACCTGGGATAGTGACTGCTTGTTTGGGCTTGAGTTTGTTTTGTTCAGGGCTGGCAGCCTATGTGGGAGCAGTCTCCTTGGCTAGGGACTCGACTTCTCCTGCAGCTCTACTTGGCTTCCTACTCCGTAAGTCTTCACTTATCTTCTTCTCTCTTGCCAGCTGAGAGAACAGCCAGCGATGGGAAAGCTGCAGGCACGGCCCCAGACACCCCGGGCCTGCTTCTTCCAGGCGGAGGGCGGCGGCCAGCAGAGCATGGGAAGCCAGGAGGCGGTGATCTGGAGGAAGCTGGTGACTCTGGGGGTGGGTACTGGGGGGTCTGTGATCCTAAGCCCCCTTCCCTGGTAGGCCTGGTGGAGAGCAGAGGTGGAGTAGCAGGCACACCCTGGGGTAGTGCATGAGCGAACCTTAGCTGCTCACCATGCCTTCAAACCCGGAGAGAGGAAAGATGTTTGGGGTCCTACAAGATAGGACCTCTAGGGAAGTGGAAGCCTGATGAGGACAAGCAAATTTCTGAGGCATTCTTCTTTCTCACTGTAGAATATATCAGCAGTTTGTAAAAGTCACTTCCTGGTAAAAGAGGTTTTATGGGGTTTTCCCTCTCTTCCTCCCATTTCTAGCTGACATAAAGTTTACCCGGAAGCCACCTCGATTTTCCTGTCTCCTGCCAGATCCACGGGAACTAATTCAAATTAAAAACAAAAAGAAGGTACATACAGAGTCTGAGTGTTCTTTGTAGGGTTTCTATCCCACGGGACGAGGGACAGTCTAGCAGCTCATTCATTGTACTGCCTCCTAAGGCTAATCTTTGGTCTTGTTGGGACTTCAGCAACCCCCGGTTTCCTTTGAAACCCTTCCCTTACTCCAAAGCCATGTAGTTAGTCCTACTATATGGACTAAGTTATAACTATGAACTTAGTTCATAAAGTTCAAGTAACTGGTTTTTGGGGGTTTTTTTGGTTTTTTGTTTTTTTTTGGTTTTTTGGGGGTGGGTTGGTTCTTAGTCCAAACCGTACTGTATGCTCCTGGACAACTGCTGTTCTAACTAAGAGCCAAGTATTACTGGTGGTCATAGGAGCCCCGGGAGCTGGTATTGTGTGGCCCACTGAATGTTAGTGGCCTGGTCATCTCAAGCTCTAGGGTGATGATTGGCAGTAAAGGGAAATTGACATTAATTCTGGTGCTTTAGTAAAGTTCAAATAACTGTGTTTTTTTGTTATTGTTTTTGTTTTTTGGGGGCGGGGGTTCTTAACACCTTCCATTTAGCCCTTTATTCCTCTCATTGCTAGTTTAAATGACTTTGGTTTATGTGTGCCCTTGATTACAGAGCTGTAACTGGAGAGACAAAAAGTTATCACAGTTAGTTCACCTTGTCCTAGGCTGTCCTATGCATCCTGAGCACTCAGGGAAGGAGTGAAAAGGAGCTCTTCAGCCTAGTCCAGTAAGACATGAAGATAGAGGAAAGCCAGGTCCAGTATGATCCAGCCTTAGTTCTGGAGTCACTTAGAACCATGTTCCCACATTCTAGGAGCCTGTTAGGTGACACGCTGTGGACTGTGATGAAGTCCAGCCTGGCCTTGTCTGATTTAGGGGCAGAGCAGCTTCTGACATGTCTGGTATTTCTTTTCCAGCTTTTGATCACTGGCACAGAGCAGTTCAACCAGAAACCAAAGAAAGGGATCCAGTTTCTACAGGAGAAAGGCCTACTCACCATCCCAATGGACAACACGGAGGTAGCCCAGTGGCTTCGAGAAAACCCTCGGTTGGACAAGAAAATGATTGGAGAGTTTGTGAGTGACCGCAAAAACATTGACCTACTGGAGAGCTTTGTGAGGTAAGGCAGCTGCAAGAAATGTGGGACATAGTTGGTGATCATTCAGGGAAAGCATCCTTCCCTCAAAGCATTCTCAGTCAGTTCCTGCTGGTGGTCACATACTCTTCCTCTTCCCATCACTTTTGTCTGTCGGGTCTGAAAGAGTCTCCATCAGGATAGCTTTGGGAGCCAGGGTAGAGCAGGGTCCCTGAGCACAGGGTAGGTTCTGAGTTTCAGGGGATGAGGTTTCTAAGAAAGTCAAGAGTGTGCTGATGTGAAAAGTACTAACGTTAGGAGTTGTCAAGTTCTGATTTGTGTTAGAAATGGCCAGGAGATACCTCTCCTTTGCAAGAACCCTCAGCCAGCTCAGTTCCAGTAGGAAAAGGTTAGAAGAACTGTGGCTAATAGAGAGCCCAACATTTGCAGCTTACATATCTTCAGCGTCTTCATCCTTTTTCCTCTCCCTGTAGCACCTTCAGCTTTCAGGGTCTTAGGCTGGACGAAGCTCTTCGCCTCTATCTGGAAGCCTTCCGCTTGCCTGGGGAAGCACCAGTCATCCAGAGGTTGCTGGAGGCATTCACAGAGCATTGGAGGGTGAGTTTGAGTGGCAGGGGCTGAGCCCAGCCTCCCAAATTAACTTGACTGAGGGATTCTAGGGCTTCAACTGAAGGACCCAGCTACTGTCTCCTAAAAGGCTGAGAGTATCATCAGTTAGCGAGTCCAGCTTTTGTTAGGAGTTGGCAAGAGGTTGTCTACTTTCTGAGTGGTACCTCCCCTCTGTGCCAGCATTGACCCGTGGGTTGGTGGTGAGGGTTTAATTGGCCAGAGAAGGGTATTGACACAGGTGGGGTCTTTGCTTTTACAGAATTGTAATGGCTCCCCATTTGCCAATAGCGATGCCTGCTTTGCCCTGGCCTATGCTGTTATCATGCTTAATACTGACCAGCACAACCACAATGTTCGCAAACAGAATGCACCCATGACCCTGGAGGTAAGCTTGGATTCTGGCCACGGCAGAGAAGATCCACCAGGCTTTGGGGATAGCAGAAATGACATGAGCTGTCCAGTGGGCATGGTCAACAGGGTTCTGTCCATGGGAATCAGGGAGGGCTGGCCAGTCCACAAGAGGAACTGGGGTGGGGAGATGGGTTCTTTCACTAATTGTTCCCTCAGTCCTATTTACTATAGACTTGGGAGTTCCTTGGGTGGGGCTTTAGCTTTGACACATGATGGGGAAAGCTTATTGGTCTGTCTCTAGGAGTTTCGAAAAAACCTAAAGGGTGTGAATGGAGGCAAAGACTTTGAACAAGACATTTTGGAGGATATGTACCATGCCATCAAGTGAGTATGTGTGGAGGATGATGTAGCATCTCTGTTAAGTGGAAACACACTGCTCCCTTTTCCAGATTTTTAGAGCCACAGCAGACTGCAGTGACTCACATGCTGTCTTTTGAGCCTGGGACATAGTTGGGCAGCCCTGTCTCTCTCAACTCATTTTTTCCTTAAGCCTAAATAATACTGGGACTCTAGTACTTTAAGGACCCAAACGGCTCCTGCTAAGTGGAGCGTCATGTCCTCATTTCCCGAAGCCAGAGCAGCTGGGTTTTCCTGTCTAGCTCCTAAGTTGTGTTGTGGGGCTGGTAGAGAACCCAATATGGGCACCGGAGGGTGAGGCTTGGATCAGAGGTCAGAGATGGGACACTTAGTTCTTTACTACAGATCAGAAAAGGTAGAGAGGATTGTTCATTCTCTCATACTCAGAGAGAATGTGACATCTTACCACAGAACTAAAGGCCCCACTTAGAGATAGGTCCTTGAGATCATGGGGAGTTATGGGATGCCTCTTCTCTTCTCCGTGGTGGGTGGGAAGCAGACCACCGACCTTCCGTTTCGATGACCTCTCACTGATGGAGAGCACCACAGTAAAGCCCTTGTCCCGGCTTGTGAGTGGTCAGGTTGACAGCAGTGCACATACTCCTTGCCTTACCTCCTGACAGGAACGAGGAAATCGTGATGCCAGAGGAGCAGACAGGCTTGGTCCGGGAGAACTATGTGTGGAATGTGCTGCTCCATCGAGGTGCCACGCCAGAGGGCATATTCCTACGCGTGCCTCCTGGCAGCTACGATCTTGACCTCTTCACCATGACCTGGGGCCCCACTATTGCTGCTCTCTCATACGTCTTTGACAAAAGCCTTGAGGAGACAATCATCCAGAAAGCCATCTCAGGCTTCAGGTAGCCCACCTCTGGCCTTGGAATTGACTTCTTCCTTCCTCTCTGAGCTAACATAGTTGCCTCCATACCTCTTTGAATCCTACTCTTATTTCCATTTTTTAAAAAATATATTTTTTCCATTACCATTTAGTCCCCTTTATACCTCCTCCCCTGACAATCAGCACACTGCTGTCCCTGTCCACGAGTCCTTTTTGCTTTTTGCACAGTCCCTCCACCCCCTAACCGACCCCCCACCTTAACCTATTCTTATTTTCCTTAGAGTGGATTTTTCCCGAGTTTTTGGAGGGAGGCTAAATCTTGGTAAAGCACAGTCTTAAACAGACTTCAGAGTAAAAAGTTTCTTCCTGGGACTGATTGGGGAAGAACCCCAGAACCCCAAGCAAACCTCCTCAGGCACTTGGAAGGACTGCCTGGCCTTCCAGTGACTCTCTTTCTGGGATGGGGGTGACATTACAGGAAGTGCGCCATGATCTCCGCCCACTATGGCCTCAGCGATGTGTTTGACAACCTCATCATCTCTCTGTGCAAATTCACAGCTCTCAGCAGTGAGGTGAGCAGTGTAGGAACTATGCACCTGGAGTTGCAAAGGAAGACCTTTTAACCGTGGATTACTCTTATCTTCAGAGCTGGTTTCCCTCAGCATATTTCTTCACCTCTCCCTTGACTGCAGTAGAGTTTAGGAGCTTAGGCCATTTCTGTCTTGCACACCCTATGATGAGAATAGCATCACCTTGTGCAGTGGGGATGGGAGAGGAGATGCAGTAGTGGGGAAGGCCTTATCCAGGTTAGCCCTTCCCACTAGTATGGGGTATTGAAGCAGAGCCAGTAGAAGGACCCTCAGGGAACCACAGGTTGAGGCCTAAGAGGTTCTCTTTCTCAGACATTTGCCAGACCCTAAGCACCTTCTGATCTTTTTTTCCAGTCTATTGAGAATCTGCCCAGTGTGTTTGGAAGCAACCCTAAAGCTCACATTGCAGCCAAGACAGTATTCCATTTGGCCCATCGTCATGGCGACATCCTTCGAGAGGGCTGGAAGAATATCATGGAGGCCATGCTGCAGCTCTTCCGAGCCCAGCTGCTGCCGAAGGCTATGGTGGAGGTAATTCTTGGTAGGATACCAATCAACAGTAACAAGGCAAGAGCTCCAAGAGTATATGCTGTCTATATATAGAACTGGTTGAGAGTAGCACTGGGCCTGCTGCCTGCTGAAGCTTACTAGGAACACCTCAAATGTAAACCACAGATCTTGAGTGGGGGTGTAGCTGTCAAGGAAGATTGGTAGAAGCCATTGCCACTCACCATATAGAGGGGCCAGTCAGTGGGGTAGGGAAGAGAGCTATAAGAAGAAATCCACTTTGTATGGGGGAGTAGGAAATGCAAAGGGCATATAGAAAGAAATTATTCTTGACCTGCTTTTCCAGGTTGAAGATTTTGTGGATCCAAATGGCAAGATCTCTCTACTGCGGGAGGAGATACCATCAAACCGGTGAGGGTAGATCAGAGGCTGGAGGTCTCGGAGAGAGAGGATCAGGACTCTGGAGCTCACCAGAATGTGTACTGTCTTTCTACAGAGGAGAGTCGACAGTGCTGAGCTTCGTGAGCTGGCTGACACTAAGTGGTACAGAACAGTCTAGTGTGCGGGGCCCTTCTACTGAGAACCAGGAGGCTAAGAGAGTGGCCTTGGACTGCATTAAGGTAACTGCCTGCCTACCCCCTGGTGAATGAGCCTTAGACCCCTCCCTATTGGACAGATGCACTGTGAACTGAAGAATAGAATCGTTAAGGGCTTGTGACCAGAACTGACTCCTTTTGCTTTCTCTCCCTGGCTCTTGGGAAAATTCCCTTCACTCCAGCCCTCATCACTGACCCCTTCCTTTTCTTCTGTGCCCCAGCAATGTGACCCAGAAAAGATGATCACAGAGAGCAAGTTTCTCCAGCTGGAGTCACTGCAGGAGCTCATGAAGGTACAGAGTGAAGAGGAAAGAGGGGGATGGGCTGGCTGAGCCTGGGAGGGGAGACAGGTACAGGGGTGAATGCTTCAGCCTCTGTCAGGGCAGGGCCAGTGGCTGCCTGCTTTCCTGTTGTTCTCTAGGCTCTCGTCTCAGTGACACCAGATGAAGAGACATATGATGAGGAGGATGCTGCTTTCTGTCTGGAGATGCTGCTGAGGATTGTACTGGAGAACAGGTAGAAGGCCATCTTTAGGCAGGCTTCACACTGGGCTTACTCCAAAGGGGGCATGGAAACCTGGAGCCATCTTGCTGAGTAGGCTCCAGGGCCAAGAAGCACATGAAGCTGTAGGTAGTGGAGGAGAAGCTTGCTTGTTATACTGTCTGCCTAGGGTATAATACCAATGAGCCTTAAAAGGCCTAGCCTGAAGCAGAAGTGGAGACTCATTGCCCAGTGGACTCTCTAGCTGAGACTATCCTTATCCTTTATGTTCCTCAGGGACCGCGTGGGCTGTGTGTGGCAGACTGTTCGAGACCATCTCTACCACTTGTGTGTCCAGGCACAAGATTTCTGCTTTCTTGTGGATCGGGCGGTGGTGGGGCTATTGCGCCTGGCCATTCGGCTACTCCGAAGAGAAGAAATCAGTGGCCAGGTAAGCAGAGTACAGCTGGTAGGGCAGGAAGGTATGCAAGGGACTGAAGTCACAGTGTCAGTGTAGACATGGCCTGGAACAGGGAGTACATTTAGTGTCTCATATAGCATGAGCTCAGTTACCAACTGGGCATTGGGGATGAGTCTGGAATGGCCTTTAGGTATGAAGCTGGTACTCAGCACCTTTCCTGGCTCCTGTAAATCTGCTCTGAGGGCTGCATGGCTCTGCTTTGTGGCAGTCCCAGCCGTATACCTGGTTTTCTCTCATGCTTAGGACCCTCCTGAACTCTCTTGGTCCAGCTATAAAAGATAACCACCATAGAACTAATAAGTGAGTTTAGCAAGGTTCCAGGATATAAAATGAACACACAAAAACTAATCACAGTTTATAGACTGACAATGAAGATATGGAAAATAAAACCAAAAACACAATACTATTTATAAGTGCTTCCAAGAAAATGAAATACTTAGATATATACCTAATAAAACATGTATAGGATCTGTATGCTGAAAATTAAAAAATGCTAAAGAAAGAAATCAAACAAATGGAAGGATATACCATGTTCATGGATTGGAAGATTCAGTGTCGTAAAGATGTCAATTTTCCCCCAAATTAAACTACAAGTTTAATGCAACTCCTGTGAAAATGCCATCAGGAGTTTTTGTAGACACAAACATGCTTATTCTAAAATTTAGGTGGAAAAGCACAGGCCCTAGAATAGCCAAATATCTTGAGAAAGAAGAAAGTGATATTAAGGCTTACTATATTGCTACAGTAATCAAAACTGTGTGGTATTGATGGAGAGATAGACATATAAATCATAGGAACAGAAGAGAGAACCCAGAAATACACCCACACAGAGATGCTCAACTAATTTTTTGAAAAAGGTACAAAAACAATTTTTAAAACAATACAAAACAGTACAAAAACAATTGGGGAAGTATAACTTTTTCAATTGCCAGAGCAATTTGAAATCCATAGTGAGGAAAATCAAATACACCTTGACCAAAGTTTCATACCTTATAAAAAAATTAACTCAGCCCTGGCTGGTGTGGCTCAGTTCATTGAGCACTGGCCTGAGAACCAAAAGGTCACTGGTTCAATTCCAGTCAGGGCACGAGCCCAGGTTGCAGGCCAGGTCCCCAGTTGGGGGCGTGCAAGAGGCAACCAATTGATGTTTCTCTCACGTCAGTATGTCTTTCTCTCTCTCTCTCTCCCCCGCCCCAAAAAATAAATAAACATATATATTTTAAATTAACTCAGAATATGAGAGAGGACCCAAAAACAACAGAATTTATTAAAAATTGCATGTTTGTTTATTCTTACATGTTTAAACTTCAGTCACCTTCCAAGCATTCTCTGTTTGATACAATACACCTATGGAGACTTTTTTCCACTGCTCAAGACAGTTGTACTTGTCAATTTTGATGCCTTTTAGTGTTTCTGCCCTATTTCACCTCTTACACATTGGCAAAAAGTTTCCCTCCAAGGACATTTTTTTCATCCAAGGAAACAAAAAAAAAAAGTTGCTCAGGGCAAGATTGGGTGAACAGGGAAGGTGGGGCATGGGGTTCGTGCCATTTTTGGTCAAAAACTGCTGAACACTCAGCATGGTGTGGGCAGGTGTACTGGTAAATCACCCATCACGAAATGGGCAAATGCGTGTTGAAAGAGTCTTAAAAAAAATTACTGAAGCCAAACACAGCCTCTCACAACAATGCCAGATGGTACAGATGGGTTCCTGGTACAGGAACTGGGTTACTGATGGGTTACTGATACAGATGGGTTCTTAGAACACTCACCTAGCAGGGGAAGCCTGTACTACAGGGGCCCACCCTCCAGAGATAATTCTGGCCCTTTTTTTTTTGGGTCCCCACTAGTAGATCATGGATTTAAATGTAAAACTCTAAAACTTTTAGGAGGAAACATAGGTGGATATCTTTAGGAACTAGGCAAATAGCTCTTAGAATTGACACCAAAAGAACAATCCATAAAAGGAAGTAATGATAAATTAGACTTCATCAATATTAAAAACTTCTACTCATGACAGCCCATGTGAAAAGGATGAAAAGACAAAGAACAGCCTTGGCCAGGTAGCTCAGCTGGTTAGAGCATCGTCCCCATATACCAAGGTTGCGGGTTCAATTCCCTAGTCAGGGCACATACAAGAATCAACCGATGAATACATAAATAAGTGGAACAATAAATTAATGTTTCTCTCTCTCTAAAAAATAAATAAGTAAAATTGTTTTAAAAGACAACATATGTTTGCAAATCACGTATTTCAAAAAAGACTAGTATCTAAAATATAAAAGAAAAACACAACAGCAATAAAGCAAACTAGAAAATGGGCAAAAGATCTAAACACATTTCACTGAAGAAGGTATATAGATGGTAAATACAAGGGCGACAAAAAAAAACACACACCACAGAATTATCTTCTAGAGGGCGGACCCTTGTGCCCTTGTAGTACAGGCTTCCCTGGCTAAGTGAGTGTTCTAGGAACCCATCTGTATCAGTGTACCAGCTGGCATTGTTGTGAGAGGCTGTGTTTGGCTTCAGTAAATTTTTTAAGACTCTTTCAACACGCGTTTGCCCATTTTGTGATGGGTGATTTACCAGCACACCTGCCCACACCATGCTGAGTGTTCAGCAGTGCCCCACCCTCCCTATTCACCCGATCTCTCCCTAAGCAACTTTTTTGTTTTTTTCCCTGAATGAAAAAAGTCCTCAAGAGGAAATATTTTGTAGTGTGGAAGAAGTGAAACAAAAAAAATGGCACAAGCAATAGAAGGCATCAAAAATGAAAAGTTCAAAACTGTTTTGAGCAGTAGAAAAAAAGTCTTGATAGATGTATAGCATCAAATGGAAAGTACTTTGAAGGTGACTGAAGTTTAAACATGTAACAATAAATTCACAAGTTTTTAAAAGATTTTATTTATTTTTAGAGAGGGGAAGAGAGGGAGAAAGATGAGAGAAACACCAGTGTGTGGTTGCCTCTCACATGCCCCCTACTGGGGACCTGGCCCGAAACCCATGCATACGCCCTGACTGGGAATCAAACCAGTGATCCTTTGGTTCACAGGCCAGCGTGCAGTCTACTGAGCCATACCAACCAGTGCTAAATACACAATTTTTAATAAATTCTGGGTTTTTTGTTCCCACCTCATATGCACGTGAAGGCATTAAGTGATGCTCAACATCATTAACTAGTAGGGAAATGCAAATTAGGCTGCCATGATATGTCACTACACACCTATCAAAATGGCTAAAGTGAAAATATCAAATGCTGACAAGGTTGTGGCTCACTCATACATTGCTGGTGAGAATGTAAAATGGTACAGCTACTCTATTGGCAGGTTCTTATAAAACTACGTAATTACTACACAATTCAGCAATTGCATTCTTGGCATTTATCCCAGAAAAATGGAAGTTTACATTCTCATAAAAACCTATACATGAACATTCATAGAAGCTTTCACTGTAATAGCCAAAAACTGGAATTGGCTCAGATGATTTTCAACAGGTGAATAGTTAACCTGTAGTATGTATACACCATGGAGTACTTAATACTCAGCAATTGAGAGCAACAAACTATTAATACAAGCAACACCTTGGAATTATGCTGAATGGAAAACGCCAGTCCTGAAAGGTTATATACTATCTAGTTCTATTTCTATAATGTTTTGAAATAACAGTTTTAGAAGTTGTGGACAGATTGCCAGGCATTATGGATGGGCACAGGAAAGAGTCAGGTGTTAGCTGTAAAGGGAGACCAGGAGAGGTCTGTGGTGTTAGAACTATTCAGCGTCTTGACCAGTGGTGGACACAGACCTACACAGGCGATTGCACGGTGTAGAACTTAATACACAGGTGAATAGAAGTAAACTGAGGAAACTTGATAAGATCAGTGGACTGTATCGATGTCAGTATTCTGGTTATGATATTATACTATAGTTTTGCATAATGTTGCCATTGGGGGGTAAACTGGATAAAGTGTATAAAGGATTTCTTTGTATTATTTCTTATAAAACATATCAAACTGTAATTACCTCAATAAAAAATTTCATTATAAAAATACATTGAAAAAAAGAAAAGGCCAGCAGTTGTACCCTAAATTGATTCCTAGTCATACTGTCCTCCCTGGCCTAAGAAGACTGGTGGGAAAGGAGACTAGACAAGAGTCGTGTGCCACTTCCCACTTTCCACCCCGCCCCAGGTATTGCTCTCCCTGCGCATTTTGCTACTAATGAAGCCCAGCGTGCTTTCCCGAGTCAGTCACCAGGTAGCCTTTGGGCTCCATGAACTCCTTAAGACCAACGCAGCCAACATCCACTCAGGTGATGACTGGGCCACCATCTTCACGCTGCTGGAGTGCATTGGCTCCGGCGTAAAGCCTCCAGCTGCCCTGCAGGCCACAGCCAGGGTGGATGCACCTGATGCTGGTAAGCCCTTTCCCAGGGAGACCCACAGTGGCAGATGAACCATTATGGCTCCAGGGGTTGAGACAGGAAAACAAAACAGGTTACTATGTTCAGCAGATTCAATACTTATGACTTCTGCCTGCAGCTTCCAGAGCTTTCTGTGCCCACTGGGCTCTCCCCAGCATACCCTCAGGTTAAACAGTATGAAGGCCAATAAGCAACAGAGAAGGCTAAGGAGCTGGGCTTTACTACTGTCCTGAGGACTGTTTTCTCCGAAACTGTGAGAAACTGCCTCCCTCCCCTGACAGCTGCTGCTAGGTGCCATCAGGAACCCAAATTAGCCTGCTACCCTATTTGGTCAAGGGAGAAGCTGTCCAGACCATCCTTCAGCCCTCTGGTGACAGGGTTGAAACTAAGCCAGACCAAGAGACAGGAGAGGCCAGGCGTCATCAGCACCTTTCTTCTGAGAGCTGAGATTATGTCCTCAACCCCACGTCCCATCCTCACTGTGACTGTGCCTTTCTCCCTGCTGGCTCAGGGGCCCAGTCAGACAGTGAGCTCCCGTCCTACCATCAAAATGATGTGAACCTGGACCGAGGGTACACTTCCGACTCGGAGGTTTACACTGACCATGGCAGGCCTGGCAAGATCCACCGATCAGCCACAGATGCTGACATGGTCAACAGCGGCTGGTTAGTGGTGAGTGACCATAGGGACAGAGGACGAGAGTTCCCTCCTTGGCCTATGGGAAAGCTTCCTGGTCCTCTGAGAGGGCATCCAGGGGAAGGTCCGGTTCAAGCCTGGGTTCCCAGCCATCTGTGTACTTTACAGGTGGGGAAGGACGACATCGATAACTCCAAGCCAGGGCCAGCACCCGGGACTGGGCCCAGCCGGCCAGGCCCTTCACCCCTGGTCAATCAGTACAGTCTAACAGTGGGGCTGGACCTGGGACCACATGACACTAAGTCCCTGCTTAAGTGTGTGGAATCGCTGTCCTTCATCGTACGTGATGCTGCCCACATCACACCCGACAACTTCGAGCTCTGCGTCAAGACTCTCCGCATCTTTGTGGAGGCCAGTCTCAATGGCGGTGGGTCACCCAACAAAGGGGCAACTGGGGAGTAGCCATGTGAATATACAGGGGACAGGGAGGAAAAGTCAGGTCATCTGTGCCCATGGATGTGGAAATGTGACCTGGATCTGGCTCCACTCAGGGTGCAAGTCCCAAGAGAAACGTGGCAAGAGTCACAAATATGACAGCAAAGGGAATCGATTCAAGAAGAAATCCAAGGAGGGCTCCATGCTTCGGCGGCCTCGAACCTCCAGCCAGCATGCCACTCGAGGCGGGCATAGCGACGATGATGAGGATGAAGGCGTGCCTGCCAGCTACCACACGGTGTCTTTACAGGTCAGTCAGGACGTAAGTACGGCACCCTTTACTATCCTCTTCTCCCCCTGCACCTGACTGCGAGCGGGCCAGGGACAGCCAGGACTGAGAGGAAGGGCCCAGGCCCTCTGCCACCACCTCCACACTTCCCCTGCTTATAAGTCTTTGTCTGCTTAGTTTTTAAACTGAGGTTTATTTTTGAGTAGGTAATATATGCATATGGTACAAAGTTCAAAACATACAAAAGGGCAAACAGATAAGTCAGTCCATTCCATTCCTGTCCCTGAAGCACTAAGTTCTCACCAGAGGCAGCCCCTGCCACCAGTTTCTGGCCTATCCTTCCAGAGTTATCCTGTGTCTATTTAAGGCATAGAAAATAGCCTTAGAAAAATGTTGAAAAAATTATTAAATCTGGCCAGACACTACTTCTCATGAAAGCCTCTGAGCCTGAGGTGTGCTTTCTGGTTTCTTTTGTTGTTCTTTGTTGTTTGATCTTAGAGGGAGGGGAAGGGAAGGAGAAAGAGAAGGAGAGAAACATCAATCGATTGTCTTTCATACATACCCCAGCCGACCAGGACCTAACCCACAACCTTTTGGTGCGCTGGGTGATGCCCCAACCAACTGAGCTATGCTGGTCAGGCCTGCATTCTATTTTTAAAATGAGATTAACTTGATGAGGTTTTATCTATAATCAGGTGTGAAAGAATTGAAAAGGAAGTATCTTTCTCACTGTGTAATTCAGTGTTATTCAGTACTTAGTCTGCACCCCTCCTCAAGTCTCCTCAGCTAGGAGTAATACCCAACTTTAGTAAACAGTGGCCAGGACTGGGCCCCTAGCTCATCCAGGCAAGAAGGGAGCGGTGAGTATGGTGCCATTGGTACTAGGGGCTCCCTCAAGGACTCAGTCAGGGACAGTGAGGGTAGGGAGTTTCACCAGACCTGACCCCACTCATGTCCTGCCCTTCCTGTGACCCCAGCTGCTAGACCTGATGCACACCCTGCACACGCGGGCGGCCTCTATCTACAGCTCATGGGCGGAGGAGCAGCGCCACCTAGAGACTTGTGGCCGGAAGATCGAAGCAGATTCACGCACCCTCTGGGCCCACTGCTGGTGCCCTTTACTGCAGGGTAAACCTTGGGGGAGCAGGCAGGGCAGGGGCAGAGGTGGGGCTGGAGCTTTGAAAGTACCAGGATTGGGATGCTTGAAGGATCCTGAGCCTGTTCTCGCTCTCAGGTATTGCCTGCCTGTGCTGTGATGCCCGGCGCCAGGTGCGAATGCAGGCACTGACCTACCTGCAGCGAGCACTACTGGTACATGATCTGCAAAAGCTAGATGCCCTGGAATGGGAGGCCTGTTTCAACAAGGTAGGACTTCCCTCTAGTCTTAAGGTAAAGTTTTGATCCCTAAGACAAGCCGAGTAAGACAGCCTGAAGAGCCCCTAATGTCAACCCTCAGCCTGTATCATACCTTCCCTTCTGCTCAGTACCCATCCCCCCCAGCCCCTGGCTTCTTTGGGGCAAGGCTGCCAGCTGACCCTTCTAGGAGATGTTGGCAATTTACCCACCAGGTGCTGTTTCCTCTACTGACCAAGCTGTTGGAGAACATCAGCCCCGCAGATGTGGGCGGGATGGAGGAGACCCGGATGAGGGCTTGCACGCTGCTCTCTAAGGTACTGCTTTCCACTGTGTACCCACTCAGTCTCCTGCCTTTTCACAAGGAGGGAAGCCACGGCTTTTGGTAGGACATAAGAGATGCGAGTAGGTGTTCAGGACCCCAGCTATGGAGACTCAGTGGTACTTAAGCACCTGGGAAGATTCTGGGATTCAGAGGGATCTAATCTAAGATTCCCATACAAGATAGGGCAGACTTGTCTCCCAGCCTTGGAGAGGGGTATCGAAGGCTCCTGCCTTACCCTTGGCTGAAAGGGGCCGGCGGGCCATAGGTCTTCCTGCAGCACCTGTCTCCACTGCTGTCACTCTCTACCTTTGCTGCCCTGTGGCTGACCATCTTGGACTTCATGGACAAGTACATGCATGCAGGTTCCAGTGACTTACTGGTACGTTCTACCTCATCTTGACTTCTGCCTGCTTTCTCTCCCACCTGCTGGGAAGACCTACAGTTTCCCCCTTGCTGGCTACATCCTTCTTACCATATTCCCCCATGCCCTCTTTCCTGTTCTTATGCACCCACTGCCACCTGTAGTCAGAGGCCATCCCTGAGTCTCTGAAGAACATGCTCCTGGTGATGGACACAGCAGAGATTTTCCACAGTGCAGATACCCGAGGAGGCAGCCCCTCAGCCCTCTGGGAGATCACCTGGGAGCGGATTGACTGTTTTCTGCCCCACCTAAGAGATGAGCTCTTCAAGCAGACTGTCATCCAGGGTAGGGGGCTCAGCCCAACTTCCTCAAAGTCTGGAGCTCACTAGTTCTCTACGTTCTAGGTGGGTGGGAAAACTGGTGGATAGTCAGGGCTTTACCTGAAAGAAAGCACTTAGAGTTGCCATCTCTATTCTTTGCCCTCCCCAGACCCCATGCCCATGGAGCCTCATGGCCAGAAACCTCTAGCCTCAGCCCACCTGACTCCTGCTGCTGGGGACACCAGGATACCTGGCCATCCACCTCCCCCAGAGATGCCCTCTGAACTGGGGGCCTGTGGTGAGTCCCTCTGGTCCAGCCTGCTGGGTGTTGAGCAGAAAGCGGGAGGCCTAAGAGGAGGCCCAGAGTAGTGTGGGATTGCTGCTGAGCATGGGCTGTGAGCCAGGGGAAGTGGGGAACCAGAGAATCCTGTTTGCCTCCTCTTCCTTTCAGACATGGCAGGACCAAAGCTATGATGAGCTAGCTGCTTGAGATTTTTCAGGCTTGGGAAGAGAAGGCTGGGTCTGGGAGTTGGAGAATATGCAGAGGTTGCCATTCAGGGATGCTCAAAGTAAAGACCAGACCAAAACTAACCTGACTAGAAGTACAGCAAAGAAAGGTAGAGATAAGGTAGCTGGACATTGGGATGAGTTTCAAGGGAGACTCCCAACTATTTTGCTCACGGAAACAGGGAGGAGCAAAGGTTGGGATGAGAGAGTGACTGGAGCCACCTTGCTCTCCCTATAGACTTCGAGAAGCCTGAGGGCCCCCGACCTGGCAACAGCAGCTCCCCTGGATCACCAGTGGCGTGTAGCCCCAGCAGGCTGAGCCCTACCCCAGATGGGCCTTCACCCCTGGCTCAGCCCCCACTGATCCTGCAGCCCTTGGCCTCCCCACTACAGGTGGGCGTGCCACCCATGACTCTGCCCATTATCCTCAACCCTGCTCTTATTGAAGCCACCTCACCAGTGCCCCTCCTGGCCACACCCCGCCCTACGGACCCTATGACCACCTCCGAGGTCAACTAAAACAGGCCCCTCAGAAATCAGGACCAGGACTACCAGGCTGTCCCTGCCCCCACCTCCAGCTGTCCCAGGGGCCACAAAATCTTCAGGCCCAGCCCAAGATGTTGTCGCTGCTACTTGTATGGGGACCTGAAAAAAAGAACTTTTATAACCCTTCCTGGGACCCACAATCAGGCTGCAGGACCTTCTTTTCTGCTCTCCATTCTTGGGGGTCCAACCTGAGAGCACACTCAGGTATCGCCTGCAGCCTGGCAGCTCTGGGGAGGCATCACTGTGCCAGCCCTGCAGTGCCTGCCCTCGTGCCCCCTTCCCGTGGTCAGGCATTGAGAGCCAAGCTAACCACTCTGCACTTTGTTTCCCTCTCCCATCCCTGCTCCCATCAGCCCTGGGCCACCTCCTCCAGTTCTTCCTTTTTTATGAATTAGTTGGTCAGTTTGGAGAGATGATTGGCACCATGGAAGGTGGGCAGATGGGGCTGGACCAGGGACTGCCCACAGGAGCATGTACATATGGAAAAACAGACAGGACAACAATGGACTTTTTATGATGTAATAAATGTCTTAGTACCACCATCAATGCCTTTCCCTCTGGTTTCTTTCTTAAACTTGTGGACACCATGTTATTAGGATACCCAGGCCTTGGACCCTGCATGAATGGAAGTGACACTCAAGCCTACCAACAGTCTAGCCCGTGTGGCCCCCGGCCACCAGCCAGCCAGATGCCAGGATGACTGAGGTCAGGATCCCTTCCCACTGCTGCTGCCCAACCACCACCATCAGCACAGCAGTGTTCCCTTGTCACCAGGGATGTGCCAGGCGTTTGGGCAGTGGTCCTCTTCTCAACTGCTCCAAGGGCATCACCTGAGACAACACAGGCTGAGGTTAAAGGGAAACCAGAGCTGAGCTGTAGTTATTCAGCAGTCTCCCCTCTGATGTGCCTCAGGGTCCAGGAGTGCAGCAGCCTGTGGGGCTTAGGAGGTAGGCCATCTTGTCCACAGCTGTGGTCATGTGTATCGGGGCACAGGGCATTCATTTTGGCCCAAAACTGAGGAGGGACAATTTTTTCCACCCCACAGCCTCCATCCATTCCAGTCCCTGAAGCGTGATTGGAAAACCCCTCCCCTTCCCTCCCTTTGCATCAGGGCGAGGTGGGAGTGTGCATGGGGCAGGCTGTGTGCGGCCCCTGCAGGGCTTAGGTACTATGGCTGGGATGCAGAATGCTATATAGTAAGCTTTCCCAAGTAAAGCATCTACATCAGCTTGGCTCCTCCTCCATAATGGCCCCACCCCCATCTGGGTAAAGGCTGGGCAGGGAGTGGTGCCCTGTTGTACTACCAGCTGACCTCCTCAGAGAGTTAGGAGCACTCACCCTCTTCATTTGGGCCCCAGGTGGCTTTGTGATCATTCAGCCCCTGGGGCTTCCCTTTGCCCGGCACACTCACATGGATGTTGCTGGGAGTCTGGACCTCTGTTAAGGGCCTCCCTCGGGTGTATCGATAGAAAAGGGCGCCTTGGGCCCTGGCTGGTGTGGCTCAATGGATTGAGCTCCAGCTGTGAACCACTGGTCCAATCCCAGTCAGGGCACATGCCTGCATTGTGGGCCAGGTACCCAGTGGGGACCATGTGGGAGGCGGCCGCACATTGATGTTTCTCTCCCTCTGTTTCTCCCTCCCTTCCCCTCTCTCTAAAAATAGATAAAATCTTTTAACAAAAAAAAAGAGAGAAGGGTTCCTTGGAAATGGGAACGCCTGATGTGGAAGAATACTGACACTAGTTTCTACCTCTTCCCTTCCTTCTCCCCCAAGTAGTCCAGACCATCCCTGGTTCCCAACCCTGCCCATGGGAAAATTAGGAGTGTGACCACACTGCTAATCTGCACTTTGCTGTATGAGTGCAGAAAAGCCAGTATCTGCAGTCAGGTAGACACTAGGGTCCTTGCCTCAATAACAGCTATGATGTCTCTTTTCTACCACCTAAGCCCCGCCCACAAGCTCTGCCTTGAGAAGCGTGTATGTGTTTTCGGGCAGGGGTGGGAGGGTGAATAATGCTGGCTGCTGCAAACATGCCTGAAAACCATCCTATGAACAAAGGAATGTGACAAGCCTGTGTTCCTCAGCTGGTCTGCAAATACTAGGAAAGAAGCTGGAGCGATTGCAAACCAACCCTCTCTCCACTGGGTAGCAAAAACATTTACTGTAAGTCTCATTCTTTTACAGAAGTATCAGCTGACACGTACATGTGTTGTTGGCAGTGTTGTCTCCGAGAAGGTAAAGGGAGCTACCAGAAAAAACTAATGTTTGGGCCTAAATTCTAACCAACAAGGAAGAGTGGCTGGGTGATACAGAAGTGACAAAAAGCCTTGTGGGAAAGTAATAGAGTAATCTGGAGGGCAATGTTGGTTTGAACGATGTCATCTATAAGAACTCTAGGGCAGCAGATTTCACCAAGTTCAGAGGAAAGCTAGAGACCTACGACCTTACCACGGAAAAGTGATTCTTTTGGAAGTCTTCTATATGTGTCAATAGTAAGTGCACACTCGCACAACCTTGGAGAGGTATGGCCTACTCTCCAAGAGTAGCGGCTGCACAGACCCCAAGTCCATGGGAAGTTAGGGGTTTGTGACTCAACCCCAGGTCTGTCTCACTCTAAACCACAGGGTCGTTTCTGTAACATTTCCTCAGTTTGAAAGTTGTGGAAGTGGTCTGGAAACCCACCAAAGCTACTGATGCTCTTTGACTTACTATGGGCTTGCGTCCTAATAAACCCATCGTAAGTCGAAAATACCATTTTTTAGACAGAGGGGAAGGGAGAAAAAGAGAGGGACAGAAACATTAGTGTGTGGTTGCCTCTCATGCACCCCCTACTGGGGACCTGGCCTGCAACCCAGGCATGGGCTCTGACTGGGAATCAAACCAGCGACCTTTAGGTTCTCAGGCCAGTGCACAATCCACTGCGCCACACCAGCCAGGGTTAAGTTGAAAATACCATAAATCAAACTGCATTTAATACACATAAACTACTAAAGCCCTGGCTGGTGTGGCTTAGTGGATTGAGCGCCAGCCTGTGAACCAAAGGGTCACTGGTTCGATTCCCAGTCAGGGCACATGTCTGGGTTGCAGACCAGGTCTCCAGCAGGGGATGCATGAGAGGCAACCACACATTGACGTTTCTCTCCCTCTCTTTCTCCCTCCCCTCACCTCTCTCTAAATAAATAAAATCTTTTTTAAAATTTGTTTTAAAAATATATAAAATCTTTTTTAAAAAAATATATATATACACACATAAGCTACTAAACCTCATATCTTACTTAAAACACGAGAACACTTACATTAGCCTACAGTTGGGCAAAATCATCTGACGCAGGAATACACTGTAGAGTATCAGTTGCATACCCTTGTTCTCACGTGGCTGATGGGGAGCTGCGACTTGCTGCTGCTGCCCAGCAGAAAGTATCATACATGTCCTTGGCAAGCATGTGCCTAGCCTGGGAAAAGATGAAAATTCAAAATTCAAAGTGTGATTTCTACTGAATGCATATCACATTCACAGCAATGTAAAGTTGAAAAATCTTAAGTTGAACCATTGTAAGTTGGGAACATCTATACATACATTTTCTATAGCCTCATGAGAAATAGAAGGTTGAACATCTGAAGAAACAAGCTATTATTACCTAGTGAACTAAGAATTCACTAGAAAATGGAAAGAGATGCACATAACCAAGAATAAATGTGAATTTTCTACACACATAAGAATATCAGGAAGAATGAATGAATCACTAAGTTTTGTGGGAGTGAAAAGTTACACATGGATTTTCCACTGGGGGCGGGGGTGCTGGTGCCCCTAACCCCTGCATTGCTCAAGAGTCAACCACACAGAATTAGCTACAATGGACACACACATCATCTACCGCACCCCCTACGCCTCTTCTAAAAAATATAAAGGAACAACAAAAAGTGTGGTTATATCAGCCCTTGGGTATTTACCTTTGCTTAGGGCTCACTGCCTGGGAGGCGAATGGCCTTGAGGAAGCAGAATCTCTGAGCCCCTGGGCTTCAGTTGAGAAGAAACTTTAATTCAAGTAAACAATTTATCACCCCCTCCTTGAAATATTCTTCACTTGGCTTCTGAGACACTAGTTTTTCTTGGTTCTCCCCTACCTCACTGGCTATGCCTTTTTCATTTCCTTTGTTGGCTCCTCCTTATCTCCAGCCTCTGAACATTAGGATGCCCCAGGGCTGAGCCCTTGTCTGCGCGTCCTTTCTCTACACTCAATTGCTGGGTATTGCTGTTCACAGTCAAGACTTCAAATAGCATTCATTACACTGACTTTGTGTCCAACTAACTACCCCCTTGGTTTCCACTTGTATGCCTCATAGCCTGTCACACAAACTTAAAAGCAAAAATTCTTGATTACCCCCCTACAAATCTGCTCCTGCCCCCATCTGCCCCATATCCCTAAAAGACAACTCCATTCTAGGTTCTTATGCCAAATTGACCCCCTGTTTTCTCACATTAGACATCCAATCGCTCAGCAAATTTGGTTGTTTCTATCTTTCAAATCTATCTAGAATATTAGTACTTACCACTGTCCTCACCCACTACCACACAAGTCTAAGCCACCACAGGCCTACTGGTCACCCTCCTGCATTCTAGTCTCCACACTGAAACCAAATAGCTCTTTTTAAAACGTCATATCATTGTCCCTCCATTGCTCAAAATCTGCTAATGGCTTTCTATTTCATTCAGAATAAAATCCAAAGTTCGTTCTTTGTCCCACCCACCTAGTCTTCTTGCTGTTCTTCAAATATGCCAAATATGCATACGTATCAGCCCTTTACACTGCTAGTTTCTCCACCTGGAATGTTCTTCCCCCAGGTACCCATGTAATTCCCTCCCTCACTTCTCAAGTGTTAACAGAAAAACCTTCCCTGACTGCTACACACAAAATCTGTATCACTCTTTACCCCCTTTACCTACTTTATTTTTCTTCATAGCACTTATAACCAATGGACATACTGTACCTTCATTTGATTTTCATCTGCAAATAAGGACATTGTTTTCTGGAGTAGGCCCTCACTCCCTGGTGAATGAATAGGGTGAGTTTACGGTGCCTCTGCTTTGGGCCAACTGGTAGGGCTACACATGAAAACACATGATCATTAGGTTGGAAATTACTGGAACAATGAAAAGTTTTCTTAAGTCCAGATAGTTGAGGCTACAGGAACCGATAATAAATTTTGAGTCAGTTAAAATTTCCAGGCCAACATTGGGAATTGTTGGAGCTGACTTATGGATTGACAAGGAGCTTTATTATACTATTCTCTCTCGGTTCTGTGTGTTTTATGCAAATTTGTAGGGGAAAAGCTTCTCATCCTAGAGTTAATAGACTGGCTTTGAATTCTTGTTCTCTTTCTTAGCTATATTACTTCACCTCTCTGAGACCTCTCTTTAATTTCACCTCTCTTTAATTTCTTCATCAGTAAAGAAGGCAATATTTATCTCTTAAGGTCGTTGGGAGGAAGAACAAAAACTTATACTAAACTACCTTAATACAGAACCTGATGCATTCCATTTGTGGGCAAGATGAAGAGGAAGGGGAAGGAACAGGAATTAGAGAGACCAAGTCAAGGGCCATAATAGTCTCCCTTCATGCAGAGCTAGTACAGACCTATAATTCCATTATTAAGAAGGTCAGGGTAAAGTTGCAGAAAAGATCTAAAACAACATCCCGTGTTGGGTTGGAGCCCAAAGAAGGTTGACTCCAGGTATGGAGGTTACTCATGGCACCTCCTAAAGAGAAACTCTGCTAAGCAGAGATGTCTAGCTTGGAGTCAGTACTTTGTAAAATCCTGTACTGACCTTGTTGTCACTAGAAGTGTACAAGCAGATACTGGGAACTCCTCTATAAAAGGCAATCTACATCGGACAAGATTTTAACTATTAAGATTATAGATACCTTTTCAATTCTAATATTCCAAATCTCTGTAATGGATGAGCAGAGCCTTTCCAGGTACAGAGCTCCTGAACCCCTCAGCTCAGTCAAGTCTGAAAGTCTGGCCTGCTGTGAACCTGCCATTTATAGAGTAAGTTTTAGGTCCAGATTGTCTCTTCCACGGGAGTTAGAAACTAAGGATGAGGCAGAAATCAGGACTTTCAGCCAAGATGGAGGTGTAGGTTAGTACACTTTGCCTCCTCATACAACCAAAAGAAGGACAACAACAAATTTAAAAATAACCAGAACCACCAGAAAATCGAACTGTGTTGAAGTCCGACAACCAAGGAGTTAAAGAAGAAACATTCATCTAGACCAGTAGGAGGGGCGGAGAGGACTCTCAGCAAGGCCACAAGCTGAAGGAAGAGTGGGCAAGGTGGCGACTGGCAGAGCAGGCAGTCCCATGTTTGCTTGTGGATAAACTGAGAGGAACAACTGGGGAGCAAGACAGACCATGCAACCCAGGGCTGCAGCGTGGGAAAATAAAGTCTCAAACCTCTGACTGAAAACTCCTGCGGGGGTTGAGGCAGCAGCAGGATAAACTCTCAGCCTCACAGGAGAGTTTGTTGGAGAGACCTATAGGGTCCTAGGATGTACACAAACCCACCCACCCGGGAATCAGCACCAGAACGGCCCACTTTGCTTGTGGGAATCAGGGGAAGTGACTGAAAACTGGCAGGGAGCAGAGCAAGCAGCATTGTTCCCTCTCGGACCCCTCCCCCACATACAGCGTCACAACACAGCCATGTGGGTTGCCCCACCCTGGTGAACACCTAAGGCTCTGCCCCTTACTATGTAACTGACTTCTGAGACAAAAAAAAAGGGGGGGGGCAAATGAAAGAACAGATTAAAGCTCTAGAAAAAAATACAACTAAGCGATGAAGAGATAGCTAACCTATCAGATGCACAGTTCAAAACACTGGTAATCAGGATGCCCACAGAAATGGTTGAGGGTGGTGGCAAAATAGAGGAAAAAATGAAGGCTATGAAAAGTCAAATAAAGGAAAATATACAGGGAACCAACACTGTAAGGAAGGAAAGCGAGACTCAAATCAATAGTTTGGACCAGAAGGAAGAAATAAACAGTCAACCAGAACAGAATGAAGAAATAAGAATTCAAATAAAATGAGGAGAGGCTTAGGAACCTCCAGGACAACTTCAAACATTCCAACATCCGAATCATAGGGGTGCCAGAAGGAGAAGAGGAAGAGCAAGAAATTGAAAACTCATTTGAAAAAATAATGAAGGAGAACTTCCCCAATCTGGCAAAGGAAATAGACTTCCGGGAAGTCCAGGAAGCTCATAGAGTCCCAGAGAAGTTGGACCCAAAGAGAAACACACCAAGCACGTCATAATTACATTAGCCAAGATTAAAGATAAGGAGAGAATCTTAAAAGCAGCAAGAGAAAAGGAGACAGTTACCTACAAAGGAGTTCCCATAAGACTATATATAAGTTGATTTCTCAAAAGAAACTTGACAGGCAAGAAGGGGCTGGAAAGAAGTATTGAAAGTCGTGAAAGACAAGGATCTACATCCAAGATTACTCTCTCCAGCAAAGCTATCATTTTAGAATGGAAGGGCAGATAAAGTGCTTCCCAGATAAGGTCAGGTTAAAGGAGTTTGTCATCACCAAGCCCATGAAACATTAAAGGGACTTATTTAAGAAAAATAAGATAAAGCCCTAGCTGGTGTGGCTCAATGGATTGAGCACTGGCCTGTGAACCAAAGGGTCGCTGGTTTGATTCCCAGTCAGGGCACATGCCTGGGTTTTGGGCCAGGTCCCCACTAGGGGGCACACAAGAGGCAACCACACACTGATGTTTCTTTCCTTCTCTTTCTCCCTCCCTTCCCCCTCTCTAAAAGTAAATAAAAATAAAATCTTTAAAAAAAAAGAAAAAGAAGATAAAAAAGTATGAACAGTAAAATGACAACAAACTCACAACTATTAACAACCAAACCTAAAAAAAATACAAAAACAAAAACAAACTGAGCAACTAGAACAGGAACAGAATCACAGAAATGGAGATCACATGGAGGGTTATCAGCAGGGGAGTGGGAGGGGGAGAGAGGGGAGAAAAGTACAGGGAATAAATAGCATAAATGGTAGGTAGAAAACAGGGGGAGGTTAAGAATAGTATAGGAAATGGAGAAGCCAAAGAACTTGTATGTATGACCCATGGACATGAACTAAAGGGGGGAAATGTGGGTGGGAGGCGGTATGTAGGGTGCAGGAGAATAAAGGGACAACTGTAATAGCATAATCAATTATATATTATATGATTGATATAACTTTATAATTATAAATTATAGTTATATAAGTTATTATATGTTTATAAATTATATATATAAAGAAAGAAACAGGATGATTACGGAGTCTCCTTGCGGCTCCAGAGAGGCCGCCAGATGGCGCTCTGGAACGACTGAAACATCAACTTCCTTCCTCTTCCCCTAATTCTTCCCGGCAGCGGGGCCCTGCTCCAGGCGGGGGATCGGAGGGCTGGGGCCCATCAGCTTCCTCTTGGGGTTCCCCGGCTTCAGAAGTGACCAAGCATTAGGCACAGCACAAGCCGAGTAGCAGTGGGGGCTGCTAGCTGTTTGAAGCAGGCCTGGATGAGTGAGGACACTGGAGTCGGGGCCATGAGTCGGGGGCTGCGCTCATTTAGCTTATCCCGCCTCCAGCGGTTCTCCCCGCGAGAGCCCGCGCCTCCTGACAGTTACCTCCACTCCCGATGCTGCGCGAATTCTTTCCCCCTAAAGGGCACGCCTTAGTCACTCCTGATTGGCTTTGGGCGTCCCGAGTTAAACTTTCAGCCAAAGAGAAAGGGCAGGGGGTGTGACGTAGGGAAACGTCACGGGAATTCCCCCCTCCCGGGGGCGGAAATGGGGATTTCCCCGCTGGAGCCTGAGTGACACGACCTGTCCGAGGTGGGTCGGGCCGGGAGAGAAGCCGGAACCGGAGCCGCCGCCGCGGTGAGTGGCCGGGTTCAGACCCCTGGGTGGCCGAGACACCGGGAAGGGCGGGAGGAGGACCCCTAACTGACGGAGCCCCAGGACTGGAGAGCGGCATATGCACATACACGCAGGGCACGCACACGAACAAGACACCAGGATACACATCTCGATATCCTTGTACAAAGACACGCGGACCCGAACGTAGCAGGCGAATGCACAGCATCGTCCATGTATTCACACTCGCACACACGCAGGCTCCCCCGTTCACAGGTGCCTGGACCCATAGCGTTCACGCACAAGCTTCAAAGATATCACCTGTGCCCTTACTTATCAAGACTAACTCAAACGTGTTCACACTGAGAAGTTTAAGGACGCTAACCTGTAGCACACGCATGTTGATGCCACGCACACACAACACGCACGCCAGCACATGGGCCGAAATACACTTGTAAACCTGTGATAGAGATACACACGTATTACACACTATGGGACTGGGGCAGGGGCGTGTTGACCCATAGCAGGTGCGGTGTGGGAATCAACCACTGTCGACGTGTTTTGGGGAGAAGGTTCCATCCCAAGGAGAGACACCTTTCTTCCCCGCCCCCCACGCCACCCCAGGCCCCAAGAGACTGGCTCTTGGGGCAGAACCCCGGGGCCCCGCAATGGGAAGAGCCCCCGCCTACAGGCCTTCGGGGAGAAGGCCATCTTACAGCAGGAATGTCCCCTCAAAAGCCCCCGGGTGAATCAGCCATGGCCTCCCTCTGGGTAGAAAATCCCAAGGTTGCTCCTGGGTGGGGGAGGGGAAGAGGGTAGGAGGCGGGACTCGTCCACGACTAGGAGCCTTCCAGGGTCTCGAAAGACCCTCTAGTCCCCAACATCTGCCCTGGAGGGACGGGGAGGCCTAACTCCCACCGGAGCTTCCCTCGGTATGGATGCCCCTCTTCCCACAAAGGCTGAAGGTGTCCACCGACCACTGCCGACCTGGCGCCCCTCCCGCCGCAGGGGCGTGGACAGTTGCGTCATTTCCAGGCCCGCCCCCTCCGGCCCCGCCTCCCCTTGGTATTTTCGGGACTTTCCTAAGCTGTTCTAACTTTCCTGCCCCTTCCCCGGCCCAGCCCAGCTTCGGGTCTCGCCCTCCACCGGATCTCTCCCGCCACACCCGGACGGGTGGCTGGAGGAGATCCGACCCTCCCCCAAATCTGGGCCCCCCATTCCCCCCACTCCGGACCCGATCTGTTTCTCTCCCGCCACTCCCTCCTACCTAAGGCGGACGCCTGAAACTCTGGGAAAGAGAACCCGGCCGGAGCCTCCGGACAGCACTGGGCCTAGCCCACAGACATGGAGAGTTGCTACGGCCCAGTGAGTCACTTCTCCTGGCCCCAAAGCCAGTCGGCTGCCCCACCACTGTGTTTGTCTGCTTGTCTGCTGGTGGGCCAGAGTCCCCTCTGCTCCCCTACACCTGTAATGCCCTCAGATGATCTCAGCCTGCCTGTTAGTCAGTTTCTCTGTCTGCAGACTGCTTCTAATGGGAGCTCTGGGCATGAGGAGGAGCGGGGATGATTACCGAAGCTTAGAGAGCTGGGAGTTGGAGGGCCCTGGGGGTGGCTCAGAATCAGCTGACAGCCCCATCTGCCTCCAAACTAGGGTCTGGATGGCATCATTGAATATGATGATTTCAAATTCAACCCGTCCATGATGGAGCCCAAGGAGCCTGCCCCAGAGACAAGTTAGTAAATCTTCTAACCTCCCCTTGCCTTAGAGGGTGGGAGAGGGAGGAGCATGTGCTTTCTGCCTTGGGGAGGGGCTCAGAGATCCTGGATCAGCAAGGCCCCTCTTCTCCTCAGCTGATGGACCCTACCTGGTGATTGTGGAACAGCCTAAGCAGGTGAGTGAGTGGAACGGATGGTGTGGGACTGCTCATTTGGGGGCAAATGGAGTAGTTGTAGCTGGGTGGCCGTGGGAAGGGTCACTGACCACAGAAGCCACTTTGGGTTGGGATAGCCATGGTTCAGGACGGACACTAACCAGTCATTACACTCACTGCTGGCAGCGGGGGTAGCTGGCTCTGGGGTAGGTGTGGGGGGAATCTCTCCTGGTCACAATGTCACTCTACCCTGGGACCTTCAGCGAGGCTTCCGATTTCGATATGGCTGTGAAGGCCCCTCCCATGGAGGACTGCCAGGTGCCTCCAGTGAAAAGGGCCGGAAGACTTACCCCACTGTCAAGGTGAGCAAGGATGGTGCCTGAGGGTGGCATAGTGGACAGTGTATCAGGGGCACTACTGACAACCCTCTACCCTCCCAGATTTGTAACTACGAGGGACCAGCCAAGATCGAGGTGGACCTGGTAACACACAGTGACCCACCTCGTGCTCACGCCCACAGCCTGGTGGGCAAGCAGTGCTCGGAACTGGGGGTCTGCGCCGTGTCTGTGGGGCCCAAGGACATGACTGCCCAGTAGGTGCCCCCTACCCCTGGCTCCCACTGGCATGCCCCTTGTTGTCTGCCAGTCCTAGGCTTCAGCCTACCTCTCTGAGCCTAGCATCTGACCCAAGGGAGAGACTTAAGCTGGCCCTACAACCCAAGGCCCCAAGTAAAAACCAGAAAAGCTTCCTAGAGGAAGTAGAGTGGTGGGGCGGGTGCCTCGGGAGGAAAGAACTGCCTGCAATACTTCTGACTTTCCCTCCCCCACCCAGATTTAACAACCTGGGTGTTCTGCACGTGACCAAGAAGAACATGATGGAGATTATGATACAGAAACTTCAGAGGCAGAGACTCCGCTCCAGGCCCCAGGGCCTTACGGGTATGGTGGGCAGGGAGGAAGTCCTGGGAGGTGGTCATGGAAGGAACAGAGAAGGAGGAAGAACGCAGAGGTCACACCGTGCCCACCACGCAGAGGCCGAGCGGCGGGAGCTGGAGCAGGAGGCCAAGGAACTGAAGAAGGTGATGGATCTGAGTATCGTGCGGCTGCGCTTTTCCGCCTTCCTTCGGGCCAGTGACGGCTCCTTCTCCCTGCCCCTGAAGCCCGTTATCTCCCAGCCCATCCACGATAGCAGTGAGTATCTTGACAACCTGGGGCGCAATGCCTGGGTGTCAGAGGGAACAGGAAAGGCAGCCTCAAGCTGTGGAGTCAGTCAGGCCTGGGTTGGAACTTGGCCCCACCACATATGAGCTGAAGGATCTTGAGCAAGTCATGTTCCCTCTATGAGTACAGCTTCTTCTGTCTTGGGTAAATGATGATCCTGGTGGTTTATTTACCTCTTAGGGTTGTTCAAATATGCCTGAAAGCACCTGTCTCTGTCAGTGGGGCCATGACTCTTACATCATCTCAAGTAATTGATATCTCACTCCCACAGAATCTCCTGGGGCCTCAAATCTGAAGATTTCTCGAATGGACAAGACAGCCGGCTCTGTGCGGGGTGGAGATGAGGTTTATCTGCTTTGCGACAAGGTGCAGAAAGGTGAGGCTGGAGCCAGTGCTGGGACCTAGGGGTGCTGGGTGTCAAGGCTGGGAGCCAGGGCAACTTCAGGACAGATGGCCTTGGAGACTCCACTAGGCACTGTGGCCAGACTTCGGTTTTCCCTGCAGATGACATTGAGGTTCGGTTCTATGAGGATGATGAGAATGGATGGCAGGCCTTTGGGGACTTCTCTCCCACCGATGTTCATAAACAGGTACCCTAGGGACACAGCCAGGGCTGGGGGGCCCATGTAGGCCACGGCCTCGATGACACCTTTCGTCCTTCTCAGTACGCCATTGTGTTCCGGACACCTCCCTATCACAAGATGAAGATTGAGCGCCCTGTAACTGTGTTCCTGCAACTGAAACGCAAGCGTGGGGGGGACGTCTCTGACTCCAAACAGTTCACCTATTACCCTCTGGTGGAAGGTGGAGCTGGCCTAAAGATCCCAGGGGGGCTGTAGGGTGGGGGCTGGGCTGGAAAGTCCCAAGAACTAGATCAGGGTACCCATGAGTCAAGTTAGGAGTGGGGAAGGTCCCAGGAAGAGGTGGTCCCTAAGAGCCAGCCTGCAGGTTTTGGGGGAAAGGGTTATACCAACCCGGGGACTGGGCTCTTGAGTGGCCCATGAGTTGGGGTTTTAACATCTCATTTCCCTCTGCTTCCAGACAAGGAGGAGGTGCAGCGGAAGCGGAGGAAAGCCTTGCCCACCTTCTCCCAACCCTTTGGTGGTGGCTCCCACATGGGTGGAGGCTCTGGAGGCTCGGCAGGGGGTTATGGAGGAGCTGGAGGAGGAGGTGAGAGAGGGCTGGTGGCAAGAAGGGCGAAAGAGGGGGGCGGGGTAAAAGGAGAAGTGGGGGAGGTGATCTGGGAGAGTGCTGGCTGATGCCTCCTTCCCACCAACTGCCTGTCTCCACAGGTGGCAGCCTCGGCTTTTTCCCCTCCTCTTTGGCCTACAGCCCCTACCAGTCCGGCGCGGCCCCAATGGGCTGCTACCCGGGAGGCGGGGGCGGGGCGCAGATGGCCACCAGGGCGCCTGGCGGGGATGCTGGGGAGGAAGCAGCAGAGCCCAGCGCGTCCCCCGAGACCCCTCAAAGCAAACCGCATAATCCGGAGCTCCTACAACAAGGTATAGCCCCCAGAATTCAGGGGATGGGGCACTGGGGGTGGCGGAGCTACCCGCGCCCACGCCCCCTGTCGCCCACAGCCCGAGAGTACAACGCACGCCTGTTCGGCCTGGCGCAGCGCAGTGCCCAAGCCCTGCTCGACTACGGCGTCACGGCAGACGCACGCTCGCTGCTGGCGGGACAGCGCCACCTGCTGACGGCGCAGGACGAGAACGGAGACACGTAGGTGGGCGGGTGGCGGGGAAACGGGCTCCCAGGGTCGGGTCCGAGACTCCGCGTCCCGTGGAAGGTTGTGGAGTGTTCTGGAGTTGAACAGACCCGCTTTAAGTGAGGGCTTGTGATGTACTAGTACCGTTCAAGGTACTTAATACCAAACGGGTACTTAATACCAATCTTCAGCTTTGTCAAGTGTTAAAGGGGCACAATAATAGTGTTTATCTACCTCAAAATGTGCTCAGGAAGGATAAAGTTCAGATGCAGCATTGCTCCTGAAAACGTCTAGGCTTAGCAGGCCCCTCTGCTTGAGGGAGACCCTTCACTCAAGCAGACTGTGAAGGCTGTGAGTTTTTTTAGGCTAGAAGATGCTCTGACTGGCTGGGTGCACTAAACCAGAGTCTCCCTCCCCAACCCGCAGGCCGTTGCACCTGGCCATAATTCACGGGCAGACCAGTGTCATCGAGCAGATAGCCCATGTCATCTACCATGCTCGGCACCTCGGTGTGGTCAACCTCACCAACCATCTGCACCAGGTCAGGGGCCTTTGTTGGTGAGGGGCTGGGGGTTGGAAGGCAAGTGGGTCTAGGCTGTGGGCAGTCCTGGCTCACTTTGCCTACATCCCCAGACGCCCTTGCACTTGGCTGTGATCACTGGGCAGACCAGCGTGGTGAGCTTCCTGCTGCAGGTAGGCGCAGACCCGGCACTACTGGATCGGCATGGAGACTCAGCAGTGCACCTGGCGCTCCGGGCAGGTGCCAGTGCCCCCGACCTGCTGGGTGCACTACTGCAGAGCGGGGTTCCCACCATGTCCCAGCTGTTGCACATGCCAGACTTTGAGGGTGAGTTCTTCACCTCATCTGGGTCTGGGGCGAGGGTAGGGGCCAGGGAGGGTAACTGGTGAGTGCCCGGAGTGGACGTAGGGTGTGGATGTCAGCTGATCAGGGGGCGGTCACAGCTGTAAGAAGGGAATCCTGTGTCCTCAGGGCTGTATCCAATACACCTGGCGGTCCGTGCCCGAAGCCCTGAGTGCCTGGATCTGCTGGTGGACAGTGGGGCTGAAGTGGAGGCTGCAGAACGGCAGGGGGGCCGAACAGCCCTGCATCTAGCCACAGAGATGGAGGAGCTGCGGTTGGTCACCCATCTGGTCACCAAGGTGAGAATGAGGACTTTGGAGGGACGGAGGATGAAGGTGGCGGGGCAGCCAGGCAGGCAGTGCCATGACTGACCACTCACTTGCACCCGCAGCTCCACGCCAACGTGAACGCTCGCACCTTTGCGGGAAACACACCCCTACACCTGGCAGCTGGACTGGGATCCCCAACCCTCACCCGCCTCCTTCTGAAGGCTGGTCAGTCTCACCCTCAGGGGCATGTGAACAAGACGGGGAGGAGAAAAGAGGTGCCTCCCAGTCCCCCCACTTTGCAGTCTTGAACTTGAGCCCCTGTGGCACCTCCATCCCCTAGGTGCTGACATCCACGCAGAGAACGAAGAGCCCCTGTACCCCCTGCCTTCGCCCCCCACCTCTGGTAGCGACTCAGATTCTGAGGAGCCTGAGAGGGGCACCCGAAGCAGCTTCCGGGGCCACACGCCTGTTGACCTCACTCGCAGCACCAAGGTGAGGCCAGCCTGGGACTAGAAGTACCAGGGAACAGGGCATCTTGGCTTAGGGGTGGGGCCCAGAGTATCTGGTACCTGGGCTTAAGGACTGGGGTGGGAGGAGTCAAGCCTGAGGCTGTCTCTCCAGGTGAAGACCTTGCTGCTAAATGCTGCTCAGGACACCATGGCACGCCCCCTGACCCCGCCCAGCTGTGGAGGTGAGATCTCTTCATTCACCCTGGCTCCCAGCCCCTGCTCACACAGGTCTCTTCCTCAGAGCCTCTGAAGGGACCTTCCCTGTCCTCAAGATTGCTATGGGGGAAGAGTGGTGCCTGTGCCCATCTCTGGAGGTGACAGGCACATCTGTGTATGTGTCCCCCTCAGGGTCAGAGCTGCCACTTGAGGACACAGTCCTGCAGAACCTGGAGCATCTACTAGATGGGCCAGGAGCTCAGGGCAGCTGGGCTGAGCTGGCAGAACGGCTCGGGCTGCGCAGTCTGGTGGACACGTATCGAAAGACAGCCTCGCCCAGCGGCAGCCTCCTGCGCAGTTACAAGGTCAGTTGGGCCCTGTCCCCTGCTCTGTGCAGCCCTGTCCCCTGGCTGCTTTCCCCATCTCAGATCCCAGGTGCTTCCTTGGCCCCAGGGCTCCTGACCCCACATCCTAACTGTAACTCTGGTTCTCATGCCTCCTCCTTCTCTCCAGCTGGCTGGTGGGAACTTGGGAGGCCTGCTGGAAGCTCTGTCTGACATGGGCCTGGAGGAGGGAGTGAGGCTGCTGAGGGGTCCTGAGGCTCGAGACAAACTGCCCAGCACAGGTAAAGGGATCCTATCTAGAAGATCATCTGGGCGTATGGGTGGGAGGCCTGAGGCCTTGACTCTTCCCTGTCCCCCTCCTTGTGTCCACTCCCCCAGCAGAAGTGAAAGTGGACAGTGCGTACGGGAGCCAGTCAGTGGAACAGGAGGCCGAGAAGCTAGGCTCACCCCCAGAGCCTCCAGAAGGGCTCTGCCACGGGCACCCCCAGCCTCAGGTGCACTGAACTGCCGTCCGTTCACCAGCCCCCTTCCTGGGCCCCTCTGTACAGCATCCGTACCTACTCTAGTCCTTATTTAACACCCCATGTCCACCCCTCATTTGGGGTAAATAAAGGATTCTCATGGGAAAGGGGGGAGCCTCGCCCCCTCCCCAACTTATGGCAGCCCTTCTGTGACTTGTCCTACACTGGCCCCAAGCTAGGTGCTGGAGAGAAAAGGAAGTCCAGCCAGCAAGTCCAGAGCAGTTTTAATGGGGGTGGAGGCTGTACAAAGGGCAGGGCCCACTGAAGGAGGGAAAGCAAGGCCATGCTGTCCCGGCCTGTGTATAGGGGCCTGGGCATGGACACGTTCCTCCAAGTCTGGAAGGAGAGAGGTGAGCCCTCGGAGAGGGAGGAAGGAAAGCCAGCTCACCCCCAACTCCTGGCCTGTGTCTGAGCGAGGCCCCAGGACGGAGGGGGATTGCTGGTGTCAGGGGTGAGGGTGGTCTCAGCAGAAAGCGGAAATGTTGTCAGGCCTCCCCCACAAAAAAAAAGCATCAAAAGTCCAGGGGCCCTGGCCCCTGTTGCCCCAGCCCCTAGTACGAAAAAGTGCAAAACATTATCACAAAAAGGGGATCTCGGAGGGGCCCTCGGCCTAGGCTCCTGAGGCCCATGCCCTAGCCCTGCGCTGCCCCGGACACCGCGTCCGGCGCGGTAGGGCCCTGGGCCGAGGGGCCCTCGGGTGGCCCGAGGCTGGCCCGGGCTCAGGCAGGGCCATGTCATGCAGGTGTCCAGTGGGCACCCCCCACACATTCCCACTCCCAGCTCAGGGCTTCCGCCGCCCACTGCCTGCCCCTGCCCGAGGCTCTGGGCCATGACACTGAGCCCGGGGTTGGCTAGAGGTATTGGGCTGCAGGGAGGGACTGGAGTGAAGTGGGGGGGCTCCGTCCTCCGTGCTCCCGGCCTGGGCCAGTGCCGCCTCTACCACGTCCAGCTCCTCGCTGCCCGCCTTCAGCTTGACCCGAAGCAGTGCTGCATATGTGCCGTAGCGGGATTTCTGAGGCAGAGGGGCAGGGCGATGAGCCAGCCCTGCTCCCCCTGCCCCCCCCCTCCCCGCCCGTGTCTACCCTTCCTGGACCAGGGAAGGACTGTGAAGAAGGCTGGGAGATGACAGGTTCTGGCCCACATCTGAAGCCCCCAAAGCCCCAAAGACTGTGACACAATCCCCTAGTAGGTTTGGTGGCCCTCTACAGGCCTTCTCAAGACTGCCAATTTTAACAGCCAGTGTTTCTCAAGCCTTTACCAGAGTTGGGAGAACTGAGCACTTGACAGACATCTCACTTCATTACCCCTGTGAATATAGAATATTCTTGCTGTCCCCCGGAGGGAAACTAAAGCCGGGAGGGATCACTGTATTTTGCCGCGTATAATGTGGTTTCGTATACAAAGAGCACCTGAGTTTTTGGCCCAAACTTTCAGGAAAAAAAATCTTTTAATTTTTCAATTCCATTTTTTATTTACTTATATTTAGAAACAAAATCAATTATTCCAGGATATTTTGCGTGTGGATATCATTGTTTTTTAGTGTTACACTTTTAATGCATAAGCATAAATAAAAATTAAAAACGTGTATATAGATACAGAAATAGTACTATCCACGTATAAGGCACATCCTTATTTTTCCCTCAAAAATTTGGGCAAAAGAGTGTGCATTATACACGGCAAAATACGGTAAGTAACCTGCCCTGGTTACCCAGCTGGTCCCACTCTTAGGAGTCCACTAGCCTGAGCCTATACTGGGACACGCAGGTCCTGCTAATGGACAGAGGTGCCCAGGGAGTCTCACCTCAAACTCCAGGTAGGCCTCCTTCTGCCGCTGCTCCTCGGCCTCCTTGCCCCGGGCCTTCTTACCCAGTAGGGCAGCCCGGTGCTCCCGCAACTCACTTGCCATGGCCTTCAGCTTGGCCTCATGGGTCCGCACTTGCTCCTCCTGGAGGCCAGAGGGAGGGAGCATGGTCAGGGTTTCTCTGGCGCACAGAGTACTTTTGTGCAAGTTTTATTTAAAAGTGTCCCTTAAGATGAATGAAGGGCCATATCTGGATTCACAGCATGGCCCGTGGAGTGGAGGCTGAGCCTCCACTCGCCACCACCCCTGACCCTTGACCAGTGTCCTGGTGCAGGGACATCTACATAACTGTAGCCCGCAGCCCTGAGTGCCAGATGCCGGGCCTGCCCTGCTCCAGTCCCTGGCAGGTGGTCCGGAGCTGGGAGTACCTGAGAGAGGCGGGTGGCAGCGCTAGGCAGCAGAGGGCGGCTGAACTTCTTCTGGGAACTAACAGCAGCTGGGAAGGGGGGTGCAGAGAACATGGCGGCCACCACGTTGATGCGAGTGATCCAGGACTGCATCTGCTCCAGGCTCCTGAGGGCACAGCACAGCTGCCTGGGACCTGGGGCCAGGGCTCCTGGCCAGCACTGCCAGTCCTGGCTCGGGATTTGGCCTGAGGAGGAGAAATTGGTCCGGGGACCAGGGGGAGCAAGTTGGGAGTGGACAGAAGGGGTCTGGGGTGGGCAGGACGAGGGCACTCACGGAGCCTGGAAGAGGAACACCCGCCAGTCGGCCGTGCGCAGGTAGAAGACGTGGGGCCTCTTGCTGTAGTCGCTGGCGCGAGTGGCCAGCGCATGGTGGATGCTGATGGCATTCTTCAGCTCCGCCTCCGACAGGGCCTTCCCAGGCTGGTACTCCTCCTGTGGGGGTGCCCATTTTTTTGTGGTCACAGCCACAGCCCCAGCCTGGCCTTGCCCAACCCAGCCACACTCCCCCGAGCCAGCTCAGCCCCCACCCCTTGGGCTGGCCCCGGACCTTCTGCAGGTAGAGGATCATGCCCTTGAGGATCCCGTGGAAGCTCTTCCAGCCCCGCTTGCCCCGAGGTGCTGGGAGGAAGGAAGACAGGTCACAGGAGGCCTGGGACTGGCCCGCTCCCGCCCATTCCCCAGACCCATCAGGCCACGTACTCTTCCTGCAGTCGGGGTCTGCGTGCACCTTTCGCACCAGGGCCCCGTGCTTGTAGACGGCAGCCCCGGGCTCGGGAGTCAGGTCCAGGAAAGGGCTGGAGCCGCTGCCACTGCCCCCGCTGACCCTCTTGATGACCTTGGGGTTGGGGTCGGCCAACTCAGACAGAGAGCGTCTCAGCTCCTCCTCGTCTCTGCAGGTGTGATCACCTCAGAGGGGGCTGGCTATGAAGCCACACACCCCCCTTTTGATCCTGGCCTCTGCCCACCCAGGAAAACTTCTCCAGTGTTTGCAGAGCTGGAGGTGGGGGAACTGCCACTCTTGAAGGGTGTGGCTCCCCACCTGTGGCACCTGGAGCCATGGCTCCCACCTCAGACCAGGGCTCCCCAGAAGGTAGCTGTGTGTTCCCACTCAGACCAGGGCTCCTTGAAGCAGCATGGCCCCTCCTGAAGGTCAGAGCTCCAAGGGTGTGCCATGTCTGTCCCTCCCTCCCCTCACCTGTAACCAGCCCCATTCTCTCGCGCGCGCACACACACCTCCACACCTCACACCTTCCTCCACCAGGACAGACCCACGTCTGACTCAGCTGCCTCAGCCTCACCCAGCAGCAGCTCACAGCTTGCTGGCTAAAGGGTGGCAGAAGCAGCTGCTTCCTGGTGGTCCCCTAGTACATCCTGGTCTGCAGGCTCTGTCACGTGTCATCTAAAAAGTGTGATTCTATCTGGTCAAGAACCTGCAAGCTCCCTACTGCCTCCCACACACAGCCTATAATACATCCCCGCCAACACGTTCTCCTCCCGCCCTCCATTCCAACCAGGCCCGCCGGCTCTTGGCCGCCCCACCCCACACTCATTTCAGCCACCAAGTGTTTGCCTCCCAAATACCAACTTCCCACTTTCTCTTCCCAAACAAATGCTCCCCGTCTTTCAAGGCTTGCCCGCAAGTCCCAATCCTCCAAGGAGCTCTCCCTGCACGCTGCCCCAGTGCTAAGCTCTGCCTCGGCTGGGAGCTCCCTGACCTGCTGGGCGCTCCAGCAGTGACTGGACTCTCGTGAATACCAGAGAGCATGAGCGATCATGGACTGTTTGGATGAGGGCTCTACCCTCAGACTGGGGGACCAAGGCTAAAACTGGACCTTCTCTCTCGGACTGGACTCTTCCAAGACTGCCTCTGAGTCCTCTCCACTGACACTAAGAGTAGACAACACGGTCCCTTGTTCTGTGACACTATGGGCTCTCTAAGACCCAAGAGGCAGCTCCACGCTATTGGTTCAGGGCCCTGCCGCCAGAGACTTCTGCTTTCCCACAGGGTTGCCAAGGGACCTCCCTTTCAGCGCCCCTCCTCACGGGCAGGATGACAGTGGCTGTTTACCCCAACCCAGCTTGTCATAACAACCCACCCAGAGACAAGACACAGAACTCCAAGTCCAAGCAGGCATCTCCAAAGAAGGAAGTGAGGCTGCTGCACTGCCTCTCACAGCCTCACCTACCGCCCCTGCCCCACAGTCCCAGGACACAGAGCCCTCCACTTCCCCAGGCAGCCCTCCCCCACAGCCCCACCCCTGCACACACACACATCCCAGGGACTCACATGGCCCACTGCAATTTTTCATTCTTGATGGAGCTGTACAAGGCCTGGGGAGGGAGGAACAAATCAGGGCGATGTGGGTCAGTCCTGGGGGAAGGCGTGCCCCATGTACCCAAGTGCCAGATCTCGGAGCCCTCCCTCTCAACCTGGGGGAGGAGACGGAACTGGGGGAGAGGGCAGCAGGCTGGGATGACCGAGAACACAGGATCTGGAGCAGAGTACTGAGACCCAGGCCCAGCTCTGCCACTACAGCTGCAGGACTTTAAGCAAGTATCCATGGGGAAGAACAGACACAGCAACACAGGTTTAATAAAAGGCAAGCAACTAGCACAGGGCATCCCGGCACATGATCGCTGCACGGTTAACGGCAGCCGCTACTGCTGTCTTTACTGTTGTTGTTATCGTTGAGAGGCGGCCCTGCTCAGATCTCGGGTGGGAGAATCACGGCTCCGGAGGAAATGGAGACGAGCAGCCCAAGACACTCTCCTTTTCCCAGACGGATGCTTGTTCCCAGGGTGAAACCACACAGAGCATATGGGACACTGAGGCCCAGGACGGGAACTCACTCTGTCACCCCCACCTTCCTTGGCTAATGAGAACATACTCCGGCTCCCGACCTCAGGACAGGCTAAGACCTACCCCAAACCCAGACTGCCTCACCACACCAAACATCAGGGTGGTCCGGCCCCCAGCCCACTCCCACACTTCATGTTGGTGGGCTGTGAGCATTAGTTTAAAAGGCGGGGCAGCTCAGCTGTTTGCAGCATCACACCACACACCAAGGTTGCAGGTTCCATCCCTCCTCAGGGCACATACAAGAGCCACCCAATGAACGCATACATGAGTGGAACAACAAATCGATGCTTGTTTCTCTTTCTCTCCCACTTCTTCTCCTTCTCTAAAAATCATTAAAAATTTTTTAAGTTTTTTTTTAAAGCAGTAGTTTTAGCTTCCAAACCCTGCACACCCCAAACTCCCTGTGAGTTCCTGAACCAGTCACTTCCCCTCAGTACAGATGGCCTGGGTTTTGGGGGTAGTCAGAGGAGAGAAGGGGCTAGTAGTGTAGGATACCCCTCTTCTTGGGAGTGGCCTGCAACACGGGTCTACACTAGTACTTCGCACTGTGGGGGTGCTTCCCAAAGCTTGTCTGTGAGTGGGTGTGTCCCCAGCATGTGCGTGTTGGGCTAAGCGTGTGGCACGTGATGCTGTCTGCGTGTGAGCTGGGTGAAGTGGTGACGTCGGTGCCTTCTCTGTGATGGGACACAGACACCCCTCAACACACCAAGGCCTCTCAGACTCTCTCACTCCCCGCCGCTGCCATGCCAAACAGACACATGGGCACACCCTGTCCAGGGTTGAGTACACCCCACAGCCTCCACCCACCCACCCCCACATACACAGCACAACCAAGGCTTATGCACACACAGCTTCTCAGCACACACCCAGCCCAAACCCAGCAGAGCCTGGACTCTCAACCCTCACTCTTCAACTCTCCGGCCAGGAGGCTGAAGTGGCCACCGTCATCCAAGCTGCAATCCTTGTCTCCAGCCTTCCAGTTCACCCCTTTTGGCTCCCGACCACAGCATCCTTTCAAAGTCCTGAACCCCATCCGTGAGCCCGAAGTCATGCACCCATCTAGAAGACCCAAAGGCCCTTTGGTTCGAGATGCCCACCTTCGTCAGAGGGTCTGTGCTCTCCCCGCTCCAGTCCATGCCCACCCCTGGCTACCCATGGGCTCCCCCCTCAGCCCCAGCGATGTCCCCCTCTTCTCATGCTGCCTAAGGTGCCTCCCTCCAGCCGCCCCCGGCAACCTCCTCCGTCCCCCAACAGCCTGGCGTGGGCCGCAGCCCCAACGCCCTCACCGCCTTTTTCTTCTTGCGGCTCTGCAGGCGGCTGACCACTAGGTCGGTGTAGAGCACGGGCTTGAGACTGCGCGAGCGCTGCGGCCAGCCGTAGCACAAGGTCTCGGCGCCGCGGTGGGTGCGCCCGTAGCGCACGGAACACAGCGAGCGCGAGCGCAGCCGCCCGGCGCTGCTGTGGATGCTGTTGACGCCGATCATGCTGGCCCGGCCGGCGCGCCGCGG
Source organism: Trachops cirrhosus (assembly GCA_028533065.1). NCBI lineage: Eukaryota > Metazoa > Chordata > Mammalia > Chiroptera > Phyllostomidae > Trachops > Trachops cirrhosus. The sequence continues at coordinate 137,849,273 of CM052542.1, forward strand.
CCCCCGGCCATGCCCCCCGCCCGCGCCCTCGGCCCGGACGGCCCGCGGACGGCTTCCCCGACAGCCTGAGCGAGCAGCCCGGCCGGGCTCCCACCAACGCAGCACCGCGCGGCAGCGGCGGCGCTGGCGGCTCTGGCGGCTCTGCAGCTCGGCGAGCGGGAGGGGGGCGCCGACCGGAGGGGAGGGGAGGGGAGGGCGAAGGCTGGGGCGGGGACGGCGCAAAATGGAGGCGTCGGACCGAGAGGGGGGGCCCCTTCGGCGGCGCTGGCGGGCGCGCCTCCACGGGGGAGGGGCCGAGAGAGGCTGGCAAGGAGCACCTGTGTGGGGGCGGGCTGCGCTGGGGCTTGGCGCTGGGAGCCCCTCCGCGGGGGAGGCGGGTGCTCTGAAGGTAGGCGGACCCCGTAGCGTCTAGAGCTCCCTCCTTCCCAGTCAGGGTTCGGGGGGGAAGGCTGAGCAGAGGCCGGGACGCCTCCTGGCGGCCTTTTTTTTTACTGAGCCAGGATCTGCCACGAGGCTAGACGGCGGTGCAGGGGGGGAGGAAGCCTTGGAATAGCACTGGTCTCATCCAACTCATTGAACCACAGTACCTCCCCAACTCCTGTACGAACACCCCAGTTTACAAACATACACCCCACCTAACCAGATGCACCAATTCACATTCGCCCCAGTTCGTGGGCACTACGAATCCAGATGCACACCTCGAAAGTCAGTCTTTAACTCACATACACTCTTGGCTCACAGACACAAGCCATAAGACAGCCAATTCTTAGATGTACACCCCAACCACGTAAACAACCAACCTACACCCCAACTCAGACACTCTAAATCACAGCCCTAAAGCACAAGCACACCAAGCACAGACAAACCCCCCTGATTCGCCGACACCTTAAATCATACATATATAACTCAAATCAAGCATACCCCCAACTCACAGTGGATACCCCCACTCAGATACACCCCCAAACTCAGCAACCCAACACAGCCCAAGCTCACAGACAAGCCCAAGGACACTCCTATGCAGTGATTTTTATGTGGTGGCCCACAGACCGCTTTGCCAACCCTGGGGGTTTCAAGTGAGTCCAGCTCCCTGAATGAAACCATCACCGATCAGGGAGAGAACCCACAGGGCCCGGATGCCCCTCCTCCTCCCATCCTACCCGCCCCACGGTAACCAACCCCTCGAGGGGACTGGGCCTGGGCCTGCGTACCAGGGAGCCAGAAGCACAGTATCTAGTCGCAGTTTGGCGCTAGCTTTCTGGCACAACTTGGAAAAGCCTTTGTCCCTCTCAGGCCCTATACCTCCTCCGGTGCCTCCTGTGCAGTGGTACCAGGATGGCTTCTGTGACTGTAGCCCCTGGGGCGGGGGAGTGCAGGCAAAGAAGGCAAGCCGTATACCTGTGTGCCCCCCACCCCACGCAGGGACCCCTCCCATCCTCAGTGAACACAGGAGGAGGGGTACTGACGAAGACAAATGCAGGGTCCGGGGCAGCCAGATCACGCGTTTTCGAGAGCCGCCTCCCCTCCCCCAGCTGTGCGCAGCAGCGATTGCACGCCAGTGCGCATGTTCCGGAGAGCCTGACTGTGAGGCTATGGGGAAGGGGTGGTACCCAGACTTGAGTCGCAAGAGTCCAGACTCTCGGGGTGTGAGCTGGAGGCCTGCCAGGCCCCTCACCTCACCTTCCCCGGACACCGCCGACAGGTCCCCCATTCTCCCCTCCAGCTACCTGTACCCTGCCCCGCCCCCCACCTTGAGCAGCTCCCTGGGGAAGTCGCCGCCTTCGTTGAGGCCCTCCAGGTTCCCGATGAAATCTCCGCAGGTCATGCGCTTCCCAATGTTCTAAGTGAGGGAACAGAGAGAGGCCGGTGAGCCTAGAAGTCTTTGGGCAGGGTCTGTTTTCCAGGCTCCATCCCGCCAGACCCCACTCACATGGCCGTGGAGATCCGTGTTCAGTAGCATGAGGGCGCAGGTCAGCGTGTGCGCACCGTCTAGAGTAGAGTTGACATTCAGCCTCACCACCTCTGAGGGACTCTTACCCCAGCTACCTTCTCCAGACTCCCAGCTCCTCCTCGCCCCCTTTCCAAACCCCCTGGGCCCCTAACCACACTTCTGTAAGTCCTGAAGCCCATTAGTGAATGGTTCCCCAACCAAAGACTTCTCTCTTTCAGCAGCTCTCTCAGAAGGGACCTCACCCTCTTTCTATGCCACCCTCCCTAGCTTTCTCAGGGGCTGGGGGCTGCCCACTGCTTGCCCCCCAACACCCGCTTGCCAGTATCTCTGCATGAACACAAACAAGTGGGCCTCACGCAGTTATGCAGACCAGTGCGGCCAAAAAGAATCCCTACTCAAGCCAAGCACTGTTTTGCATGTACATGTGAACGTCGGTATGCAAACACACCTGCCACCTGCCTCTTCACAACATAAGCTGGCTGGACCCTAACAGGATGCCTGCCCTCACGCACAGTTCTGCGTCTATGCAGCCATGTCAGCACTGCCTGCACACAGACATGCTCACAGGCCTGCAAGCCCATGCATTCGCTCATTCCTGTACACACCCTCATGCGCCCGTCCACACACACAGTGCCCTTTTGCATCAGTGACCAGCCGGGAAAGCCCTGCCCCTGGCTTCCTCACCCTCTGAGGACAGGGCTCCAGGATTGCACTGGAAGTATCTCTGGGAGAAGTGGGCCAGCACACGCTCCCGTTCCTGGGTCTCACCCATTAAGGCCAGCTCCTTCAGAAACACCCTGAGGAGGGGGGAAGGAGCATGTCACCCCCACACAAGTTCCCCTTACCAGATAGCCTTGGCTCTTGACCACGCATACCCAACCAGCTTGGGAAGGGTGATGTCAGGGCAATTCAGGGAGGTGCAGTGGCCCAGAGGAGGCAGAGCTGAGGCCCTACACACCAGGCCTGGAGAGCTGGGGCTGCCCTCAGATGGCTCAACACCTACCTGAGAGCTTGGTCCAGAGTCATGCCCGTGAAGACAAAGAACTTGAGGTACTCTCCAGCCACAAGTTTGCTGAAGTCATTGCTGTGGGCAGGGCAGAGAGACAGGTGGAATCTCAAGGGGATGTGTCAGGGGGCCAAGTGGGGGTTTACTACCTTGAAACCTGGGGCATTAGGTAGAGGGGGTGTGGAGGTGCTGCCCACAGATGCATCTCCCTCTCCCCCTCCTCAATCCCAGCCCAGTGGCTTTACTTCTTGCCCAGGTGCCGAGCCACATCAGCCTTCCTGAAGCCGTCTAGTCGGTACAGCCTCTTAGCCAGGCGCTGCGCAGCCTCCAGGTCTGCTTTCTGCCCGTTAGACAAGGTGTCCGTGCTTCCCAGGGCTAGCCGCTCCGTGCTGTCCAGCTCTGAGTCGGAGTCAGACACCAGCTGGCTTAAGGGTGGTTCACTGCCAGGGCGGAACATCAGCTCTGAGGTGCGCAGGTTCTCGAGGGCCATCCAGACCCTTCCTCTGTCCCCAGACCAGGAGGACAGAGAAGGGGAGACTGGGACATGGGGAAGACATTTTCTTTCCTCCAGAGAGAAGATTGTACAAGTTCCCTCCATCATTGCCACCTCTCTGTGTCAAGTCCTGTCTCAAGTCTAATCCACGCCCATCTTACTACTGCGGGAGATCTGGCTGCTTCCCCAAAGCTCCCTAAGTTTGTTGTTAGCCACAGATTTCCCATCACCGCACTGACCCTACCCAGAACACAGTCTTCTGTCTCTAAGAATATGGACAAGGGTGGCACAGAGAGGCTGTCAGGGAGGAACAGTAGACGGGCAAAGATCTGAGGGCACTGGGGACACCTTACTGCTCTTGTGTCTTTCCTCCTCCTGCCTTTTTGAGAGAGAAGACTCCTCTTTGGCACTTCTCTGCTGCCCACAAAGAAGTAGGCTCTGGAGTAGAGGGGACTGGGGGTCAAAGGGCTCCCCCTCATCTCCCGTCTCCTCCTCTCCTTCCCTTCCCACCCCAGCTGCTCTCCTTGCATAGCCACCTGTCACCCAGAGACAGAGGCCGGAAACTCCTGTTGCTAGGCAACCCTGTCTCCCTGGCCACCCCCTCCTGTTGCCATGGCTTCCATGACTGAGAGGGTAGCTGGCAGAAGGGAGAACAGAAAGGTTAGACTGATGAATGGACTTCCTGGAGAAGGGTGAGAGACTCCTGATTGGAGGGGGAGGTGGCATTGGAGGGAGGTGATAGGAGGCTGGCGGCTGCATCTTTGGGAGAAGCCTCCAGGCTGGGTGGGGGAAAGGTCACATGAATTCTAAACAGGTTGCAAGCTATGTCTGGGGAGGGAAGGGCTCTCCTGGAGAGATAGGAGGGTGTTCCTTGGGCATCCTTCAATTCTGAATCATGGTTTCTCAAGTCACTGGATCTGAGACCAAGGGGGCAGTCTATAAGCCCCCTCCCCCATAGCCAGTGGAAAGTCCTCCAAGTGGGAAAACAGGGCATCTGCATCCCCTAACCACCCCTTCCAGGGGTCAGTAATATAAACTACATCTTTCCACTGAGGCTCTGTCCCTTGGAACAGCTGCTCTTGAAGCCCTGAGGGCCTTAGGTCTGAGAAACCAAAGGAATCACTCACCTGCCCAGGGGTGCCACCCCCAGCCCAAAGCTGTCCTCTGAGCGGCAGGGACTAGGGGGCTCCCTCCCTGAGGCCTGCTTGGCTGCAGCCTCTGCCTCCTCTTCTTCCCCTCTCTGGGTCCAAGGCCCATCCGCAGCAGAGCTGGTACCAGAATCTGGTTCAAGAGGGGCAAGTGGGGCAGGAGCAGGGGGGTCAGGCCGGGGGGCGGGGGGTTGGGGTGGCAGCTCAAAGGTGAAGAAGGGGCTCCGAGTTGGGCCAGGTGAGGCCAGGGCCTCCAGTGAGGCAAGGCTGGTGTAGGAGGTGCCCTTGGCCCGGTGTGACTCCAAGATGGCTTCGAACACACAACTGAAAGAGTCAGGCCCATCAGCCGAAGGGCTGGTCCCAGGTAGAAAGGGCAGAGGTGACTTGAGAGGCCCTGGATGAGGCATCTGGGTGCCTGGCCTGCAGGGACAGGGAGAATCTCTGATCAGGGGCCCAGTGGACAGCTCTCAGGTAGCATTTCATTGGACTTTTATATTGACTCTTTGAGGGGGTTATCATCTCCTTTTCACAGGCCCCCAACCCCCTAAAAAACAGCCGCCTGGATAGGGGCTCCCTACCACAGGTTCTCCCAGCTTGGTGCCCCGTGGGGCATTCCATCTCTACGCATCCCCAGCACCCAATCCCCTTTCACTCTCCTTCCCTGCTAATCTCCCTTCCCCTCCTTCTCCCTGATCCTCTCCCTTCCTGCCATCCCATTTCTATTTCTGGCAGCATCTTAGGAGAAGAAGATGAGGCTCCAAGCTGCAGCGGGGTGTGAGATGGAGAGGGAAGCCCCCACTCTCCCCACTTCCCCACCGAGACCTAGGATCTGGATTGATGCTCCCACACCGCCAGGCTTGATTCTGGCCTCTGGCCTCTCACTTGGCCCCATCCTTCCCTAGAACCCCTTTTCTCCTCTATCCTGGCTGCCTCTATCCTCCTGGGCTCTTGCTGATGCCCCCACAGCCCCATTATTCTACCAGGCCTCTGTCCAGAAACTCCCGCCATGCTTCCCTGTTGGCATCACCAGCTGGGCCCTCACCCTCCCAGCCCCACCCTCATCTCTCTCACAGTCCCTTTGACCCCAGCTCTGCCTCAGGGCCAGTGGGAAGGAGCAAGCCACTTTCCTCTCCCACTCCCCCACTCACCGGGCCCCCTCCGAGGCCTCAAACACCTCGTCGTCCACATCCTCTTCCCCACCTGCCTCATCCTCGTCCTCATTGCCACTGCCCAGGCTGGGACGAGGACCGAGGCATGGGCCAGGACGCGGGGCAGGTGGGCGGGCAGTACCAGGCAGGCCCTCAGAGCTGGGCTGACTCTCGATGGCTGAGTCAGCCTCTTCCCGCTCAGCCAGCACTTCATCGATGTTGGTCTCGCGGTAGCACCTCAGGGGCACCGTGTCCAGGTCCGTCTCGGAGTATTTGGTTGCTCGCCCCACAGCCACCCCAGAGCCCTGCCCTGAGCCCACCCCAAGTGGAGATGGGGGGGCCTGCTCTGGGGGCTTAGCACCTGCAGTATGCACAGGCATCCCGATCAGGAGGTTATCCAGGTCAGCTTTCTGTCCTGACTCTGTCCTAGGAAGGAACTCGACCCACTGCCTCATACTGGCAAGAAGTTCTTTCACTGTCTTAGCCGCCATTCCTCCTGCTACAAACTCAGCTTGTTCCTGGTACCAGTGGAGCTCATTTCAAATCAAGTCCTTGTCAGACAGTTTTGAGGGGCCTGAGGGAGATCAGCCTCTTCTCTGATCCTTCATATCCCGCCATCCCATCCCTCCACGACTTCGCTTCCTGCAGGTGCCCAACCCAGCCGCCATCCCCCAAACCCTCCCCCCCATCCTAACACAGATGGAAAGATCTCGGCCTAGAGAGGCGTTAGCTGACTCAGGAGCCCAGGAAAGGGTTGGGGGAGGTTTAAAGGAAGGCCCCCACCACACCTCAGCTGCTGTGGAGAAGGCCTGTCCTGTCCCCCTTACCTCAGGCCCTGGACTTACCTGAGCTGGGGGGGCCCAAGGAGCCATAGAAAAATTCCCATTTGGCTCGAGCAATTCTCTGGGCATGAGAGGAGACTTCCCGGGGTGAGGACCAGGTGTCCGCCTAAGCCGAGGAGGGAGAGGTAGACACAGACACCCAGAGATAAAGGCAGACGTCCAACGAGCGTGGGGCAGAAACAAAGAAAAGCACACAGGGACAGAGATGGAGGTGCAGAGACAGAGGGACAAGCATAGAGGGCAAGAAAGGGACAGGCTTAGAACAGACTGAAGGATTCGATGAACAGCCTTTGGGCCCCAGACTGCCACGGAGCCAAGTCTTGTCCCTTCACTGGGACTCTGGGGTTCCAGGGAGCCCAAGGGAGGTCGCATACCTGGTTCAGGAGTCCAGTGTCTGCAGGTCCTCGGAATAATGTGGCCAGGTGCTCAGAGGGCCCTCCCAGCCCATTGGGGAGGGAGGAGTAAAGGCCATCTGCCCCAACCTGAGGTTGGGCTGGTGGCCCGTGTGGAAGGCCCTGGCTGCCAGGCAGAGCTGAGCCTCCTCCAGCTGGGAGCGGGTCTGAAGTGGATGCCTCCAGCCGCAACTTCCGGTTGGAGCCAGGCCCAAGCGCTGGAGTGGGCCTGGGAGGAGAGAGCCCACCCAGGTCCCAGCTCCGACTCAAGCCTCCGGGAGCAGGTAGCCCATTCAGTGGCCTCACGCTGGCCTTCTCCACAAAGCGAAATATGACCACAGAGCTCCGGGCCCCTGGAGGAGGCTGCCCAGTGGGTGAAGAGGGTGCCCAGGGTGAGGGAGCAACATGGGGTGAAGGGGGGCCACGCAGAGGTGTACAGGGTGCTGTCACACGTCCCAGTTCCCGGCCTCGGGGACCTGGACCTGTCACCCGCCTTAGCAAGGAGCCTGTGCTGCCATACATGCTGGCTGGGGGACTCTGGGGCACAGGGCCTTCGGGGAGCCAGCGGCGCGGGCATCGTGGCGGGGAGATGGCACAGTCACCTTCCGAGCAGAAGCGCATGGCACCCTGGGCCATGCTGGGGCCGGGGGTCAGGCTGGGGGGGCAGGGATGGCGAGGCCAGGCGGGGAGTGAGGGGGCAGCATGCTCTTCAGACAGGCCTGCAAGAGAGGAAGGGGTGCAGGGGGTGAACTGCCGGGGAGTTGGATGGGCAGGAGAGCAGAGACACGGAGGGGAGAGCTGCCTGGGGCCACTGAACACCAGGGGCCTAGCCCACCTTGATGGCATCCTTGATCCCACCCCTGTGGATGATCAGGCCTCCTGCTTGGGCTACTTTCATGGAGGCCTGAGAAGAAAAGACTGTCCCCCCCCACAACAGGCCCCTGGATCCTCTCCTTCTGCTTGGGGGCCCTGAGCATCACCCTGGGAGGAGAGAGGAAGCTATTTCAGAAGTTGAGCGAGCCCAGAGTCCCTGTGGTATTTTGGAGCTACTTCTGGTGGGGGAAGGGAAAAGCTGCTACCCCACCCTCTGGCCCAGGAGTGTCAGCCAGCCAGCACTATCACTCAGTCATGAGTCCCCTGCAATTCCTCTGTAGAGGCCCCAATCCAAGTCCTCAGAAAGAGAAGAAAGAACTGGGGGAGGGGGGTTATCTAAGGACCACAAGGGGCTGACAGGTATAGGGTAAAGGGGAGGAAAAAGACCTGGACAGAGGCCACTACCTCTGATACATACATGATAAATGGGAGAGGGACATTTTTGTTCTTAATACAGGTGCACACACAGTCACGCACACACATACGTAAGGACAAAAACACATGCACAGGCTACACCTTCCAGTACGCACAGACACAGGCACACACTGCTCGAAGACACACCCTCACACACTCTCACAGTCATAACAAATATGTGTGTAATGGAAAGGCACATGCTTGTTTTACACACACATTGTCATCAAACAGGAACACACAAAGAGATACCCAAATACACATGCAGGGGCCTTCACTCTCCAATGCTCACAGGCACACAGGCATGTCAGATACAGAGACCTGCTGGTCACAGTCACAGATACAGATGCACACTCACACCCATGCTTAAGGAGGGACACACACCCTCTCTCCCAACCCCCACCAATCCACGGTCTCTGGAGGGGGAGGCTGCACCAGACCCCTCTCCTCCCCTTCTTCCCCCAAGGGTGCGATTTTGTCCAGCCCTGGAAGGACCATAAAGGGGTAAAGGGGCCTCTGGTGGCAATGCAGGGTAAGGGCAGAGGTCAGGAGAAGCAACCCTGCGGTTCAGGTTACTAAAGCTCAGTGGGGCCCCAGCATATCCCCAGCGCAGCAGCCGGGACTCAGGCTGCCTCAGTACTCACCGCTGCTCGCCTGGAGCTGGGGCCGAGGAGAGGCAGGGGAGAGGCTGGGCCCAGCTCAGCTGTGAAGGTAGCGCAGCTCTCGCCCGCTCCCGCTTTCTCCAGGCCCGCCCGCCCGCCTCTCAGTCCCCCCTCCTCCTCCCTAAGCGCAGCTCTGGCAGAGCTAATCCCACCCCTCCAACCCCCGCCCTCTCCCAGGGCCCTGAGCCCAGGAGGCTGACCCCCCCTCTGGACGTTGGGTCCCCGCTGGGCTCTCCCGCCAACCCGAGACCCGCCCCTGACGAGGGGGATGACGTACGGAACCCCTGGTTCTGCTCCCCAATCCTCACGTGCCCCACCCCAATCGTGTCCACGTCCCTTTCACCCCACCGCCCCCTGAGTCACACGCAGGACCCAGCTTCACACGCATGTCCCGCTCCAGACCCCACGCGTGTCCCTGGGAGGTTGCCACATGACCTGTTACATGCCACACGCGCTCCCGCCCCCACGAGCACGCGGCCGCGCCAAGCACACGGTATGGGTGTAGACGGGACCCGCCCCCTAAATCCAGGAGAACATCAGTTAATGGAAGAGAGACTTAGGGTACACCGCCTCAAATCCTCAGGGGTTCTGAGCCTTGGATCCATGGGACGCAACCCTGACCGCTCGCCCAGGGTGCAGTAGGAAGAATGTTAGTCAGACTTCAGGAAGAACTTCCTTGATGCCTGAGTTAGGTGTCCTGCCCATCTAAGGGTAGGAGGTTAGACGGGATGACGCCGGGACTGAAGGTAGAAGGGAACAGGCAACCCTTGTGCCCTTGGCCAAGGTAAGAGGAGGCCCATCTATTTTTAAGAAAGGGCCGCTAGAGTTACTATGGCAACTGCTCTCCTAGGGAAAGCCAGGGCAGGCAGATGGTGACCTCGGAAGGAAGAAGGGGTCTGTTTGGGTGGTCCGGGGACGCGCAGGGCTCACCGCGGGGAGGGGCGGCGCCGGCTCCGCGTGGTGCTGAAGGGGACAGCGCCAGATTTGTCGCACTGCGCAGGCGCAGAGGCGCTAACAAAGCGGGGAGGGGGAGAGGGAGCGCGGTCCGAGGTGGTGCGCACCCACGTGGCTCTATGTTAGCAGAGGTGGATCCTTCTAGCTATCTCCTCCCCAAGCAGGCTGAGGAAGAAGGAGCAAGTCCCTCACCCAAGTTGACCCGCTTTGGTCCTTCCCTGCTGCCTGCTTCTATCTTCTTGCTGCATTGGGGGATGAGGGAGTGTGGAAAGAATTCTGGGAAAACCAGGATGCTTTAGTTTTTTTTATCCCAACTCTCTTGACCCTGGACAAGGCGCTTCCTCCCCAGGGTTTTGGTTTCATCTTTAGAGTGGAGTGACAGCACAGACCTGCCCACCTTGCAGAGGTGACCGAAGCCTGATGAGATAATGAATGGGAAACAGTTTTCTTTATAAAAGGGCAGGTGAAGAGGCTGCACCGAGAGTGCAACCCCGCTGGGGGCAGCTTTCAGTGACAACAGTAGCTCTCGGCGTCCTTCACACCTTCACTACCAATGGGAGATAAGAGAAAGCACTGCTTCAAGAGTTACTGGGAACGGATCCTGGAACTAGAACCTGGGGACGCGGTGAGAGGGCGGCCCAGAGCTCAGGGGCGTCACTGCGCCAGGGCGGCTCAGACCCAGACCTTACAGCTAACCCCCCAGGCCAACCGAGAAGCAGTACTTCTGGCGGGCTGCGTCGATCCAGTATTCTTTTCAGAGCTCTAGACCTCCTGGGGAAGGAAAGGGACCCGGCTGGTTATATAGTCCTTCTTAGCGCTCCCTATATCGCTCCTCCCAAAGTGCAAACCCTTTCCAAATTGTCGAAGTGGAAGGGGGTGGATAGCTCTGTACTTTACAATAAACCAGGAACGGAAGGTTTTAGGCAAGTTTACTTGATGAAGGAATTAAAATTCTAGCTTTATTCATTCAAGTCAGTCAAAAATTATCGAGCACCTACTACGTGCCAGCCAGTAAGAAATAGTCTCTTCCCATTTTTCAAAGTCGCTAAAAGCGACCACAAGGCAGCGGGTAGGCCCAGAACCTTTGAGTTCTGGCTCCGCCCTTCTGCGCTGGGCTTTTCCTGCTCCTCCCATCACCACTTCACCCAGAGCCATTCACTGGCCCAAGACGAAAAACGAAGCCAGTCTTTGCTGCATCATCGCCTTCTCTAGATTCGGGTCTCAAGCTCTTTAGTGGAGAAGACGAGATCTAATGCTGCATCACCGGTCTGTTCCACCCTCAGTTTCCCGATCTCTCCGGGGCGCTTTCAGATAGGATCCTCAGTGAGACGGCACTCGATTGAATCGGTCTGTCACTACAGTCCAAGGAGGCGGGTTCTAGCAGCTGTTCCTAAGTCAAAGCAAGAGGTCCTTACTGCGCACGCGCAGTAGACAGCCGAAGGAGCCACCAATGGAGCCGTCCGGAGGGGAGCAAGAGCCCGGAGCCGTCAGGTACCTAGCATCGGAGGGGCCGAGAGAGTGAAAAAGGACCTGGGGGAGGGGAGTTTAAATGGGACCAGACCTGGGGGCCGCTCTTAGGAGCCAGAGCGCAGGACCATAACAAAGGCGGACTTTTGGGTAACAGCGGCCCCGGGACGCCGCCGGCAACGCCCCTTTACCCACAGGCTCCTGGACCTGCCCTGGGAAGACGTGCTGCTCCCACACATCCTGAGCCGGGTCCCGCTCTGCCAGCTGCTCCAGCTGCAGCGCGTCAGCCGGGCCTTTCGGGCCCTAGTGCTGCTGCACCTGGCGGGGCTGCGCCGCTTCGACGCTGCTGAGGTGAGCCCTGGGCTGGAGCCCCGCCCCCGCCTGGGTTCTGCCCCCGCCCCGCCTCGCCTCCAGCCCAAACCCAGTGCCTCTGTGTACCCTCTGGACCCCCTTGGCCCTCCAAGAATGCCCAGGAAGTGATCCACCCAGCGGGAAGTACTCCCAAAGTGCGAATACCGGGTATCAACTCAGAGGGAGCGTGGGGTCTCTCCTGGGAGGGCAAGTGGCAAGCCCCCGAGTGCTGGCTGCTGCCAGGAAAGAACTCATCAGGGGCGGATAGGCAGCGCCCACCAGTCCCCGGCACCGGCTGAAAGTCGAGCTGCCTCCCCGCCCGCAGGTGGGTCCGAATATCCCGCGGACCGCATTGGTCTGGCTGCTGCGGGACGCTGAGAGGCTGCAGGAGCTGGCGCTGGCGCCGTGTCACGAATGGCTGTCCGATCAGGATCTGGTACCCGTGCTGGCGCGGAATCCGCAGCTGCGGAGCGTGGCGCTGGCCGGCTGCGGGCAACTGAGCCGCCGCACGCTGGGGGCGCTGGCAGAGGGCTGCCCTCGCCTGCAGCGCCTGTCGCTTGCGCACTGTGACTGGGTAGACGGGCTGGCCCTGCGCGGTCTCGTCGACCGCTGTCCGGCCCTTGAAGAGCTGGACCTCACCGCCTGCCGCCAGCTCAAGGATGAGGCCATCGTGTACCTGGCACAGAGGTGCGGCTCGGGGCTTCGCAGCCTCTCGCTGGCGATCAACGCCAATGTAGGGGACACCGCCATCCAGGAGTTAGCTCGGAACTGCCCGGAACTTGAGCACCTGGACCTAACCGGCTGCCTCCGCGTCGGAAGCGACGGCGTCAGGTGCCTGGGCTTGGGATCAGAGGGATGGGGCAGGGGGATGATTTAACCTCTGGGGGAAGGGGTGGGCAGTAGTCAAAAGGCAGAACTGGGGTTTCAGGTCTTGCTCGACCACAGCACCCCCATTCTGAACAGGAAAGATCTCTAGGATTGCCTAGACCAGAAAGACCAGTTTAAAACCTTTTGAACCAATATTTACACATTGGCAGTTTTCACTCACAAAGTCAAATTTCTGGCTTTTCTTCAACCAGGGGAGCTGAGGAGCAGTAACCCCTTTAAGAGACAGGAAGTCTCCGGTTCACTGGAGGCGTTAAGTGCATGACCCCAATCCAGGCCCTCTCCCTTGTGTATGGAAGAAAAACTATACCCCGAGATACAGGGATACATAGGGACCTTGCTGGCTTTCCTTTCGGTGGGTGGGTGTAGCGATCTCGTGCCCTTAGCCTCACGCAACTCCTCCCCCAGGACTTTGGCTGAATACTGCCCTGCGCTGCGCTCACTGCGGGTGCGGCACTGCCACCGTGTGGCTGAGCCCAGCCTGAGCCGCTTGCGGAAGCGGGGTGTGGACATCGACGTGGAACCGCGGCTGCATCAAGCCCTGGTGCTACTGCAGGACATGGCAGGCTTTGCACCCTTTGTCAACCTGCAGGTCTGACCCGTCCCCTCCTGGGGCACAGCTGGACTGTGTGTCAGGGCCTGAACTGTAGGGAAACTGGACTGTGGGGGCCTCTGGTGAGAGGCCATTGCCCTATCCTACCCTGGAGCTTCAAATAAAGAGCTTTTTACCCCTTCCTGCCTGGCGCTGCCCTGTTGGAGACAGGGAATATGAGGTTGGGAGGGAAGGTCAGACGGACACAGTCCTCCAGCACCCCAGCTCTGAGGCAGAAATGACCAGAATGCACTCATCTTCTTGGGGCCACCTTTACTGTGCTCATAGGCAGCTCCAAGAGGAGGTTAACATGGTAGGGCAAGGAGGTGAAAGAAGGGGTAGAGAAGGGGTCAGGAATTAGGGCGGCCCTGTGTGGGGGTGTAGGGCTCCTGCATCCCTCTGGGATCTGAGCCTAGAATGCTCTAGCAGAGTCCAGCGAATCCCTCAGTGGAAGCGATATTTTCTGGCCGGCTTGAGATTGATGTATGTGGACTTCATCTCCTTGGCCTCAGGGTTCCGCACATCTTTGAATCTCTCCCCCTTGGTGCTTACTACCTGGTTGTCGATGTATCGGATCAGCTTCTTGGGGGCCTGTCAGGCAATCAGTGAGTAGCAGAAGCCAGGAGACAGTCCCACCCACTCCACATACCCCTTGCAGCCCCAACTCTCTCACCTCCCTGGGAGCCATGGGCCGGTGAATCTTCTGATCCTCTGCACTATCCACCATCATGTACCTGCCAAAAACTGGTCAGGTGAAGCTCCTGCCACCCTGGGAAAACCCTTTAAGAGCCCAGCCCAGCCCAGACTCACTTCTGTAGGATGAAGGACTTCAGCTCATCCTTCTGGGGGCCTCTGAGGCGCCTGGGCAGGTCCTGCAGAGGGGAAGCCTGCTCTAAACTCTAGGACACCAGTAAGAGAAGCATATGGCGATAGGCCAGGGGTGGGGGTTTGACACTGAGGGGGCATGTAGCTGGGGCTGCATGGGTTAGGGGGGTTATCAGAGGATACCTGGTTGGGGCCATCCCAAGCTGGAGGCCCCTCCTCCTTCTCCTCTACCAGCATCTGCACAGCTTCTTCCAAGTCCCCCCGAGCTTTGGCCAGCACCCACTGGGCCTGCTCCACTGAACAGGTAGGGAACACCTCCAGGAGTACATCCACCCCTGGCAGCAGGTCCTCTTCAGCACTGGCTGCCTGTGGGCATAAATGTTGACAAAAGGCAGTGCTTCCTCCTTTCCTGCCCCCCAGCTCCCTCATTGGTACCCTCCTCTACCAACCTCATCTTGGGTGTCCCCAGCAGCAGGAGAAGCCCTCGTCTCTTCTTTGAGCTTTTCAGGCTGCTGCAGGGGCTTTGGGGAGGTGGGCACCTGGCTGTGGACCTCAGAAGTCGGTGGCTGCAGGTTCTCTAATAGTATTGAGGCAGAGAGAACACCAGGTTTGCCCGAGCTTTGGGGATGGGGGTTATGAGTCATCCAAGTGCCTGATCTCCAGACTCACCTTTGTTCCTGGGACCACTCAACTGCCCTGAGAGCTTCTGCATCATGTCCCCTATTGTACCCCTGAAAAGACAAGGGGGGTGGTAAGAGGACAACTCTGCCCACCCTCCACAATCAGCTAGCCCCTGTCCTCTTGGCCCCGAGCAGGCCCTACCTTGGGATGTGGGTGAAACCAGGCACATAGGCCTCCATCATCTCAATGAAGGCCTCCATATCGAAGTTCTCCTCTGACGGGCCTGAGGGGCCCAAATCCTCCAGGACCCCAAGCACATAGGAGAAGATGACCTCATCCAAGCCGCTGCAGGAAGGGAACAGGATAAACCATGGGTAAAACGTTGGAAGCCTCCAGCACTCCCACCTTGCCTAAGGCTCCAGCCCTTGGTTTCATGGGATCCATGAGTCAGACCTCAAGCACCGAGGCTAGAGAATATCCCATCCTCCTTTAGAACTTTGGTTTTCCATCTGTCCAACAACCGTGACAGCGACACGATAAGAAGTAAGGCCATACCAGCAAATCATAGTCAGCCCTCCCCCATCTCAGGAATAGAGCTGAGCGTCCTCATCCCGCCTTTCCATTGGCCACGGCCCAGAGTACTGCCAGGAAGCTCCGACTCTGGCCCCAGCATGTTCTTTCTAGGAGAGCTGTTTCTACCTGAGATCAGCCTCTGGGAGGTGTGTCTGGACAAAGGCAAGGAGGGCAGCACCGACAATCCTCTCCAGCTCCATGCTCTCTCCCCTTCTGAAGAGACACAAGAGGTAGGCTTATCAGGCCCTCTCCTGCCTGCCTCTGCCCACTAGGCCCAGGGGCACCCAGCTCCTCCCTCCTGCCCTGCTGTGAAAACCATTTGTTGATGTTGCCTGTGGCTTCCAGCTCTCCAGCCCTCCCCTGCTCTCTTAATGAAGCCACAGCCCCCTCCCTGCCCACGAGTCTACCTCCTCTAGCCTGAGGCTGTATCATGAGAAGGCCTCCAGTGTGGTGGTTCCCCTTGCCACTCCCCCGACCCCTCTCCACCTCCCCAGCAGCATGCCCAGATCCTCTGGCAAGAAACCAAGGTCTTGGGGTCACATGCCTCCTGGCTCAGGAATCCTATCACTGAGAAGGCCACTTGGCCCCCAAGTCTAACCACAAGGGGCCCATTGTCCAGCCCCTCCCCAAGGAGCAGGCCTCAGGACCAAGACAAACCCTTCCCCCACGAAGAATGGGCCACCCACCTTCTGGCACAAAGGGACTTTTCTGGCTCCAGGGCCTGCATAGAAGGAGCAGTCTTCCACCAATTCTCTTCCTCACCAATCCTTGCTCTTCTAGCAGCGTGGGACTAACTACAAAGGACTTGCCATCTTCCTTCCCAAGGCCAATGGAGCCGTACAAGATCTGGCCTTTGCCTACCTCTCCCACCTTCCCACTCCCTCCTCACTCACTCCATTCCCAGCCCATCAGCCTCCTTGCTGTTCCTCAGCCTTGCCCAGCTTCTTCCTGTCTCCTCCAGATATCCACGTGGTTCGTTCCCTCACCTCCTCCAGGGCTCTGCTCAAATACTGTCTCCTCATAGATACCTCCCCTGACTAACTTACCAAAATGGGTATTCCTCACACTCCCTAATCCATTACCCTGCTTTATTTTCTATGTAGCATTTACCACGACTTAATGTTATTTTATGTTTAATTGCCTATTGTCTGTCCGCCATTGAAAGTAAGCTCCAAGAGGGAGGTGGGGAGGACTTTGTCTTATTCATTGGTATAACCCTAGTACCTACAAAAATGCCTGCATTTAGTAGGTGCTCAATAAAGACTCACCCACTTATGTCATTCCTGCCTACATGTGCTTGACTCCACGTCCACATTTGGGAGTCAGGACCATGCAGATGGTAATGAACGGCTGCAGACCTGCAGGTCCAAATGTCGGCTCTCCATCCCACTCACAAGACTCAGAGGCATCTTAAATTCCACCTAGTCCAAACTCACTGCCCTCCCAGTCCTAGTACACTCCCTCTCCGAATGTGCACCTTGTTTCACCAGCAGACGAAACCACTCGGTCACTCAGTTGCCAAACCTGAAACTTGGGGATCGCCCTTGATTTCACCCTCTCAACCCCACCTGCTGCACTCGATCAGTCACCACGCCCTGGCCATTCTATTCCCTTATTCCTCTCCACTCTGCCCACTTCTCCCCAGCTCCTGTCTGGCCTCTGCCCAATGTCTCTACCAAAACTTCTCAGACTAAGGTCATGAGTTCCTTTTTCAGATTTTGCTCTAATTAGGTTGAACCATACGCGCTTGCCATTATTGCCTGTTTTTGATTTACAAAATAAAAAGAAAGAAAAAGGCAATTTCCTATGGTTCAGCTAACAGTTGCCTTTTCAAGCAGCACCAGTGTTGATTTCTGAGCATCACACTCCCGTTTCTTTTCCACCTCTCTGGTCATTTCTTCCCAGAGTCCCCTCTCTGCTGCCTGGTAAACGTGGCAGCAAAGCTCAGGCTCAAATCTCCTCCCCGCCTCTCCTCACTCTGTTCTCTCTCCCTCTGGAAGGTTTCATATGGGCCCACATCTCTATATACCAACTCTGTGTCACCAGCGCCCAAAAGTCCGGGCCTCTAGTCCAGGCTCCTCTTCTGCAGCACACCCGAGCCTTTCACTCCTCCCAGGCTGTCCTCAGTAAACGCCTGTCCACACACCCAGCTGTTCCCGTCACTCGTATGGGAATTATCTTGGACACCACCCTACTCCTCACCTTCTCACATCCAGTCGGCCACCAGGCCCTGGCCGTTTATCTCTCAGCCCACCTACCTCTCTGCATCTCTGCTCCCACTCTGCTTTGTTCCTTCCTAACCGCAAGAGCTTCCTCACCTTTCCACACCACCCCCATTTCCATCTTTCCTCCAACAGCTTATTTTCCACAAAAATCACAGTTGTGTGATTTTTACAAAAAAAAAAAAAGTTTTTCCTGCTTATAATCTGCCAGTGACTTCCCACGTCCCTTCAGGGAAGTCCAGGTTCCTTTTGTGGCCTTACCCCTGCCTACCTCTCCCGAGCCTCACCATAAACACCTTCCCTGGACCATGCTGTCCACTCTGGCCTTCTTTCAATTTGCCGACACGCAAGCTCTTTTGTGGCAAGGGCCTCTGCCTAGGCAACCTTCCACCTCCACCCCCTGACCTAATTCCTTTGGGTCTCAGTTTAAAATTCCTGTCCTGGAGGCATGCTGTCCCTGACCCTCTGGAACTCCTTTGGTCCCCTGCACATGACAGGCTCAATGCAGACTGCCTTTTCCTCACCTAGTGGCACCTTTCACAGCTATAATTAACTAACCACCTGGGCAATGTTTGATGTTTCATGAGGGCAGGGCCTACACACCTGGCTCATTCATCACTGTACCCTCATAATCTCATCTGAAGTAGACACTCAATAAACAGTCACTGCCCGCTTTGCAGTGAAGAAATTGAAGTTCAGTGGGTTGAATGACTTGCACAAAGTAACCAGGCTTGACTGTGGCAGCCGTGATTTAATTCCAGGTCGCCTAATCGAGTGTGTATTCTAGGGGCTACTCTGGGGATAGAAGGACATCAAGACTTCTAAGTGCACTGAGACAGGCCTACCATCTACGATCAGTTTCTTGGTTCCCTGAGTGTAACACAGAGTTGCTGTGATAGCTCAGAGATGGCTGCGAAGCCCTAGTCTAGTAGGGGGATGCTCCAGGCCTTAACATGGGGCCCTGGAGAGGCGCAGTACTGCTCAGACCAGGCAGACCAGACCCCTCCACGTGGCTCCCCCATGAGGTCAGCCCCCTTCAGAGAACCACATCCACCCTGGGTTACTGCGTATCGTGGCTGCTGTCAGTTGCCTGGAAACCTCTGCTGAGACAAAGGCCCAATGATGCTGCCTGAAAACCCAGTTTCTAAGGAAGAAGCTGTCAGGGTTGTGGCTGATGCCTCCCGGTTTCTAACCAAGGTCTGAGGACCAGGGGGTTGTTTTTGGAAAACTCACTGTGCCCAAATAAAATGTCTTCCTCCCTTGAGTTTTTGCTGCAGCTTATCTCCCAAGGAAGCATCCTCCTTCCTCCTGTTCTTGAGGTGTCCAAACTCTCCCCAGCCTTCAAGGCTTGCCACTTCTTTGTTTAACCCTTCTCCATCCCCCTAGCCTTCCTAATTTCTTTCCTGCCCAGAGGCCTCTCCTAGCATTTCTCCTCCACAGTCCCTGAGTTGGGGAAGCTGCAGCCTGGGCAGCCAGCCTTCTCTAGGATAAGAATATAATTTTCATAAGACTCTTCAAATTCTGTACATAGCCCACAGAACCCCATTACTTCCTGGCGGCTCCAGATTGAGACTCACTGGGTAACGGCAAAAATGAGATGTGGTTGTGAACAACAGTTAGCATTTACTGACTGCTCACAATGTGCCAGGGATTGTTCCGTGCACTTTACATGTATTAGCATACCTAATCCTCACAATAACCCTAAAATATAGATACCAGTATTATCATAGTAACCCATTTTACCCAAAAGGAAATGGGGAACTGATAGGTTAATTAACTTGCCCAAGGTCACGGAGTGAGTTAATGGCAGATTTACACCCAGGCAATCTGGCTCCAGAATCTTCGCTGTTGACCACTACACTCCACCAGCTCTCATGATGTAAATCCTCCCAGCCCTCTTGCCCACCTTACGCTCTTTGCTCACACCATTCTCCCGACTCATAACATCTTTCCCTCTGCTACTCATTCTGCAGGACTCATTTCCTCTCTGCAGCCAACACTGACCACCCCCGTCCTCACTGCCCCCAGCAGGCCAGCGAGCATCCTCAGGACCTGGCACAGGCCTGGACTCTCCAGGTGCTGCATACAGACTCTCTGGACAAACTGAAGTGAGCCTGGGGGAAGGAGCACATGCTGTTTTCTTGGGGTGGAGAGGTGCTCAAGGTGGAGGGAGAACAGAAGGCGATGTGGGAGGAGGAGTCCTGGGGAAGAGTGTGGAAGCAGTCCTGTGGCGCTCAGAGGGTCTAGGATGGAGGTCTTCACTGTTTCTCCCAGCCCCTATGAAACCTGGCTCCTGGAGCCCAAGTTCCGAATGCTGACTCCAGAGGACATCACTGTCCCCTCACCCAGAAGTCAGGTCTTAAAGGCGCCAAGGACACTGCCGGGTACAAGGGGTTCCGACATCCAAAGTCAAGCGGGAGCACAAACGGATGGAGGGTGCAGCGCAGGAAGTGAGATCGCAATGCTAGCCGACCCCTGAAGCAGGAGCTCCCCAAACAAGCTAGCGGGGTACCCGTAAGGGTCCAGAATAGTGGACTTGAGGGCAAGGGGATGCGGTTGCGGCCCTTGCAAGCGGGACACATGATCGGGGCGGCCTGAGCGAGCTGGGATGTGCCTTGATACAGGCCAAGGCAAGAATCGGAAATGCGGGTCCGGGGAGACCGTGGGGGAACACCAGGAAAGGCACCCTGGATCAACGCCCTCTGCGACTCTCCTAGCATGGGCCGGGGGCTGCAGGGGAAATCACCTGCTCCGTCGGGCGCCGCCGGCGACCTGTCCCGCGCGGTGCAGCTCTCATCCCCCCGCGCCCCACCAACGAGATCAAGGCGGGGCCCAGAGCGGTTTGCTTTCAGAAGCGCCGCGGTAGCCATTTTTGAGAAGGGCAGGTGCCCATAAACGGGCGTGTCTTCTGCTCCAATTTTCATTGTCTCAGGGCTTTGGACCGGCTCCCTCAGCGGCCATTTTTATTGCGGGTAGGGAGGAGTTGGACGTGGAGGTCCCGCCAGGGGGTGGAGTCGCAGTGTCTGACTATGTCACCGCGTAGTTCCTTGATTCAGTCTTCCCTTCCGCCTTATTTCTTTGACCCACACTCTCCGCCCCCAGGTCCTATAGCTTTTTCCTACTCTTCTTGTCTCCCCGGTTCTTCCACAGGTCCCTGGCTCCCGGGTTGGATCTCGCAGCCCCTTCCCCCAGACCTGGTGCCTCTTCCCCTTCGTGCCCAGGGCAGGGTCAAGCCCTCTCACCCAATCAACTCTTGAGTGCTGACTTCACCATAGCTCTTCCCTTTGTATTCCCTTAACAGGGATGTCTTCTCGAGATTCGGGCGGGTTAGGGTCTGGGTCTTGGGACCGGAGCCTGGTTTGAATTGGGTGGGGGTGGGGGTGGGGAGTGGGAAGAAGGCGCTATGGGTGCGGATTGCCCCGAGCCCAGATTCAGGGCGACCTGCAGACCTCGCTCTCCGCCCGGGCCCTCTCCCCAGGTTGGCAGGGCTTCTCGTTTAAGACAGGATATCTGAATCCCAGGCCCCAGCAAGGCCGCAGCTTCCTCTTTCTGTCCCTGCTGCCTCAGCTTCCCGGTGCTACCCTGCGGGGAAGCCCACAGCCATCTGCTCCCACAAACCCCCACAACGGGTCACGAGGGAAAGAGTTCCCTTCAAGGATGAGCTCACCCACCCCCAGTCAGCAGTGGTGAACCCCTTTTCAGGGCTAGTCCCCTTGCAGTGTGCCAAGGATCGTCCCTGACCTCAGGAGTCACAGTCCAAAGTAGAAAGTCCCATCCACTCCTCTCCCCTAAGGACTTGAGGCAGTGCCAAAATACGGAGAAAAGGGGGACCACTGCTCCCTCTTCCAGCCTTGTTCCTCACTACAGCTCCCACCGCCCACCAGGGCCCCTAACCTCAAAAAGAGCAAGATGGTGGCTGCTAGAGAGGAGGGGCAGGCGAGGGAGGGAGGGAGGAGGGAGCACATCGGCATTGCGTCTCCCATAAAGGCACAGCCGCTGCCAGCCTGGCGCTGCTGGGGTTAATGAGGGGTGTGGTAACGGCCTCTTTGAACTCCTGCCAGACAGGCCCCGGGAAGGGGGTGATGGGTGGCTCCCTTAGCCGCCCCCCCACCCCCGCCTCTGCCAGCCCTGTAAAGACTGACCGTTTCTCCCCTGCCCCAGTGCCCCATCTTCCCTGTTATGCAACCCGCCTCCCACCGGCGCACAGTCCTGATGATGACTCTTCTCTCCCCACCACCCCCACTACAGGAACTTTCAGGTTTCCTCAGTAGAGCTGTCCCAAGTGCTGGCCCAAGACCCCCGCAGCCATCCTTGACACTGTGCCTTTCTCCCTCCCTCATCGTCTGTTTCTTGGATGGCAATTGGATAGATGGGACTAGATATCATCATTGGAAAGAATTTCCTGAGTTTTGGGGGAAGGATGATGGGAAAGACCTCTGAGGGGGAGCCCCTTGATTTCCAGCTCAAACTCTGGAGAGCGCCAACTGTGCAGCAGGGGCCAGGTTCTGCGATCAGAGGACAAAGGGTGGACTGAGGACAGGAACAGCCACAGATGCAGGACACACACACAAACTGTACGGTAGGGAACTCTTGTCCTGCTCAGCATTCCATAGCTGGCTGGACCTTAAGACCCTCAGCTCTCAGTCTCTGCCTCCCCAAGACAGGAACAGGCTCCACCTGTGCTTTGGGTGCTGCTTGAAGCCACACAGGGTGAAAGGAGGTAGAGCGATGCTTTCTCTCTCCCTGTTTTCTCAGAATGTATTTTGCAGCTGGTGTTAAGGGGCCTGGGTCCCCTTAGCTGATGGGAAAAGCTAGAAGGCTGCCTGCTTGAGAAATTAGGCATGAAGGGCAGGTTTCCCAGACATTAAGAGCAGAGAAGGGACCCACCTGGTAGGTCTCAAAAGCTGGGAGGGACTCAGAGAAGTGAGGAAGGAGATGCTTGGGGGAGTGGGGTGGGGGCAGGAGGGGTGTCCCCACTCTTGCTTGAGGTCAGAAAGGGCTCTCTGGGCAATGTGCCTGGCCCTCCCACACCTTCCTCCTTTCTCAGAAGAGCCAGGATGGAGCAGGGGGCGGGAGCTGGCTGGGGTGGAGAGGAGGCCCTACTTAAGGAGCTCCCTGAGAGCATCACTGCAGATCCAGCCCCAGGAGCCAGAGAGGAGGTTCATGGGTAAGTGATGCCCCCTTTCTCTCAACTCCAGCAGGGTGAGGGCAGGGTGGCTCCTGAGCCTGCTGGCTTGCCTTTCCCTCTCCAGGGGTAGGCTGCAGCTCTGCTTTGTGAGTGGGAATGGTTCCCAGCCCTCCCTTTAACTCTTTAGAAAGTGGAAGTGTGTTTCAGGGAGATCATCCTCCACCACCTTCCCATCTTTTGAGTACTTCATATGAAGAGATTTTTCAGGGAGCTGGGACTCCTGGGCCCTTATCTTGGGGATCCACATCTTGAGGATCCCCTCTGGCTCAGGAAGCCCCTTAGTCTTTAGCAAGATGCCCTTCTCAGTGTACATGTTCTCCCAACCTCTCGCTTTTCCAGCTCCATGTCTGGTCCCACTAGGAGCATGGCTGGGTACGAGATGATGGGGCCGACTCAGTGGTACCCACAGAATTCTTGCCACAGCCTTTAGTCCCCTCTCTCACATCCTACACCAATTCCTTTCCAAATTTAAAGAACCATTGTCCCTTTCCCTAGCAATGGGGCCCTATTTTCAGCTCCAAGGTAGACCCTTCCTGGGATAGGAGGAATCTTGAGATCCCACGTTCCTTTTCTGGCCCACTCTGGGAATGGGGGAAAATTCACGGAAGAGAGCATGCAGGGCAGCAGCAGGGCTGAGAGAACTTTGGCCACCTGGCTCTGAGAACTGAATTCCATAGGCCGTGAGCTCTCGCAAATGTCCTAGGGACTCAGTTCCCGTGCCCGGCTGTGCTGCACCACCAACACTCAGGCCGCAGGGAAGCTACTGGCTCGGACCCACTGCGTCCCAGCCGGGTGCTCCTCTTCAACTTGGGCTGCTCTTCTGCTCAGACTTGAATGTTCCCCCCAAACTCCTTACCTTGCCATTAAAGTTTTTAAAAACATTTTTTTAATCCATTTATTTTTCATTGCTTTTGAGAGAGAGAGGAGGGGAGAGAGAGAAACATCAAAGCAAGAGAGAAGCATCAATTGGTTGCATGCCATACGCGTCCGGACCAGGACCTGAAAGCGCCTGCATTTGGGCCGGGGGACAAACCCTCAGCCTCGGTATGTGCCCTGACCAGGGATCAAACCCACAACCTTCTGGTTACAGGATGATGCTCTAACCAACTGAGCCACACTGGCCAGCCATCAAAGTTTTTCATAGTGTGGGCTCCATTTAGCTTTGAAGCCTAATTTTCCAGTGAAACCTGCTTCCTGTTTCTGCTGCCATGCTTTTATTCATACTGGTCCCTCCTCAGTCCTTCTTGGGACACCTCCTTCCCATCACTATTTGTTGGAATCCTATACATCCTTCAAAGCCTCTGTCAGAGAGGCATCTTGAAAGATGCCTCTTTCAAGAAGCTTCTCTCTACTCCCCACCAGTGGTGCATATGACCTCCTGGAAGCCCCCCACATGTCCCTCCATCACAGCTTGACTCATGAGCAGTCCCTCAGCATCTAGTCCAGTGTTCTGCATATAGTAGCTGTTTAATAAATGTTCCTTAAATTTTGCTGAGTGTGTCTCATGTATGAAGAAGAGGAAGTTTAGCCTATAGGTTAAGACTACGGTCAGATTTCCCAATGCATTCGCCGTGTGTGACGTTGGGTTAGTTGTTAATCTCTGTAGGCCTCATTTCCCTCAGCTGTAAACAGGAATAACAATTATATCCACATCAAGATTTTGAGAAGATTAAGTTGAATTGATAGTTTCTAAACAGGGCTTTAGCACAGTGCCCCCACATAGCAAGTGTGAGGTTGTTACAATTCTTATTCCACTCTCTTGAGCAGAATGTGAGCTATCTAGTTGAGAGGTAGAACAGGGCTAAAAACTGGTCAGTCAGAATTCATTGAGTGAAGGGCTCCAGACCAGATGCCAGGGTTGCGTAATGCTGGGACCAGGCCAGGAGGAGGGGCCATCAGGATCTGGGTTTGGTGGCCCAAGCCCTACCGGGATCTAGGACCTCTGGGTCCCCACCTACTGTGTGACTTAGGGTGAGTCACTTCCTCTCTTCGGCCTTGGTTTCCCAGCATAATGTGTATTGAGGGGATTGGACCAAGTGACCAGAAAGGTGCCTGGCAGCCCAGCTGTTTTATGATTTCTATGTGTCAAGTTCAAAGAAAAGATCAAAGAAGGAAGCAACCAGGCTCCCTGAGTGTTCCTTACATCTACAGGAGCAGGAGCGGGCACTGGGGTTTGGAAGCACAGGCCATGTTGAGCTGAACTGAGTGGCGGTGCCCCCTTCAAAGGCCTGTAGCCGGAGGGTAGGGATGAACCTGTGTGCAGCCTGTGGACATTTCCAAAGCATAAGTGGGAGCCTTGGGAGAAATGTCTGTGAGCAATGCGGATCCTCAAAGATGGGGCACTTTTCAAGGGCCGGGACCAAAAAGGATAGAGAGAGAAGGGGAGACAGAACACACCTTATTTGGTGTAAGGCCCACAATTTACTTGAAACCTGCCTTGTTTCACAAAAGGACTTGAGGTGCCTACAAGCACAAAGACAGTTCTCCAAGATTAAAACAAAATCTGTAACAGAGATAGGTAGTACATTTTATTTATTTATTTTAAAAAAGATTTTATTTGTTTATTTTTAGAGAGAGGAGAAGGGAGGGAGAAAGAGAGGGAGAGAAACATCAATGTGTGGTTGCCTCTCATGTGCACCCCCACTAGGGACCTGGCCTGCAACCCAGGCATGTGCTCTGACTGGGAATCGAACTTGTGACCTTTTGGTCTGCAGCCCACACTCAATCCACTGAACTTCACCAGCCAGGGTGATAGGTAGTACATTGTAAATGTATATCCTTTTGACCTAGAGACTCAATTTACTTATTATTATTTTTATTTTTAGTTAGAAATTATTTCAAACTTACAGAAAACCTGTCAGAATGGTGCAAAGAACTCTCGCTTGTCCTCCTACCAGGTCTACCAGCCGTCAGCCTTTTGCTTGTTTCTTTCTCTAATCTATAGTCCTTGTTTCAAGTCTTGTTATTTGTCCCAATAACGTTCTTTATACAATTTTCGCTCTGGTCCGAGATCCCAAACAGGATCATGCATTGCATTGTTTTCAAGTCTCTTTAATCTCCTTTGACCTGAAACAGTTTCCCTGCCTTCTGTTGTCTTTTATGACATTTTTGAACAATAAAAACCAGTGGGGTTGTGTCTCAGTTTAGGTTTATCTGATGTTTCCCCATGATTACGCATTACTGCTGAACTGAGGTGGTGTTTTCCAGATTAACTTACCAGAAATCACGTGATGTCGATATGTCTCTGGTAAAGAAAAAAATTTCGAGACACTGTTGTTAAAGATGGTAAGAAAGACTTCATTCAAAGAGTATTGCAGCGGGGTCAGAGTGTCATTCACCCATTTTCCCTACTATGTTACTAGGTTACTATTTACTTTGTAATTAGTAAATACCTTGTTGGAACATACTTTGAAACTATTTAAGTGTTTCCCATCAAACTTTCACCCATTAGTTTCAGTATCCATCCATGATTCTCATCTGAATCAATTACTATGATGGTTGGGAATGGTGGTTTTCTAATTTTTTAAAAGATTTTATTTGTTTATATTTGGAGAGGGGAGAAGAGAGGGAGAAAAAGAGGGAGAGAAACATTAATGTGTGGTTGCCTCTCGAGCGCCCCCTACGGAGGACCTGGCCTACAACCCAGACATGTGCCCTGACTGGGAATAGAACAGATGACCCTTTCGTCACAGGCCGGCACTGAAACCACTGAGCCACACCAGCCATGGTGGTGATTTTCTAATTTAATTATTCCTTCTAGTGAAAGGAAGAGCTTTCCTTTCATATTTATTTATTTAGATAATATTAGTATAGACTTATTTATCCTTATTTTATTCAGGTTAAATCTTTTCTTGTGATTATATGCTTTGATGCTTAAATTGTCCCAGATTTGGCTAGTAGAAGTCCTTCAAACTGGCTCCTTTGTTCTTCTGACATTTTTGAGTAGTCCTTTATTTTCTGGCACAAGTTGTTCCAGGCTCATCTTCTGCCTTCCCTGCCACAGCCTTGGAAGGAGCTATTTTCCAAGGGCTCCTTTCAGTGGAGAAGGGGACTTGGACCAGAGATCTGGGAGCTGGCTGTGCCGGTTGCTACTAGGGTGTCATTGTTCAATGATTCAGTCTCTAATTCTGAGACTTTATATTCTACACTACAATTTAACGCTTGTGTTTGTGAACAAAGCTGCATATTCAAGGATATTTGTCTTCTTATCACCCTCATTCCTTCCAAATATGACCATGCCACCATCTTACTTTGCCTGTATTACTTCAGAAGCCTCCTAACTGGTCTCCCTATTTCCACCATGGCCCCTCGACAGTCTCTCTTTCATACAACATGCACAATGATTTTTTTAAAAGTCTGATCACTGTTTCTCCTGCTCATAACCCTCTGCCTCAACCCCCTCCCCCAAAATAAAGTCCAAAATTCTCAACATGGTTAAAGTGCCAAAGGATCTAGGTTCATCTCTAACTTCATCAACTACTAATTTTTCACTTGCTCATGGGAAAGAGCACTCCAGCCAGAGAGTTGCTGCACCTGCGTTTCTCCCCCAGGTATTCAGAAGGCTCATAAAGGTCTTTTTTTTGTCTCCACTCAAGAGTCACATGTCTAGAGAAGCCTTCCTTAACCGTCCCACTGAAAGCAGCAGCCCATCACTCATCAGTGACATCACATCGTATATTCGCCCATGGGCTCGTTGCCAATCTCTGTCTCTCTACACTGCACCTCCAAAAGGAAGGTCCCTGGGGGCAAGCACTTGTTTGGTTTTCTCCTGCAGTGCCAGTGTCTCGAATACTGCCAGGCATGTCACGGGCTCTCAAATGCCTATTGAGTGAATGAAGGTAACTTTTATTGCACCCACCACACCCTCTGTCTGACTCCCCTCTCATCCTTCTGTTTGTGTGGCTAGCTTCTTCATATTCTGTAGATCTCAGCTTAAATGTCACCTCCGCAGAGAAGCCTTCCATAATTATCTTATTCTAAGTTCCACTGCCCCACTTCATTTTCTATTTCAGCCTCTGTTCCCCCTGTACTATTTGTAACAACTTCCCTTTATCTATTTGCCTGTTGCCCCATGCCCATCTCTCCCCACTAAATGCAAGTTCCACAAGAGCAGAGACTGTCTCATTCACTGTCGTATCCCCAGGACCTAGAACAACTTGCTGGCAAATAATAAGCTCTCAAGAAACTTGGTGCCCGGACTTTCAAAGGCTACAAGCTGGAAAGAATCCAAATGTTATAGAATATTGGGCGGCTCTGAAAGAACGAGGTAGCTCCATGTGCATGGGCATAGAATGATGTCCAAGGTGTACTTGATGTCAAGTGCAGGTGGCAAAAGCAGTGGGATTCCTCTCCTGTAATTAACACCATGTGTACAGAAAAAAAAAAAATAGACTGGACCTCAGTGATCATTTGGGGGTGAGGAATTAGAAACGATTTTAACTTCCTGTATTCTATGTTTCTGTATTACAACTTTTAAAAAAATCACTTGTATTTGAGCACTTAGTACATGCCAGGCATTGTGGTAAACATTTTACATGCAGGATTTCATGGTATCGTCTTGAAAACCTTATGAGATGTTCTAATATCATCACCTCCATTTGCAATCAGGAAGTTAATTCAGGGACATTAAGTAATTTGCCTAAGTTCACACAACACGCCCATCACACTACACCACCCCCTGTGTTTTTAGAATTTTTTTTTAAAGGAAAGGAAAATAAGATGAAACTAGGGGTAGCAATTTAGGATCCAGGCTTTGCACAAAAGATGCTAAGCAAATTTGGCCCTGAGCTCCCTAGAAACCAGGGTAAAGAGAAAATATGATGAGTTGTGAGATCCTTGGTGCTTCCGAGATAGAAGAAAACCACTGACCAGGAGAAATGCCTTTCCCAAGAGTTGAGGTTTGAGACACTTTTCTATGAGGCTCGTGAACACAGCAGTGTTCAATCAAGTGGTCTACAGCTTCGGTGACATAGCTGCATTCCCAGGTAGCTGTTGGCCGGTTACAGATGCAAGTTCAGGAAAAGCAATTGCACAAGGGGCCAAATTTATACAGCCTGAGGTGGGCTGGCTAGACCTATAGTTAAAATTAGATGTGTGGCCTAACCCTCCAGCTAACTTCCACAATGTTACAGATTCAACTTATTCAAGACCATTAGCAAGAATCAGGAGACAAGAAGTGACATCTTAAATTTCAGCCTTAGTGAACTTTCCAAGTAGGTTGGTTGGTTTTATGCTTCTTTTACAAAGAAACTGACTCATAGCCTAGTTACATGACTAGACTACGTCAGCGCCAGCTCCGTATCTGTCTCAGACATCCCCTCCCCAGCTACGCCTGCCGTCTATGCTTCATCGAGAGCTTAATGCCCTCAGAATCTCTGTGGGTGGTGGGTCGCAAGACCAAGGAGATCTACTCTCATCCCTCCCAATTCCTTGCGCCCCGGTCAGGGAAGTAAGTCTCACATAGCACGGATGAGGAAACACCCCACCCCCAAACATAAAAATGATCTCGCGGTATACATCTGACTTCACTCATTTATTTACTTTTTATTACAAGCTGGGGATAGGTAGGCCCTCAGCTTGGGGAGTTCGGGAGGTTTGCTGGAGGGAGGAGAAGAGAAAGGGAAAGTGGGGGCTTCTAAGTGGAAGAAAATGGGAAGCGGGAAGGAGAAAGGGTGCAGGGTCTAGGCCCTTCTTCCACCCTATACCGAGGCTTCCCAAGCCAACGTAGAATAAAGGAGCAACAGGACACCCACCCAGAGATGTCCTTGATCCCTTCTCCCCACATCCCACAATAACACGAAAGAACTCAAGGAAGTTCAGGAGGGGGGCGGCGGGCAGTCTTGGTTAAAAAAAAAAAAAAAGCAAAACACAGAGGCTCGCGGCTCCGACGCGAGGCCGATTCTCCCTCCTCGTCGCGGTGGAGAGCCACGCGCGCTCCTCTCCGCAGGCCGCGGGCCCTGGGAGGCGCACTCAGCCCAGGCCTTTCCTCTTCTTCCGGCCGCGGCGCTCCGCCGCCTCTCCTGCCGGGCTGCGGTCGCCCCCGCTGCTGCTGCTGCTGCTGCTGGCTGGCGGGCGCTGCAGGCGCCTCTGCACGCGGTGCTGCGGCTCGCCGACGCGCGGCGCCGCCTGCAGCAGGAACTCGCCGCCGCGGAACGTGACGCGCACGTCGGTGCGCGGGTACGTGCCGTACACGCGCCGCAGCTCCCGGCGCACGAAGCCCGGCAGCTCCAGGCTGGGGCCCAGCGCGCGCTCCACGCGTCCCCAGCGCAGCTCTGCCTGTAGGCTACCACCCTCCGGCCACTGCGCCCTGCTCTCCGCCGCCGCGGTCCCTGCCTCCGAGGGCGCCTGAAGCGGCGGCCCGGAGTAGCCTAGCGCTGGGAAGGGCGGGCGCAGAGTCGCGGCGTAGGCCTGCGGGAAGGCCCACCAGGGTGGCGCGGCCCCCAGGGTGGCTCTCGGGCCGTGGAAACAGTGGTATTCCCGCGGGGCCGTCCAGTCGCCGGCGCTCAGGGCTGGGGGCCAGCTGCAGAAGTTGTGGGCCTGCACGGGGGGCAGCAGCAGGGGACCGTGCAGGTAAGTGTAGGCGAGGGGTTGCATTGGAGGCCAGACGCCTTCCCCGGGCGCCAGGCAGCTGTATGAGTACATGGCTAGAAGCTCAGGCGGCAGACGTTTTTACTGGGGCCTGGTCGTGGTCCTGACCTGTAGTAGGGTGTGTGTATGTGTGGATACACTTGGTTCTTATTAACTCCACCCGTCCCTGGGGCCTGCTAATCCAGAGCTCTGGTTCATAGCATGAGGCTCCCCTCTGTCCCAGGGTTCAGCCTGAACACTAATCTCCCAGCACACAATAAGGACCCAACACCTTTTCAAGCCCTCAGCCCTGAAATTCTCTTTCACTCACTCATCTCCTTAAGACGTGGGTAGTTGGTCCTCGGCATTTGGGGGAACCAAAGAGGTCCAGAGCGGGTCTCCTCTCCACCACTTTTTAGTTGAGCTGCTCACTCCATGCTCTGCCTCAGCCACACCTCCCCGTTTCCAGGCAAAGGAAAACACCTTGAGCTGGCCAGGAGCCAGCCAGCCTGTGTCTACACTGGATGAACCAGCTGGTTGAACCCGCAGTAACATAGATGCTCAGCCCTGTGCTCAGCGATGTCCTCACCACAACTTGCTCAGACCCTCAGTCAGTTATGGTAAGAGTAAAATTCAGCCCCATGTCTGTCTAAAGACGTTAGCCTCATTACCAGTCCATGCTAAGGTTTCTTTGAGGCTATCATCTTACAGTCCTCCTGCTCTAGAATGTTGCATAAGAACTTCTAGTTCTTAATAAACGTGTGCAGTACATGGTGATATTCTCATTTATTTATTTTTAGTTTTTTTAAAGATTTTATTTATTTTTAGAGAGCAGGGACGGGAGGGAGAGAGAGAAACATTGATGTGCAAGAGATACATCAGTTGGTTGCCTCTTGCATGTCTGCAACTGGGAACCTGGCCCACGACCCAGGCATGTGCTCTGACTGGGAATCGAACTGATGACCTTTCAGTTCACAGGCCGGCACTCAATCTACTGAGTCATATCAACCAGGGTCCCCTTCAGGGTTTTTTGTTTTGTTTGTTTTTTGATATTGACATACACTGCTGTGTATGTTTAAGGGATAGAGCATAATGACTTGACTCACATATATGATGAAATGATTACCACAATAAGTTTAGTTAATATCCATCATCTCATTTAGATACCAAAAAAAAAGGAAAAAAATTATTTTTTGCGATGAGAACTCTTGGGATCTCTCTTATCAACTTCCGAATCTACCAGGCAGCAGTGTTAACTACAGCCACCCCGTTGTCCACTGCACCCGAGTACTGATTTACTTATAACGGGAAATTTGCACCTTTTGTACCTTTGGACTACCTCTGCCCGATCCCCCCTCACCACCACTTCCCGGTTAAATCCCTTTCTTGCTTAGTCTCGTTTGGGTGGAGTCTTTTTTCCTTTTACACATAGGCCGTTGTGTTTACTTTGTATAATTTAACCAGAGAAGACAGTGAAATGGGCATTTTATTATTCCAAAGCGCCATCACCTTAGTCTTTAGAAAATTAAATACTTGGGTTGGTATACTATGGAGTGGAGTCCTCTATTGCTTGCGTCAACAACACGCACTGATTGTTCCCCTCCCCCAGCATTTTGTTATGAAAAGTTTTTGAATACAGCAACCTGAGTAGTTTTTGCTCAGTGAATCCCAGGACCCCCAGGATCAGAGACTTGTCCACAAAGCAGGGATACATTGTCAAGAGAGGTGGGAAGCCAGTCTTGGAGGAAACCGGCTTCCAGTCAGGAAAATTGACAAAATAGGCACGAGGGAAGGAAAATAGAGATGGGAGCAGATTCACCTGGACTTGACCTTCAATAACTGCCTGGCTGGAGAGGGTAGAATAGAGGCAGATAAACAAGTTTTGGACTTGGTTGCCGAGGTTGGTAGTCAAGACAATCCTGGAGATTTAAAAAGCAAAAACCGTAGTCAGCAACTGGAAGTTGAGGGCTGGTGAGTTCAGCTGGGATACTGGGGAGCTGTCCAGCAGCAGTTTTATATTCAGGCTAGAGATGGGAGGTGGGTAGTCCTGAAGGGAGAGGGAGCAGGTGAAGTTATACCAGAATAGCTGCTACTCTGTCCTGCATCACACTGTGTGATTTATTTAGCTGCTAATTTATTGGGTTCCACTTATGCCTTTTGAGGGCAGGAATCTTGTTTGTGAAGTCCACTTTACTGCGTATAGCCGATGGCCCGCCAAGCCTGAGTGAACAAATGAAAAGAGTATCGAAAAGTTGGAGGACCCTCCCACTACCTTTAGAAAGCCATGGAGGAAGTGAAGGGGACTGAGGAGAAGTTGTTAGGCAGGAGGACAACATGTGGAACCTAGATCAGAGAGGTCAGGAGCCAAGGAAGGAGAGTGTTTGTGTATCTACCTGCCCCAGGATCCAGGTATTCTGATACCTCTCAAGAATTCAGGCAGGCAATATGACCTTCACACCCCACGTCTCCTCCCACTTAGCTCTGTTCTTGGCAACCAGGAAGGGAAGTCAGACGTAATCACAAGGTCCAGCTCTTGTGACAACACAAAAGGACACTTGGTTATATTGTCTGTAAAACCAGAGGGAGTGTAACCATGGGGCATTAAGTGCAACATAGGCCAAGGTCTTTCCTGTTGTTTCACATGTAGTTCTGGCCCTTTGGCAGCTCTCCCCCGTTCCCCAACTAGACCAGGCAGGGCTAATTAAAGACTCAGGGTTTGCTCTGAAATACAGGCACATGCTGGCCAGAGAGAGAAAGGCAGGAGCACTCCCTTAGTCAATTCACGAAGGCCCTACTGTGCTAGGCTCTGTGCTGAATGCTGGGTTTCTTACCCTCTACTCTCATAGCCAGGAATGCACAGATGGGGGTAATAGGGATGGGGAGAAGTGGTCGCCTTCCTTCTAGTCATGCGGGCTCTCTGGAGCAGGAGGGGTTACTGAAATGGCTTGGAGTCTAGAAGAGTGATGAGGTATGTATGTGTGTGTGTGGCGTAGGAGAGACATAGGAGGTCAGAAGAGAGTCTCAAGGGGCAGGAATGGGGAGAAGGGAAAGGAAACAGCAGTGACTGGTCGACTGGTGGGAGATGAATGCTGAGGGCAAGGTTCAGGAGATCCCTGGGGACTCCCCAAGAACTGGTTGAACATCCTCTAGCCCCCTGACACCAGGGCTCTTGTGTTGGACCACTGGTTGTGGGTGGGCCCTTTACCAGGTTGCCAGGAAGGAGGAAGAGAATGATACTCCTGTTGATAACAAGCAACAAAGGCATAAGGACCAAAAGTGTGCAAGACTCATGTTCCTGCTTCTCATTTAGTGCTCCCAAGTCCTCATAAGGCATAACATAGAAGCTCATGAAAGGAGCTTACCTTAACAAAGAGGTGGTGGAGCTGGGGGACGGAGGCCCAGCCTGCCAAAGGCCATGCTCTTTGCCCTGTCTCCCACGGCTGGGGAGTGGCAGGTCTGGAGTGTGTGCTGTTTGATGGCCTGGAAATGTAACCAGGGTACAGGCCTGTTGGGAGAAGACATGGGACATCCTCACCAGACTGGACTGAGCAAAACAAAACTTTGAGGGCTTGCAGGGGTAAGAAGGGGAAAGACTTCTATTCTGGAAATCAGGAGAGCTGGATTCCAGCTTGTCTGGACCTGTTGCTTATAGTGTGAATGTTGTTAAATCTCTTTGAGCTTCTGTTTTACCTGAAAAAATGTGTATAATAGCATCTACCTCCAAAGAACGATGTGAGGACTCAACAGAGAACACACATGAAGTTCTTGACGCAGTACAGGGCACATGGTGAGGGCTCATTACTCCTGATATTTTGTTGTGACTTATTAATAGGAGGAGGTTGGGCTGCATGCTGGCTCTTAGGGCCCGGCACCTGTGCCCAGAGCTGAAGCTGGGGCTGTTGGGTCTTGAGAGTCTCACAACCCAGCATCAGGGAGTCCCAGGTGTCACTGCTGTTTCCTCATCTGTGCATCCAGTCAGACGACAGGCCTACGGAAAGGTGCTGCACTCTCCCCATTCTGTGCATTACTGCTAAGGAAGGGTGGGGAGAGGGGAGGGGCACTCAGAAAAGCTCTGTTGATTTAAACTTGCTGGCTGATTGTAAGTGAATCAGGAGGCTTTGGCTAGAAATAAATGACGAAGATTTATTTGAGGGTCTTGAGATTTACAAATGGGAAATACAACGAAGCAATACCCAGAGAGTTCTGAAGAATAAAGAAAAGCTGAGAGTTCTTACAGTGAAAAGTACATTCTTGAGAAGAATCAGCCCTGCACTCAGCCTCTGGGTGGGTCCGAGATGGTAATCGCCAGGATGTCAGGGTTTCTGGTCACTGAACATTCTTTCCGAAGATCTTCAGAGGGTTATCTACAGGTTCGCATGCCTATCTTCAGCACTGATGCACAACGGGCAAGTTCAAACGTTTATGTTCCCAGGCTCGTTAAAGCAAGAAGAGAGTCATTTCCTCATCCTCAGCCTACTTTGATTTAGCAGTTTGACTACATCGATTCCATTTTGCTTACTGTTTCCTCAAACTGAAATGACATTAAGCTTTGAGGAGCGGATGAGCAGGTCAGGAGTCCAGGCAACCTGCCCACTTCTTGCTAGCCTCCGCATTCTTTTTTGGTCCCTAAGGGCAAGCGCCCATGACAAATATGGCGGCGGCAGCCTCGTGCGCCGGCACCTACCTGCCAGGCAGCGGTCCCAGAGCTCGGCAGAGCCAATCGCTGCGCGGGGGCGGAGGCAGAGGCTGAGGAAGCAGCCCTGGGAGCGCAGGAACGCTGGCTCGCACCTGGTTCCGGGCAGCCGGCCCGCGATTAGGCATCGGTTGCTACGATTGCGGTGAGGGGTTGAACGCGGCGAGGTTCAGGGGCAGGAGCGGGCCGGTCTGGGGGCCAATCCGACCCAGAGGACAGACCGAGGGGGACTGGAATGCAGTCCTCTCTGGAAGTCCCGGGGGCTGTCTGCGGGGATGCCCGCGGTGATCAGGTTGTGGGTTGGGAGAGTCCGTGGGGCAGGGTGGGAGAAGCTCAGGCTCGAGCGGTGGGCGTGGAGTCCCTGCGCTAGGGCTCCCTGGGGCCGGGGTCGCGGCAAGCTTGGGGTCCGCAACCATTTCATAAACGTGAAGGCCCTTAACTTGGGTGACGCAATAGAACCACTTGGGGAGCTTTAGTGGACACCATGCTGGGCTCCGACCCTAGAAATTCCACTTTAATTGGTCAGAGTTGAGGCCTGGGCTTGGGTGCTATTGAGCAGGGGATTTTAACGTGCAGACTGGCTGGAGAATCGCCACGTGCTTCAGCGCCAGCTCCTGAGTAAAGAGCTCCCGGGTTGACCCCGAACTCCTCAGTGGCTTGGGTAGTCCTAGGGGGAAGTCGCTACTCTCCAGCGCTGCTGCAGCAACCTGCGGGGGAGGGAGGGGAAGAAGGCCCCTCCCACAAGGTGGAATTTCATTTCTAGCCTGAGGAGGAGGGCAGGCCAGCCAGTGTGGCTTCCCCCAACGGCCCTGGCCAGCTGGGCCTTGCTGTGCGGAGACTGGGCAGGAAGACAAGGCTCTGGGGTGTGAAACGGGAAACACAACAGGCAACTCTGAGGTCAGCTACTTGTTGAGAAAACGACACACCTAGTATTTGTGCTTCCGTGTGATACCCCTGAGGAAAGGCTGGGCATGGATTTGTTTCGCCCTCTTCATAGGTGTAGGAATACACTCAGATAGCTGGTTAGTGGTAATTTAGACGACCCTGGGCTCCCAACCTCAGATTTGGCTTATTACTAGCTCTCCCCTCCACACTAACTGCTTCTCATACAGCCTCTAGTCTTCAGCGGAATCAGAAGCAAACACCCACTTCCTCTGACACCCCTCACTCCAGGGGCTCTGTCTGGCACCCTTGGTTTCTTCCACCAGATCCATCAGCCCTACTCACCCAACAAGGGAGAAACTGCTGTTTTCAACCTTTTCTAGCTTTTTATCTCCCAGAAGCCTGATGGGGGAAGAGGGAAGCGTTTTACATCATGCCAGGGGGTCTTTCCAAACAGGTCTGACTCTGTCACTTCATCGCCCCCCATCCCATTGTCTCACAATAGAATCTTGTGTGTGGTTCACCACACCCTCGTGTCTAGTGTCTTTCCACCTCCCTGCTCTGAGCTCTCTTCCCGTGTTGTTTCTGTGCTCCTTAGCACGGTGCTGGGCACATGGTAAAAGATTAATAAACGTTACTTTTGTCATTATCACTAGTCCTCTTTGTGCACCTGTTGCCTTGCCATACCTGTTCTACTCAGCAGGGTACATCATGATAATCCTGATGGACTCGCATGGTGGCCAATTTCTGACTCCCTACAGCCAAGCAGAAGGCAGAGCCGAGGGGCACAGTCGGATCTGGGCGTGACACTCTTCCTATAGGTGCTGCTCTTACCTGGGGCTGGGCAACACTCATATTGGCCTTCCAGGGGCAAGTCAATCCAACATGTATTAGTTGAGCACCTACTGTGGTGAAGGAGCCTGGCGGAGGCAGGGAGCAGAAATCAGAGGAGGGTCTGACCTCACCGTGTCCTTAAGGAACTTGGGGGCCGGAGGAGGATGACAGAGGCAGTTGGATCCTGATACAGGAGCTGAGGGACCTGAAAAAGAGAAAGAACACCTGCCTGGGAGTCCTCAGGAAGGCTGGTGCCCCTGACCTCCACTGACCTGGGCCTTGAAGAAGCAGGGTTTGATAAGATGGTGGGGGGAGGTGGGCATAATGACGTGAGAAGTGCTCAGATATTTTAGTCAAAAACACCAGTTTTGAATCTTGGCTCCAGCACTTCATACCTCTGTGATTTGGGGCCAGTTACTTAACCTTCTGAGCCTTGGTTTCTTCATTTATAAAATGAGGATGGAGATAGTAACCAGAGTTGTCAGGATTCATGGTAGTAGATATGAAAGCCTGGAATATCCAGTACACCGAGGAATGGGATATAGTTACAGCTAGGGTAGCGAGGCAGAAGAAAGAGCACGAAGAAAGGTGTGGGGGTGGCATTTAAGAAAGGATCTGAGGGATGGCAGTCTGCGCCACGTGGTGAGCAACATCGTATTGGGGGCTGGAGAGACAGCTTCAACCGGGGGTTTGGCAGAAGGGACACCGACCGAAGTCCTTTAAAGATCATGTAACCAAGCTCCAGAGACTTGAAAAAAAGTGATAATTGCTACTGTTTACTGAGGGTCTTCTATGTGCCAGACACGCTTGGTGCTGTGTATACCTTTCGCATTTTAGCCCACAGCAATTTAAGTGGTTGGCTTTATCATTCTCATTTTATATTGGGTTGGCCAAAAAGTCCATTTAGTTTTTTCTGTAAAATAAGAGACACATTTTTTCATTTTCAGTGATAACTTTATTGATTTAGATATTTTGAGTATGTCGGCTATCTCCTGCTATATTGGCTTTTAGTGGGCAGACGCCAGGGGTGCTGCTAAACATCTTCCAAAGCATAAGACATCCTCATAGCAAAGAATTATGTGGCCATAATGTCAATAGTACCAAGAAACTTCGCAAACCACTTTTGACACGTTCAATCTCTCACAGCACCTTCTCCACACACTGCACAAATCTTGTTTTGTGTTTCAATTGTTTTTATCTTTTTTGAAATAATAAAGCATAACACACCAAAAATACTTGTAT
The DNA here is from genome assembly GCA_028533065.1 of Trachops cirrhosus. Classification (NCBI taxonomy): domain Eukaryota; kingdom Metazoa; phylum Chordata; class Mammalia; order Chiroptera; family Phyllostomidae; genus Trachops; species Trachops cirrhosus. The sequence goes on from CM052542.1 coordinate 137,887,091, forward strand.
TTTCTTCCATCTTCAATATTAAAATATTAAAATGGCTACACAAAAATTTGCCAGTTTGGTAAGTGTTTTAAATGCACACTGATATGACAGCTGTCACAATACAATCTAAAAAAATTGTTTCAAATGAAATTAAAAACAACTAAGCACTACTGGAGCCATCGTACAGAAAAAACTAAATGAACTTTTTGGCCAACCCTGAGCCTGAGGCCCAGGATATTCCCCTGTTGCTACCATGATCTGTTGTAAGTGAGTTTAAAAAAAAAAAAGCCAGTTTCTGAGCATCTTCCATGTGACCGAGCATTCAGGCTTCTTGGACATCAATTCAATCCTTCCGGCACTCCTACAGAGGCAGGCATTGTGACTCCCTTTTACAGGTGAGAAAACCAAGGCTCAGACTGGTTAAGTGACTCTCCTGAGGTTACACTCTTAGCAGGAAGTGCATTTGGCATCAAACCCAAATGCCCTTCTGAGGGCACAGCCATACCCTTTCCACCTCATCCTCTCAGAGGTTTTCTTCTCTTGTTGCCCCAGCTTGGGGGCCTGGAGCTCAGCCCCTTGCCTGCAGGGTTCACCTTCTCTAGCAACGGGGGCGTGTCACTAGACACCTGGGTGGGAAGGGGAGCTTCACTCCCTTGGACGAAGAAGGCTTTGGAGGTGAGGTAGGGAGTTCTGATGAACCCCACCCCATCCTTGTGTGGTGGGGAGGGAAGGCTTGAGAGGTTCCATAGTAATACACTCTAAAGTGCTCTCCACACTCACAGTGCTAAGTGCTTTAGAGTCTTTTCTCGTGGACCACTAACAATAATAGCCTTGGGAAGGTTGGCCTAGTATTACAGGTCCAGAAACAAACAGAGGTGAAGCAGACTGCTCCAGGGCGCACCGGTGCTAAGTGTAGAGCCAGGCCTTGGAGACCTCCAGTGGGTCTTCTTTCAGCTATGGTACTTAGAAAGTGCCGAGGACACTTGCAGGGTGACAGATATGTTCACGGTCTCAGACGTGGTGATGGCCTCACAGGTGCATACATGTTATAACTGATCAGGCCATACCCTTTGAAGATGTGTAGATTTTTGTATGTCCATGGCACCTCAATAAAGCTGTGAAAAAAAAAGAAACATTTCCCAGCAACTGTTCCTTCAGGGGCTCAAGGTTGCGGGGAGAGGCCACCTGGCTGTCTTCCTGCTTTGGGGCAAGGCAGGATCACTGTGGCCTGGGAGAGCTTCTCATAGACTTAGTGGCTGGTTTCAGGTAGTTTTGGCTGCTTCTCCTCTCATTCCTGCACCACTGGGTATATCCTGGCACCAGGCTAGCACGACATTGGGGGTGTATACAGGTCTCTTGAGTGATTGCCACTCGGCTTCCAGCGAGTCTGAAAGTGACCCCAGTGAGATTCCCTCCTGTTCTCCCATCAGAGCCTCTTTCTCACCAGTCAGTCCCTCCCAGAGCAAGAGTGGCTGAGCCCCGCCCATTCTCCCCCTGGAGGGAGATGGAGGGAGGTGACATAAGCCCTGCCTTCGAAATCCTGAGTGGGGGCAGGCATGAGAGTCTGCTGTGCAGGGGTGGGAGGCATCTGTCAGGGCCCAGGGAGTTGGAGGAGGCCTCCCGGGCACGGTGCTGGCTCCCGAAGGGTGGGTGAGACAGAGGTGGGGAGATGGGGCCGGTGCTTGGGGTGGGAGGCTCCGGCAAGAACCAAGGCCTGGCCAGAGCAGAAGTGAGTGCAAGGACATGCAGATGGGGCCAGTGGGCAGGCTTGGGTCACAAGCACTCATGGAGGATCAGCCCCTGAGGGTGGGTATAAGTCTCTTAGGGCTGCCATAACAAATCACCACAAACCGAGTGGCTTGAAACAACAAAAACTTACTCTCTCATGATTCCGAGGGGTAAAAGTTCAAAATCAAGCTCCCTTTGGAAGGAGGATCTAGAGCAGAGGTGTCCAACCCAAGGCCCATGGCTGCGTGCTGCCCAGGATGGCTATGAATGCAGCCCAACACAAAATCATAAATTTACTCAAAACCTTTTTTTTGCTCGTCAGTTTTTGTTAGTTTGTGTATTTAATGTGTGGCCCAAGACAACTCTTCTTCCCGTGTGGCCCGGAGACGAGCTGTGCTTGTCTCTCCCAGCCCCCGTGGCTGTCCCCCGTCCCTGGCACTCCTTGACTTGGGGCTGCGTCGCTCCAGGTTCTGCCTTCGCCTGGCATCTCCCGCTGCCTGTGTCTGTCTCTGCGCCCGAATTCCCATCTCCTCAAAAGGACCCCAGTCATGGGATCAGGGCCCACGCTGATGCGGTGTGGCCTCATTTTAACTTGGTTACATCTACACAGACCCTGTTTCCAAATGAGGTCACACAGGTACTGGGGGTTGGGACTTAAATATATCTTTTTTGGGGACTGCGATTCAATTCACAACTGGGTGTTTGAGAAAAGGAAGCCCCCAGAGCTTCCCACTGGGGGTCAGAGAGGCACACACGGGATTATTTTTCTGAAGTGAGAACAGCAGCTTGGAGCCTTAAAAAAGGAGACAGACTTAATGCCTCTGTTTAAAGTGTGGTCAGGGACCAGCAGCATGGTGGCCCCTGGGAGTCTGTTAGAAATGCAGAGTCTCAGGTCCCTGCCCGGAACGACTGAGCCAAAGTTTGCATTTTTACGGAGTCCTCAGGTGACTCGAAAGCACATCACAGCCTGCGAAGCGGTGCTCTGTTAAAAATCTGGCTTTTACGTCCTTTCCCACCCGTGATGGTCGGTATAGCCTGCCAGTCTCCGCACGAGTCCACCTGGGTGGAAACCAGACGCCCAAGCTGTCCTCTGTTCTCTCTTTTCACGTTACGGGCTCTTGAGTTTCTCTCCCATGTGTCAAGTTTACCCGCGTGTTTCCGATTTCTGGAGAGCATTGGGCTTGCTCAGCTAGTCCCTTCGCTGCGTTCTTGGGCTGTGTCCAACTTTTATTTTTCCTTAATTAAGCTGTCCTTTTTTAAAAAAAGATTTTATTTTGTTTTATTTTATTTTGTTTTGTTTCATTTTTTGTTTTGTTTTATTTTACTTTATTTTATTTTTTTAGAAAGAGGGGAAAGGAAGAAGAAAGAGAGGGAGAGAAATATCAACGTGCAAGAGATACATCGATCCATTGCCTCTTGCACATCCCCCAACTGGGGACCTGGTCTGCAACCCAGTCATGTGCTCTGACCGGGAATTGAACTGGTGACCCTTTGGTTCGCAGGCCAGCACTCAATCCACTGAGCCACACCAGCCAGGGTGTGCCCGACTTTTTGCTGTTTGTAAATGTTACTGCCGTGAGCATCTCTATACACATACATTCCTTTGGGATTAGTTCTTTGAGGTGGAATTTCTGGAATTAAAGTGCATGAGCAGTAGTAGCCTCTTATGGTATTTTATCACTCTTCTCTGTCTATGGAACTTGACACCACAGCAGGCCTCTCTCCACCCACCACACATAGGACCCAGATTTGGGAGGTCTAGTGGCAGGTAAGTCTTTGGAGCCAGACAGGCCAGCGTTCAAATCTGGCACATTTTGCTGTGTGACGTTGGGCAAATTACTTAACACGTTTGAGCTTGGCATTGCTCTATAAGATTGTTATACACTTTGTAGGGATTTTATAGAGAAAACAATGATATCACCAATATCCATTTATTGAACACTTTCTGGGGGTTACCCCGTTTAATCTTTAAGTTTCTCTGTAGATAATCACAATCATCTCATTTGCCCCATTACAGAAGAGGAAGCTGAGGCTTGGGTGAAGTAGCTTGGCATTTACATTGTAGGTACATCGTGTGCCCAAGCCCAAGGTTGTAATATAGGCCATTAGGGTCAGATAGCACAGATGAGAGAAGATACTGAGCTCACAGCCCAAGCACCGTTGGACCAGGCTCAGCACTCGGTGGACCCCTGCCTTTGCTTCCCACGCCTTTATCAGCTTCCTTGAGTTACTCCCAGGTGTGGTAGCCAGCTGGCATTGTTTCAGCTGTGTGTCATTAACAACCCCTCAGCTCTGTTTTACGTGCAGACTTTCCTCCAGTTGGAAGTAAGTTTTAAAATGATTCCCAGGTCTGGTGTTTGGAGCAGAGCTGGCTCTGATCTTTGTAGCTAACTGGCTCCTTCTTCCCCAGGGACAAGGATGGCCAGGCTGCCCGTGGTCACGAGCGCTTCTCTGCTCCTAGGCTGAGGCTGGGCTGGCAGCCATGGGGCTGGGTGGGCCCCAGACCTGGCTGTTGGGCTTGCCCACAGCCGTGGTCTATGGCTCCCTGGCCCTCTTCATCTCTGTTCTGCACAACGTGTTTCTGCTTTACTATGTGGACACCTTTGTCTCAGTGTACAAGATCAGCAAAGCTGCCTTCTGGGTCGGAGAGGTAGGTCTGTGCTGGGGTGGGAGCCTGGGGGGATGGTGGTGCTGAGTCCCGCCCAGCCAGGAGCTTGGGGCAGGCCCGGCTGCCCACTGAGACCCAACAAGAAAAGCTGGAGCTGGAGGCCTGGGTGACTCCTCCGTGGGGATTACAGCAGCTCTGGCCACCGTCCTATGTATGAGCCAGGGACTGTCCTGTGTATTCACATATAATTTATCAGCTAGGCCCTGCATGGGTGGGAGTTTGATGGGGGTAGTGGCCTGTAGGGTGGGTTTTAGCAGAGGGACTGACCTGAGCAAAGATTTGCAAGCAGGAAAGCTGCTGTCATCTTCGAGGGGTGGTGCTCAGGCTGGGTAGGGAAAGCCCTGGAGAGGAGGCTGTCTGGAGCCCACCTGCCCCATCTCTCCTCTGCCTGCAGACGGTGTTTCTCCTGTGGAACAGCCTCAACGACCCCCTCTTCGGCTGGCTGAGTGACCGCCAGTTCCTTGGCTCCCAGCCCCGGTGTGTGTCTTAGGGAAGGCTCATAACTGGTCCTGTCCTACCCCCCTCTTCCTCAGGGCTGGAGGACCCCCACCTGTGTTTATGGGGGGAAGAAAGGGGGACCATTTTTAGCTGCTCTCCAGGCTTCTTCCCTTCCCCAAAGTCAAGGTAGACTCTATTTAGGTCAGAGAAGTGGCCGTGCCTAAGTGCTGGCCTTGGCCACCCGGGGGAGAGACCGACCCCGGCTCTGCTTGCTTGGCCCTCGGGACTGGGCACGGCATCACCAGCACTCAGCTACTCTGGCAGCTTCCTTTCTGCCATCCCTGCTTCAGCCCATCACTGCCCCCAACCCTGACAAAATGGGTATCACACCCCACTTTGGCCCTCGGCCCTGGCAGGCTGGCACGGAGCAGAGGAGAGAGCACCCACTGGTTCGTTGTGTTTCCTAAATCGGAGGCTGAGGACTTGGAGCTCGTTAGGACCACCCTGGGCTCTGTCCTTCTGGGGTCTGGGCAGGGGGAACTGGGCCCAAGGCTGCAAGGGCATCTTCCAACAGCCCCCCTCTCCCTGGCAGGTCAGGTCCTGGGCTCTCCTCGAGGGCTGTAGTGCTTGCACGGGTGCGGGCACTCGGCCGGCACGGGCCGCTGCTGGCGCTGTCGTTCCTGGCGTTCTGGGTGCCCTGGGCCCCTGCCGGGCTACAGTTCTTGTTGTGCCTGTGCCTCTATGATGGCTTCCTGACACTCGTGGACCTGCACCACCACGCCTTGCTGGCTGACCTGGCCCTCTCCGCCCACGACCGCACCCACCTCAACTTCTACTGCTCCCTCTTCAGTGCGGCTGGCTCCCTCTCTGTCTTTGCCTCCTATGCCTTCTGGAACAAGGAGGACTTCTCTTCCTTCCGTGCCTTCTGCGTGGCACTGGCCACTGGCTCTGGGCTAGGCTTTGTGGGCGCCACACGGCTGCTGCGGCGGCGGGTTGAGGCAGCTGGTAGGGAGCCGGGGTGTCCAGACCTGGCTGTGAATAGCGGGTGAGTGGCCAGCACCGTCCTCGGTCTGATGTCAGTGCCGGACCCCCTGTCTGATGCATGGCGGCCCTGGGGCGGGGGTGGCTCTGGCCCAGCCCCAGGCTGCTCTTGACTCCCCTCTGCCCCACAGCCTGTGTGGAGAGGAGCTGCTTGTGGGCGGCGAGGAGGTGAGCAGCATCACCTTGGGCCAGTACCTCCGGCAGCTGGCACATCACCGGAACTTCCTGTGGTTCGTGGGCATGGACCTGGTGCAGGTATGGGAGCAGTCGCCCCAACCAGGGTGGCTAGGGTATGGGAATACCTTTCTCAAAAACTGGGAAATCAGTTCTGGGCCTTGCGTGACAACCACAGGGTGATTCGAAGGCAAGACACAGGTTGGGTAGTTAAAGCCCTGGATTCTCGCACCACCCGAGCTCCTCACTACTTGTGTGATCTTGGGCAAGTCTCAGCTGCTGGGGGCAGCCATGTCCTGCAATGCAAAGGCATGAAAAAGGGGTTTCTCTCCAGCAACTCCAGGGCAATCTTTTTAAAACATCAAGTGCCACACCAAAAACACATGTAGTATATAAGCTAGCCAAATTTAGAAATAGTTTTTAGGTTATTAAGTATGTTTTACTAAGGTGTTTCTAATTGCAAAGAAAAAACTTTTAATTGGTGCTAATGAAAATTTTATCCCTGCTTCTATTAGCAAAATTAGATGAGCACCAGGAATTGGTGTTAGGTTTCACTCTGGCATGTTCCATTTTGAGGGGTGTGGGGGTGAAGGCTGCCCTTGCTCTTGCTCCTGGCTCCCCTCCTGCCCCAGTGGCCTCCTTGCTGCTGCTTGGTTCCAGGTCTTCCACTGCCACTTCAACAGCAACTTCTTCCCCCTCTTCCTGGAGCAGCTGCTGTCCGACCGCATCTCCCTCTCCACCGGCTCCTTCCTCTTGGGTGAGTGAGCGTCTTGGCAGGCTGGACAGACAGAGGCTTGCACCCTGAGCCTCTCGCCCAGCTGCAGGCACAGCCACCCGCCTAGCTGGGGCCTGGGTGGGGGAGGACAGACGCTGCTGTGGGGGTGCAGCTTGGGGGCCCCCAGTTCTGTGTTCCAGAGGAAGGGCAGAAGCCTGTTGTGGGCATGAGGGAGCCGGGCTGCTCTCCTGGTGGTCCTCTTGGTGCTGGCGCCACCCAGAGGTGCTGGGGCACAGCGTCTGGGTGACAACAGAGAGTTAGTCACTGTTATGGATGCACCTGAGTGTAAGTATTTATTACGTATTTCTTCATAAATAAATAAGTAATAAGTGCAAGTATTTATTACTTACTTACTTATTTATTTATAGAGAGGGGAAGGAAGGGAGAGAAACACCAATTGGTTGCCTCTCGCACGCCCCCCACTGAGGACCTGGCCCGCAGCCCAGGCATGTGTCCTGACCGGGAATCCAACTGCCAGACTCTCAGGCGGGCGTTCAACCCACTGAGCCGCCCCAGCCAGGGCGAAGCCGTGACTGCTTATTCACTGTCCGGCCTTGGGTGTGTTTTACTTGATCTCTTTGGGTTTCCATTTCTCATTTATAAAGTAGGAATAATAATAGTACTTACGTTAAAAGGCCGAGAGGATTGAATACAAGGATGCAAATTAGCTCTCAGCACAGAGCCTGGTGCGTGGTTATGCCACCTCTGGTTCCCTGGTCGTTAAAACGTGGGGAAGACTGTGGAAGTTGCCGCGGTGCCCCTGACAAGGCTGCACCCCTTCTCCCCAGGCGTCTCCTATGTCGCTCCCCATCTCAACAACCTCTACTTCCTGCCCCTGTGCCGGCGCTGGGGCGTCTACGCGGTGGTGCGCGGGCTCTTCCTGCTTAAGCTGGGCCTGAGCCTGCTCATGCTTCTGGCCGGCCCCGACCGCCCCGGCCTGCTCTGCCTCTTCATCGCCAGGTACCCCCTGCCCTCCTGCACCCCCACGCCTCTGTCCCCCCACCCCACCCGCTTCACTCTTGCCTGCTTTCTCTCTCCGCTGGCAGCAACCGTGTCTTCACCGAGGGCACCTGTAAGCTGCTGACCTTGGTGGTCACTGACCTTGTGGACGAGGACCTGGTGCTGAACCACCGCAAGCAGGCGGCCTCGGCGCTCCTCTTTGGCATGGTGGCCCTGGTGACCAAGCCAGGCCAAACCTTTGCCCCCCTGCTGGGCACCTGGCTGCTGTGCTTCTACACAGGTGAGGGCCAAGGGCTGGCACGGGGCTCTTGAGGCTCCAGGGGGCACGGCTAAGCTGGCGCACCGACTGACAAGGCTCTCGGTCCGCGAGGGGCAGAATGGCTGACACCGGCTGGGGCTGGGCCACCCCGGGCTGCTGCGCCTCCTCTGCCTCTCCCCACGGAGGGAGGGCAGCTGGGTCTCCGATTCTTCTGTTCTTTTGGCAGTTCATTCGTGGGTTCGGCGAATGGGTGTGGAATACTGTCTCTGCCAGGAGCTGCATTGGGTGCGAGGGAGGTGACAGCCAGACATACGCGGTCTTCGCCATCATGAGGCTTATATTCCCGTCAGGGCAGAGGGGGCTGTGGGGACATACAGCCAAACGAGAAAACAGCAGTAGTGACAGTGCAGTGGTAAAGACACAGCGGGTCTTCGATAGATGTGGTTTTGCTCAAGATTGTTTCATTATAACGTTGACAAGATACTTTAGGAACTTAACTCTTGTTTATATCAATTAGCCTATGGTAAAATTGTTTCATTACACATTGTTTCACTTCACGTCACAGAACCTATTGACGGCACTGAGTGAGGACTTACTGTAGTGTGACCGAAAAGCTACTTAGTGTGGTCTGGCAAGGTCTCTGAGGAGGTGACACCCAGGATGTAAACTGAATGGGAAGGATTTGGTCTCTTAAGATCCTGGTGAATCCCAGACAGAGGAGCGACAAGTGCAAAGGCCCAAGGTACCAGGAGTGCTTAGATGGAGCTGGATAAAGGCGCTAGAGAGCAGGGCATAGGTTGGATTTTACTTCAGTTCATAGAGAAACTGTTGGTGAGCTCTGCCTCCTGGGAGCACGCCTGTGCCTTTCCCTTCCCTGTCTTCTTCCCCCACAGGCTTGCGCCTCCTAAACTCCAAGGGTCCCCGCAAGACTTGCAGCCAGGGGAGCAATGGGCAGCAGCAGATCACCCCAGGCTCACCCCCGGAACCTGTCTCCAAGGCCCCCTTTTCTCTGATTTCTCAGTGAGCCAGAGCAGCCCGGCCTAGGCTCTTTCCTGTTGCTTCTTCGATCCTAGGCCTTACTTCCTTGTTTCACTGTCCCCAGCTTTCATAAGCATACTCTCAAAAAAACCCAAAACCAAAACTACAAGAAACGATTGGAAGGGTTTTAAGCAGGGGGTGACATGGTCTGACTTTTTTTTTTTTCACTTTAATGATTTGAGAGAGGGAGAGAAAACATTGATTTGTTGTTCCACTTATTTATGCAATCATTGGCTGATTCTTTTTAAAAATTATATTTTATTGACTATGCTATTACAGTTGTCCTGATTTTGCCCACTTTGCCCCTCTCCACCCAGCACCCCTCACTCCCTCAGGCAGTCCCCAGACCATTGGTCATGGGTATAAATTCTTCGGCTTCTCCATTTCCCGTACTGGACTTTAGGTCCCCATGGCTATTCTGTAACTACCTAGTTGTACTTCTCAATCCCCTCACCTCCTCATCCATTCCCCCACACACCCCCTCCCATCTGGCAACCATCAAAACCCTCCATATCCATGATTCTGTCTCTGTTCTTCTTGTTTCCTTAGTTTGTTTTTTAGATTCCATTGTTGATAGAAATGTATTTATTGCCATTTTATTGTTTGTCATTTTGATCCTCTTCTTTTTCTTAAGTATGTCCCTTTAACATTTCTTTTTATCTTTTTAAAAGATTTTATTTATTTTTAGAGAGAGGAAAAGGGAGGGAGAAAAAGGGAAGAAACATCGATGTGCAAGAGAAACATCAATGGGTTGCCTCTTGCATGCCCCCAGCTGGGAACCTGGCCTGTAACCCAGGCATGTTCCCTGACTGGGAATTGAACCAGTGACCCTTCAGTCCACAGGCTGGCACTCAATCCACTGAGCCACACCAGCTAGGGCAACATTTCATATAATCATGGTTTAGTGACAATGAATTCCTTTAGTGTTTTCTTGTCTGGGAAGTTCTTTATCTACCCTGCAATTTTCAAATGATAGCTTTGCTGGGTAGAGCAATCTTGGCTATAGGTCCCTACTTTTCATGACTTTGAATATTTCTTACCAATCCCTTCTGACCTACAAAGTTTCTTTTGAGAAATCAGCTGACAGTCTTATGGGAACTCCCCTGTAGGTAACCAACTTTTTTCTCTTGCTGCTTTTAAGGTTCTCTCTTTATCTTTAACCTTTGGCATTTTAATTATGATCTTTCTTGGAGTGCATCTCTTTGTATCCATCTTGTTTGGGACTCTCTGTGCTTCCTGGACTTGCACATCTATTTCCCTCACCAAATTAGGGAAGTTTTCTTTCATTATTTTTTTCAAATAGATTTCCAATTTCTTGCTTTTTCTCTTCTCCTTCCAGCACCCCTATGATGCGAATGTTGCAATGCTTGAAGTTGTCCCAGAGGCTGCTTACACTATCCTCGTTTTTGTTATTTTGTTTTTAATTCTTTTTTCTTCTTGTTGTTCTGATTGGTTGTTTTTTGCTTCTTTATGTTCCAAATCACTGATTTGATTCTTGGCTTCATCCACTCTATTATTGTTTTCGTGTAAATGGTTCTTTATTTCAATTAGTGTACCCTTTGTTTCTGACTGGATCTTTTTTATGTTGCTGAGGTCCTCACTAAGTTCCTTGAGCATCCTTGTAACCAGTGTTTTGAACTCTGCATCTAATAGATTGCTTATCTCCATTTCGTTTAGCTCTTTTTCTGGAGTTTTGAATTGTTCTTTCATTTGGGCCATGTGTCTTTGTCTCCTCATTTTGGCAAGACTCCCTGTGTTTGTTTCCATGTATTAGGTAGAGCTGCTTTGATTCCATGTCTTGGCAGTGTGGTCTAACATAGTAGGTGTCATGTAGGGTCCAGGGGCATAGCCACCACTATCACCCAAACTAGGTACTCAGGGTGCACCCTTTGTGTGGGCTGAGTACACCCTTCTCTTGTAGTTGAGCCTTGGTTGCTGTTGGCAGATCAATGGGAGGGATTTACTCAGGCCAGTCAGCTGCAAGGATTGGCTGTGACCCCTGACCACCAACCTCTGCCCTCTGTGGAGGACCACTGTGCAGGGGCAGGATGGTGGTGCTCCAATGTGACCTGTAGTTGTCCACTGGGTGTGCTGGCCCTGGGGTGTCTCAGGTGATTCAGGTCAAGTTCAGTCCCCACCTGTGTTTTGACTGGGGCCACCCTGCCTGAGCTATAAAGCAATCTGAGGTGGCTACTACTAGTGCTGGCCTTGGAGATTCCCAGGTGAAGCCAAACTGTGTATCTAGGCTGGCTGCTACTAGTGCTGGGCCTGGGGCTCACTGAGTCTAGCTGTTGCTTGTTTGAGAGGATTTAGGAGTTTTTGAAGCAAGAGCCAAGTCGAGCCATTCATATGGAAAAGCAGTTTGGGTGGTCCTGTAAGTTGGGTGGGGCAGAGTCTCTGGGGATCTCCAAGGCGGGTCAAACAGTGTCAGCCAGGTCGTTGGAGTCTCAGATACAGCATGAGCTTGCTGGCTCTGTAGGAGGAGGGTTTAGCAAAGGGACAATGGCCTCTGCTTGCCTTGAGGCCAGATACTTCTGTTTCTTCCTTTCAAGCTGTTACCCCAGTGCTGGAGCTCAGAGGGATTGAGTCTGAGTAGGAGAGTCCATGTGTGGGTTCTTTAAGAGGAACTGCTTGGGGTTCCAGCAGTTTCTTCCACTGACTCAGTCCCTGCTGGTTTTTGCAGCCAGAAGTTGTGGGGACTTATCTTCCTGGCACTGAACCCTGGGCTGGGGGCCTGGTGTGGGGCTGGGACTCCTCACTCCTGAGACACCCCTCCCAAATTTTTATCCATCACTCGTTGGGTGGCAGGTCAGCCTGTTCCACGTCTGCGCCCCTCCTACCAGTCTGGATGGATGTGGTTTCTTTAATTCTGTACTTGTCGGACTTCCATTCAATTATTGATGGTTCTGAGTGATGGTTGTTCTGTGTTTTAGTTGAAATTTTGATGTGGTTGTGCAAAGAGGCAGGCCATGTCTGCCTACACTGCCGTATTGACCAGGAGTCCCCATTGGTTGATTCTTGTATGTACCCTGACCAGGGATTGAACCCACAACCTTGGCATATGGGGATGACACTCTAACCAACTGAGCTACCTGGCCAGGGCCTGATACATATTTCTAAGAGCTGGCTCTGGTTGCTACATGGAGAATGTATTGTAGGGAGGCAATGGGAGAAGTGATAGAGGCTTGGACCAGGGTGGTGCTGGGGGCTGGAAAGATATTCGGGTTTGGGATGTGTTTTGGAGTTGGTAGAGGTGAAGGATTGGCTGTTGGGGAGCGCTGAAGTTAACCAAGGAATGTAGGAAGACTTTAAGGCCTTTGGCCCCAGTCATTGGGTGGATGGTGGTGCCATTAACTGAGAAGTGAAGAACGGGAGAAGGAAGGTTGGGGGAGGAATGAAGAGTTGTGTTTTGGCTCTGTACGTGTATCATTTGAGATGTGGCACTGTGGACTTTGCGGGAGCCCCGGGCTGACCCTGTTCCTTCTGCACGCTCTCTTGTCCTAGGTCATGATCTCTTCCAGCAGCCCCCACTGATCCCTGTCGGGAGTGCCCAGCCCTGGCCAGAGCCCCCAGCCCCACCCCCAGCTCAGGCCCCAACGCTCCGCCAGGGCTGCTTCTACCTGCTGGTGCTGGTGCCCATCACCTGTGCTCTGCTGCAGCTGTTCACCTGGTCCAAGTTCACGCTGCATGGGAGACACCTGCACGTGGTCAAGGCCCAGCGCCAGAACCTGTCACGAGCCCAGACCCTGGACATTAAGACAGTGTGAGAGGTGCGGCAAGGCCACCCTGAGGAGAACACTGCCCATAGCTCTGGGCAGGAGCCACTTTTGCCAGCCCGGTGTCCTGCTCTCCTGCCTTCCTTGGTGCAGCTTGGAGGCCAGATGGCAGAATGGGCTCCCCTGGGTCTGAGCCAGGGGTGTCACTGGGTCTAAGATACTGCTTGGCTGTCTGGCCCGGCTTGGGCAAGGGCCGGGCCAAATTTGCTCAGGGACTTGCTTCCCCCTATGGGGCAAGAGTAAGAAAAGGACCGAGACGCCCTGTGGTCACATGGGGCTGCCATAGGGCAGCCTGTCCCACTACCTGGGTGGGGCTGGCACTGCCTGTGGGCTCAGGAACCACTTTCGATACCGCACAACTGCCCCCTTTCATCCGGTCGTGGGAAGCTGACTATAAGTCCCGCCAGCCCCTCCCTTCACCCTTCCAGTGGGCTCTCTGCTTCAGCGGCACCTGAAGTAGTATGCCCCCACTGCTGCAGGGCTTCCCTATCCCCACCTGGTCCCTAAAGAGATTCAGTTCATCACAGACAATTAAAGTCATTCTGTTCCCACTCCCGGGGTCTGTGCTGTGTGTGGGAGTGGTGGGTTGGTGGGGTTAGCGAATAAGATTCCTCACGTGACACGAAAAGCACTGAGAGCTTTTTCCAAAGGTGAGTTGGGAGGCCACCCACATCAGCCTCACAGCGGTAGCAGGGAGAACATGTGGACCAGTGACCGCATGGACACTCGGGAGCAAAAGGCCTTCAGGTAGTAGCCCCATGGCTGGACATGGTGCTCAGGGAAGAGCGGCTGCTCTTAGGCCAGCGCTCCTCAACCTTGAAGACACCAGGGAGCTTTAAAAAATGATGTCTGAACCCTGTTCCCCAAGATCCTGCCCTCATGGGTCTGGGGTATGGCCTGGGCACGCGGTTTCTGGAAAGCTCTGGTGATCTTGCCTCTGCTCTGGGCTAGTGTTTCTCAGCCTTAGCATCCTGGGCCTCTGCTTAAATGCCAGGAGCACACCCTCATTGCACGCCCCCCCCCAAATGTATATGAGTGGCACGGCTGACCTTGACAGAGAACCACTGCTCTGGGCCAGTGATTTGTTGAGGGTCTGCATAGTGTCTAAGAATGTAGGCTCTAGGGCTATGCTGTTGAGTTCAAATCCTAGCTAATAAGGGGCAGAGCTTTGGGAATTATGTGACTTCTCTGTGGCTCTATTTCCTCATCTATAAAGTGGGTGATAAAAATACCCCATGTAGGGTCATTGGATCAAATGGGTTAACACAACGAGCCTGGCAATTTCCCTCCAGTTATGGAGAACTGATTAATCTTCAGTATCTGGGCATTGGCCCCAGGAACTGCATCTTAATAAGCTCTTGAGCTTCTTATACACATGGAAGTTTTGACACTCTTGACTTCAGGGATATCAAATGCTGTTCCCCTCATTTGGGAGGGTTCTGACCCAAGGACTTAGCAGTATGGACTTGAGCTAAGGATGGCCAAGTCTGGCTGATGCAACAGTGCCCTCTAGAGGATGAACTAGACCCAGTCACCACCTCCGACTCAGGGCCCCCAGCTCCTCCCTCTTCCCACCCAGCACTGACTACAGACAGAGGCCCAGCTGACCGTCTATTGGAAGGACTTTATTTAAGTATACTGGGCCCCACCAGGCAATGTGGTTTGTGCGAGGCTGTGCGAGGGACAGGCTTGGGCTAAAAGAAGGGAGGTGAGCTGGTTAAGCACACTGCAGTCCGCGGGTTGCCACATCGCTTTCACACACACCTGCTGCTGTGGCCCTACCTGGCAGGGCCTTTGGTCGCTGGACGGCATGGGGAGAATACTGCCTGAATCGGGGGTTGGGCAGGTCTTGGTGTCAGGTGAGGGTGCCGGTGAACATTTGCTAGCCCCAGCTTTGTACCACCTGGGCTTAAGGGCCTTTGGACCACTGCCAGGCCAGCCCAGTCCAGGGCGGGTGCCTGGTCCCACTGGACCAGAGATGAGCCTGAGCCCACCAGCTCCTGGCACCTAGGTCTGGCCTCCTCCCTCCCTAACCAAATGAGCCCAAAGTCAAGAATGGCACAAAACCAGCCCAGAGGGGGCCTTCTCGTCTCTACAGCCTAGCCCCTCAGGTCAGCTGGAGTGGCAAAAGGCAACTTGGCTAATTTCACCTCTCTCCAACCCTAAGGGGGCTAGATACCCAACACCGCTCCTTTGCTAGGGCCTCTGCCAAAGAGCGATTCTGCCTCCTGTTTCAGAAAACCCAGGCAACAACCAGCCTGTTGATTCCAGCAGCAAGCAAGTGGAAGAGGGAGAAACAAAGAGGCTGGCGGGAGTGTCTTCGTGTAGCTCAGCCTACGGATACTGTCGGTTCACCCACAGCAAGGGGGCCCTAGAGGCTACACTAAGCTTAGGTGCTGTAAACATTAGTGTTGAAAGGGTGACTGATGGGCAGAAGGCAGTGAGCACCCTCCCTCCAGTCTCCACTCTGAACAAACACTTCAATAAATAAAATTGAAGATGGCATTACTCGAGGATGGATGAAAAGCACGTAGTGGGGCCTGGAGCCAATAGGCTCCTTAAACTCTCCGGAGACCCCCCTGGATGGGGGCTTGGGGTTGGAACATTAACTCTCCCGCCAATCAGAAGTAGCATTACTCCTGCCCTCCTCAAATGCCCAGTGTGGTCCTGGCCCCAGGTAGAGTTAAGGGCATCCTGCCCTCTCCTGACCCTGGAGTCTCAGTGACAGCCCTTCCAGCTTCCCAGACCCAAACGGCGATCAAAACCGGACAGCACTCAACCCCGTTTCCAGTCCTCAGTCTGACCAAGAGGCATCAAGAACAGAATGGTGAGCAAGGGAGGCAGCAGCTGCTGTGGGCCTCAGGGCACCCTGGGGGTGGGGTGGGGTGCGAGTGGGACTCGTCCAGCCTGGGACGGGCAGCAGCAAGGTGTTCCAGGGTTAGGTCTACCTCCCTCTGTGTCCCTAAGGTAGTAAACATAGTCCCACACAGCCGGGCAAAGGCCCAGCAGACGAAGGAGCGGGGCCCTCCGCCAGCACTCTTCCCTGTCAGGGGCCAGTTAGTGGTCAACCCCAGGCCTCAGGCCGTCACCATCATGGGTAGTTCATCGTCCTTTCTGGGCCCTGGCATTCCGGGGCCACGTGGCACTCACATAGGTGCACATACTCATACCCACGCACACTCACACACACAGGCAGTTCCTCGCAAACACTCCAACTCAAGAAAGCGAGTTTTAAAGTGGAGTTAACTTCAGAGAAAGGTGAAGATGATGTCCCAGCATTAGAAGGTTTTCCTGTGGATGGATCGGGCACCGTCTTCCTCATATTCCTTCTTGGAGACCCACATCTTCTTAAAGGTGTCCAGGGAGGCGAGGATAGAGCCCCTGGAGGATAGGGAACCAAAGGAACATTGTGAGAAAGAGAGCGCAGGTACTGGCTTCCTGCCCTGCTTATTCCCAGGAGAACCACTCACCCAATCCACGTGGAATACAGTCTCTCCTGAGGCGCCGATATCTGCAAGGGCGGGGGAGAGGGGAGTCTGAGACATTTAGCCTCCCCCCTCCCTTTCCCGTCCGACCCCCCTCTTCCTGGCCAGCTCTCACCACCAAGGCCCTGGATGCATTTCACACAACAAAGCTGTGTCCCTTTGGACCCTGGGGCCTCTCCGGGGGTACTCTGGCGAGCCGGACACCCATCCTGAGAAACAGGTTTCCAGCAGCCCTAAGTCTGGTTCCCAGAAAGGCGGGGGCTACCGGGGGCAGGGTTTGGCTCTGTTGGGGGCCAGTGGGAAGCAGACTCCACGGTAGGAACCGCACCCCTTGACTCAGAACCCTCCTTTCTCAGGCAGGCCGGCCCCCGCACAGTCACTAAGATGTTGGACCGTGTCACAGCGGAGGAGCAAAAGTCAGCCTCCTACCAATGTCACAGTCTCCCTGAAAGACCACGTGTGGGGCCCTCAGCCTGGCACCCTGCCCGTCTGGGCATTACAAGCGTCCCCCTTTTGTGAAGACGGGCACTCTGGCAGACCTCGGGGTCAGTGTGGAGGTGGGAGCCAACCGGCAGCACCTGTGTAGCGGAGCCGGCGGGGAGGCCACACCATGTGGCGCTTCGGACCCCCGAGGCCCGGTCCCACCCAGCCCGGCCCGCACCGGGCTCCTACCCTGATCTTCACGTCTTTCGGAGCCAGTTTCTTCACTTCACTCAGTAGCCTGTCACCAAAACCTGAATGAGCAGGAACGGAGAAGCTCACGTCAGTCCTCTGGGCGTCTAGGCCTAGCACGATCCGGAAGCTTCCTGGGGCAGGGCCCCGAGAGCAAAGACCAACCTTTGAACAGGGTGGAGCCTCCCGAGAGCACGATGTTGGAGAAGAGCGTGCGCCGCAGGTCCATGTCAGACTTCTGGATGGCAAACACCAGCACCTCGTGGATGCCCTCACTCTCCTCGCCGATCAGGTCGGGCCTGAACAAGAGCTCAGGTGCCCGGAATCGGGAAGGACCGATCTGCAGGTGGAGGGCGAGTGTCAGAGGCTAGGAGAGGGGCCGAGGTCCCTTTGGGGATGGGGATGGAAGAGGCCCCTCTTAGTAACTGGATGGCTATGAAGGCCAGGCTTAGGGAAGACCCTGGATGTCAAGGGTTTCCAGCAACAAAGACAGGGTTCCTAGGGACAAAAAGGAACAAACGGGGATCCCGGGAAACTAGAGAGAGGAAGCTCCTGTGTTTAATCCTGGCCCTGGCATTTCCCAGCCAGGAGCCCTTTGGCATTAACACATGGATTCATTCATTCATGGAAACGCCTTCCTATCAATGGAGGTCCGGGGAGAGGCAACTCGGCCTCTTCTGTGCTCAAACGGTGGAGGACAGCACTAACCACCCCCTTCCTAACCCTATCCTGACCTAGGAAAGTGCCTCTGGCGCCTGCGCTCCTCCCACAGGAGAAGCAAAGTCCGGCCACGCCTCGCTGGCGGAGACAGTGCTGCTCAAGGGCTCCACTGCTGGCGCAGGCGCCGGAGGAGGGCTGGGACATCAGACTCCAGCTCGCCATGGGGGCTCTGTTTGGGCCCAGAGCTTTTGGGGGCAAGAGGGCACTGATGGGAGAGGTCCGGTCGCCTACCTCAATGGTGCTGCCGTCGGGCAGGTAGTACTGAGCCTTCTCCGTCTCCAGCGTCTCATCCTTCTGGGGGTTTATGGACAGGTAGCAGGCTCGCTGCGGAACCAAGCGAGGGTCAGGCAGGCAGGAACCCTGGCACCTACCGGTCAGAGTCCCCGGGGACTGAGGTGCTGCTGCAGAGACCTGCCCACGGCAGGGATGGCCCTAAAGGTCATTGGAGCTGCTGCCCTGGAGCAGAGGCGGGGCATTTCCGTCGGCGTTCACTGGGTGGCGTGTCAGGGTGTGAGTCCCACCTGTCCCACCTTCCTGGCGGGCGAGGGTGGAAACGTGGCCCTCTGGACCTGGGTCTGAGACCACAGCCTCATTTCAACCCCAACTCAGGTCTCTTACGGTTCTGGGCCCCACCACCCAGCTCAGAGGTTAGCCTATAGCCACAGGTGGCAGGAGGCTTCGGTTTGCTCAGAAAGAAAGAATGTATTTCAAATTCAAAGGTGAGAAAGAACACAGGTAACTGGTACAAGAGGTATGACAAACAATGATCACCATCACCCAGCTTAGGAATAGAAGCGGCTCCCTGTCCCCTACAGATGGTTGCTCTTTGGGAAGGTGAGTCTGCCAGTGCGGGTGGGGGGTGTGCAGCTGGAGACCTCGCAGCTGTCAGGAGGCCTGGCTGGGGAGAGCAGAGCCTGACCCTGGTCCCCAGGACAGAGCTTCACCTATTCTGGCTCCAGACCCTGGAGGTCCTGGATGCTCTGTTCCCACTCCTATCCCGTCCCTGGGCCCAGGGGGCAGCACTCACTTCTTTTATGGCCTTGACAATCTCGAACTCCGAGGATGAGTGGAAATCATAGCCCTCCTTACGCAGGTAGAGGCGAAGGAAGCGAGAGACGTCCCGGCCGGCAATGTCGATGCGCATGATTGAGTGAGGCATGGCAAAGCCTTCATAAATGGGCACGGCGTGGGTGACGCCGTCCCCGGAGTCCAGCACCACCCCCGTGGTCCTGCCTGTGGCATAACTGAAGCAAAGGGGGCAAAGCATCACCAACCTCTGCCTCCTCACTCTGGGGAAAAACTCACTTCTTTTAGAGCTCAGTGTTGGCTGAACAAAAGCTGAGCCTGCCTTTCCCCGGGGCCTTAGACTCCAGGGACTGAGACTGAGGCTGCCTGCGCACTGAAGCAAGCCTGGAAAGACCTGAACGAAAGGAGCTGAGCCCCTCACAGCTCCCTCCCCATTGGGGAAGAGCAGGCCTTCCAACCTCAAGAGATGGCCTGGACTTCAGTGGTTTCAGGGACCCAGACTGAGGGGCAGTTTCACTCTCTGGAAAGGAGGAAAAAACCCAAGTGCCTCCAGGGGCTGGGCAGGAAGAGTAAATGAGAGTCAAGGACAGTAAGAATATTTTCACTTCCACCAAAAACCATTTCCCCACGTGACTCTCTAGGTCTGTCCTTGGTTTTTGTCTTTTGGTAGAGACAAAGGGACAGACATTGTTTCTGGGCAGGAGGAGGAGAGCCTCACAATGTCTGATAAACAGAACGGACCCGCCTTGGTGCGGGGAGGACAGGGAATGGAGTGTATGTGGTGAAGTCACGCTAGCAGACGCTGCCATGGCAGCTGCCACTGCAGCTGGTATTTTGCCCTACAGGAATGCCAAAGGACTGCTTTCCCCGCCAGGGGCCGGGCTGGCCAGCCAGGCTGCTACTCACAGGCTGAGCACAGCTTGCATGGAGATGAAAAGGGCTGGCACGTTGAAGGTCTCAAAGAAAACTTCAGCAGCGCGTTCTCGGTTTTTCCGAGGGTTTAGAGGCGCCTCTGTCAGGAGCACAGGATGCTGGTGAAAGATGCCCAGATCACAATCAGGGCGAGGCCAGACCCCACCGCTCATTAGTAGTGGGGGAGAAGCCCCTGCATAGCTGGCCAGGGGGCCTCTGTCAGCCTCCCTCCAAAAAAAGGCAAGCTGGGCCCATCACTGACCCCTGCCCGAGTCAGCATCTCAACATTCCAAAACCATGCCCCCTTCCAGTTTCATTCTGTTCTCACCTCTGCTGCTGTCCCCCCACTTTCTTTCAGCATTCTTACCTCGATGCCTGTGTCTCTATATATCTCCAATTGTCAAGAAGATTTTGCTAATAAACTCTTGGAATTATTACAATGAAATAATAGTTAAACTTTTTTTTTAAAATTGAAAGTGAAATTTCAATATCGAATGTACTTTTAAAAAACAGAACATACCCCTCCCCTGGAAACCCTGATACACCTAGTACGTGCATGTTCCTTGGTGTTTCTGAGTGGACGGTTAGTCCCTAGAGTTGAAGAGTGTAGGCTCTGAAGTCTGAGAGACGTGGCTTTGAACCCCAGCTTTACTCTACTCTCTACTTGGCTTCTCTGCACTTGTTCTCGCGTTTGTAAACTGGGGATAGTGCCACCTCCATCCCACAGGCATGGCGTGAAGACGTGTAAGAGCCCGGCCTGAAAGCACGTGGTCTGATGCCTGGCACACGGTAACTCCCAAACCCTCCGGGCGGTTATCCTCACCCTCCTCATCTCTGGGGCCAGGGTCCTCACCGGCTGCGCACACCCCCTGGGGCTGCCCTGCGCACAGGACCCTCACCTCCTCTGAGAACGTCTGCAGCTGGTCCTTAGAATAGACGTATTGCCAGATGCGCTCCATGTCATTCCAGTCCTTGACAATGCCGTGCTCCATGGGGTACCGGATGGAGAGCAGCCCTCGGTGCTCCTGGGGACAGAGCAGGACTTACAGCGGCAGCCAGGCTCTCAGCTGAGTTGGCCAGTGGGTCCTGCTCTTCCAGGACTGGGAGTCCCCACCCCACAGTCCTTGCCCTGGGCTGAGGACGGGCACCCATTTATTCTCTAAGTCTCCCACTGCACAACTGTAAACTGCTCTCGCTGCCCCATCAGCAAGCAAAGGAGAGGGCTTCCGCATTTCCATGGGCCCTTGTTGCCCCTAGGGCAAGTGACAAGAGACATCCTCTTCATTGCCTGATCCCAGGACAGAACTCCTGGCTCCCGCCTCTGGGCCTCCTCGCTTGGAGCCAAGACTGGCAGCTGCGGTTCTGCTTTTCTGCTTCTAGAGCCTGCAGGCTCTGCCAAAGTGTGTTAATTAACTCATCCCCAGGGGACCCCGGCCGGGCTTTATCTCCAATCCCTTTTGCCAAAAAATAACCAGGCCCGATCTGATCACTGGCAAAGGAGTGACAATACAGAAGGAAGGCAAAAGCCCTGTTTTCCAGACTGCTCTCCGTTCCCCAAGTCAGGGTTGAGATTTTCTTTCCCAAACCAGAAGCTGCTCCTGGGAGGAATAAACTGATGAGGCCTAGGATGAGAGAGCCAAAGGGGACATTTTAAGAGGAAACCACTCCTTTTACTCATGGCTATGCCCCACTGCTGGGACCCTGCCCACGGGAGAAATGAAGGAGCCTGCTGTTGGCTCGAGGACTGGGAGTTACCTCAGCTTTGGGGCCAATGAAGATGTCACCTTCGAGGGCTCCTGCCATGACACGAACGTGCTTGGGTCTGCCCACACTACAAAAGAGAGTGGGGAGGACTGTCACTTTCTTTCTTTCTTTTTTGAAAGATTTTGTCTATTTATTTTTAGAGAGAGGGGAAGGGAGGGAAAAAGAGGGGGAGAGGAACATTGATGTGAGAGAGAAACATTGATTGGTTGACCCTCACACGCCCCCAACCAGGGACCTGGCCCGCAACCCAGGCCTGTGCCCTGACTGGGAATCGAACCAGCAAACTGGCAACCCTTCAGTTTGCAGGCTGGAGCTCAGTCCACTGAGCCACGCCAGCCAGGGCAGGACCGTCACTTTTCATTTCACAGCTGAACACATGGCAGATCACAGGAAGGATGGAGAGAGGCACATACCCAGACAGGAAGAAGTGTACTCAGTCCTACTGCGACTGTCCTTAAGGGGTGAGCTTACAGTTGGTTTTGATTTTCTTCTCTCTACTTTTGGCATTTCCCAAAACTTCTACCACGCACATGTACTAAGTTATTCATAATAATATTTCTTATGTTGAATATTTATATTATTTATTAAGTTATTAAAATAAATTCTAGAGGATTCAATACCTCTAGTTATTCTCTTTCCATGATGTGTATGTGGACCAAAAGAGACAAGGAAACAATTTCTAAATGAATGGTTAACTTGGAAAATTTTTGTCTCCTTAGCCCCCCTCCCAGGCCTTCTACTCAGTAAAACTGTGCCTGGGCAACTGTAGCAGATGGCTTCTTTTCCCCCGGGTGAAGCCCCTTCGCAGGTGCCTGTGCCCTTCTCCCGCCTGCAGTCTTCCTGCCGTAGGACGGAAGTGCTGAGAAACTCCTTCTCACTAAGATGGTAGGTGTGGTTTAATAGTTAAACCCCATCCTGGGTGACAGGAGAATTTGAGAAAGAGGGCCCCATGAAGAGGCAGTCACTGAAAGCAATGAGTTAGCAATGATAATGTTTTGGGCATCAGATAAAATCTAATTTTAAAAAGAGGCCTCTTGCCAGTGCCTCTCAGACTGTACCGTGTAGGCAACTGTTTCCCTGGCTTGCTCTGAAAGCCAGCTCTTGTCCTTCACTTGTTGTTCTGAGTACCAAGGCTGACCCGAATGCCAGGTCCCTTCTCCCTAAAAGATGGGGGACTGACCCCCAACAAAGCCGACCAACTTCTCAACCTTCCAGGCTACAGACCAACTTACTAGTTTGGAAAGCAGTATTTGGGGATCTGATCACCAGCAAAACCAGCTTTAATCACACCGGATCCCTGAGGAGAGAGGAGAAAGTTAAGTCAGAAGCATCACAACAAGAGGAGATTTAGATCATACAGTAAGTAAATGGTTCCACTTTGGTTTTAAAAAGAGAGACTTTATAGCTGTATATAATATATCTCCTGATACAAGGTCTGTCAGAAGGTATCCAGCCATGTAATATGAAAAATAGAGACATTTATCAAAGAAGATATAAGATACAAGAAACATTGTACATAGGACATTGATGCCTCAGTCCCCTTCAAAGTAGGCACCTTGGGACCTCACACAGTTCTCCCAATCACCATCCACTGCCCTGCTGTATTTTCCTGAATCTCATCAACAGTCTGAAATCTCTTCTCTTTCAAGGGTGATTTTAGTTTTGGGAAAACCCAAAAGTCACAGGACGCCAAATCTGGGCTGTAGAGGGGCTGAGTCACCTGGATGATTTACTGTTTCGCCAAAAAATCTCTGCACGAGATGTGATGCATGAGAAACTGCCAATCACTAGTTGCCCATAGCTGCGGCCTTCTAAATCATCTGAACAGTTTCCGCCAAAGAATGTTCAAACTTAATGCAAAATTTGATGCTGATTTGTTGCTCTACTTGCTCAGTCATTTTGAATGCGACGGCCACACAGTACACATGCTCACTCAACTGCGTTTACCACCCCCACTGACTAGTACAGTGAAGTCATCACTGTTCACACATGCGCATTCCAGCCCACTCTCCTTGGCTGCCAGGTTACATCAATGTTGTGCAAACCGTTCTTGCTGTATTAACAAAGGCTGGACTTTTTCCACAGACCTGGTGTAAGCATTTGTATAGTGAATGCCTGCCAAAGGGAAGGAAGTGGGACTGGAGAGGGTGAGGAGAAATTTCACTGTACACTCCAGGTATTATTTTATTTTTCTGTATTCTTTGACTTTTCTACATTGAACATGTTTTTACTTTTGGCATTAAAAAATATTAATAAAGGGAATAAAGGGAGAAAAGCTGAGGAGAGAAGAGGAAAGTAGGTAGAAGCTCCAAAGCAGCCAAGTTCAGGAACACAACCCAGGTGGGAAGAGCGCATGACAGTCACACCACCGCGGGACGCCTGCACTCTCCCAGCCCTCCAGGGCGCATACGACAGACCCCACCATGAGGGCTGTCATGGAACACGCGTTGTCCGGTTCTTACCACAGGGGCAGAGCACTCTACTCTGTAGGGGTTTGTAGTTATCATTATTATTTTTTACCATGCTTTGTTTCGCTCGTTGGTCTCCTAATTATCCATAAAGAGCAAGGAAACCCTAAAGCATTGCCTGAGAAGAGAACGGACCCAGCATTACAATCCTGCCGCTCCGGTCCATGGTATGTTGGACGGGCTCAGGCTGGTATCAGAGATGCTGATGGGAGCAGTCAGATGCTTTTCAGTCAACACTGACTCCCGTACACAAGATGCCAACTCCACGCAGGGCAGCTGTCGAGGCTTGACGAAGCTTGCAGACACATCCCGTTCTCTTCCTTCTTAACTCTTCCACCACCACAGCTGATACCCTTGTCCTTCCAGCCCAGCAGCTTGCAGCTAATTGGGGCAAGCCTTTTCCAGCTGCCTGTCAACCACTTCTCCTGGGGGAGAGTGTGATATTTCCAGAATCCACACAGCAAGCAGTAAACACATTAGGAGATGCTAAATAGACCAGGTCATCTTTGCACCAAAGGCTTCCCAGCAACACCCCTGGCTCCCTCCCTATCTCTCATTCCTGCTCTCCTATGGGAGCAGGGGTTGAGAGGGGCCATCCTGGTGCCCGGCTCTGGCAACACAGGAAGGAAGGAAGAAGTGGCTGAAGGACAGAGAAAGCAGTAAGTTGAGCAGGGCAAGCCTGTTCTCTAAGACAGCAGGAGCCTCTGCCAACAGAAAGGAGAGAAAACAGAAGGTAAGTGCAAACTCATCGGCCTGGGCAGAAGAGCAAGAGGCCTGGAAAAGGTGCAGTTGGACACTGAGCACGGAGGGAGAACTGGCCCGGGGGCTCTGGGACAGCGGCAAGGACAGTGAGAACCGCGCTGTGCGGGAGAACTCCAGGAGCCTGTTAGCTCCAGCTTCCTTATAATTGCTCACTGCCTTCACCTGGGTGTGGTGATGCCAACAGGCTCACTGGATCTCCTGGCAGAGGTTGAAACAAAAAGAGTAACGATGACACCTGTACTTCAGACTCTAAATATTTTTAAGATTATTTTCCTGGATATTTAATTTTGAGTTTACTAGCAAAAGGACTAGAGTCCAAGTGACAAGGCAGATTAAGATGTCAGGTTCATTTCTTCCTCTCTGTCCTTCCTAGCAAGGCTGTAACAGGCCCCGTTCAAATATCACTGCCTTCCTCCCGAAGAATAGTCCCCAGATGGAATTAATTATCCTCCTCCTATTATCTCATAAAATCACTATTACCTATACCACGAGGCAGCATGCATTTCATTCTGCTTTCTGTTTGACTCTATGGTTTCCATTTTTTCCCTCTTTTCAGCCCAAGTTCCTCAAGGAGGAGGAACAGAGACTTTATACATCAGCAGTATCTGGTGTTTGTAGGGTACTCAAAGAGACGCTGGCTGACTAAAGTAAAAATCAAGCTCGAATGACTGGCAGGTGATTTCTAATGTATGGAACCTGAATGAGCAGCTGGAATGCCAGAGCCCCGGGCAGAGGCGGTGCAGACAAGGCCAAGGCAGTTTTGGGAATGATGCACAAGCCCCAGGAACCAGACCCAGCTTGTCCTGCAGCCTCATGAGGTGGCTCGCCAGGCCAGCAGTTGGGTGAAGAATGGGTGGTGACCAGGGAGGCAGTTTCTTCCCTCTGTGTTGCCAGAGTCAGGCACCAGGATGGCCTGTCCCCCTATTCTGCTCAAGTCATACCACGAGATCATATAAAAAGGTAATGTCGGTTCCCTTAACGGTATTTTAACTAGGAACTGTGTACCTGGCAAACGGGCTGCCCTCTCTTTGTTATTCACTCAGGCACAACCAAGTAAACAAATGCCTTGTACAGGCTTCTTAAAAAACTAGTTTCATTAAATATTTGATTTTTGAGGACTCGAATTTGCCGCCAGCCACATCTGACCATTCATTCCCCTGCTGCAGGCAAACCAACAGCAAACCCCTTAGCAAGCCTCTCCCAGGCTATAGGCCTATGGTTTGGGCGACCTTTATCCAAAACACTCCTGATTATTCTGGACAGGCTGGGAAGGAAGCTAATTACCTCCCATTTTATTGACTGATTTTTTTTTTTTTTGAGAGAGAGAGAGACAAAGCGAGAGAGATTTGCTGTTCCACTTATTTATCGATTCACTGGTTGTTTCTTGTATGTGCCCTGTCCAGGGATCGAACCCACAGTCTCGGCATATAGGGACCATGCTCTAACTTAGCTATCCAGCCTCTCCCATCCAAGAAAAGGATGCTGAGAGGTGGAGCCTCAGATTTAAGGACATTGGTGGCCCATTTTGGCCCAAAGACATACTATGTTTGGCCCACAGAGTACTCTTTTAAAAACAACTTTATTATGATAAAATTCAATTTACCCATTTAAGGAGTATACTTCAATGATTCTTAGTATAAAACTTTTGAACTTTTTCATTATCCCAAAAGAAACTCTATACCCATTAGCAGCCACTCTCCATCCTCTCCCCCCACTCCCAGCCCTGGGCAGTCACTTACCTACTTTCCGTATCTACAGACCCGCAAACAACTTTTACACTAATTTATGGCAGTTAAAAATTGGAGACTGCATATGAAATGTAAAATTTCTGACTTCTCTTGGGTAATCAGATCTGGTAATAGCGGGCCTGCATTCCTGTATCAGGCGGGGGGGGGGCCCTGGCGGGACTGAGAAGCAGCTGGCCCTTTGGTCGGGAATGAGCAATATGCCCTCCGGATTCCTCACCCCATCTTGAAGGCTGCCCTCCTCCTCACCCTTTGTAAGGCTCCTGCTGGGCCTCAGCAGGCACTGAGTTTAAGACCCCTATTCTAGGCATTCCCAGAAAGTAACTCATGGTGTTTCTCCTTCTGCATCGTATCTGACTTCTTTCTTACCCTCAGAGCGCCTGGCTTGGTGTGAAGCACATGCTTGGGTGTCAAAATACACACCATTGAATGGTGAGATATCCCTACAAGGCACCTCCTCTCCACCCTTTCGGTCAAGCTAGGGATAGATTCTGGCTGCAGTTGTACAACCAACAGCTTTAATGTCACACTGAAAACGACTGTGTTAAGTAAATCCAGTGTTTTGATTTCTTCAGCTACTTCTTAAATTAAGTGAGCCAGCAGATGTGAAGAGCTGATTACAAGTGCTAAAACAAAAAACTGAGATAATTCATGAAATTTGAACATTGACTGGATATTCGATGACAGTAAGGAATTATTGTTAATGTATTAGGTTTGGTAATAGTTATTATGTTTTTAAGAGTGTGAGAGACAGAAGTAGGTGGGAATGTAATAGTTAAAACGACTGGCCAAGAGTTGATAACTGTTATAGTCAGGTGATTAATATGCGGATGTGTTTTATATTATTCCTTCTTCTTTTCTTATGTTGGAGATTTTCTATAATAAAAAGAAGAACTCTGGCTGGTGTGGCTCAGTGTATCGAGCGCTGGTCTGCGAACTGAAAGGTCACCGGTTTGATTCCCAGTCAGGGCACATGCCTGGGTTGCCAGCCAGGTCCCTAGTTGGGGGCATGTGAGAGGCAACCAATCTATGTACAATCTCATACACTGATGTTTCTCTCCCTTTCTTTCTCCCTTCCTTCCCCTCTCTCTAAAAATAAATAAATAAAATCTTTAAAATAAAAAAAGAAGAGCTAGCAAATAAAATGCTAGCACTTAAGCAAAAATTCAAAACACAAATACTACACACACACACACACACACACACACACACACTATAACATCATGGATGGAAAGGAATACGTCCATTTTATGACTATAGTTGCTTTTAGGGTTACTTCTGGAACAGACGGAAAGGATAAGATTGTGAAGGAATATACAGAGTTTTCAATTATATCTGTAATATTTTATTTCTTAAAAAATAAAATCTGGCCCTGGCTGGTGTAGCTTAGTGGATTAAGCGCGGGCCTGTGAACCAAGAGATCACGGTTCGATTCCCAGTCAGGGCACATGCCTGGGTTGCAGGCCAGTTCCCAGCAGGGAATGCACAGGAAGCAACCATACATTGATATTTCTCTCCCTCTCTCCTTCCCTTCCCCTCTGAAGATAAATAAATAAAATCTTT
>CM052542.1:137915543-137934550 GCA_028533065.1 Trachops cirrhosus
GGTGTAGCTTAGTGGATTAAGCGCGGGCCTGTGAACCAAGAGATCACGGTTCGATTCCCAGTCAGGGCACATGCCTGGGTTGCAGGCCAGTTCCCAGCAGGGAATGCACAGGAAGCAACCATACATTGATATTTCTCTCCCTCTCTCCTTCCCTTCCCCTCTGAAGATAAATAAATAAAATCTTTAAAAAAAATAAAAATTAAAAAAAAATAAAATAAAATCTGGCCCTGGCTGGTGTGGCTCAGTGGATTGAGTGCTGGACTGCGAACCAAAGGGTCACAGGTTTGATTCCCAGACAGGGCACATACCTGGGTTGTAGACCAGGTCCCCAGTAGGGGATGCTCAAGAGGCAACCAGACCTTGATGTTTCTCTCCCTTTCTTTCTCCATCCCTTCCCCTTCTTAAAAAAAATCAATAAAATATTAAAAAAATAAAAATCTGAAGCAAATATGGCAAATGTCAACATTCATTAAATCTGGTGGAGACACACGCTACATGGGTGCTCATTGTATACTTCTCGGAATTCTTCTTTGTTTAATGTATCTTATTTTTTAAAGAGGGGCCAAAGCAGCACAACACTGCCTGGAACAGTGAAACTCTTATCTTACTGATGAACTTGTGAAGATCTGATGCTGTTCCTGCATTTAGGCCCGCACAGTCACAAAGGAGCTTTTAAGATTGACCAGATGCTGATCTGTTTTAGGACAGAACCTAATGGTGATCTAATCAAATTGCTGAAGTCCTCAAAATGTTGCCCAGGAGCTTCCCTCCTCTTGTATTACTATTGTATTGTTTTGTACTGTACTGCATGCCTGCCTTTAGGAAAATAACATGCTTAGTTTTTAAAAATAGCTATCACTTATTGTTGTCATTCAAGTACAGGAATACACATGCCCCGCCCCCCCGTACACCCCACCTCCATTTTCTTCATTAAATTCTGATGAATAGGTTTGGTGTCAGAACAGGATGACAAGAGTGGTCAACAACTGTCTTAATACTGGGAAAGACTGAACAGATAATTAGGCTGTTCCCTCTTTTCCCTGCTTCCTTTGTTCTCCTTTCTTTTAATTACACTCTTGTTAGCCCAGAAATAAAACTGTAACAACACATTAAGCTGTGGAGCTGTTAAACCTGCTAGAGACACATTATTCTCATAAAGTTGGCTCCCATATTTCAAATAATGTTTCCTATCCATCCTTCACTGTGAAACAAAACTCTCCAAATGTCAGATGGTGAGAAGTTGCAGATACTCCATAAATCCTAATGAGAAAACTACTTAAGTTTCTCCCACTTCACCTTTTGGCAGATTATCTGGCATCATAAAGGAAGTATTTTCTCAGAGGAAAAAAAAAACAAGTCAATTCTTTAAATCTTAAAACTGACAATGCACCACCACTTTGATGCATTTCAAATACACTTCCAAGAAAGAGAAAGGAGAAACTGAGAAGCATTATTAGCCTTATTGACATTAAAGAAAATGGCTGGAGATGGAACTTCTGCCCAACAATTCAAGAAACAAAGGATCTGGATGCACAGACTGCTTCTTCTGCATTGCTGATGAAAAAAAGCAAATGGTCAATTTCTATTTTTTCCCATTTTATTTTTTAAATTATTTATTTATTTATTTTTAGAAAGAGGGGAAGGGAGGGAGAAAGAGAGGGAGAGAAACATCGATATGCAAGAGAAACATTGACCAGTTGCCTCTTGCACGCCCCCAACTGGGGACCTGATCTGCAACCCAGGCATGTGCCCTGACTGGGAATCCAACCCGCGACCTTTCAGTTTGAAGGCCAGCGCTCTAATTACTGAGCACCCCAGCCGGGATCCCACTTTAAAACTATGAAAAAGGCAGATGAAGCATATACAAGCTGGGTGAAGACAGAAATAGTAGGTTTTCTGAAAATCAACATCAAGAACGAGTCCTACTCAACCTTTTGAAGTAACTAAGAGGCCCCTCCATCCTTTCTCTATTTAGGGATATCTTTGTTACTGCGATAGAGATACTCAATCATTTGTCTACCCACCCATCAGTGAAATGAAAAAAAACAACCCCCAAACATTTATTGAATACTAAGTGGTGTCAGGCCCTAAGTATTCTGTGTGTGGAGAGAGATGGGGAAGAGGAGAGCAATGGAAATTAAGGAATACCATCTTTTTCCACAAGAATTTAATAGTCTAGTAAGTGAGACCCACCAAAACCCTCCTAAAATGGAGGTGTCTCAATGAACTCAACCTTCTGCTTTCGAGGCAGAAGCCGTATTTCTAAAAAAGGGAAAGCTAACAACAAAAAAAGCAACTTTCCTTGAGAAAAGTGAGGAATTTGGAACCAATCTCAACTTGAGTCTTTCCTCTACTCACAGTCCTGGTGGTCTGAATATTGTTATTGAACCTCTCCCGGCCTCACTTTCCTGCATAAATTGGGGATAGTCATTGCCATCTACCAACCAGAGTTTAAGGTTAAATGGGACGATGCAACATGCCTAACGTCCCAAAGGCTGGATCAACAGAGCAAATCTGAGAGTTTAGGACAGATGGAATTGGCAGTTTTGCTTCAAAGATTTAGAAGGGGCCCAGAAAATGTATCAACCAATCTCGGTGGGACTAAACCTTCGCGTGGAAGGCTCTACTCAAAGAAATTCAGTTGTTTTACAATTGTCTCACTCTGCCCCAAATAACAACAGTATTTACAGTCTTTCCGTTTGTCACTATTTATGCATTTTTGTGGGGTGTTAGCAAGAGGAATAACAGATGAAGCACTGGATTTAGGGCACCTCTTGTGCAACATTGGGTTCACTACCTTTTTGGACTTCAGTTTTCCTCATTTGTAAAACGACAATCAAACTTCCTGCTTAAAACATCCACCCAGTTTTTGTAAGGATCCAACTCAAACGTATGTAAAACCCCTCTGCAAGGGCTAGAGAGCCTGGCAAATACAACTTAGCAATTATTTTCACCAGCAACTAGGCGTCCCTCCTTGCTTTGTCACTCTCCTTTATTAATGCTGTAATGTATAATTACAGAAATAAATGAAATCCTGTGCCCATTTCTGATACCAGGTTCTCCGACCCCACCCAGATAAACACAGAGCCAAGCTGCCCCGGCGTCTCAGAACCTAAGTAAACTTAGCCCTTCTCCACCCGAGTCTCCACCCGAGGGCGGGCCCTAGTCCGTCGGGCTCAACCACGGAGAGTTCTGGAAGCCAATCGCCAGAGCCCGGGTACCGCCCCTTAAAGAGGAGAAACCTTTGCAGCGACCCGGAAAACCTGCTGGGACGCAAGCCAATCACTGCAGAGGGCAGCCCACATCCGGCAAGGCTTAGGGGCGGGGTCATCGGTCAAGATGGACAGCCAGAACAGCCAATAGAATTACTGGACACTGGGGATGGGCGGGTGCCCGAAGCTCACAGAGCGGTTAAGGCCCCTTAAGCGACCGGCCAAAGGGCCCGGTTTGGACTACAAGTCTTCCCTTTATTCATCCCAAAGCTTTCAATCCCATTGTTACTGACTGGCCGCCGTGCCTGCAGACTATGGGTGGGAGGAAGACAGAGACAGCGGCGGCTGAACCTGTATGACAGGCCAGGCCAGTGACAAAGAGCGGGGGGCCCAGGCTGAAGCCGGGAAGCGATTCCTTCAGGGAGGAGAGCATAAAACCCTTTAGAAATAGGAAAGACGCAACTCACGTTGTCGATCACAACAGGCTGGTTGGCGATCACATCGTAAGACTCCATGGCAGAGGAATCTCTCCTTCCGAGGAAGGAACTGCCTGCCCGGTCCGCTGCTAGCGCCACTGACACGCATGCGCAGACTATCCGCCGGTCCAGGACGGTAAGGGAGCGGCCTGACCTCGCCTCCGAAAACTACAACTCCCAGCAGGCCTTGCACCTGTATTATTAGGCCAGACGGCTTCGGAGCCCCGCCTAGTTTTAAGAGACTGGGCGTTGCGTTTCTGACGCACAGTATCCTGGGTTTTGTAGTCTCTACATAAATAGAAGGGGTCGCAGATTGATAGTTGTATCGCACACTTTGATCTGTAGTCCCGTATGGATTCTCAGAGCATGTTGAAGTATTTTCCGTAGTTCGTTTTGGATTGGCCAGTAATTCGTGGATGTTTGGATTTTACAGATCAGTCCTGCCACTCCCCACCACTTCTCCTGGACAAATAAGGTGACCATGTTTTTACGTGGTTCCATGAAACATTAATAAACATGTTTCACCATCACACTCTAATAAAACTTTTAATACACACATAGACGGGAAAGGACGTATTACAACAACAAAGGAAAATAACTTAAATTGCATAAAATTTGCCTTTTAGGAAAAAAGTACATTTTCTATGCTTTTTGCATTTTTTCCCCCAATAGGTATAAACTTTGCAACAGGCTAACATTTGATGACTGGCATTTGTAACTACTGGTATAGAATTGACATTGACAAGTGAGAACATAGAGGTGAAGAGAGGCTATTTGACTGCTTTCAAATGAGCTCAGTGCATTTTTCTGTAGATTATTTCCTTCCCTCTTCAAGTAGCAGGAATCCTTTTAGTCAATAGCACTGGTAGTGCTCCCTTCTATTCCCGTCTCTTGGAATTTGTTTAAGATCATTGAGTGGACATTACTTTTTAAAAAAAGATTTTTATTTATTTATTTAAAAAGTTTTTCAATTTTTATAAAAGATTTTATTTCCTTATTTTTAGAGAGAAGGGAAGGGAGGGAGAAAGAGAGGGAGAGAAATATCAATGTGTGGTTGCTTCTCATGCGTCCCCCACTAGGGACCTGGCCTACAATTCAGGCATGTGCCCTGCCTGGGAATCAAACCCATGACCTTTTGGTTTGTAGGCCCATGCTCAATCCACTGAGTTACATCAGCCAGGGCGATGACATTACTTTTTGAAAAATTATTGTAAACAAAAGAAACAAGTAAAATATAACAAAAGACACTGAAATAGAGGACAGGTTGTCAGTGCCCAGAGGGGAGAGGGGAGGGAATTTCAGGGGAGAAGGGAAGGGTTTACAGGAACAAATATAGAGAACACATGGACAAAACTAGGGGGGTTGGAAATGGGAGGGAGGAGGGGAGGGACAGGTGGGTGGGCTGGGATGGGAATAAAGGATAGGAATTGTACTGAATAAACTAAAATAAAAAATAATTAAAATAAAAAATAGCTATGTGTGTTAAAGAAACGTTTCAAATAGTTTTAAATGGATTGAGGATTTTGCATCAGAAATGATACCTCAAGCAAAGTGGAAATAGAATTTTGTAATCTTGAAATACAGAATATTGCTTCATTAAAAAAATTATTGTAAACAGGAAAATAATTCCCAACCCGGTGCCTTAGGAATTAAAAATTCTCCCTATTAAGAGAGTTAAGGTAATGCAGAAGGACAGGCCCATAGCAGATAATGAATACTGGTGTTCCTCAAGGCAACCTGCATACATCTGCCTAAAATGCAACAAAGAAGAGATCATCATCTAAAAACATTTATTTTAACTAAAAACATTTATTAAATAATTATTGAGTTTAAAAAAGTTGATCCTAGTTTACCTAATTCTTGTTATTTTCTGAAGGAACTCCAAAATAGGTATTTCGACATATGACCCCTGAATTTTGCGGTGTGTCAGTTAATGAACATTCACACAGGAAATATTCAGATTTATAATCTATTAAAACTAATGCCACACGGACGAATGAATCAATTCATTGCCAGTTATGTTTAAACCCTTGTTAAAAACCTCCGTATGTCCTGGCTGGTGTGACTCAGAGAATTGAATGCCGGTCTGCGCACCAAAGGGTCGTGGGTTCAATTCCCAGTCAGGGCACATGCCTGGGTTGCAGGCCGTGTCCCCAGTGTGGGGTGCACAAGAGGTGACCACACATTGATGTTTCTCTCCCTCTCTTTCTCTCTTCCTCCCCCTCTCTATAAAATTAGAATAAATAAAATCTTTTTTAAAAAAACTGAGTGTCAGCAAACCAGTGACAAGTCCTTTGTCGGTCAACTGTCCCGGGCTTTGTTGCGACCCTAGCACCTTAGAAGGATGCTTCCACCTTTCTATTTAAAACTGGGTTCCTCCTAACACTAGGGGGAGACAAAGAGCCTTGGGACACCTCCAACACAGGGAAGGGAGGCGGGATCTATTGCCAAGGCACGCCATCTCTGTGACTGACACAGACACTAGCCACTAGAATCTGGGATAGGGCGCGCCGGTGCCCCGCCCCCTTGAGCGCCCGCGGCCCCCAAGGCACCCTCAGGCCTGCGCTGCGGCTGGGAGGGCCTGGGCGGACGGTTTGGTGTGCGCAGGCGCGAAGCCTGGACCTCGCTGCAGCCCCCATCGCTTTGGGTAGTCGCACCTACGGGTTCCGCCCGCTGGCGCGTCAGTGCTCTCCTGCTCGTCCGCCCTCCCGAGTCCTCCCAGCGCCCAACACGCCGGGATGGCGGAGCTGCGGCCTAGCGGCGCCCCCGGCCCCACCGCACCCCCGGCCCCTGGCCCTACTGCCCCGCCGGCCTTCGCCTCGCTCTTTCCCCCGGGGCTGCACGCCATCTACGGAGAGTGCCGCCGCCTTTACCCTGACCAGCCGAATCCACTCCAGGTTACAGCTATCGTCAAATACTGGTATGCCCTGGGCCGGGGGGAGACCGACGCGGCGAGCTGGGAAGAGTTTAAACACAGAGGGCGAAGTAATTTGCGGGGGAGGAGAAGGAGAATGGTTAAAGCACTTGGAAGGAGGGCTTCCTGCTGCGAGGGAAGGAGTTAAGGCTCAAGTTCGGAATGGGGACAAAGGGGTTAACGGAGCCTGTGAGTTGCGAAGGATTAACGAGGGTGGGGAGGTGTTGAAGGGTTAACTGGGATTAGGAGAATAGTGTGAATTGGGGGGTGTGTAGGATCCCAGCGGGGATAGATAGGAGAGAGGGAACTGTAAACGTGGTGAAAGGAGGGGGCGCCTGTAGGGGGTCATTATTGGGCGAGGGGAAGCTGGCGGGGGAGACGAGGCGGAGCCTGGGGAGCATTTGAGAGGCCTTTGGAGGAGCGCGGCTGGAGGAGCTCCGAGGGCACAAGACAGCGCTGGGCAGGGGTGGGTCTGGGAAGCAAGTTGTGAGCGTCCTGCTTGTGATGAGGAGGAGGTCGCCTTTTGTCGCTTTCCTAATGAGCTCAGACGTCATATCAGTGCATTGCTTTTGTGTTCAGGTTTCACGAAACAACTTTTCCTGATAAACTTTCTGCTTACTCTGCACAGTGCTCTTCATGCAGAGCTTCCTCTAGCTCTGCAGCTGCTTTGCTGTAAGACATTGACTAGAACACAGGCAGGGTCAGGGAGATCCATGATTTGGCTGAGGATGGAAGGGGACTACAGTAAATGCTGAAGACCTGGGGACTTGAATAGGGTGGAAAGAAAACAGTGAGATGTTGAGTAAGCTTCCTGGCCACACGCTTCAGGATTTAGGCAGCAGTTTCTCAGGGAAGCTGAGCATAACCTTTAGGTAGCTCTGTAAGGATGGGACCTGTTTACTGATGGGCTGCCCTTGGGGTAGGAATGGTCTTCTCTAGTTTCCCATTCTTGTTTGCAACCTGTTTCTTCTGCAGCTTCTGGGCAAAATTGTTGTTACCCCCACTGTGGAAAAGAGCCTATCTTTGAGGTCTTTCTGGACCAAAAGTTGCCTGAGGAATTGGCTGGATCTGTCCAAAACCACATTCTTGCAGGCACTGTGTTAGACGGCCCCTTCACTGAGTCCAGGAAGACTGTTCAGACAGCTGCTTGGGGTGTGGCAGAAGGGGCAGGTAGGCCTGAGGGGAGAAATGAGCAGATGTCTTTGCTGGTTACCTCTCCCTTTAGGATTGAGTCTTTCTCCTCCAGAAATGGAAGAAGCTAGGCTCCATAGGACTGAGAACAGCTCTCTGTGTCGATGGGAGCATGCAAAGAGGCTGACAGTGAGAAGGGCCTGGGGACCAGCAACCTGCTCCTTAGGGAGGGCCATGGGGAGCAGCCTGCCTCTGGCTGGTAGCAAGGAGGAGGTGTAGCCAGCGGTACAGTACTCTCTGGTAAGCGAGCTGTTCTTTGGTTGAAAGGAGTTTTTGAAGAGAGCTTTTGAGTAAAAAGAAGCTCTTGATAACTTAATCCCCATTCTAATTGCACCTCTATATTTAAATATGTATTGTGATGAACTCTGTTGGATTGTGTCATGAGAAAAGTGGCCTGGCTCTGCCATGCTGTTTATTCAGGTTGCAAATTGAGTGTAAGGAGAAATTTCTATGCAGACTTGGACAACTGTTTTTGTCACCAAGTGGCCATGGAGGATGGAGTTGTGCATGAAAGGTATTGAAGCACATGCAAAGGGCTAAGTCTGGTTTGAGCAACTCTTTTTTCCCCTCCTGCTGCAAGCTCGTTAAGCCAGGCAGGACTTACCTTCAGAGATGGACTAATGTAATGATGAATAAAGACAACGGCACAGAATTCTGTGGAGTTAGAAATGCTACCTAGATGCAGAAAAATATAAGAGCGAACAGCCCTGCAACTGGTTCTTCCTAAGATTTAAAGGATGTTGCATGAGTAAGATCCTGAAATTAACTCATCCATGTCCCTCATATTTAGGGTTCCACAAGACCTGTTCAGTTCTCACAGCAGGATGACCAAGGCTGCCTAGGTCTAGCTGTGGCACAAGGTACCTTGGGATTCCTTTTCTGGAGACACAGGGCGGCTCTTTGGCTAGTGGACCCTGGTCAACAAGGACATGCCGGCTGAAAGCTGAGACTTAAGTGACCAGGGAGCAGAAGCAGAGAGGCAGAGCCTGTGCTTTGTGTCCACCCCACTCCTGCAGCTGCCGTGGGGAGTGAAGTCCGACGTTCAAGGAATTAAGCTGAGGGACGCTCTGGGTCCTTGGATGATGACATCGTTTTCTAAATGCAAAATATGAAAATTTTCTACATATTCATTTGCTTTCCATCAGGTCTCTGAGTAAATAAAGCAGAACTCTCTGTGCTCAAGGGTGAGGCTCGTTCGGTCTGACTCTTGGTTGGCCCCTGCAGTCGGAGTGTTAAGGTAAAGAAGCCTCTCTCCTTGATGCAGTACTTCCTGGGAGACTTGGCCAGGCAGAGGGCTGCAGTGGAGCGGCAGGTGTGGCACAGAACGGTGGATGCAGTTTTGCCCCTTGTTGCTGGGTGGACTGAGGCTGAAGGAGGGGACTAGGAATTTGCAGCGGGACCCTGGAGCAGACATGGAGCCTGTACTCACTACTTTCTGTTTGTGGGCTCTGTAGCTGTCATGGGGTCCTTTCAGAGGTAGCTGACCTTTTCTTTCCTCCCTCCCCTGCCAAGCAGTCCTAAATCCAACTGGTTGTGGAACTAGTGAAATGATTTTGCAAAATCAGAGTTAAGGAAAGACATGGAGATTTGTCCCTTTTCCTAATCCACTCAGTTGAGATTCTAAGCTATTTCTGGCAACTTTCTTACAAGTTCTATAAATAACTTAGCATTTCCTAGAGAATAAGGGTTTTTACAAAAGCAAATAATATCCTGGCAAAGAGGATGAAACTAGACCTATGGGTTTGTTTTTTAAAAAAATTATTTTAAAGAGGAAGAGAGAGAGAGAGACAAACATTGATTTGTTGTTCCAGTTATTTATGTGTTCATTGGTTGCTTCTTGCATGTTCCCTGACCGGGGTCGGGATCAACATTAGCATAGGGAGATGATGCTCTAACCAACTGAGCTACTTGGCCAGGGCCCTACTGGTTTTAAATAGTGTTTTAATTGCATGATGCTGACATGCATGCTGGGATCACACATAACATGCCTTTTACTTGTTGTTAGTGTTCCTTTAGCATATGAACCCAATTGCAATGTACACTCCATCAGTGTCCCGGGAGCTGCAAACTTTCCGCAGTCTGTGGGACAGTCAGATGTATGAGGCAGCTCAAATGCAGAGTGTTTGTGGGCTAAATGCAGACTTCCGTCCCCTGATGGTTTCCATTTCGTCTGTTTATCAAGTCTACCAGTTTCCCTAGCCATTCTGAAAAAAGCAGGATTTTTTAAAAAAGCATTAATTACTAAAGGGAACCCTTATTGAATTAAATCCTCAGAGTGAGATAATGACTGAGTCTCTCCCTCAACTGCCTCCCTGTTGGAATTGGGTTGGTGGGGGGGGAGTTAAATGTGATCCTCGGAGGCCCCAAATAATTGAATGTTCCAGCTCTACCTTTGAGAAGGCAGTCTCCTGGGGTCATCTTCCAGCTCCAGGCGCTCCGAGGGCCCCGCCCGGCTTCTGCTGCAGTTCTGTATCTTTATCTGTGCAGAGATGAGCTAACCTAAATTTGGCCTTTGTCACTCGCCTGATGAAAGACCAGCTTTAGTCTGTGGGGTGTGGGCCTGGGTCTGGAGGCTTTGGGTTTGTTTATAACACACTGTAATTAACATCGGGCACAATATAGTCTTTCAGGAATTAGCTATCTAAGTGGCAGGAGCGGAACTGAGCCTCTGCTTCCAGCAGTAGTGCCCATTGGGGATGCTCAGGATGTCTTTCAACAGAGGCCAGTTGGACTGACTGATGCACCTCTTGCCTGGAAGCATGAAATGGTTACAGGCACCCTGGAAGCCAACCCCACTTGGGATTGGAATTTGAAACAGGAGGAAGCAAAAGGGGCAACCATCAGCCTGTTTTATTTCTAAAAGAAGTCCCACCTGTTGGGGATAAGAGAAAGGAGTCTGTCGTGCTTGTGGGACTGGGCAGCCTCCTGCCACGCAGCCCTTGGTCTTATCCCAGAGAAGTGTGGCCCCCTCCTGTATTGAATCTTTCACCCTAGGTTCCTCCAGTTTGGGGCCCTGTAGGTTTGCAAGCCAGAGCCCTTTAGCTTCACACTGTCTGCATTCAGGCTCACACTGACACCCCCGCGCTTTGTCTTTTGCAGGTTGGGCGGCCCAGACCCCTTGGACTATGTTAGCATGTACAGGAACGTGGGGAGCCCTTCTGCCAACATCCCTGAGCACTGGCACTACATCAGCTTCGGCCTGAGCGATCTCTATGGTGACAACAGAGTCCATGAGTGAGTGTGTGCCGTTTGCCCCCCGCCAGTCTCCTTCACCTGCCTGAGCCTTTTTTTCTGAGGTTTTTCCTGAGCAGGAGTGATGTCTTAGTCTTGTAGGGTTGGCACTTCTCAGGTGGAGTGTGCCAACGTGGTCCAGATCAGCACCTGGGCTCTGCTTATCCCCTGGTGCAGGGGAGTGTCGACGATGAGCAGGAGTTCTCAAACTGCCAGGTTTTTCCAAGTTTGCTGTGGCGTTTGCACTCAGAGGATGGGCAGCATAGCTGTGACCCAGAACTTGTGTGGATGCTTTTAATTTTCTTTCTTTTTTTCCCTGCTAGCTTATTATGAAAAATTGTATACATAAGGCAAAGTTGGAAGAATTTTATAATGAACATCATATACCCACTACCTAGATTCCACCATTAACATTTCATTCTACTTGCTTTATCACGAATATGTCCATCTCTGTATCCATCTCTATCCCTCTGTCCAACTTACCTTCTTTCTCATAACCTGCAGTTATCTGTGCTCAGATTAGCCACAGTACATTTTTTATCCTGGTTTTCCTTCCATTTGCTGCCCTGTATACTGCTAAATCCTACTTGCCTCCCTTATTTCTCTCTATAATCACCAAATTTGGACACATTTTAATATTAAGATAAACATAATCAACCTAGGCCCTGGCCGGGTAGCTCAGTTGGTTAGATCAGGGGTCCCCAGCCCTGGGTCAGGCCACGGACTGGACAGTAGAAACCAGCTATGAGCTAAGCTCACCTGAGCTCCACCTCCTGTCCACCCCTGCCCCTGTTCTGTCTTCCAGGAAACCGGTCCCTGATGCCACAAAGGTTGGGGACCACTGGGTTAAAGCATTATTCCAATGCGCCAAGAATGCGGGTTTGATCCCTAGTCAGGGCACATACAAGAAGCAACCAGTGAATGCATAAATAGGTGGATCAACAAAATGATCAACTGGATGTTTCTTTCTCTCTCTCTCTCTCAAATCAATAAATAAAATAAATAAACATAATTAACTTAGTAGTAAATCAGTTAAAACAACAGCAACAGTAATCATAATAAAAGCTAACATTTATTGAGCATTGATTATGAGCCAGGCATTCTTCTAATCACTTTATGTGTATATCTGTTGACTAATCTTATTTTTGCCACAACTGTATAATGCTGTGTAGGTACTAGTATTTGCTCCACTTTACTGATGAGGAAACTGAAACACAAAAAAGATTTTATAACTTGCTTAAGGACACGCAGCGTGGAAATGATGGAGCCAGGGTTCTAACACAGGCAGTCTGGCTTCGGAGTCCATCCTCTTACGGCTCTGCCCTGTTGCCTCTTAAGCAATCAGATAGTAGTTCTAATAGGCCACTATCTGTAATTTTAAAAACCAAATTTCATTTCCCTTTGTACTCTTTTGAGGGAGGGGCTCTTTAAATGCCATCTTTCTTGGCCCTCATTAGTACGATTAATTAAGAGCTGATTGTATTTCTATTATCATGTCCTCTGTTTTTGCTTTCTATACTTTTTTTTTTCACCTCTTGTACCGTCTTTTTATATCTTGGTGGTGGCTGCTTAGTGTGTATAGGTTGAAAAAATAGCAAAGCTCGTCCTGCCCTGTCTCAGCATAAGAGGCTGATTGCGGAAGTGATGATGATGATGATGATATGATGATGAAGAAGATGATAATAGTCTTTTCTTTTTTGTTTTACTTCTTACTATCTTTCATATCATGTCAAATGCTTTACAATTTTATCAGGTTCTTTTGTTATCTCCATTTTTTGTATAAACTGAATCCCTTGAGAGGTTAAATAAATTGGCTACACTCACACATCTAGGCTGTAAAAGTTATGATTGAATTGAGCTTTCTGAGTCCAAAATCCGAGCTGGTAACCATTGGGCTGTGCCACCTCTCTGATCATGTGCCCAACCCAACTTCCTCTTTTCTCTTGTGAAGCTCAGAGTCCCAGGCCTCCTCTCCTCACTGATTAAAAGAGTCAGGAGCAGTGCCTGGGCCTGCCTTTGCAGCCTCCTAAATGGCTCCATTGCAATGTAAGAAGAAGGCTTTGGGAATAGGGAATTAATCCTGCT
This sequence comes from Trachops cirrhosus, assembly GCA_028533065.1. NCBI lineage: Eukaryota > Metazoa > Chordata > Mammalia > Chiroptera > Phyllostomidae > Trachops > Trachops cirrhosus. Next base: position 137,928,653 of record CM052542.1, read on the forward strand.
GAACAGGGACCCTGCATTACAGTATTAATAATGGAGATGGAATAGCAAACAGATGCAGGGCGTGAAGGGACTGTGCTGGATTTGAATGTATACTCTTAATGAGAACCTGCAGAGGATATTTAGTGCAGCTAGCCTATACCTTTTTGTTGACAGATTTATAATAGTTAAAAGAATACCATTTCCTGTGTGGCTTAAATATTCTTATAGTCTCCCTGCCTATCAGGTAGGGATTTAAGGCCCAAAGCGATGTGAAGAACGTAATTGAGAAAGCTTCATATTTCAGAAGGGGCAACCTCAATTTGAAAGAGGGTCTTCCTTACCGTTTTTCCTAGCTCAACAGCACCCTTGTACATGTGTGTCATTTCTATATCCCTAAAGCACTTTGATATTCATGTCGTTTATGACAATCATGAGATCTTCATTGGGCTTTCACCTCGCCACTCAAACCTCATGCTCTCTGGTACTACATCCTTTCACTGGAAGGACACGGTGGCGTGTTCTTAGAAATTTACCCAGTTTTTGGGTGTATTGCAGAAATTACAAGTACCTTCATAATTGGCCTTGTACTAGTGTGACTGGTCTTCTCAATCCCGGTAAGTTTCTTGAAGAAAAGTTTGCTTTTCCAAACATTTCATGTGGCAAGGCCTCTTTGAAACAGGTGCAGGATTCTTATTTAATTTAGCGCTGGAAGCTGAGGTCAGAAAGGTGAGTGTTCTCCCTTCCAGCATAAGTGCTAAGAGGTGTTAACTGGGAACTGTAGCAAGTGAATTTCCGGCAGTGTTCTTCTTCCACCGCCCTTTGTCTTCTCATTCAGTGAAGAAAGGCCAGGAGCGTTGGTTCATTTATTCAGCGTCCGTTCATCAAGCACCTGTTTTGCACGAGACACCGAACATCACATCAGGCACGTTGGGAATAAAATGCCAAAACGTAATTTCTGTCTCAAGCTCATGTACTTAAGGGGAAGTAAACTTAAAAGCTGAGTAATCAGTGCCTCCCTCCATGGGTGTAGAATGTACTCGGGGAGCAGAGTGGAGCCAGGGACTTGGTGAGGCTGCTGGATGCGAAGAAGCTCCCGGAGGAGGTGAAGTCTGAGCGGGATCTGGTGAGCAGGGGCTGGGTGAGACCCGCAGCCTGACCCTGTGGCACACCAGCATTTCCCTGTCCGGACCGGGAGAGGCTTTACAGATCTCCAGTCCAGGGTTCCTCAGACTTCTAGTGCTGCCTACATACGTGATTTTTGCCACCTGCAGTATGTTATCTACTGCGCGTTCTCCTTAAATGAACCCTCCTTTTAAAAACTGGTATAAATAATTTTTTCAAAGTTAAATCACTATTATATGTGGAAACCCGTACCACTTGCTATAGTTTAAAGGTAATTATGGAAATAAACACGGTAGTAACAAAGCAGTGGTATTAAATTCTAATTTAGATCATTATGGAAATAGATACGGTGATAACAAAGCAATGTTCTTAAATTCTGCTGTAGTACTTACTGTGGCCTGTCACAGATTCTAAGCCTGAGGCCACCTTTCTCTTTGTTCAAGAGATTAGCAAGAAGTGTGAGAGAAGTGTTAGAAAGACATGCTAATGCCAGATAGAACCTGACCCCAGACATTAGAAAAACTGAAAGAGTATTGAAAAGGGAACTTCCTTCAAAAGTATGATTCAGAATGATCTGTTGTCACAGATAAATAGGAAACACTGATCTGGCCCATCTCCCAGAGTCGTACAGTTGAGGAAAGTCCAGCAGGCTGCCGAAGGCCATAGAGCAAGTTCATGAGAGTAGCAGGACCCCCTCACATCCCCGCCTCCTGTGCTCTTGGTCATGACCGGGGAGATAGGAGTGTGGGGGGGCTTTGTTTGTCTTTAAGATGACAACATAAGCAGCCTTTTTTAGTTTTTACTATATTCCATGTTAGTGCTAAGTTCTTAACATAAAATTGTCATTTTATGTTATCCTCACAGTAATTCTATGACCTAAAGAATTCTTACTCTCTTCGCTATAGACATGGAAATTTAGACTTGGAGAACCTCTGCACAGGCGGTAGATTAGAAGCCAGGTCCGGTGACCCCCCAGCCTGCATTCTTAGCCACTGTGCTGTATCGCCTTTCCATTGTAATTAGTCAGCAGCATTTATTAAATGTCTGCTGGGTACCTCTTCCCATTACGATCTTCTCACAGCTTCTTGAGGACAGGGACAGCAGACTCCCAAGCGTTTCCTGCATTTTTTTCTGGCTCCTGGCAGGCTTGCTTTGGGCTCAGGAGGGGAGCCCCATCCTGGGAGCCCTGAAAAGGGTGAAGAGTAAGCCGCCTGGATGAGCCCTGGGATGGCCAGTCCCATCCACGTTTTTTCCCTATTTACATTCACGAGAGGAGACGGGACAAGAGAGCACTTGTTTGGATTAAAAGGTTCTTAAGGGGCTATTTCTGAAGTGGGAGAGATGGAACAAGTTTCAGCTCGGGGGCAGCCTCAGGGGAGAATGCAGTGCTTGCCTAGGGACCCTAAGGCTACTCCCAACCGACTTCAGCAGCAGAGACTGTCCTGTTGGTCTTGCCTGGACTTGGGAGGCATGAGGCAGCTGAGCCTCGACTGCCAAGTGCCTGTCGGAAGCCTGCAGCTCCGGCTCTTTCCTTTGTGGCCAGGCAGCTGTGGGCTGGCATGTAGAGATTTGTGGGGCTGTGCAAGAGGTGGCTCTCCGTGAGGATTTTGGGCTGCCCCTGCTGCTTCCAGCAGCCCTGGCTGGACCCAGGCTACAAGGGGGGTGGGGGGGATTGCCTAACCATGGCGCAAGGGCTGGCTAGGCGTAGAGTGTGATCTCAGGCACACTTCCCTGAGGCAGACTTCACTGGGCAGGTCATCTGCTGTCCACCTTGCACTGGTTCTAAAGACAGCCTCTGTGCGGTGTTGGCCCAAAAGCTGGCAGCTCCGCAGGGTACAGCCCACACCACCTCTACTGTCGTGGCGATGTGGGCTCTCCCCGACAAATGCTGGCTTTTCAGCAGGTACATCCATGGGGTTTGGAGTTGTTCTTATTCCCTGTGGGGGGTCTGGAACTGCTGGTGACTGGTTTTTTGTGGCTGCCTCTGCTGCATTGGTAGAGAGCCTCCTTTTCCCTTCAGGTCCCTCTCAGCCGGGCTCTGCACTGAATGAGTTATTTATTAAAACACTGGATACAGATTAACTTTTCCACTCGTTGTTTTGTGTGGTCTTGGTCCCCTACAGATGGGAAATGCTAATTTTCCCTCTTCAAAGCTTAGTTGGCAGGAACTTTTCATGCCATTTCAGCCCCTGGGGTTTCCAATGGAAATCCTCACTGAGGCACCTGCCCCAGGAGCCTGGTTGGGGTCTCCCTCCAGTTGGGTGGTTTGCCTTCGTCCCAAAGCTCTCTGAGACTAACAACTGGAATGCCTCTGTAAGCGGCGCACACAGATGGCAGGTCCCCACCCCACCCCCGCAGGGCACGCAGGCCGAGGAAGTGCTGTGTGGGCGCCCTGCGGGGCAGGTCTCCCTGAAGCTGCGGTCCCACTGCTGTTCATCTCAGGTGTTTAGTTTCTGGATGCCCGTTGGGGTGACGTGGTGGCTGCTCTCTGCTGAGGGACGGGGGTTGGGGCTACCTGCAAAGAACGGGGGACCCCTGATTTTGGCCCAGGGTGGGAATAAGGGCCAGCAGCAGGGCTAGAGTTCTTCCTGAAGGTGCAGCCACCACTCCGGGTTGGGTGTCCGGCCCAGAGCTCTGAGCTTTGAAGTGGGGAGCGTTCCTTTCCTTTTGTAACCGCAGGAACACCTAAGGCCTTGTGGGGCTCCCGGCAGGTCTGTGTGGGTATGTGGTTTCATCCTTTGTAAAGCGTTTCATTTGTGGCATGGACTAGCCCTCCCACCATGGGGTAGGGATTCCAAATGGTTCAACTAAGAGTCCCTCAGCAGTAAGGGGACAGTTGGGAAGAGGTTCCTTGAGCTGGTCCAGTCACACTCACTTTAAAAAGTCCAAGAGGACACGATTGCTAGGCTTAGTTTGGTGACTACTTTGTAAGGTATGTAAGTGGTAAAGGGCTGTGCTGTGCTCCTGAAACTAATGTAATGCTGTAAGTCAGTTATCTTTTAGAAGAAGTCTGAGAGGCCTGACTGTTGGGCAGTGACTGTCACGTCAGCTTGGCACCCTGGGCTGGTCAGCACTGGGAGATTTCCTTCTCTTCCTGCAGAGAGAGGCAGAAACTCGAAGCCTGTACGGGTATGACGTGATCAGCTCTCCCAGTCCTAGGATTCTTCCCTGTTCTGCCCATCCCTCTAGACTCCCATCTTTCACACCGTGGCTTTCTCCACATTGGATCCCGGTCCGCACACCTGCCGTGTTCCAGGTCTGGGTTTGCCGGCGGCTCCTTTGCCTGGCGTTCTGTCTCAGAGGTCCTGACTCTGGACTTTGGCCTTTGACTCCCACACTCATTCCTCTGTCCTGCCTCTGCGGTATCCCACTGAGCTACGTTTTTGTTTCAGTACCTCAGTTCTGATGTCTGGTCTTAAGATGTATGTGGAGTGATCTCGTCCTCCATCCTGAGCCCTATGGGAATGGTCTTTTCGCCCCTGCACACACCTGTACAGCTGGCCAACCTGCCTGCTGAGCGCTCCCGCACAGAGCTCTGGGCTCTGCAGCACATCCCCCCGCCCTGCCCCACCAGCAAAGCCATGTCAAGTCCCCAATACAGGCAGAACATTGGAGAAGATTGGGGTTAGGGGACAATGAGAAGTCATACCTGACTCCTGCCTTTGAAAAACACAACATCTGACTTTCGGCCAAGATGGAGGCGTAGGTAGACACACTGTGCCTCCTTACACAACCAAAATTAAGGACAAAAAAAAATTAGAAACAAAAAAACCCCCAGATCTGACAGAAAATTGAACTGTATGGAAGTCTGACAACCATTCATCCAGACCGGTAAGAGGGGCGGAGTCAGCGGCCTGCAGAGAGGGGTCTCAGCAGGAAAAAGCGTTGATTGGCGGTCCCCGGTGTGCAGGCAGTGGCTGGCAGACCCTGGCCTGGGGTGGCAATGGGCAGACCCTGGCCTGGGGTGGCAACGGGCAGACCCAGTGAGGCACACAAGGCGGCTGGCGGACCTCGGACACATATTCGCACAGATAAACCAGGCAAAAACGGGGAACGAGACAGACCACGCAACCCAGGGCTCCAGCACCAGGAAATAAAGCCTAAAAGTACCTATTGCAAACACCTGTGGGGGTGGAGGCGCAGGGAGAGACTCCTAGCCTCACAGGAGAGTTCGTTGGAGAGACCCATAGAACATACACTAGCCCACCCACCCGGGAACCAGCACCAGAAGGGCCCAATTTGCTTGTGGGAAGTGGCAGAAGGGACTGTAATACAAGAGCAGAGCAAGTGCCTTTGTTCCCTCTCTGACCCTGCCCCCATATACAGTGTCACAACCCAGTGACTGGGTTGCCCTGCCCTGGTGAGCACCTAAGGCTTCACCCCTCATACATAACAGGTGAGACCAGACCCCCCCCAAAAAAAGGCTCAAACGGAAGAACAAATCAGAGCTCCAGAGCCAATACATCTAAGTGACCAAGAGATATCCAACATATCAGATGCACAGTTCAAAGCATTGGTGATCAGGATGCTCACAGAACTGGTTCAATTTGGTTGCAAAAAATGAAGGCTACGACGATAAAAGAAATGAAGGAAAATGCACAGGGAACCAATAGTGATGGGAAGGAAACTGGGACTCAAATCAACAGTGTGGACCAGAAGGAAGGAAGAAAGAAACAACCAAACAGAAAAGAATGAAGAAACAAGAATTCAAAAAAATGAGGAGAGGCTTGGGAACCTCCAGGACATCTTTAAACGTTCCAATATCCAAATTGTAGGGGTGCCAGAAGGAGAAGAGGA
>CM052542.1:137935050-138053409 GCA_028533065.1 Trachops cirrhosus
TCCTCTTCTCCTTCTGGCACCCCTACAATTTGGATATTGGAACGTTTAAAGATGTCCTGGAGGTTCCCAAGCCTCTCCTCATTTTTTTGAATTCTTGTTTCTTCATTCTTTTCTGTTTGGTTGTTTCTTTCTTCCTTCCTTCTGGTCCACACTGTTGATTTGAGTCCCAGTTTCCTTCCCATCACTATTGGTTCCCTGTACATTTTCCTTTATTTCACTTAGCGTTGCCTTCATTTTTTCATCTAATTTGCAACCAAATTCAACCAATCCTGTGAGCATCCTGATTACCATTATTTTGAACTGTGCATCTGATAGGTTGGCTATATCTTCATTGCTTAGTTGTATTTTTTCTGGAGCTTTGATCTGTTCTTTCATTTGGGCCATTTTTTCCCCCTCAGCGCGCTTGCTACATATAAGGGGTGGAGCCTTAGGTGTTCACCAGGGCGGGGCCACCCACGCTGCTGTGTTGTGATGCTGTCTGTCAGGGAGGGGTCCAAGAGGGAACAGTGGTGCTTGCTCTGCTCTCTACTGGATTGCAGTCACTTCCTCTGCTTCCCACAAGCAAAGTGGGCCCTTCTGGTGCTGATTCCCAGGTGGGTGGGTTTGTGTACATTCTAGGACCATGTGGGTCTCTCCAACAAACTCCTGTGAGGCTGGGAGTTTCTCCTGCTGCTGCCTCAACTCCCACAGGTGTTTTCAGTCAGAGGCTTTGAGCCTTATTTCCCCGCACCGGAACCCTGGGTTGCTCGGTCTGTTTTGCTCCCCGGTTGTTCCTCCTGGTTTATCTGCACGTGGATGTGGGAACACCTGCTCCACCAGATGCCACCTTGTCATGAGGCCTCTCTGCCCCTCCTGTTGGTATGGATGAATGTTTCTTCTTTAACTCTTGGTTGTTGGACTTCCATACAGTTCGATTTTCTGTCAGTTCTGGTTGTTTTTTGTCTTTAAATTGTTGTTGTCCTTCTTTGGCTTGTGCAAGGAGGCACAGTGTGTCTACCTACGCCTCCATCTTGGCTAGAAGTCCCTAGTATATCATCTTTTGTAACTGGCTTCTTTCACTTAGTGATATAATGCTTACAGTGTTCCAGTTTTTAAACATTTAATCCTCATAATAACTCCAAAATAGTTGTTACTGTTATTATCCCCATTTTACAGATGAGGAAACAGAGGCACAGAGAGGTTAAATATGTTGCCTGAGGTCACACAATAATAAGAAAATGGTCTTTGGAGTCAGGCAGACCCCAAGTTTAAGTTCCGTCACTCGCTTGCCATGTAACTTATGGAATATTACTTAAACTCTTGTCAATTTTTTTTCATATATCATTTAAATTGCTGAGGCATAAAGTTGTTGGAGAATTAAATGCTATGACATAAGAAAAGTCCTTAGTCCGAGGCCTCAAACTTAGCAGGTGTTCATCGTTTATCAACGTGGTTATTAACAGATAGAACCAGGTAAGGGAGCGCTTACGTGGTATGGCGGGCCTTGCCTCTCCGAGCATTTAGGTGTCCCTGAGATGCCAGCTTTTTTTTTTTAAAGATATAATTCACATTCCATGAAATTTACCATTTTAAAGTGTACAGTTTAGTGTTTTTTAGTATATTCACCAGGTTGTGCAGACATCATCACTCTCTAATTCCAGAACATTCCCATCAAACACTTTACCCCTTAGCAGTCACTCCCCATTCTTTCCTCCCCTAGTCCATGGAAGCCACAAATCTGCCTTCTGTCTTTGTGCATTTGTGTGTTCGGGACGTTCCATACCAGTGGAATCACACAGTGTGTAGCGTTTGTATCTGGCTTCATTCACTCAGTGTAATGTGTTCAAGATTCATCCGTGTCGTAGCATGTGTAAGGACATCATTCTCTTTTGTTCCACTGTATGAATGCGCTACATTTCATTTATATAATTATCCAGTGCTGATACTGGGTTGCTTCCACTTCTTAGCTGTAGGAACTATTTCTAGGAATGTTAGCATACAAGTTTTTGTGTGAGCATATGTTTTCATTGCTCTTGGGTGTATACCTAGGAGTGGGACTGTTGGATCATATGGTACCTGTGTGTTTAACTCTTTGAGGTCCTGCCCAACTGCTTTACAAAGCAGCCCCACCGTTTTACATGCCTACCAGCAGTGTATGACTGTTTATTTTCTCTACAACCTTGTCAACATTTATTATTGTCTGTCTTCTATTTTAGCCATTTTAGAGCACATGAAATGGTACCTCATTGTGGTTTTGATTTGAATTTCCCTAATAATTACTGGTGTTGAGCACAAGGTGCCAACTTTTAGGTCAGCCCTTTCTGCCTACCCTAGCTGTTGTGTTTTCTCCAGAAAAATCTTTCCTATTCATCCTCTGCTTGAAGTTAGTGGTCATTTTGGCCTCTTGAAGACTGAGTGATACCTTCCTTATCAGAGGCTTTGATACAAACCTTAAGGCATGTGTTCTTCCTGTCGGTGGGTTTGATGTTATTCTGAAGGCTGTCACAGCCGTTCCTAGGCTCACCTAACTGCTGGGACACAGCCAGCCTCTCCCCTGGGTACCTCAGTGAGCAGGGCCAGAAGTTCTTGAACTGGAAACAATTTTGAGAGGCCATCTCATTCATCCTTCTGCAACAAGACAGTTAGAACCCCTTACCCCCTCCCTACCAGGCTGGGGAGAATTTGTAATGTATTTTTTTTTTAATTCCTGTTGGAAGAAATCCCATTGGCCCTCTTTTCCACTAGCCAGTATTTTAACAGCCCCTGTGTAAGAAAAATTCTTTGCTCTGACCCAGATCCCACCCTCTGCCACACAGGCCAATTTCCTCTCATGTTTTCCTTTCTTGGAAGATGGGAGAGACAGCTGCTCCCTAGGAGGGGCTTCATCCTCTGGTCAGACAAAAACGCTTTGGCTGGAGCAGCTCTCACATTGAGGAAGTCCAGACCAAGCCAGGCCGCTACAGGGGACTTTTAAAGACTGAATGGTCCCATCACTTGGCTCTTGCCTAGGCAGTCTGCTTTGAAAAGGCGACCTGACGGGCCCCAGGTTGTGTGTTTATCCTGAGGCAGGGCCTTTCCAAGCTCACGTTTCCAAGCTCACGTTTCCAAGCTCACGTTTCCAAGCTCATGTTCCAGGGTTTTCAGAGGTTTTGTCCAGCCAGCCTGGTGGGTGGTAATCACACACAGGTGGAGACCATCTGGCTGGGCCTGCCCCTCCCAGCTAGTCCTACGAGGGCCAGCCTGCCCACCACAGAGCTGGCCTGGAAAGCACCCTGTGTGGAGGCAGATGGTACACACGTGTGTGTGTGCACACACCCATACGTGCGTGTGCATGTGTGTGCAGCCCTCCTTAGAGAGGTGGTGCTGCTTAGATGCATACGATTTTCTTCTCTCATCCAAGGGTTCCCCCCATTGCGCATCCCAAGGAGCACGTTTCTTTCAGTTTTCTCAAGTTTTTCTGGTTAGAAATCATATATTTATCTTGGCCCTAGAAGCCCTGGAGTTATAGTCTAATACATTTTACAAAGCTGCCTCCAATGGGTGGCTGCTTGAAATCTTCCCTTTGACCTAGTGACCCATCTCCTTTTGCAGAGTTTTAACTCCCAGTCTTGCATTTCCCCAGCTTTTCACACTCCTATCGTACCTGCAGCCCCGGGAGACAGCTCTTCTAGCCTCAGTTTGCTCAGTAGCTATTCTCTCAACTTCCCTGCATGGAATTGCCCCAGAACAGGGTAGTTCAGCAAGGAAAGACGGTAGCTTACACTGTGTCCTGCTAAGCATCTTCTAGCGTGTTCTCCAAAATTCTGGGTGTGTACCCTCAAAATGGATTTTGGTTCCCACACAAGTGCAGGAAGCCCAAGTTCACCCAGGCATGCAGCCGGGCGAGGACTGGTGTCAGAGCTGCTGAGACTTCGAGGATCTTTCTGTTTCGTCTCTTGGGGTTGGTGATGATAATGATGGGGAGGAGGAGGATGAAGAAGAAGGAAAGATGCCACGTGGAATTCCAGGGTGGGCACTGACTGCATCAGCATCCCTTAAGAATTCTTCCTTCTGACCGCTTGTTCGAGTAGCTTGGCTGGCAAGGAGGTGTGGGCTGTCATCTTAGTTTATGGTTTGTATGTGTATGCTGAGGAGCTTACACGTGTATAATCATTGTGGCTCATGTTTGTACAAGATATAATTACTGAAAATTATATCATGAGCGCAGTTTCACTTTTAACCCTCCCCATGCTGGCAGGCGTCCTGTGCTCTCAGGACCTCTCCCTGACGCTTCTCTCACCTGGGGGGGCATGTCACCCCTAACCAGGCCTTGCCCTCTAATCCATTATCACGTTCCTCTCTGGCAGAAGTCCATCTCAGGGACCTCCCTGGAGTCTTGGGGCTCTGAGCATTTCCCAGCAGACAGGGAGGCAGGCATTCTTTGCCTCATTGTCACTGATGAGTGTGGCTACGGAGGCAGGAGCTCCCATCCTTCTGGGCTACCTGGGGATGGGAAGGAAGAGCAAACTTTGCTGCCTTAAGTTTCCAGTGACTGAAGAGTGCACAGAAGGTGCCAGATTTCGGGAACCACATGTGCGGATTGATGAAGGCACAAGGGGTGTGGGTTTCAGGAGGAGTACAGGCCCTCCAGTATTTGGAGTCTGCCCTGGGACCTGTCTGCAGATGCTGAGTTTGGAGGCCGGACAGTCCAGCCCAAGGCCCGCACCCTTGTGGCCCCGGGGGGAGGTGGGAGCAGAGAAAGGGTCTCACCCTCACAGAGCATACAGCAGGACTTGTATCCTTAGCAAACGTAGTGGGTGCTTATTAACAACTTGAAAGAATATGGAGCCTGCATAAGGCAGATTTTCAGTAATGGACCCTCAACCACACAGAAAGGAATGTTCCAGAGCCACAAGATGTGGAACTTGTAATTCAGAGGGCCAGCAGGGGAATGTGATTGGCTGGGCCAAGGTCATACACGAGTACTGTGACGGGCTGGAGGGTGAGACTAGAGTTCTGGTTCCTTCCAGGCTATTGAGGTCCTTTTCCCCTCGAGGTTCACACACTGGGAGATTTGTCTCATTACGGGTTTGGATGCTAAGGCCCCCAAGAATAAGGGAGAACTTTGATTAGAACTTTGATTAAAACAGTGTTTTTCTTTTTTCTGAGGTAGTGCAAGGTAGTGCAAATGTTGAACTAACAACATTTGCTTTTTATTTCTTTCAGATTTACAGGAACAGACGGCCCTAGCGGTTTTGGCTTCGAGCTGACATTTCGTCTGAAGAGAGAAACAGGGGAGTCCGCTCCCCCAACCTGGCCGGCAGAGCTCATGCAGGGCCTGGCCAGATACGTGTTCCAGTCAGGTAGGGTCCCCAAGAGCCTGCTGCTGTGGTGGCCTTACTGTCATGCGTTTGGTTGGCTTTGGGAACTCACAGGGATGTTTTCATGTCTGCGGAGGGACCTTTCCCGGGGGTACGACACCCCATTTGTACCATGAGGGTGACGTGTTTTGCCTGGTGTTTGGGGGTGGAAAGCTACCTGGGCCAGGGAAGGGAAGGGTACGTCACCGTGACCTCTGGCGGCAAGCGGAGTCCGTGCTGCTGTTCTGACACCCTGAGCCCCAGTTCCGGTCTGCCAGCCATGCCTCTGGGTCCCAGTGAGCCGGAGGCCGACTTGGCACGGAGCTGCCTAGCTCCTCCCGGTCTGCCCCATTTCCCATAATTAGCACTGTCTTTGCTCCCGCTGCCAGCGGCCTAAGTCATCTAAGTTTCTGGGGCCACAAGCACACGTGTTTATCATAACTAAGGCTTGGGCTTACAGTGGAGGGTGGGGCAGAGAGAAAGAAGCTTCTCCTCACAGTGTGAAGGAGAAGCTGGAACCAGGCAGGACCTTAATAGTCCGAAATGTTTGATTCACGTGCCCTCCAGGGGATGATCCTGTTGCCCAGGTTGCCCCCTGGAACCTGCTGGTGGGGAACCTGGAGTGGGGCTTTGTGCTGGGAACCTTGGTCGCCCACTCCTGGCTCAGCCTGCCTTAGCCCCTCAGTGGGATGAAATGTTGGAGTGAAATTTTGTGCCTTTTATGCAGGCTTTCATACCACCTGAATGTTTCTGTGTGGCTGATTGCTCAGCAGCATTTCCCCGTGACCTCAGATTTTGTTTCTTTGGTTTGGTAAGTAGCCTCAAAAGCAGGCCAAGAAACTTTACCCAGCCTTATTACTCCTTGACTGTTATAGATAAGGGCAGAGCAGCATGGAGGCCAGAGTCTCTCAAAGCGTAGTCCTCAGACCCCTGCATCAGAAGCACCTAGAATGTTGGCTGCAAACACATTGCGGAGTCCCACAGGAGACCTCTGGCTCAGAATCTTTGGGGCTGATATTCTCACATGCTTCTGGTAGAGACTAAATTTGGAGAACCATAGATCTGGCAGCTTCTCTTAAGTACAGTGACTTTTTTCCAGTCTCTAGTAGGTTATAAATTTGGGGGTTCAACAGAGCCTCTGGGTTGAACTCCTCTGCCCTCATTGCGGACCCCTGGGAGTCGGTTGTTGGCAGGGCAGCTGTCACGTAATGGGACCGATACTAACTCCTGCCCGCCGTGTGGGCTAGTTCATTTTGGAGGCTACAGTGGTCTTCTCTCAGCAGCGGTTCCCAAGCCTGGCTGCTCGAGAGATCCCCTGGGGGGCTTGTCAGCACACATTCCCAGAGTCCTCCGCAGGGCTCTGGTTCAGTTGGTCGGAGGTGGGACTGGGGTATCTGTTTCTAAAACAGCCTCCCGAGGGATTCTAATACAGCTGGTCTGGGGACGGTGTTTGGGCTCTAGTGAGCTGTTGACCAGGAAGAAGTAATATGCACAGGGTCAGGCGAAGCAGGCTGCCTGGAACCACTGGTGCGCGTGATTCGGTGTTATCCTAGTGTGGTTTGAAGAATCTTTCAAAATCGTGCCAAGTGTCTACTGCCTGAACACTTTGTCCCTCCTCTCTCCGTTTTTGGGATGCCTGGGGCTGACTTCAGTGTAGAACTGTCTTTGGAAAAATAGACTTTTCTTTAAAAAATTTTTTTAAATTTGCTTTTATTTTTTTTAGAGAGTGGAGAAGGAAGGGAGAAAGAGAGGGAGAGAAACACTGATGTGAAAGAGAAACATCTATCGGTTGCCTCTCATACATGCCCCAGCTGGGGACTGAACCTGCAACCCAGGCATGTGCCCTGACTGGGAATAGGACTGGTGACCCTGTGCTTTGTGGGACAACTACACCACACTGCTCAGGGCAAAGCAGACTTTTTTTTATATGGAATTTGATCTGTTGTAGGAAAAGGGGCTCTGAATACTGGGCAACCTCTTGCTATGTATAGACAGGTATCTCCTTGCCCACTGCTTAAACCAGTGCATTTATGTTTGTTTCTACTTAATGTACTTACTCAGGTGGACAGAGATCAGAGGAGTGTAAGACGGACGGGTGTTGTGAGTCACTGTCAGGTGGGGTCAAGCGGGTGAACTTCTGACATAGTTCTGATATTATAGTTATGAAATAATAATGTAGGTGAGTGAGAAATAGTATTTGATTTGTAAGGGCTCATTTCACCCACACTGTAAAGATCACTAGTGACCATTTTGCCGAACTACTGTGATCACCAGTTCAGGTACATTATCAACAGATGCTGTAACCATTGGATTAAAAGATTGTTGGGGAACAGGATATTCACAAGGACTCAAAGGATCCATCCACAGATCACTTACTACACAGAGAAAAAGAATTCCTTTACAATGAAAAGATTTGGGTGGATATCACTTTAACAAAATGGTCAAATGTAGCAACATCAATAATGGAACAAATTATTATTATTATGTAACTGTGTTGTATGAAGTACAAAATATCAACTATGTAGAACATATCAACTATGTAGCACTTTTACAAAAATGTTTCACCTGAATTAAGTCCTGAGCAAACACACAGATCCAGATGGAGTTGCCTGGACTCTTCAAAAAATGTCAGTGCTCTGAAAGATACAAAAAGGCAGGGGGAAGGGGCTGTCCTGAATTAAAGGAAAATGACAGTTTAAATGCATTTATGATCCTTGATTGGATCCTAAATTGAAAACTAAGGTCATTTTTAAGATAACTGGAAAAATATAAATGCAGAGTGTATATTAGATAGTTGATTGTGTTGTGCAACTGTGAAATTCCTTGGGTGTAATCTGTATGGTGTTGTGGTTATACACGATAATGTCCTTATTCTTAGGAGATAAAAGCTGAAGTGTTTATGAATGCAGTGACATGATGTCTACAACTTCATTTTCAGACAGTTCAGCAAAATAAAGTGTGTGTAGAGAGAGAGAGAGAGGAGAAAGCCAGTGCGGTAAAATGTTAACAGCTGGTGAATCTGGGTGAAGGGCACATTGGTACTCATTGTGCTGTCCCCTTCTAACCTTCCAGATTTTCCAGATGAAAAAGTGAGGCTGTTTCGTGAGTGTCCATTGGCCGATGTGTGTTCTGTGGTCCTTTCTTCACCAATGGCCCTTTCATGGTGGCTCTAATGTGACAGCTCTAACTCGTGCCTGCAGGTCACTTGAAGCATTTCATGGTAGCAGCAGGTTGGCTACACCCCTAAAAGTATAATGCTTGCTTTCTGTGTTCCAGGTTGTCTGTAATGCGACTGCCCTACTTGCATAACAGCTAAAACAGATCCGCCTTAAATTCTTTTTAGAACATAGCAGGGACTGATAGTAAATAATCTCAATAATGGGGAAATGATAAAGAAAAGTATGTAATAACTGATGTGAGAGAGGAGACCATGGCTGGGGGCCTAAACGCCAAGGGCGGGAGCCAACATTTAGCGTGTTCTATGAGCCAGGCACAGTTGCAAGTGCTCGGTTAGTGTGTGGTGAAGCCCTGGGACTTAGCCTGTGTTACAGCAGCTTCATAGTTGCAGAAAGCAAGATAATACAGAGAGGTGTGAAGTAGCATGTTCAAGATTATACAGCTAGTAGGTGCAAAGGCAAAATTTTAGCCAGGAAGTGTAGCGCATGTGCATGCTCTCTCTCTCTTTAAGGTTTTATGTGTTTATTTTTAGAGAGAGGGGAAGGGAGGGAGAAACAGAGGAAGTGAGAAACATGGATGTGAGAGAAACATCGATTGGTTACCTCTCAACATGCTCCCCACTGGGAGGGACCTGACCCACAACTCAGGCATGCACCTGACTGGGTATCGAGCCGCCACCTTTTGGTTTGCAGAATGACACCTAGTCCACTGAGCCACACCAGCCGGGGCCAGGCAGTATAGCCCTTAATGCCATTCTCTGAACCATGATGCCGTGTTGCCGATAACTCGGCTGACGGCTGGGCTGCTGAGTGTCTCAGGCTGGGAGGTGAGGTTTGCAAGTCATCCACATGGGTGACTGCACTGGGGAACGTGGCCTCTGAGCTCTGCGATGCCTCTCTTGGATATTCTGGAACATTTGGAAAATAGACAAGGGCAAAAGGCATTCATAATATTACCAAAATCCTCTGAAATCCATCCTTCCATTTTTAAACTTTTCATTCATGAAAATATGTATATAAAAGGTGCGGCTTGATAACTTTTCACAAATGGAACATACTCATATACCCAGCACCCAAATCAAGAAACAGGCCAGTTCTTTAGAAACCTCCCTTGTGCCTACTTTTAATCGTCACCCTTTGTTTTTTTCCTCCTTCTTTTCTATGTCACTGCCCAGTACAGGTCCTCAGTACTACGTGCCTGAACTTGCTGGCAATAGACTTAGGAGCATCCATTTCCACAGCTCTCTCCTCTGCGGGTTGCCGCCCTGCACGTGACTGCCAGGTCAGGCGGGCAGCAGAGTGTGAGTGAGCAGCATGGCCCTGGGTCCAGACTGCTGCAGCGTTCGATCTCAGCCCTGCCAGTTGCTGCCTCCTGACCTTGGGCGGTGTCACTATTTACTCATCTATGAAGCAGGGATGATAATAATTGCAGCTACACAGGAGGTTACTGAGAGGATGAAGTGAGTTAGTGGCCGCCAAAAACTTAGAGCCTTACATAGTAAGAACTACATGTTACCTGCAATTATTACTATTCAGTCTTTTAAAACTTTATATGACCCCTGGCCAGGTAGCTCAGTTGGTTAGTGTCCGCTTTATATGCCAAGATTGCGGGTTCAATCCCCTGTCAGGGTACATATAAGAATGCATAAATAAGTGGAATATCAAAAATCAATGTTTCTCTTTCTTCCTTCCTAGCTAAAATCAATTTAAAATTTTTAAGAAAAAACTTGATATGAATCAGGAAAGTGGGGATACTACTTTGGAGTTGTTTTTCTTTTTGCAGTGACAATAAATACCCCATTTTACAGTAAAACCCTGTTAGAAAGGAAATGCCTTGCTTGCCCCCAAATCAGATGCCTACCTTAACTGATGTGATGACATTTGGTGCTATCTGTCATCTTTATCCCACACAGAAAACCGGTAACAGTGATACAAATAAAATCACCTTGTTTTGTTCATCGCATTATACCACCACAACCAAAAGCTCAGTGTCGCTGTGGCTTCTTAGTTTATGCAGTTGACGGTGCCTGTAAAGCCTTGTACAAATCAAGTCCTTTCTAGACACAGGGGAGCCCAGGCATTTCGCTGGGACCTTGTAGTGGATCCTTTTCTCAGGGGAAGAATCTTTTTCAGTGTGAGTGTTTGCCCCTCACTGTACCTGTTTTGTAAGACTGGGCTTAGGTGTGTCAGGCTTTCTCAGAACAGGGCGCACCCCTGTGGTGTGGAGGCATTGCTCTGCCCCGATTGGGTACACTCTACGGGGCTGACACAGGCATTATTACACGGAATGTGTGTTTTATGTTCGATGTGCACACAGATGTGTGTCTGCACGTGTAACTAGCAGCGTAGCTCTGCTTGGAGGTCTTGCCTGCCCTGCGCCGTCCACCTTCAGTCAGTGACTGTGTGCGGAGCCCCCACCCATTCGCGTGTGCGAACACGCTGGGCAGTGCTGTCAAGTAAGTGGAATGCTTAGACCTGCTTGTCCAGATTTTTTCCCCCAAAGATTTTATTTATTTTTAGAGATGGGGAGGGAGGGGGAAAGATGTGCAAGAGAAACGTCAGCTGCCTCTTGCAGGCCCCCAGCTGGGAACCTGGCCCGCAACCCAGGCTGTGCCCTGACACCGGTTGGAATCCAACCAGTGACCTTTTGGCTTGCAGGGCGACGCCCAGCCCACTGAGCCACACCCGCCAGGGCTGCTTTTCCAGATCCAAAAGGCATCCGCAGCTTCACCACCCAGGCTTGGAAATAGCATCATGGCAGTGGTCGGCAAGGGAAGGAGGATGAGGAGACTCCAGGGAGTGTGGTGGGAATGCCCGCACCAGCTGTGGGCCCCTACGCGGCTGCCTCTGAAGGCTGCTCTGAGGAAAGGACGCTGAAGGGTCCTGTAACCTAGCCCCGACCCCCCCCCCCCCCCCGGAGGACGGACCCCCTCTGGTTGGTTTGCTCAGAGGTGGGAAGCCGGCTGTAGACAAAAGAAGGAGGGAAACAAGAGAGGCCTGGGAGAGAAGAATATGCAGAGAAGGTGAAGGATTCAAGAAGAGAGGGTGAGGTAGTTAGTGTTTGTTTCAGTTGGGGCGCTTCTACGTATGAGCAGATGACAGAAATAGAACTCAGGCTACCTTAATAACAGGCTTTACTGGCGCAGGTACCCGAGACACCATGGCTTCGGGCGTGGCTTGATCTATATGCTCAGTGTCCTTAGGGCTGTGACTTGTGTCTTGGTCACACACCGCCGACTGACTCTTGCCACGTGCCAGGAAAGATGAGCACTCCGGGTCAGAGTATCTGGCTCTCTCAGTTTGTAGTCTCAGCAGGCAGAAGGCTTTTTTCTCCCAATGATCCTACATTAATCTTGGAGAAGGGCTCAGGTTAGTTCTGCCTGGGTCATGTGACCACCACCCTGGGTGGTGGTGGTGGTCCTGGTGGGGCACCAGAACTTACGTTCAGAGTTCTCCCCGACTTGCCCTGGCTGGTGCGGCTCAGTCGGAGCATCGCCCCGTAGACCGGAAGGTCACGGGTCCAATTCCCAGACGGCACACATACCCAGGTCACAAGTTTGATCCCCAGTCAGGACGCATATGAGAAGGCGACCAGTTGATGTTTCTCGCATCCATGTTTTTTTCTCTCTCTCTCAAAGCGATGAAAAAATGTCCTCTGGTAAGGATAAAAAATAAAGTTCTCCCCCATGCCTCACTTCTATCCACATGGAGTAAGAGAGAGTCCTCTAAAGCAAAGGGTAGCTGCTGGCAGAGAAAGTTCGGAGTCGGCAAAATCAGTTGTTCTCACAGGGCCGAAGGGGAATCTGCACCTCAGTGTTCCAGCCGTGCAGCTGCGCTCGGAAGTTGGGTCCTTAGGGAATGCACAGACAGCAGGCCTGTCTTGTGCTGTCTTGCTGTGTGTGCTGGGACGGTTCCGACTCCCAACTACCAGAACACCCCGACCAAAATGGCCCAAGGATAGGGCGCTCACCTTACACGGCACATCATCTGGAGGTGGGGCAGTTCCAGGCTTGGCTGTCTCTGTTCCCGAGGTTGTCAAGGACCTGAGTTCTTTCTAAGGTCCTGCTCCGCCTTCCTCAGCACTTTGGCTTGTCTTTTTAAACTGGTTCCTTCACATTCTGGTGGCGGCTGTCATAATCCCTACCTAGCATCCTGGAATCACACTCGACAGAGTCAACCAGCAGTAAAAGAGACACTTCTGTGCTTTGTCTCTTTTAAAGACCGATCAAAACCTCCACAGGGCTTCCCTAGCTGGTCTTCCCTTGTATCTTGTTGGCTAGAGTTATGGCAGGAAAGGGAGACAGTTGTGTTGGTTTACTAGTCAGAATCTGCTTCCTAGGGCCAGGGATGGGCCCTGGTTCTCCGAAGGTCATGGCCAACAAAAGGCAGAGGAAGAAAATCGGGATTGTGTTAGTAAGGAGGGGAGTGACCACCAGGTAGGCAAAGCAGCACCTGCACTCCCACCCAAGATGCCCCGGCTCTACCTGGGGTCAGAGGAGCCTCACACATTGTTCAGGACACTGGGCCAGTACAGAGGTGTCATGTGGAAAGAGAATGTTCCAGTTACGAGGACAGGATGGCTCTCATTACTTTACCTGCTACAGCAGATTTAGAACCAAAGCCAGCCTCAGCATGAATCATTTGGAAAGTTCTGCAGTAAGTACATCAGTGATTTCACCAGTAGGTACCCAGCTTCTTTCCTTCCCACCTTGCAGCCAGTTTCTCTTACTTCCCCATTCCCTTTTAATTTTTATCAGCTTATTCTTTCTTCTCAGATTGCCATTGACTGCTCCCCTGCCCCCTACCCTCTGGGTTTCATTAGAAAGAAACCATTCCCCAACTCAGCAGGACTTGATTTCTCAGCTGTGCTTTACAGTCCTGCTGGAGAGGCTGTCTGCTCTCAGCTCTGCCATTGGTAGGCCCTAACCACAAATTCCAAGGCAATTTCACTGGAGTTTTAGGAGAAACATGGCCTCCCAACCTTGTAACCGACACTATGGAAATTCAAGTGCCTTTGCTTGCTGCTGTTTAATGGCAACCTCATGACATGAGCTGAGTCGGCTCAGTTTGTGATTCAGGCCCACGAAGGGAGACAGAGCGGCCCAACCTGAGCATCCTGAGCCATCAGAGCTGGCGGCTGATTAAGCTCCCTGGTAGTGACAGACTGACGCCAGCAGAGATTTTATTCTACATTTTCTTTCCTTTTCCATTTGTATAAGAAGTATTTGCTCACTATAAAAACTGAAACACAGAAGTATGACACAGGAAGTGAAAATCCTTCAGAACTCATCCCCCCCCCCAGGAAAAGGCTGATGTTTCTATTTCCAGATTTTCCTTTCAGTGAATGTATCTGTATGTGCTTCTCATACCTAGCAAAAAAAGCTAGCTTTTTTTTTTAACTTGATATCTTTTGGACATCTCCCCAAGTCAATAAGTTCATTCTAACTATGCATTTTTATTATCAAGATACACTATGCTTTATTCACCCAGCCATGCGGGTGACTCCCAGTCTTTCCCAGCCACAAATCTGCAGTGAGCATCCTCGTGTGTGTGTGTGTGTGTGTGTGTGTGTGTGTCTGTGCACTCCTGCGTAAGTGTTTCTGTGGGATAGATAATAGGATTGCTAGGTTGAGGGAAATGAATGTTAATAGCCATTGCAGATGAATGATTATATTATTATAATAATACTATTGTAATCATTTAGTAAATGTTATCGTCTTCAACAAACAACAGAATGATTGTTATATGAAATTATATTTATAGCAACAAAGTCCTCTCCTGAGTCCTTGAGAATTGGAGCCGTTTCTTAGGTTGCCTGGCCTGAGAGATTGCTAATTCACGTTCAATGGCATACATTGGGCATTCGGGGGGACAGGATGCCCTTACACGGTGTCTCATGCACTTTCGATTGAGTGCAGGAACTCATCCATCAGGCTCCCTGTCTCTGAACTTGGAAGTGCTGAGCGGCGCAGCCTCCCGCCTCAAATTGGGGGCTTTTCCAGATACTGACAGCAGGTCAAGTTTTCTATAAAGAATCTCAACGAACTGTGGCGTTTTCCTGAGTCTTGCCTCCTCCTACCTTTCCTAAAATGAAATTACAGATACAATTCATCTTTTTGTTTTGAGACCATTTTTTAAAGTTGCTTTTTTATAGTGAAAAGTAGTAAGTAAAACAACAGTTATTGAGCACCAAGCTGTGGTAGGCACTTACATTCTCCTATTTTAACCCTGTGGTAGGTAGCCTGATGAGGAATATACTGATACTGCCACTTTACAGAGGAGGACATGGGCTCGGAGTGGAGACGGCCTACAGCCGGTGAGTGGCAGGCCGGAGTGAGACTCCGGATGCCCCAACCGGCATGGGCTTGCATGCTCCAGCCTCTAAGAGTCCACTTTAAAAGAAGACTTGGGAGAAAGGAGCGCTTTTCATTCCTTGTATTTTTAAGTGCCCGTTTCATGGTGAGGACTCTACCAGACAGATCTGACCCCGCCATAGGCAATGGAGAGAGACACTGAAAACACAGGCTAATAAATATTTGATTCCATAAATCGCCGAAAGGGAAAGATCAGGGTGCTCCAAAGGAATAAGCAGTAGACTCATTTTTGGATTTAGAGTCGGGCAAGGACAGGACCGAAGGCAAAGAGAAGGATTTTTTGGCAGAGGGAACAGCATGTGGAGGTCCCCGAGGAGGGGAAGGAGCTTGAAGAATAGGAGGAACTGGCAGAAGGCTCCTGTGGTTGGAGGGAGGTGAGGGAGAGGAGAGAGCTCAGGAAAGCTCTCTCAGAAAGCTCCTTTCAGAAAATTCACTTGAGGCGCAGACGTTAAGATCACGTACGCTTGGGGCATCTAGAGAAAACAGCCGAACTGCTGCCTAGCCGCAGCTCACACCTTGGGACAGGCTGTAAGCCCTTCACTCAATCTTCCCGACTCCCTTCACTCACCTGCAGAGCAGGGGTGAAGAAGCGCAGCCCGTTCTACCTCCTGGGTCTGGAGACAGAGCCCCGTGGTGAGAGGGAAGAGCTGGGGAGGCCCAGCAGGCACGGGAGAGGGCAGGGCCCTGTGCCTGGGCTCAAAGACCCGATCAGGAAGGAGCCTGGACTTGACTCTGAGAGCAGGGGAACGCTGTGAGAGCATTGTAAGAAGGAGGGGGAAATAACCAGACCGGGGAGCGAAAAACCTCCTTTTAAAAAATATCAATATATATTACGACGTGCTTGGATTTGAGGTGTTGAGACCTTCTGCCTGCATTTTAAGAGTGGCTCTTTCCCAGAAGGTGCCGGGGCTGTTGCAGCACTTGGAGCGCAGCCATCAGAGTCCTAGATTTTTCTCCTTCAGCTCTAATTCTTGGGACCTTAACTCAGTGCAGTCCTGCCCCCAGTCTGCCTCCCCTGAGGCACCCCAGTGTAGAGAGGAGCCCTCCTTCTCTCTTGGGAGTGTGGCCTCCACACACCTGCAGCAGCACACCGCCACGGGGCTCTGTCTCCAGACCCAGGAGGTAGAACGGGCTGCGCTTCCTCATCCCTGCCCTGCAGGTGAGTGAAGGGAGTCGGGAAGACCGAGTGAGGGGCTCAGAGCCTGTCCCAAGGTGTGAGCTGCGGCTAGGCTGCAGTTCGGCTTCTCATCAACAGCTTCCCTGGCTGTTTTCTCTAGATGTCCCAAGCCTATGTGATCTTGACATCTTTGCCTCAAGTGAAGTTTTCTGAAAGGAGATGCTCCATCATTCCAATGAGAGCTGTCGAGTTCTCTCGTTTCCTGGTCAGGATAAGCTGCCCATTGCTCCAGTCAGCTAACTGAAGCCAAATGGGGCTGCCTGGTTATATTAATGTCATTTTTCTTCTTCATGCTCTTTTTGATTTTCTTGACATTTTCTTTCCCGCAGCCTGATTTATCTTTTCTGGTTGCTATGGATCTGTAAAATATTTTCCCTTTCATCTGTTAGTAATACACAACTATAAAGCAAAACAATCCCTTATTCTCTGCACTTTCCCAAGATTTTAGGTTAATAGTTGAAAGATTGCGTTCCCACTCCACTGAAAAGGAACGGGTCAGCCCCTCAGAAATGAGCTTATGACCTAAGTGGTTTGCGTGAGTCTAGCCAATGTCTAAACCGGGGTGTTTTTAGGGAAGCCTTCAACCCTAAGAGCAGAAGTTGGCAAAGTACAGCCTGCAGGCCAAATTCCGATGGCCACCTGCTTTTGTAAATAACATTTTATTGGACACAGCCATGCCCATTACGTGTTATCTGTGGCTGCTTTTGTGCTGCAGCAGCAGAGTTGAGTAGTTATGACAGACTATATACAGCCCTCAAAGCCTCAACTATTTGATATCTGGCCTTTTACCGAAAAAGTCTGCCAACCCCTGCCTTAGAGAGTATTTTCCACTTCTAAGTAACGACCCAAGTGGAGAGGTGGCCATCTTTAAATCTCTGCGGGATATCCAGAGGGCTTGCGAAATTGCCTTCGCTGGGGCCTGCACGCTGGCCCATGATAGAGGGATCACAGTGTGAGAGAGGTTTGTTGGAGGAGGGGTGACCGCATCTCCTGCTAAGCTGCTGCTGGATGGGAGGCAAATTCCTTCAGCTGCCGTGGGTCTGTATCTTACTCGGAATACTGCATGAAATGCTTTGAGCTTCTTAGTAGCAAGGGGCAGGCTGTTCCATACCAGCCTTAAGCTAGGATAATTCACCCTTAGGCTAATTTGCTTATCTCTGGCCCCCTGCGGAGTCGTAATTGGTTGGCTCTTTCTGTGACTCCTTTGTCTCTGGCACCTGCCTTTCTGGGATGCTCCCTGCAGGAGGCGGTGGAGGCCTTGGACTGTGAGCCTGGCAGAGCAGCTGGAAAGTTAGGAGTAGGCAAGCCCGGCACCTCTGCGGGAGGTAAAGCCCTTTGGTAACCTGGTGTGGCTCCAGAGAGAACATTTGGTGAAGAGGGCTGGAGAACAGCGTGGCTGACAGCAGGAGCCTGAGAGACAGGCTGCCTGGGTTCAGTTCCCATTCGGCCATGGGGGACCTGGGAGACCTGGGAGGCCTGCAGTCAAAACCGAAATCTCCGAGACTTGGTTGTTACTTCATCTGTGAAATGGATCTACTAGCAATGTATTTAATGCTCCTAGGGTAGTACCTGGCATATTACATGGGAGCAATTAATATTATTTATATTGTCATTTAGGAAGCATATTACAGAAAAAAGAAAACAGACTTAAAAAAACAGAAGCATATTACACCACCATATAAAGTTGGGTCCTAATACTGCTAACAATCTGTATGCCCGCACGCAGAAGTCTGGAGGTACTGTGTGGCGGTGCTCACGGAGGCCGTCTTAAGAGTGATGTGGTTGTGAATTACTGTTTTCCTTTTGGTAGTTTACCGCCATTTAAAATTTTTCTATAGAGAGCATAGGTTTTATTGTCAGAAAAGGAAAACCAGAAGGATAACCATGACTGAATTTTGCGGAGAAGTTCCCAGAGGACAGGTGAGTGAGCAGGAGAAGCAGTGCCGGGCCATTCCCACAGGACAAGTCCCCACCTCAAGGTGTGCTGTCTGGTGCGGTGGTTAGAACAGCTTCGAATCCCGCTCGGTGATCTCGGCCAGCGCAGGGCGCTCTGCTTTCTTGCTCTGTTTCTCATCGCTCTCAGTGGGAAATGAATGGCTCCCCTAAGCCAGACCCAGCTCTCCTCCGCCTCCCCTGGCAGTGGGCCTCTTCACAGAGCCCCTTCTCCAGGAATATGACAGTTGAAACTAGAACCAGAGGAGGGAAGGACAAAGGAACTCGGGTGCTTTTCAAGAGGGATTGCAGCAGCCAGCAATGGGAGGTGGTCCTGCTGGCACGCAGCAGGGGCGCTCCGGAGCAGCGGTGGGGCCGCCTTCCTCAGCCTTGTCCTGCGTGGTCCAGTGGGAGCTGTATACCTGGGGCAGGGATGCGTCTCTGGCTCAGGCTGCAGCCCAGTGCCCCTGCCTTCCTGAGCCCTGAATTAGCTCTGGCAGTCCCTCTTTGGGTTTGAAGATATAGGGAGAACAGAGCACTTACCAGCTTTCTGGACTGGCTGGGCCGTCTGGGTCCCCACCAGCACGGTGACCTCAACCCAAGAAGCCTTTGTCCTTTGCCTGTCTCCACTGGGCCACTGAGATCACACGTGCGTTGTGTTCTGTCCTGATGTACTTTTGTTCCCCAAACAAAAATAACTATTTTTCCGGTTAAAAAAAAAGACTTAAAATAAAATATCCAAGCTATGTTGCAAACATGTAAAAAGCAGGTAACAGAACAATGAGATGTGGGGTTGCGTTTTTACTTTAAATGAAAAGTAAACATTATCTAAATCCCAGCCCCGGAGACAGCCGCTGTTAACATTTGGTTACCATCCTTCTAGACGTGTCTCTGTGCATAAAATAATTAGACAATTTTACTAACTTAATATTGTACATATTAGCATGCATTCTTCACCCAGCGTCATGTCATGGAAGTCTTTGTAGCTGAGTAAATGGAGATCAGTAGCGTTTGTAACGGTTGTAAGTTGTTGCTTTGTAGGGTGGAGAAAGGAAAATGCACTGTTTTCCTCTACTACCTTCCTCTCTTGTGTGACTAGAGGTGTGGATTTTCCTGTACCTAGCAATCCTCCAGGTCTCCGCAGACACCAGCTGGGTGCCCTGCAATTCAGTTCCCTTGTGGTACTATCTACCTGGAGTCAGTATCAGTCCCACAAGACTGGGCCCACTTCAGGTGCAAATTGCAAGTCCCAAGTTGTCACCTGTACTCCTGACTGACCAACTATAAGTAGGGGTTCTCCTCGGGTTTGACAGTTTGTTAGAACAGCTCACGAACACAGGACAGTTTCCTTACTAGATACCGGTTTATAGTGAAAGGCTACAACTCAGGAACAACCAGATGAGAAAGATAGATGCATAGGGTCAGGCGCGTGGGAAGGGGTGTGGAGCGTCCATGCCTTCTCCAGGTGTGCCGCCCTCCCAGCATCTCCTTGGGTACGCCAGCCCGGCGGCTATCTGAACCCCATATTGTAGGGATCTTTATGGCGGCTTCATTACATAGGCATGATTGATCAGTGACTTGTCTTCAGTCCCTCGTCCCCCCTCAGAGGAAGCTGGGTGTTCCGAGCTTCTGATCATGCCTTGGTCTTTCTGGTGACCGGCCCTGATCCTGAAGCTATCCAGAACCCCCCAGGGCTTGCCTCAAAAGACACCCCTATCATCCAGGGGCTTCAAAGGCTTTTAGGAGCTCTGTGCCAGGATCCGGGATCAAAGACCAAGAACAAAAAGTGCTCCTAGCACTTCTATTGCTTAGGAAATTATAAAGGTTTTTTGGAGCTCTGGCCAGGAGCAGGTGTTAGAGACCAAAATACATATTTCTTATTATATCAGTATTACAGGTAGTAAGATAGCAGACCCTCCAGGGTAAACAGGCCCTCGTTGATGAAGTTTCAGACAGTGTCCAGTTTCCCCACTTTAAACAGCACTTTAAGGAACATCCTTGTAAGTGCATGTTGGCAGCTGTGTTGGGTTATCTTGGAATGAATTCCTCAAGTGAGAGTGCTGGGTCACAAGGTCTGCGCAGTTTGCAGTTTGGTGTCTGTGCCCAGTTGTCCTCTGTGAAGGGGATTCCAGAGGCAGCCGCTGGCCACGACAGCTGCAGTGCTCTCGCCCGTGGCCGTGGCCAGTTGGCAGCCCAGGCACCGAGGAAGCACGGTGTAGCCTTTGAACTCCACAGAATGCTTCACGGGAGTCTTCCAGCTTTGGGTAACTTGAAGACTGACTTTAGTCCAGTGTGAAGGAGGTTCTTTGAGACCGGAGGCCTATAAGCTAAGCAGCCTCCATGGTTCTCTGAGAGTCCAGCGCGATGCACTTCCAAGCTCACTCACACAGCTCAGCCCCTACCCCACTCCTCCAAGCAGGAAGGAAGGTCCTGGCAAGGAGTCTGGCCTGGGCACCAAACTGTTATCCCTCATAATTTACTGCTGCCTCTTCCTGTAACCAGATCACCCAAAATTGACTGTCTCTGTACCTTTTTGTGTGTCTGATCGGATAGGAACTTTGGAAGTACACGAGCAGACACGTAGACATCTGGGGGTCTGATTTTTACACAGGCACTCAGAAGTGAGAGTCTGCTCCGTGTTCCTTCTCCAACGCAACAGCCCCTCCTGGGTGCCACATTCGCAGGGGGCTTTGACAACTCAAAGCATACGCAGAGAAGAGTGGCTTTAAGACCAGCCGAAGTTCTTTAAACTGTGGTCTGGAAGGAATGGCTGTAACACTGAGGAAACTGGAAACATTTGGTTCTGAAGAAGAAAAGGTTTGGGGATGAGGTGTGAGGAGTGGTAAACTGTGACGCACAACAGGTGTTTTTAAAACTATTTGCGGTCTGGCCATATGGAAGAGGGATTTGACTTTCTCTTTGTTACCCAGAGGAGAGAACTAGAAAGCTGTTAACTATTCTTCGGGGTGTGGAAGCCTTCTTCACACGAGAGGCCTCAGGAGAGAGCACACTCGCTGTCTCTGACGTTGGTCCAGTCAAGCCAGGGCAGCTGCCGGCCCAGGCCTTTGCGGAGGGGCCTTCTCAGTGCTGGGCGTGTGGTTGGAGAGCTGGGAGCCCAGGCCACTGCACCCAGAGGCCGCCTCACACGTGCTTGTTCTCCCTCTAATCCAGCGTGCGCGATGCCACCTCTACGGGGCTCCAGTCCGGCTTCCTGCAAACAGCCTGCCTTCTTTCCTTCTTGTTGTTTTCTGTCCCAGGCCCTTCCAGTCCGACTCAGCTGGGTGTAGCTGTGTGTTTCTTGATGTAAATGAAAGCAGAAAGAGCAGGGTTAGTTTCCTAAGCCAACAATTCGAACCCCGGCGCCCGTGGGAGCTGTCTGCTCTCGCCAGTGTGGGGATAGACTTGGAGTGTCTTACCTCCCCTGCACCCTCTGCCTTCATTCTTTCCTGTAAAGCATGGCTGTGCTTTCCTGTGGTAGAGCCTTTCGCAGAGGGAATAGCAACTTAATTTATACAGTACTTTCGGCACACCACGTAATTTTTACATATTTGAATTCTTTTATTCTAAAACTACCCTGCAAAGTAGACAGTAGCTTCATCACATCATATTTTGACATGCAAAGAAACAGATGCAGAGAAGTTAGGGGACTTATTTTGACATCACACCGCAAAGGAAAATGCATCAGAGAACAAACCCAAGAGAAGTGCCATTACGCGAAGGCTCTTCACTTGAGGATCTGTTTTTGCCTTGGCCTTGAGACTAAACACAACATGCCCACTTGGTGTGGCTATTTGGGGAGTAGGGTGGTGGTGGTTATAGAGGATTCAGGACTGTGTAAGAGTTGGTGGTTATTGAAGGCAAGTGATGGGTATATGGGAGTTCATTGCATTATTTTCTCTACTTTGGTTTAAAATTCACAAACAAGTTACTTGTTTTGTTTGTTTGTTGGTTGGTTGGTTTCTGAAGCCTAAGTGTCAGACCAGAAGTGAAAAAAGAATTTTGTAAAAATGTGCTTTGGAGAAGTTTGAATTCCGTGTTACATGGTGGCCTGGCCAGGGCCTAGAGGCCCAGGTGAAAAAGAATTCCTTGCCAGGCAGGCTCCCGGCACTCAGGTCCCTCCATACCAAGTGCTTTCCTTTCTCCTCAGCCTCCTTCAGTGTGGCTGGGAAGGACTGAGATTTGTCGGTTTGGCGTGATGGCTTCATCCCGTTTTCTCTGCTGCCGGACTGAGTCTGGTGGCCCACGTAGCAGTGGCCTCTCCCAAGAAGGCGGGGGTGAAGCCCCAGCGCCACACCAGACCTGCTGTTCGGTGGTCCCGGCTCCACCCTTGGTTATGTTTGAACTCGCACTCTGCCTGAAGAGAGACGTGTTTTCCGTAATGTGGACAGCATTTGAGCTAAGAATTTCTTTTTTGATCTACTTAACTCCTTACCTGGCTCCAGAAGGGTTCTCTCTTCAGTAATTGGAAACCAAATGCTTTATGTACGTAGGGCCAGGGCAGAACCAGCTTCTTCTTTTGAACAGTGCCGGAGCCGCGCTCTGGCCTCATCACCCACTCTCCTGAGGGAAGAGCAAAGATGCTTGTTGTCTGCACCTGTCCAGCCTGTAAGTGCGAGGACCACAACTCTCTCCACTCCCCACACAAGCACAAAATGACAGCAAAGCCAGAAGAGAGCAGTGCGTTCCTCCTGATTTCCAGACTTCTCTGGGGCAAGATGCCCTTCCTCTTTGGAGTTTAGGCAGAATGAGGGCTACGCCAGGTTCTTTGACCTGGGGATGTTCATAGATACGAATGCAGCTTCGCTCCACAGCAAAAGTGCGTTGGCTCTGCTCCCACCCCCAACAGTTGGGAATAGCAGGGGGGCGCGGCGTCTTCCCCTGCGCCTGTCCAGTTGTTGGTCTGCAAATGTGTCTACCGTTTTGATCGTAGATTTGAGATACTTTCAGGGCAGTGTTGATCCCGAGCTGCAGAGCAGTAAAAATGCTCAAAGTGCTAGTAAAAACCAATATGTAGTGTACAGAAGTAGGACTAAGAACAAAAATTGCAAGGGAGAGAAAGGGGGTTGTTTTTTGTGTAACTGACCATAACCACCAAAGAAGAAGAAAAATAAACAAATGGGAAGAGTTTGAAGTCTGTGGCAAGAGGACCAGCATCAGTAA
Source organism: Trachops cirrhosus (assembly GCA_028533065.1). NCBI lineage: Eukaryota > Metazoa > Chordata > Mammalia > Chiroptera > Phyllostomidae > Trachops > Trachops cirrhosus. The sequence goes on from CM052542.1 coordinate 137,958,188, forward strand.
TTAGTCCGGTTAGTTTAGGAGAAGGTGGTGCGTTTGTTCAGGAACTTAAGAGCTAAGCTGGTGGAACTGCCACTGGTGACGTTTTAGCTGCGAGCCAAGGATGGGCCCCTAGAGAGCCGGCCGGTTGGCGTGCTCACTCTGCAGTCAGCGTGAGCGGCGCAGTGGCCCGTGTGCTGGCTGCGGGAGCTGCTGAAGGGGGTCCTGCTGCACTTCAGTGGTGCCGGGGAAGGGATCCCCTAATTTTTTAAGTATACAAGTAATACATAAGCACATCTTTGAGGTTAAAAATTCAGATTCTACAGATAAAGTTCTTCATGACCATACAACCCAGTGTCAGGCCCTCCCTGAGGGAACCACTGTATCCTCTGGTGTGAGTCCTTGCAGCCGTCCAGGTCTGTCTTTGATGGACCCACCCTCGTATAGGTACCTGTAGAACTGTTTTTGGTTGTGCTTTTTCCTATCTTTTTTAAAATGCTTTTATTTGTTTGTTTGTTTGTTTATAGAGAGAGGAAGGGAGGGAGAAGGAGAGAGAGAGAGAAACATCAATGTGTGGTTGCCTCTCATGTGGTCCCCACTGGGGACCTGTCCCGTAACCCAGGCATGTGCCCTGCTGGGAATCGAACCTGTGATGCTTTGGTTCGCAACCCGTGCTCAATCCACTGAGCTACGCCAGCCAGGGCTGCTTTTTCCCATCTTCAATGTAAATGAAATTGTATACCTCTTCCCAGTTGGACTTTTTAAATTAGCTCCAGCAGCCCACCAGCCGCCTACCTCCCCTGCAGTACATCTTAGAAATCTTTTCGTGTCCATACGTAAAGATACATCCAGTTCTTTTTGCTGCTGTGATTTTGTGGTATGGATAAGCCGTAACTTGGCCACACTTTAGGTGGTTTCTGCATCTCCGCTGTTGCCAGCAGTGCCCAGATGCTGAGAGCACCCTTGTGCGTCCTCCTGGGGTGGGGGGAGTTGCTTTAAGAGCAGACGCTACGAAGTAGAGTGGGTAGGTCCAGGGGAGCGTCAGCAGGTTCTGTCGTGCTGCCCTGCGAAGTGACTGTGCTGGTTTGCATGTGTCTGGCAACTACGTGGATTCTCATTGTACGTTTAACTAGTCTCTCCAGGAAAAAGATGAAAGGAGTAGACGCCATATGCTTGATTTTAAAGCTTCAAAGGATCTCCCGACATTTGGGGCCAGAGGAGGGGTGGTGAAATGTGTAAGGGGACTGCAAGTTTCAAACCTTCGCAGCCACTTTGACTTTAAGAACAAAGGGACTTAGAATCTGACCTGCGTAGGTGGCGACCCTCTGAGGGCCAGTTAAGGAGAGTGGGAGCAGCAAGGGCAGGTTTTGCCCAGTTACAAGCCTCTGGGCAAAAGACTCTTCCTCCCTGTCCTGACAGGTGTCTAAACAGATGGAGCTGCTTTGCAAGAAAAGTGAAAGCACCTGCCAGCCTAGTGCCCAAGGCCCTCTTGAAATGGTGAGCAAGGACCTGCGTTCCTCACACAAGGGCATGGCACAGAGTGGATGAGTGAATAGGATTTGACTGGTGACAGCTTCGAGCTGTGGTAGGTAAACCCCTGCTGAGCTGTGCAGGTGAGGTGCTCACCCGCACCTCCGGGAGCACGAGGTGGCCCTGCCACTGCAGACACAAGGCGAGTGAGTGTCTGGGGTCTACAGTCCGTTTCTGGGGGGACCACACCACTGCAGCGTAGTGAGCCAGTCCTGAAAGGTCTGTAGCCCCCTGGAGACTGCCTTGTGGGTGAGGGTCCTCAGGGCCTCCAGCAGCCCACCAGCCTCCCACCTGCCCTGCTGTAACCGTATAACTGTGCTCAGTTTCTGTGCTTATAAAAGAGATTTTCCTTATACTTCACTCTTTGCCTTTATGATGTGGCTTTGAGGGAGGGGAAGGAAGCTGGAGAGCCAGAGGTTTCGAGAAAATACATAGGGAAACAATTTTGAGTCTCCCCTGACTAGCTTTCTAATCCTTGGTGATTCCTTTGATTTCAAGGCAAAACCTTTAAGGAATATTCTTTATGTTTCCTTTCAGTTTGGTAAGAACAAACATACCTCCTCTCGCTTTTTTGTTTTCTTTTTTATCAAGTGGAACAGCACACCTCTTTCCCACACAGTGTCTTACACCCACATTTCGCCAAATTAATATCAGACAGTTAGTTGAGAGAAGTTCTCAAACCAAAGTAACCATTTAAAGTAACTTTTCAAGTCACGAAACTGCATTCAGAACTTTAAAAAGGTTGAGGGGGCGGGGGTTAATTCTTGCTTCCACCACTCGACCAGGTTGGAAAAACTTCACAACTGGCCACCATCCAACTGTGAAGAACTTTGCCTGCTAGCCATAAAAGCTCATAACACACGTACAGAGAGTCGGTCTCTCTCCCTCTCCCATACATGGTTTGTTTGTTTTATTGTTATTTTTGTATTCTTGAAGAAGGGCTTCTGTTTTGGCCTTCCTCAGGAGGAGTTTGATTTGAAACCCTGCGGTAGGGCTGTTGGGCAGTCACGCTCCTAGGACCTCCTGCTCTGCAAGCATCTTGTCTGCTGTGCATGCGTGTGGGAAGGAGCAGGGATGCCCACTTCCATTGTTCTGTACCTGCGGAAGCCTCCCAGCTCCAGAGGTTCCCACTCTTAGCCTCTCCTTCCAGCACTCAGATGTTAAAGGGGAATCACCCAGGACATAATTATTCTTTGTTCCCATGTGATGTGCATATGCCATTGCCCTCGACTGCCATTAGTTTCTAGGGCAGGTCTTGCCTCACCACTGTGGCGAGGCTCTGAGCTGAGCTCTTAGCTAAGGTTTGGGGATGGGGTGGGGACTAGGGGTGGGGAGGCAGGGAAGCACTCACTGACAGCTTCATCTGGACCCCTGCAGGGAGGAGAGTCGGTGTTACCAGGAAAAGATCTTCCCCACTGAGAAGAGGGTCAGTGGCCCTCCTTTGGTGGGTGCTGTCAGGTGGAGGTAGGGGCCTGGAGGAGGCTCTGGGACTTAGGGTGCTCGGACAGTGAGGGCAGTGCCCTTTGTAGTGCACGGGGGCACCTCCCCCCCAGAATGAGCAGTGACATCAGGCTGTCCTATATCCTGTGACCTCTTCTGGAAATGGACTAAGAAACAAATAGATTAGGCACACACAGCCTCACTCCCTTCCCCCCAGCTTGGCTTAGAGCCAGGAGAAAGCCCCTGGGCTTTAGAAACTAGAATAGGATTATGTGAGGGACCCAGTGTGGGGGCACAGGCAGACTAAGTGGCCCCAATTAGGAGCATCTGAGCTAGGCAGAGGCCAACAGGACTGACTTTGAACTTTACCTCCTCCACTGCCCCAGCCAGAGCTGGTTCATTTAGCAAAACCTCCAGGTTGTCTTTTCCTCTCACTGTGGGGTCGTGAGGCTGCCTGGGCCTATGCAGACTTGTGTTTCTGCTTCCATAAGTACATTTTAGTTTGTGGGCTTTTCATTGGCTTTAAGGGGTTCTTGTGCAATCTCAGAGGAAGCCCACTCTGGGCCCAGCTCCACCGAGCAACTCATGGTGGCTGCAGCAGTAGCTTCGACCTTCTTAGGAAGGAGTGTGTGTTTGGCAGTCGTCAGATTCTCCCCATGTGTGCTGGTTTTGTCCTGGGACTTTGCGGAGACAGGAGGGCAGGCTGCCTGCCCTTCCTTATCTGTGGTCTGTGTTGCCGAGGCAATGTCGGGCATATGTGGCATGTTAAAGAAGAACTAACTGCTAAGCCCTCCTAGGAACCAGCTCTGTCTTCATATTGTCAAAGGAATTTGTGAGTACCAAGAAGGGGAGAAAAATGGAGACCGTTTCTTGAAAGACTGTGATGGCTGTGCCATTGTTTGACCCCAAAGGGGACAGACTCCAGCCTGCCAGCCTACTTCAGGCCACCTGCTATTTTCCTGGCCTTTTTAAAACGCCTCTTGCAGACCAGCCACTTACCTGATACCTGACACAGTTCAGCTGGGTGTCCTGCCCCTGCCCACTGTCCTCCGAAAGCATGTAACTTACCCCAGAACACTCAAAAGGGCTTCCAGCTTCAGCCCTGAGAAAGCTACTCTTCTGGGCCCCAAAACACAACATTAACCTGTCCTCCTCAGACCGGGCACATCAATTCTGACCACTGGGGCGGGGGCTGGCATTGCTTTCTGGGCCATTGGGGAGAACATCACTGGGCCTGCACTTTCATGCAGAAAGGAAACAGTCATTCTCCAGAGTTGGGATGAACTAAGAACTCCTGAAAAATATCTTTGTTTCTAAGTATGTCAAAGGCAGCCCCCAGTACTTTGCAAACAATAGCCATTTTCTTCTGCAACCCATTTCACTAGGTTTTGCTTACTTACTATGTCTGGCACAGTCCAACTTCAAATCACCATAATAACTAAAGCTGGATGTTCAGAAAATGGGGGTAGGGTCAATTTGAGGGCTAGTTGGAATCTGCACCCCCATGAACCACCCCACCCCAACTTTTAAGAGTTCTTGCCAGGGAGTTGTTCGCTGATGGGGAGAGAGACATGGCGTGAGGAAGCCTTGTCGTGGGCTAAGCAAGGGGAGCGCCGTGCCTAGCGGTTTCCGGACACATCGTGCCACCCCGCAGTGGTATTGCCCCTCTGGTGAACTTGCGAAACAAGCAGCAGCCAAGGGAGGTTTTCGTGGTGGTTGGAGGCAGAGCTCAGAGAGGAGGGAAGTGGCCTCCCCTGGAATGGCCTGCCTTCAGACCCCAGAGGGCCCCTCTGCTGTGTGGTTTGGGTAGGGATCCCAGAGATTTACATCTTAATTTCATAGTTAGGATACTTCAGGGAGCCAGAGAGGAAAGGAGAGGGAGGTACTCCTCTAACCACTGGACTGAACCACCGGGCCTCCGAAGGAGGCATCATTAGCATTTGAAAACCCTCTGAAGGGGGCTGAGAGCTTCCTGGGGTGGGCGCCGGGGCCTGAGTGCTGCTGCCGCCGGGGCTCCGCACAGAATGGGGCCCAGCATCCAGAAATAAAGACCGGACCGGACTCAAGAATGAGCCCTTTGTGGCTTTGTCCCAGGCTTGAAAACTGTGACCAAGGCCCTTTCATTGTTAAGAAAGACTTCGTTGGCCAGAGCAGAGCTAGTAAGTCTAGTTCTCCCATCAGGCAGAGCCAGGGAAGGAAACCTGCCCGGGACTGGAAGGTGCTCTCCAGCCCTTTCTGGGGGCAGTTTGCTGTCTCCTCCCCCGCCCTCCTGTAACTCCAGTTGTGCTGGTCCCAGAGCAGCAGCCGGGTCTGTCTCCCTTTTCCTGCCTTAGGGAATTGCACTCCTTCCCAAATTAAGTGTACTTTTTGGTCATTCTTCATTTAAAATTTAGGCTTACACAACTTTTTTTTTTTAAGATTGTATGTATTTTTATTTTTAGAAAGAGAAGGGAGAGAGAGAAACATGGATATTCGAGAGCTACATCTGTAGGTTGCCTCGCACACACCTTCAACTGAGGACCTGGCCCGCAGTCCAGGCATGTGACCTGACTGGGAATTGAACCGGCGACCTTTTGGTTTGAAGGCCGGCACTCAATCCACTGAGCTGGACCAGCCAGGGCCACAACATTTATTTTTAAATAAATGTCAATTCTGGTTAACAAAAGGTCATGGCTTCCTACCTTTTCAGTCTTTTCCCTGTTTCCAGCCTAAGTCCCTTCCAGGTTTGGGGTCCATTTCTACAGACCAGAGGTCAGCTAGACCTGGGGCACTAGGAGGGGAGGAGGGAACTGCTTTCTTAAACCAGGAGTGATGGTGCCACCTACTGGCACTTGCTGTTAGCTACAGGCTCTGTGGCTGGTCCGGTTTCCTAATAAAGGGATTCGGACCTGGGTGGGAGTAGCTGCACTGTATTCCAGAACCAGAGTACTAACCAGCAGCAGTGGAGAGCACACTATTTCCTGCTTACAGGTGAGGAAGCAGTCTTAGAAGTTGTGGTTGTACAAGTTGTCCAGGGTCACAACTAGTAAGGGGCAAATAGGAACAGGGCTTTCCCAAGTGCAAAATTAACCACCGGGCCACGATTTGCCGAAGCCAGCGGGAGCCATAGGTGGTAACTGGGCGGGGCGCTCAGGAATGTGCACAGCGAGGACTCCTCTGCATCCTCAGAGCTCTGACTCAGCCCTGCCGCTTTTGTCCATTCGCAGTGACGCACACTTGAAGCCTTGAACCTCTCTTTGACTCTTGTTCGTTTCAGTGTTTATAGCGTTAGTAAGCAACAGCATCTGTCATATTTTAAATATTTTGTTTGCGTTCAGTTATTTTGAAGTTATCTTCTACTTTACGATTAGCAGCACTGATTTTCCCTATTTAGTGTTATGATAGGAAGTTTCCATTTACAGTCAGTTTGTTTAGGTTTTAAAAAGTAAGTCAATTTTAGGGGGGGAACACAGGTAATAGTACAGGTGGTACACAGATACATGTTAAAAGTCTTGGCTGTGTTATGGATGACTCAGAAGCTTGGGAAGTGTCACACTGCGCCCGTCACCACGGACGTGCCCATAACCTTGGGCAGTCTCGAGAATCATTTCCCCATTTGCAGAAAATGAAAACACTGGGCTCGGTGATTGTTCGGGTTGCACAGACCTGTAATGTGCTGTGATGTCTGGGCATGAGGAGTCAGGCTTCTCCCAGGCTGGGCTGCTTACCCCAGGGGGTGGTAGCAAGGAGTCCAGGGCCTCGGCCTTGTCTCTTGCGTTTTGCCTTTCCCCCCAGAATCCCTGTTTGGCCTTTTCAGCATCGTTTTTGAGATATGATTCACATACTGTGTTGTTCACAGTTCTGAGACCATCACCACAATGAACGCTAAAACATTTTCATCACCCCCAAAAGCAAACTCACACCAGTCCCTCCCCACTCCTCCCTACCCCTCCCTGTCCTGGGCAACCCTTAATCTGCCTGTCTACGTAACCTCTCTGCCTGTTACGGAGATTTCACAAACATGGCATCACAGATGGCCTTTTGTGACTGGCTTCTTCCCGTCAGTGTGACGTTTTTCAGGTTCATGAAGTGCAGTGCAGCACTTCATGTATTTTTGTTGCCAGAGAATATCCAGTTGTGTGGATGCTCCATGTTTTACTCATCCGCTCGCTGGCTGACGACGTTCGGGCTGTTCCCACCTTGGGGCTGTCGTGAATACTGCCTCGTGGACGCATTTTCACTTCTCTCGGGTAGATGCCTAGGCGTGGAATTGCTGGGTCAGATGATAATGCCACGTCTAATATTTTAGGGGTCACCGAACTCTTTTCCAAAGCAGCTCTGCTGTTTCACATCCGCATCAGCGATGTTCCCCGGTTCCAGCTTCCCTGTGCCCTCACCAACACTTACTTGCCCCTTGCACTTTAGCCATCCCAGCAGGTGTGAGTGGTGGTGTCCTACTGTGGTTTTGACTTGCATTTCCCTAATGGCTAATCGCATTGAGCATCTTTGAGTGTGCTTATTGGTTATTGATATATCTTCTTTGGAGAAAGATCTTTCCAGATCCTTTACACATTTAAAATTTTTATTACTGTGTTTTTGTTATGGAGCTGTGAGACTTCTTATATATTCTAGTTATCTATCAGATATGTGATTAGCAAATGTTTTCTCCACTCTGATGGCTGCCTTTTTACTTTCTTTAGTAAAATAATTATGGTTAAATATATATAACACAAAACTTACCATCTGAATCATTTCTAAGTGTACAGTTCTGTGGCGTTAAGTACAGACACACTGTTCTGCAACCAGCATCACTGTCCGTATCTGGGACTTTTCATCCTCCCCACTGGAAACTCTGTACCCATGAAGCCCTGACTTCCCGTCTCCCGCTTCCCCAGTCCCTGGCAACTGTTCTACTTTCTGTTGCTACGAATTTGACTACTCTAGGTGCACATAGAAGTTGGGTCACACGACATTTGTGTTTCTGTGACATAGCATGATGTCTCCAAGGTTCGTTGGTTTTGCAGCATGTGTCATAATGTTCTTCCTTTTTAGGGCTGAAAAATAACCACCACGTTTTCTTTACCCGTTCATCCATTGATGGACACTGGGCTGCTTCCCTTTTTTGGCTGTCGTGAATAATGCTGCTGTGAACAGGGGTGTGCAAATGTATGTCTGGGTCCCTGCTTTCAGTCCTTTTGGGTACATACCCACAAATAGAATTGCTAGATCGCATGGTCTTTCTTCATTTAACTTTAAGGAACTACCATACAGTTTTACACAGCGGTTACACCAATTTACATTCCCTCCAGCAGTGCTCAGGGTTCCAATTTTTTCCACATTCTCACTGACACTTATTATTTTCTGGGTTGTTTTTTGTTTGTTCGATAATAGCCATCCTGATGGATGTAAAGTGGTATCTCACTGTGGTTTTGATTTGCACTTCTGTTCGTTTTATTGATGGTACTGTTTGCAGCACAAAAGGTTTTAATTTCAGTGAAGGCCAATTTATTTATCCCCTCTGTTCCTTGTGCTTTTGGCGTCTATCTAAGAAACCATTGCCTAATCTAAGGTCAGAAATTTACTCCCACGTTTCTAAGAATTTTATAATTTTAGCTTTTACAGTTATGCCTGTGATTTATTTTGAATTAATTTATGCTTATAACGTAAGGAAGTGTTCCAGCTTGATTCTTTTGTATGTGGATATCCAATTGTTTCAGCACCATTGGCTGAAAAGACTATTTTTTCCTAAATTGAATTGTCTTGGCGTTCTTGTCGAAAATTAATTGGCCATTAATTGAAGGTTTATTTCTGGACTCTAACTTCTGTTACGTTGATCAAATTTTATCCTTATGCCTGAACCACACTGTCTAGATAACTGTAGTTTTGCAGCAGGTTTTGAAATGGAAAAGATTGTCTTTCGCCTCTGTTCATCTTTTTCAAGATTGTTTTTCCTATTCTGAGTTCCTTATAGTTTCATGTGAATTTTAGGATCACCTTGTGAATTTCTGCTGAAAAGGCAACTGACATTTTTGTAGGGGTTACATTGAATCTGTTGATCAGTTTGGGCAATATTATCATCTTCATAATATTAAGTCTTTTGATCCATGAACATTGAATAACTTTCCATTTATATAGGTCTTCCCTAATTCCTTTTAGCAATATTTTGTAGTTTTCAGAGTACAACTTGTACATTTCTTCTGTTAAATTTATTCCCAAGTATTGTATTCTTTTTTTTTTATTATTATTCTACTGTAAATGGAAGTTTTTCAAATTTTATTTTCAGGTTGTCTGTTGCTGGCATATAGAAATATAAGTGATTTTCCTACACTGCTCTTGCACTCTGTAACCTTGCTGAATTTGTTTATCCTGATAGTCTTTTAGTGGGTTCCTTGGTGCTTTCTATATGTAAGATCATGTCGTCTGCAAATACAGATAGTTTTCTTTCTTTTCCAAGCAACCTACATTTGTATTTCTTGTCTAATTGCCCTGGTCAAAACCTCTAATATGACATTGGATAGAAATGGTGAGAGTGAGAATCTCTGTCTTGTTCCTGAGAGAAACAGTTCAGTCTTTCACCATCAGGTATGATCTTAGCTGGAGGTTTTTATAGATGCTTTTTAACAGATTGAGGAAATTCCATCCGTAGTTTGAGTGCTTTTATCATGGAAGAGTACTGGATTTTGCCAAATGCTTTTTCTGTATCTGTTGAGATGAGCATGTATTTTTTTTTATCTTTATTCTGTTGACACAGTATATTTAATTGATTTTCTTATGTTACACCAACCTTGCATGTTTTGGGTAAACTCCCGCTCGGTCGTCGTGTATAACCCGTTGTGTATGTTGCTGTGTTCAGCTTGCCTGTGTTTTGTTGAGGATTTTTTGTGTCTGTGCATCAGGAATATTAATTTCTGGCATTCTTTTCTTGCGGTGCCTTGCCTGCTTTTGGTATTGGGATGATATTGACTTCATAGAATTAATTGTGAAGTGTTTCCTCTTTTTTTTTTGGAATAGTTTGTGAATAATTGGTATTAATTCTTCTCTAAATGTTTGGTAGAGTTTACTAGTGAAGCCATTTGGGCCTGGACCTTTAATTGTGGAGGAGGCTTTTAATTACTAAATCATTTCACTGTTGTATTGTTTCTAACTGGTAGAGAATGCAAACTCCTAATAGGCATGCACTTCTGTAAAAAAAAAGGAGAGGGAATCTGGGAAGAGTGGGTCCAGCAGAAGTTTGGAGATTTGGGGGTTTCTCTTTGGCTCTGCCTAGAGTGGTGCCCTATCTCCCCTTCATCATTCCGTGTCGCTTAGAGGAAGAAGTCTTTCTTCTCCCTCTAAGTCAGTGCTTTTGAGATCAGGACCAATACTCTCAACAAAAATGGTGTGTAAGTTCACCTGACTCCGAGAAAGTTAGTATTCAGACCGAGACAATTGAGAGTAGAAGCTTTCACAGGCCTTCAGGCCAGTGTGTGTGTGTGCGCGTGCACGTTTGAGTGTGTGTGTTTCCTGCCTTGCTTAGAATATTGATAAAAAGCGAAAGCGAAGGGACATCAGCTGTTGAGATTCCCAGATCATATGTGATAGACCACAGGGAACTACCATACAGCCATTCAAAGAGTGAGGTCGCTTTCTGTGTGCTGATGGGAAATGATCCTAAGATACGTGAAATACAGAATGGTGTGCTATCACATGTATGAGAAGATAAAAAATAGAAAGAGCCCGTAGATGCATACAGGCTGGTAAATGCAGAGTTCCTCTGGAAGGGCACCCAAGATAGGGCAGGGGTGGTGGCAGAGTTCATACCACGTGGGTGGTTTTTCCCTTGTGCTTATCTGCCTGAAATTTTTTAGGTCATGAACTTCACCTGTGTGAAGTTCAGTGGTAAGGCTGTGAAGTGGCCGCAGTCGCACGTTTCTGTTGGGCGGCCTAGGCACCGTGTCTGTGTCCTCTTGGAGACAGCCACTGCACCAGGCTGAATGTCTCTGCCGAGGTGTGTGAGGCTCGATTCGGACCCCTGTTTGGTTCAGGCCTCACTGTTCTTGCCTCAGGAACTGCTCCCGGAATCCGTCTGCTGAGGGGAAGCTGCTGGCAGATCTCAAAGGCCCTGCAAAGTTGGGTGTTCTCTTGAGCAGTTTCAGCAGCACAGAAACCTTGGTCTGGTTTCCAAGGCGAACGGCTTTTCCTGCCCTCCAGTCTCCCTGTGGACTTGGGTTCAGGTGGCCCCACAATGAAGCACTTTATTCTTTCTTGGTAGGCTCAGTCATGGCGCCCCCCCACCCCCACCTCAAACAAGTGGAGGTGCTGGGGAAGTGGAGCAGATGCCAGAAGGCTTTGGATTTGCCAGGCCAAATGAGCATGCGCACTAGCAGCCTGTCCTTTTCTGCTGAAGCCTGGCAGGATTGGCCAGCAGGAACACATTGGGTTTGGGGAAAATATCCACACTCTTTGCTCTCATCCCTGTGAATGTTTCCCCTCCTTCACAGGGGCTACCTTGGAAGCCTGGGGAGCCTACCAGCCAGGGCTTCTCAGATCCCAGGTTGAGTTCTAGGTCTGGATGCAGGCCTCGAACACCAAGGATCCTCCTGTCTCTCCCACAGAGAACACCTTCTGCAGTGGGGACCATGTGTCTTGGCACAGCCCTTTGGATAACAGTGAGTCAAGGATTCAGCACATGCTGCTGACAGAGGACCCGCAGATGCAACCCGTGCAGACACCCTTTGGGGTAGTTACCTTCCTCCAGGTGAGGCACAGATTGGGCGTGGGCTTGAGCCTCTCCTGTGGAAAAAGTCCCGGGAGGGCAGGAGGGTTTGGGTAAGGGAAGTGCAGGGAACGGAAGAGTTCCTTGGTCCTCTCCCGTTTTCTCCTCCCCCTGATGGTTTGTCAGTTCGATTCAGGCGGCTGATTGAACCTGCAGAGATGGGAGAGGAGGGAAAGGGAAGGGCCATTTGGGTAGGAGAGAATGGTTGCAGCTGAGGCGGGTAACAGAGGGAGGTATTTCAGTGAACTAGTTAAGACCCTGGCAGCCACAGGCACAGGAGTACCCAGCAGGAGTGCAGTTTTGGGGCGTGCATCCTCCCCAGCTGCAGAAGGCCTCCTTGTGATCCTGATGGGACCTGTGTGAAGGTTCCGTTGTGTCCCTTGAGATTTACTAAGGGCTCAGCCCCTGATAAGGAAGAGAGCTTTCTGCCAGCTGGTGGGACCCTTCGGTTGTCGTTTCGAGCGTAAAGGGTCCCAGGATTTCCTGTTTACATTCCCCATGATCCCAGACTGGGCAGGAACATCTCCCTGGGCCTCCCGTGCTTCACTGGACTTGGGCTCGGGACCCATCCTGAGTTGGCAGCGCCCTGATTTTCTCCTTCACAGTCTACGGCTAGACTTCACGTCACCAGACACCTGACCTCTCCTAACGGGGCGAGAATCAGGCCTCAGTGCCACACTGTGGACCCATCCATATCCAGCCAGGCAACTCCTCCCTCCTCAGGGAACCAGCCCCTGAGCATAGGTCCTGCCTGTGGTCCCATCGCTGGTGGTGGCACTGACAGGGCCTGGATGGCCGATCTTCTAGGTGGGTGGAAGGAATGGCCATTAACACACCCCGACTTCTCGTCCCTGGGTCTCAGATTGTTGGCGTCTGCACTGAGGAGCTCCATGCAGCCCAGCAGTGGAACGGGCAGGGCATCCTGGAGCTGCTGCGGACCGTGCCCATGTGAGTACATCCCCTCCCTGCCAGGCGGGCGCCTGGCTTCCCAGGCCTGAGGGTGGGCCTCCCTCCTTCCCCCACATGTGGGCTTTCCCTACATTGCTGTCCAGGCACTGGTTTCTCACATCGGGGCTTCCTGACAGCTCGCTCCCTGATGGCCCCCGACCACTAACCACTCCCTTGTATTCTGGGGCAGCAAACAGGGCAGGCCATAGGCCCAGCCCAGACCCTCCTGCCCCCTTTCTTTGTCCACAGCGCTGGCGGCCCCTGGCTGATAACTGACATGCGGAGGGGAGAGACCATATTTGAGATCGATCCACACCTGCAAGTATGTCTTGAGTGAGGAAAACCTTTCTAGCACATTGTGCCTAGGCCTCTTCCAAATAACACTGGCTTTCATCCTGGGAAAACGGAGGAGCTTTATTTGTGAGTGAGTAGAAATGTGGCGTGATTTGGGACTTGTCCCCTGAATCTGCAGGGCGCACGAGGGAGCAGAGATTTCAGGCCACGAAAAGTGGTCTCAGACACATGTATTTTTGCATTTAGAAAGGATGATTTTATTGTATGCAAATCATATGTCAATAAACCTGACTTTAAAAAAAGATCACCAGCAACTATATCAGTATAGTTAGATGTTGCTTGCCCAGTATTCCCCTTCCCACCCCTGCTTCTGTGAGGAACACGGACTTTCCTTCAGGGAGCCCCCACTACCACCACTGCCACCCTGCAACAGACGGAGTGGGCACCGTTGGCCCGCACGGCCCAGCTGCAGCCCTGCCTGAGCTAATGATCTTAGGCCCTTTTTAGATGCATTTCCTTCTTGAGCAGTCAGACACCAAGCTCCTTCTCTGGGTAGGTTGGCATTTCTTGGTGGGTAAAGGAAGTGTTTACACATACGGGCTGCAGTTGCCCACCCACGTGGCCCAGCTATAGAGTTTCGATGTCATCTTTGGTTTTTTAGAAGAAGCACTCTTTTTGCATGCAGGTGGATTTTGAAAGTCATAGAGCATAATTTCCTTTCTTACGGGCTGCTTATGAAGCAGGAGCAGCGGACAGCTAATAATGTGCCTGGTGTGTGTCTGCCCTCCCCCGCCATCTCTTACGCCTCTGTAAAAATCTGGTAGGCCGCAGTCAGCTGCTAGGAGTTACATGTCCTCTGGGAGGGACAACACGTGGCAGGGGAGAGGGAGCAGGTAGAAACACAGGCAGCAGTTCCTGCATCCTTTACTGCCGACCTCTGAGTTCTTGGGTAGAAACCCTGCTCATTCACAGATGATGCTCCTCTATTTTCCTAGTGCCTTTAACACTGAAGTTTTCAACTTGCTGCCAGGATCCTCTGTTATCTCTACTTTAAACTTGGTTTCCTTGTAGCTTCTGCTTATGCAAGAACCAGGAACCACCAAGAGTATGTTTCCCTAAGCCCTTGTTCTACAGCCACATTGGGATCCAGCATGGGACTCTGTGGGCTGTTGTTTTGCTTCTGTCATAAGTGCCAAGTGTTGAGAAAGAACCTGGTCCTTTGAACTTAGTAGGGTAAGCAGCCTGTCCTTTCTCTGCATGCCAAGAATGGTTCTCTTCCTAATCTTTAGGCTCCCCTGAGACCAGCCAGCAGGACCAAGAGCACCTAGTGGTCTTTAAAAGCAAGCAGGCGGACCTTGGTGAGAAAGTCCAGCTTTCTTTCCTGGTGGCTCTGTGCGCCACGTGGGAACTTCTCTGTGCTCACATTTGCCAGCCTGGGGCCTGCTCACTAGTGGTTCATTTCAGAGCTGGCTCCTGTTCCTTTGCTCCAAGCTCTGCCACCGGCTAGCTGTGTGCCTAAATGAGTCCCTTAACCTCGCTGGGTCTTAACTCTTTCTTTTTTACTTATAAAGTAAGTGGTCTTAGCTAGTTGAGCTGAGAGGTGTCCTTCACTCTTTGCTTCAGTGAGGGCCCTCAGGTGGCCAGTAGAGAGGGAGAAGTTCAGACTCCACCCTGAGCAAACGAGGGCTCCTGCCTGGAGCACAGAGCTGCTCCTTTTCCTCAGCCTGCCCCTGTCCCTGCTCAGAATCCCAGCTTTGCCCAGAGTAATGGTAGCGCTGGAAAGGAGGAGAGTGTGGCTGATGAGCATGAGGCACCCCCCAGCGCAGGGCCTGTCTCAGGAAATAAGGACCTCACGTAAGCCTACCTTGTGCTTCCCCAGATAGGCTCCCTGGCCGACCAGCAGCCAGTTTGGTGCCTGTGGGGACATGGGGAGAAGGGCGTGCAGACTCCTATCAAGGTGAAAACCCCAGGGATGTTTGGGTATAGCTCTTCCTCAGGGCCATTTGGTGAGGCCATTTGGAGAGTGTTTGGACTCAGTAGTGCCAAAGCCTGCACAAAAGCAGGGCCTCTGGTGGGGTCTGCAGATGGTCAGTGTCCTCCAGGCCCCCATTTCATTCCAGGAAATAAAAGAAACTTCATCCAGAGTCCTTTGCCAAACAAGTTAGCAATGCAGGAAGTCCTGCCCTTCTGCTCTCTGGTGGCGCTTCTCTGTGTGACCACACCCCCTGCTGTTAGAAGAGGAAACTACAGATGTGGAACCAGGGAGAAGTTGGTCTATCCTGGCCTCTCCGGCCTGTAGCCAGCTTCCACCCTGTTGTCTGTAGCAGTAACTGAGGGGTGGGGGTGGGAGTGGGGGGTTCTTCCTGGATGATGGGAGGAGAGGAAGGACTGTGCCTTTCCTCAGGGAAGTCGTTCCTGGCTCTGCCGCTTCAGCAACACAGGCCGCCATGTGGTGGGCAGAGTCGAGGCTCCGAAACAGTTGTGAAGGTCATTTCAATGACAGGTTGATGATAGAGGAGAAGCTTCCCTTGAGTTTTTCCTTCTTCCGGGCTCCCCCTAGTCCCTGGATCCCCTGGAGGAGCCCGGTGGCTGGCAGAGGCTGTGGTGTGTCAGTAACCAGGGCAGAACAAGATCAGAGATCTTGCTCTTCTAGCACTTGGCCCAGGCTCAGCAGCAGCAAGGGCTCAGTAAGTGCTGGAAAGATGGTGTTGGCCTTGTGCTACCGGGCCGCTGAAGGAACGCTGGCTTTTCGGTTCTTTCCAAGCAGGAGAGAGTTGACAAAGGCATCGAGACGGACGGCTCCAATCTCAGCGGTGTCAGTGCCAAGTGTGCCTGGGACGACCTGAGCCGGCCCCCTGAGGACGACGAGGACAGCCGGAGCATCTGCATAGGCACGCAGCCCCGGCGGCTCTCTGGCAAAGGTGGGAGCCGCCACTGGCCTCTTCTTTCCCTTTCGCCAGGCCTGGCTTTCAGGCTCTGTAAGATGGATCTCTAACGTAAACAGCCCATTCAATAGTTTATTTCCTGGCGGGATTTAAACAGCAAGTGAAGTCTTCCAGCAGGGTGGAAATAAGGGGGTTTTATTGACCCATTTCTCCTGTGTTTCCTGTGTGTATTTCAAATGCACCACCAGCAGTGACCATTGTTGTGTTTGAGATCTATCCCATGCAGTCTGAGGTCATGGAGGTGAGTGGAAGCCATAGAACAGTTACAGGAAAAGGCCACAGTCCACCCAAGTACAAGAGAACAAGCGTCGGCCACCCACGGAATTGACACAGGGCCCAGCTCTGGCCCGAAAGCCATGCCAGACCCGAGGATCACTCTGGCCTCAGGCCCTCCCAGGCCTTAGACAAGAGAGGCCCGGGTGTGAGGCCAGCTTGCACACTTCCCTGCCCCACTGTCCTGCAGATACAGTGTTAGGGGCTGTGGGCAGGGGACCCTGTACCCGCTGCATTCCAGGTGAGGCCTTGGAGGAGGAGGGTATGGCCCTCCTGTTGGAAGGTCCTCATGTTGGTCTTGGCTAATAAAACAGTTGTGGTTTTTAGCAACGGGCCTCCATAACTAACTCCAAGAGAAAAGCAGCCTTTTACAAATGCATGTGCTTATAGCTTCCTTTTCTACTTCTTTCTCAATTTCTCTATCTCTCTACCATTTATTTTTTGAAGAGTAAGACACCTATAGTCCTGAATAAAATACCTACATATATGGTAGCACTTATGAAAGGCTTTCTCTTTCCATAAATGGCAACTTACACCCCTGGCACAAATATCCGACTCCTTTCTTTCCTTCCTGCCTGTTCTAATGGAGCGCCAAGCCCTTGGGAGGTTCCAGGTGAACATATACAGTTATTAGAATTATTCTGTTGCTTTTGACAAAAGAGGTAATATAAGGAGCAATTCTTAGTCTTGTCGAAAACAATACCGTTATTGGATTTTTTTTTTAATTATAAAAGTAACCCATGCTACTGTAACAAGTCAGTTAGAAAAGTTAATAATCACCTCCATCATCCACTGTAAGCCCACCATTTGAGCAACCGATGTTAATTTGCTTTTTTGTATGTGTTAACAGTTTGCAGAGGTAAGTCTTAGACCAAAAGCTCAGAATAGTGGACCAGACCAGCAGTCTTCACCCAGAGATCAGCAGAGCACCTTGCAAAGAAATAATCCCACCAAGGGACACCTCTCTCACCTCCTGGCCCTTGTCAGACCCATGGAGAGGCAGGGTACCCTGGGCCAAGATGGGAAGATGACCTCAGCAGATACCAGCTGGCCACCCAGAACCCAGAAGCTCATGTAGGAGACACCTGACCATTCACGGCACAGCACTTGCAGCCCTTACTGGCATCCACCTCACGGGCAGAGTCTGGGGGCGGTCATGGGCAGTAGCAGAGGCCTAGGCTGTCCCTGCCTGGGCCTGTGTTAAAGCAGGAAGGGAAAGGACAGTGGAGAAGAGCCCTGTCTTGGAGGGTGCCCTCTGAGGTACAGAGCACCCCCACCCTTGTCTCCTACAAGAATGGCAGTCTTTGGACCCAAGTCTCTTGAGCACACGATGCCTTTATTGGCCCTATGTCCTCATGCTGCACTTACTCAGATCTCTCAGCTGATGCCTTGGGCAGGCTCAGGAGGCCTTCACGGGGGCCTTTCCCCAGCATGTCTGCAGATCCAGCTTCCAAGGGCAGGGTTGCGGGGTGTTGGGAGCCCAAAGGTGCACCAGACAACTTAGTGGTGTTGTTGCAGACACGGAGCAGATCCGGGAGACCCTGAGGAGAGGACTTGAGATCAACAGCAAACCCGTCCTTCCACCAATCAACCCTCAGCGGCAGAATGGCCTCACCCACGACCGGGCCCCGTGAGTTTCCTGCCCACGGCGGGGGTTGGCACAGCTTTTGGACAGCAGCGTCCCGGGACTGGGACAAGGGGGTAGTTTTGTCCTGAAGGGCCTCTCTCTGTGGCTTGCATGAGAGAGAACAATGCTGATAGCCCTTGCTGGATGCCCCTAGGGTCTGGGGAACACGGATCTGTGGATCACAGAGAAGGGCCTCAGAGGGGACCCAGCAAAGCAGAAATATAAACATTAGTAAATATTTACATGGGCTGTGTGAGCAAGTGGGAGGCCAAATTGGGGCAAAATCTGAGTTGGGGCCTCCTAGCCTTGTGGGAGCCCATTGTGCTGGGAGCGGCTCCCCTCCTTATCTGAGCCTCGACCACAGTTGCCCTTCCTTCCTTCCTGGAGCCTGGTCTCCGGCTGATAGCTGCAACCCCAGGGGCCTCCCTGTCTAGCCAGCCCCATACTGGACGCCTGCTACTGAGGCCCTTCTTCCTGCCTCCCTTGCATGGGGCCCAGGGCAGGGAAGGGAAGTCCCTTCCAGGCCTCTGCTGCCTGTCGGGGGGGGGGGGGCGGCCTCCACAGCCCTTGGGAGAAACTGTGGCCACCCGAGAGGTCAGATCCGTTTCCTGCTGACCTCTTTTCCTCTGATAGGGGACAAACGGTGGGCAGGGCTGCAGCTGGGCACCCCACTCTGCTCTCAGTCCCGGGGCAACTCTAGGGAATAGCTGCTGGCAGGGGATACCTGGGAGCTGGCAGGCCAGAGCAGGAACCTTGCCTGCCAGGGAGGAAGTTGCTGTGCTCTGGACTAAAAGGGAAGCAGCTCACTCCTGGAAGACTAGGGTAATCCATCCTTCTTCTTAAAAATCTCCATTACACACTTGCTGTGTGGCAGGCCCAGGACCCAGGGGTCCATCTGGGGGTGGCCTCTTTTGGGGACACATGAACAATCAAATTAATTAATTCTTTGGTGTGAGTCATCTGTAGGTACAGTGTTTTGGAAATAGATGCTTCTTTCAGTTCTAGCTCCAGATGCTTGTCCACAAGCCACAGAAGTGGTAGTGGTTTAATACACTGCAGAAAAGTCAGCACGATCGGTAGTGGCTAGGGAGGGCTTTCAGAGGAGGAAGAACATGAGATGTGGGCCCTGAAGGCACCCTAGAATTTTAACAAGGAAGAGGAGTTGACAGGGATGGAACAGGGAGGCCTAGCTGGTTGAAGTTAACACTGCCACCTGGGAGCAGATTGTGGAGTCAGGTGGGTTGTTCCGGGAACAGGCCTGCCCAAGAGTACTCACCAGGCAGAAGCCATGAGAATTGAGCTCTTTGGCAAGAGCCAAGCAAAGCCCCCACACCCCCACACCCCCGCCACCTGAGAGTAGTTCTCAGTTCCAGCCAGGGGGTTTCTCTAGCCAGCGACCTCGAAGTAGTGGGCTTGAGGCACCATGATCTTCCCTTGGTGGCAGCATATAGCCAGGCTGGGTCGAGGGGCATCTGGAAACTCTGCCTGTGAATCTGGACTCTGTCCCAGAGCCACACTTCTTGTGCCCTGAGCTTGGCTTCTCCCTCTAGGCCCTGTTGGCGCTGCTGATTGGCCGGGAGGTACTTGAAGACTTAAAGGCTCGAGCACATTGCCTATAACTTGTAGTCAATCTCAGTCCAGATGGCCCTTCGGGCTCCAGAAGGTCCGGGTTTCTGGGTAGAAGGGCAGGGACTTTGGCGGACGCACACCCCACTTGCCCCTCTTGTATATCTGCTGTAGGTCTGAGCTCTCACTCCCTATCTTGGGCATAGTCCCAGCTGCTGCGCTCACCGACCGCCCCCGCCATTACAGGAAGGCACAGGGCTCCAGGTTACTGGATGTGTGTGCACAGCCGGGTCCAAGGGCTGTCTGTAGACACAAGGCAGAGTCTGCAGCATCCACCCTGTGGCCTGAGTTGGCTGACCTGCAGAGAGGTGGGCGGGAATAGACCAGAGGTGCCAGCCTTCTGGGGTGTCTGCCCGTCCTGCAGCTCAGATCCCTAGTCAGGTCTCCCAAGTGGCAGGATCCGCAGTTTGGAGGAAATCAGGACATTTCCTCTGGGGTTCTCAGGGCCGGTTGCTAATTTGTTAGCAGTTGGTTGAGAAATGGTTCCTCCTCCTTTGGCCAAGAACATTTTCCAACATACCCCTCAAGTCCCTCAAGACTCCAGCTCCCTATTATCTCAGGATCGATGACGATGGACTCAGTTCAGACAAGCAAGCACAGTTGTAATATCTGTGCTTCCCGCCCTGGGACTTGACCCCATTTCAGATAAACCACATGGACTTTTCCTGTGAAGCCAGCCCCCAGTGTGCTGGCCCCAGTGTTTGCTCCTCTCCCTGTGCGGGGGTGGGGGGCGGCAGTGGGAAGCAGCCCAGTGGGCCTTACTGTGTCTGCACGACTGGTTGTCCTCCAGTCAGGCTTTCTGGGCTGGGGGGCCCTCGGACGCACAGGGCTTCACGGGTCCGAATGTGGCCTAGGAAGCCGCAGTCCAGAGGAGCTGACGGAGCGTGGACGTTAGCACCCGGGCTCTGGCCTACCTGGGGAGTCAGGTGCTTGCTCTTTCATACCTCAGCAGCAACTAACACTTCGATTGTGCCTCATTCGTGCCAAGTAATGTTCCAGGTGCTTTGTGGCATATGCATTTAGTTCATCCTCACAGTCAGTCTGCGAAGTGGATAATCTCACAGGTGAGGAAACTCAGGTGCAGAGAGGCTGGTGAGAACTTGCCCAAGGTTAGAAAAGGATGGCGTGCACGGCCGGCTCTCGGCTGTTAACATGGTGTGTGGTGTTCCTCGCCTTACAATCACGGACCCTGTGAGGGGCACACGAGGCTGTGTGAGGTGGTGACAACCCTCACTGGTGGGCCTCCCGCAGCCAGTCGGAGCAGGAGCAGAGACCTCCCATGCGACATCGGACAAGGCCACAGCCGGTGTCAGAAGCCCACTGTGCGCACTTACCCCTGGAGAGCACATGCTGTCAGCCTCGTGCTTCCGAATCCCGGGAATAACGAGCTGCGTTGTAATTGGCTTGTTTGCACCAGAACTGCTTTTTGACACAAAGCCTTGCTTTCTTCGTGTTCAGAAACAAAAAACCCTATCTCTGGCCGCTCTCCTACCTTGGAGGCTGGGGATTTCTTTCTTTCTTCCTTGAGCCTTACTTCTTGCTTCCGAGAAAAGCAGGCCCCTCTGGGCAACCTGCTCCTCTCCCACTAGCTCTTGCCAGCCCTCCGCCCACTGCCTTCCCGGAAGGAGAGTCCTTGGCCCTCTCTGGGGCTGCTTCCAGCATTTCACAACCCTTGCATTCCGGCCGTGAAATTTATATCTGGCTTTCCCCAAGAGGATCAGTTGACAAAAGCCTCCGTGGGCTTGGCCGGTGCCTTCCTTCCCACTGCCCGCCCAGGTGAGTTGGGGAAGCAGCTCCTTTGTGCCACTGCGGAGAACCCGGCTTAGAGGCCGCACCTGCCAACACTTGTACGGACCTGGGGAGCAACTCACTGGGCATCTCCTCTCTCCAAGGTTGCCTGGTTAAACATGTAAGGTTCTCCAGCCTGGCCTTAGCTCCCCAGCCTTGCTGCAGTGAGTTGGAGGATTGAGTGTCCAGTGCACCATGTGGGGAGGTTTATATTTCTATGAACTGTTACTCTGATGCTGGGAACCTGCAGGAGTGTCCCAGGACCTCCTCCTCCCTCTGCCAGTGACTCACTGGCTGAGGTTGGGGGACCTTTCAGGAGCTTGGTGGGTCGCATACCCTCCCAGAGAGGGCAGGGCTCAAATGTATGGGTATACATCTGTTGGTGGGGAAGGTTTCTGACTGTAGGAAAAGCTCTTTGTCGTTGAGGCACCTTTAAAAACCAAACTAACCATCCCTGCTGATCCAAGTTTCTCATTCTTCTGGAATTGTATCAGTAGCTTTTGAGGTTTTTCTTTTTTCTTCTTGCCTTAATTTCCTAGAGAATTAAGGTTTAGAATTCTGTTGTGAGACTCTTAGCTCCACCCTCCCTCCAGCATGGACACACACACACACACACACACACACACACACACACACACAGATTTCTCCACTTCTATGAGTGTCTCTGCTCCCATTTGTTTGGCCTCCCACATCGGGTGACTTTGCTACCTCTCTCCCTCGATCTTGAATAGCTTATGACCTGGCTAGGGAGTCATCCTTTCGAGAAAATTGTGTTTTGTTTTGTTCATTCTTGAAGCTCATGAACATTAATTAGGAGAAGAAAATACCTATAGTTTGCATCCAGTGAATTGGGTGAAGGAAAGTGAGTTTCCATCCAGGAAAACAGCTGGGCTGTTGATACGTCCACTCGCATGCAGGGCGGTCTTCGGTAACCCTGCTCCGAGGGGTCTGTGGCGTCAGTGCAGCGGCCAGCCTGGAGCCTGCATCTGTCTCACTGGCTTCCCTCGCCTCTCCCACGCTGGGGAAGTGCAGTCGTTTTCACTGGAGAGAACACCCCGCAAGAAGCAGGCCTGCTCTCAGGGCCTCAGCCAGGCCCCACAGAGCTGAGGCCTTTGTGACCCATGTTTGTCGTGCGGAGTGCCTGCCTTTCTGTGCCTTTCTCAGAAATACACATTGGAAAGGGCAAAACAAGGGTCTCCACAGCGAATCAAACTCAGTGAATTTATGCTTGAACTCCACCTCCCCAAAGAGATGAAGCTATCACCATTGTTAGCACCCTGGCCTCGGAGTTCATGGCTAGCACGTTGAATTCGCCATCCAGAATACCTCCCCTCATCTTCACGTTGCACAGTCAGGAATAGTTTTGTTGCCCATCCTTGATATTCATTGTCACCCAACACTTCAGCAGTGAGTCACTTCTCTGGAGAAGGAAAAAGGAAGGCTCAGCCTGTGAGAGCTGAATAGAGGAAATGACTCCATGTCTCAGAAAACGGAAGGCCTGGGGCTCTGGCCAGAGGGGGCTCATTCAGGAAAGCTGGGGTCCTCTTTGCCTACCCAAATCAGAGCGCAGACTGGGGATGGAGGTCTCTGGTAGCCAGAGGAGTTCATTGTTGGTTAAGGAATCCCTGATCTCCTTTAAAAATATTTTATTTATATACTTTTAGAGAGCGGGGAAGGGAAGGAGAAGGAAAGGGAGAGAAACATCAATGTGTAGTTGCCTCTCACACGGCCCGCCCCCGGGACCTGGCCCACAACCCAGGCATGTGCCCCGACTAGGGATTGAACCGGCAACCCTTTGCTTCACAGGCCGGGGCTCAATCCACTGAGCCACACCAGCCAGGGAAGAATCCCTTAATCTTAATGTAAGTTTCCTCACTCTTCTTCAGCCACCCTGTACCCCACTACTCCATCATCACATTCCATCCCCAGGGTATCTGCAATGAAAATACTGCTTTTTATAATTCGGTTATTAGTTTATCAGTATCCTGCATTTCACTCCTGGTATTGTCCCCATCAGAATTTCTCAGAATGAGCTCTTTCGCAGCAGTGGTGGAGGTGAGCTGGCACCCTCATCCCCACCCTGAAGGCAGACCTGCAAGTGGTTCTTTCTCCAGAAAGTTCAGAGCTTTCATCAGCGATCTGAAGGCAGAAAGGAATCATCTCCCATGCTGGACTGGGTTCAGCAGGCCAGGCCCGCTTCATTTCTGGACGGTTGCCAACCTTCACGCCCTGGTTCCCACCCCGAGGTGTTCCCAGGGAGAAGGCCCCAAGTTGGTGGCTAGCGCATACATCACCACTGTCACGGGGCTGGGATTGTGGCAAAGAGGAGTCTTGGTCGTTAGGCTCCTCTCCTTTCCACACCTGCTGCCACTCGTGAATATGACCAGCACCCTTGGGCTAAAATGTAAAAATTAAGACTTTTCAATCTGGAGAACCCAGGGTAGAGAGGAAAACAGACGAGGTTCTGTCAGCCTGTAAAGTGTGGGTGGGGTGAGCAGGGGCATGCACTGGAGACTGTGCAGTCCTAGACATCGGGAGTCTGTCCTGACACTGGAAGGAGATGGTATTTTTAGATATAGGAAAAATCACCTTATGCAGTGGGAAGTGTAAATGTAGAATGTGTTATGTAGACAGGTGGTAAAGGGGAAATCAATGGAAAGATTTAGATCAATTCCTGAATTACCACAGTGTGCCTCTAAGCTATCCCATAAAGCACCCCTTGGTGCTCCCAGTACAGGAGAAACCCTAGGCCAGACAGGTTTTCGTGACCAAGCAGGCAGTTTTTAGTGAGCCATGTGCCAGGCCCTGGGTTATGGGCTGCTGTTGTCCTCATGTTACAAGTTAGAGCACAGAGGCTGAGCTACATGACATAACTCATCTAGGGTCAGTAGACTGAGAATAAGTGTCAGAGCCAGGATCGGAAGCTTGGGTTGTTTGACTCTGGATCCAGGCCTCTTCACCACTGGGGACTGCCAGCAAAGGAGAATGGAAGCGGAGGAGGTGCCAGCCCCTTCCCAGGAAAAAATAACTGGGAAGAAGGCCTGGGAAGCCAAGAGGGTAGCAGGATAGAGGGGACCATTTGCCCAAGAGAAACACACTAAAGAATAAAGTAAAACCTGCTAGCATATATGCTCTATCAAAGTGAGTGGGGAGGAGCCCTTAATGGTGTGGCTCAGTGGGTTGGGTGTTATCCCGCAAACTAAAAGATCACTGGTTCGATTCCCGGTCAGGGCACATACCTGGGTTGTGGGCCAGGTCACTGGTTGGAGGTGTGGGAGAGGCAACTGATTGATGTTTCTCTCACACATCAGTGTTTCTCTTCCTCTCTTTCTCCCTCCCTTCCCTCTTTTTCTAAAACAAATAAAAAAAACTTTTAAAAAATGAATGGGGAATTATATAGGGGATACCAGAAATGGGATCCAACAGGAAAAAGAGACAAGAGGATTCACTGGGGTGAAGACGAAGAGCGACCCCACGATGACACTGGCCAGAAAGAACGCAAAGCAACCAGTTTGAAGTGGAGTCGTTTGGAAGGATCCTCTGGAGAAGTGTCTTTAAGAAGATAATATTGATAAATACTGCATGTATTTGAATGTCTTGAGAAAATCACCTGTAGACCATTGGTAGTCAGTCTAGGATTGAATTAGTGATCATCGAAAACCAAACCAGTAAATCTAAGAAAAATAGAAAATCACACCAGAAATGAAGAGGAATTGTAGTGTACTCCATGGCTCCGTTGTAAATAGCACTGGTATAGTATAATAATGTAAACACGTAATAACTAGCCAAACAAACTTACAGTGCCCTTACCTTGGGATGGTGTGGGGTGGGTTGGAAGGGTGCTAAAAGCTTGTCTTCCGTGTGGGAAGTCAAAAGGTAAAGCCTGGAGAGAGGATGCTCAGAGTAGAAATAAAGTCTGTCAGAAGTATTGAGGAAAATACCAAAAGCAACAGCTAACAGAGATGAAATGGTTGTTTCTTAAAAGGGGGTCGTGGGAAGATTGCTAACTATTTAATGAACCTTGTAGAACTGTCTGGCTCTTTAAACTTTACAAAGGATAGTGGGGGTGGTGGGGACTCGGAGAAATGCTGTTATAGCTTGCCCTACCCAGGAAAAAGAAAGGATGACACTTTTCAGGTCAAAGTCACCAAGTGGGCACCAAGGCAAGCCCTGGTCACGTACAGGCACCTCAGCTTCCCCGGAGTCAGGCTCAGAGCTGAGAGTGAGCAGTGTGTAACTGTCCGTCGGGCCTCCCGAGAGCGTCCCTCTAGGGGTAAAGGAAGTGATGAGAGACACTCGTCCTGGCACCCAGTTCCGGC
Organism: Trachops cirrhosus; assembly: GCA_028533065.1. Lineage (NCBI taxonomy): Eukaryota > Metazoa > Chordata > Mammalia > Chiroptera > Phyllostomidae > Trachops > Trachops cirrhosus. Next base: position 137,983,688 of record CM052542.1, read on the forward strand.
CAGCAAGGAGGTGGAGGGTGTAGAAGTGATAGGGCCTCGGGAGAGCGAGTCTTGGGCAGAGCTGCGTCGGAGGAGAAAGCCCTGGGCCCTGCCAGAGCAGTGGTTGGCCGGTGGTCTCTGGAGGGAGGGTCCCTGCTGCCTTTTGGGGGTTTGTTGGGTGTTAAGTGAAAAGGGGTTTCTAGAAGATGCTGGCTTACAAAATGAAAACAGTTTGTTTGCCCTCTGTAGTCCTCCTCAGAGTCTTCAAAGTGCCAACATTTTATGGGTCTCTAATCTGAGATACAGCATATTACATCCAGCCCTTGCCACATCTGCTTTTCTAGACGCTCCTCTTAAATTAAAATTCCATTAAATACCCTTTGGGAAGCCCTGCCCTGGCTTCTAGGAAGCAGTTCTTTTAAGAGTTCAGGGAAAAAAAATAAATATGTCTTCATGGCCTTGAAACCCCCGGAAGAAAGACCACTCAAAGGGAGGGAGGTTCTTAAGGAGAAATATTGTGGTTACATTTTTAGCTGGCGTCAGGAAGACCTGGGGATTTTGCCTCAGCCCTTGATTTGCTCATTGTACGATCCTGGGCTAGTTATTTAAGTCTCTCAGCTTCAGTGCATTGGCAAAATGGGAAAAATAATAGGGTTGTTATGGAAATCAAAGTTTTGAAAGGGTTTAGCATAAGACCTGCACCAGAGTCTGCACTCAATAAAGGTACCTCTTAGTATTATTATAGAAAATTAAAAGGAGGTATAATACCTTCAGAGACCAGTATAGATATGTAGAGAATCCTTTATGTAATTCAGATTTTTTGAGAATTTGAGCAAAAGCTGGAAGGAGAAGTATGTTATACCAGCACAGACTTTTAAGGAACAGGGTCAAGAAAAGCTGAAATTCAAGAACTGAGTCTTGCAAAAAAGTGCTTTGACCAGCAAAAAAGGACTTTAGTTTTTGTACTTCTGTTTGAAGCAAGAAAAACCTGGGCCCCTTGTTTGGGCAGAGTTAATCAGTGGCAGAGAGAAAGCAGAATTCACTGGAGTTCAGTTATGCTTCCGACTCGGAAAGAACGGTTATCGGATCAGGAGAGTTACATCACACGGGCATAAGAGGATCGAAACCATGTTTTCAGATCTCCTGGTCCACGTGTTTATGCCCCAGAATCCCAGGCAGAGTGGCAGAGGAGATGCTTGAGGCTGACGTCAGAAACCTCTGAGGGAAGGAGAGCGGTGCGGGCAGACTGAAATGAAAGCTCTCGGATGTTTTGAGATGCAAAAGGCATCTTAACTCTCTAGACAAGTAAGCGTGGTGTCAACTCTCAGGGAAAATTCTGGGCTAGAGTATTCAGCAGGCAGACTTTGAACACCTGTTACAGGAAACAGCCCCGGGGGTCAGCATGAACTCACGAGCAGTCGGACCTGCCTGGCCATCCCCACTGCCTTTTTGGAAATAAGTTACCTATTCCTGTCTGTTAGACAAAGGAAGTACTGTAGACCTTATGTAGGTGGGGTTTAGTAAGACATTTTGAGAATGTCTTCTGATACCATTGTTGGCAAGATAGAAATGCCCACGGAGCATCCAGGAGGGTGAGGGGCTTGGCGACGGGAGGGTCGGGCTGATTTGTCATCGGCTGGGTGAGCATGCCCAAGAAGTAATGATGTCAGTCTGTCAGCATGTTCGCCTGGCCCTGTCCCACTCGCCGTGTAGCCAGAGCCTGGGATGAGAACGGCAGGGGCAGTTTATCAGTTTTGTCAGTGATGTGAAGTCAGAAGGGAATGCTGATACGATGTATGCCAGAGTCAGGTTTCAGAAATATCCGGGCTGCTTAAAACACTAGCCAGACAATGCTGAGTTCTGCCGTTGGCTCCAAATAGTCCACAGGACCCACGGGATGGGGATGAAGAGGCCTAAGTGTGGCCCATGGGAGAGAGCCCGAGGGGGTGTTCGTTGATGGGGGGAGTGCAGTATGAGTTGGTAGTACAGTAAGGTTACAAAGAATAGACACTTGTCTGACGGTTTAGTAGAAATAAAATATCCCAAACAAAAAACTCACATTCCCTCTGGGATCTGCACTGGTGAGGTCAGATAGTGTATTTCCACACACGACCCTTCACTTCTGGACACAACACCCTGGCTTTACAAGCTAGAGTGAATTCATAGGAAAGCGATGTGGATGGATGGAAGATTCTGGAACTTTGTCTTAATGTAGTTGAAAGTCGGGGCCACAGATTCTGGAAAAGAGAAACTGCTGATGGGCAGTGAGAGCAGCTTCAGGGATTTGAAAGGCTGTCATGGAGGGTGGGTGAGCCTGACAGGAAGGCCAGTGGCGCTCTACAGAAGGAAGATGGCCCTGCCCGGGCCTCCCCCGGCAGAACGAAGGCCTCCTGGGTGTCCACTGGCCTGTGGCCGGGCCTTCCCAGAGCACCTGCGATGGACCAGGCCCACAGTGTCTGCTCGGGGAGCCAGGAGCCCTTTCAAGACCCAGCTCAGAAGCCCCCTCTCCCAAGCTCCGGGCAAGGACCTTTGCTCAGAAAGGGGGACTGACTTGGCCAGAGGCAGCTGGACCGTGGGCCCAGGGTAAAGGCAAACAAGTCTGTGTTAAGCTATCAACATTCTTGCAGGAGGAGCAGACAGAACGTCCTATTAATGCATTCCAGATACATTTTGAGCACCTAATACATCCCAGGCTCTGTTAGGTGCTTAGCTTGGGTCATCTCATTTAATCCTGTAACAAACGGGTATTGTTTTTTATTTCCATCAAGACCATGGGGAAGCTTAGGGAGAGGCTAAGTCATTTGCCTGAGCCGGTGCTGTCAGTCACTCTGCCTCCCGGGGCAGTAGGTCATCCTTCACCCCCTGGCCCCATATCCCTAGCAGTTCCAGTGGGTGTGGACCACACCTCCCTGGGAGCCCTTCTCCCTTCCAGCTCCCAACGCCTGCCTTCCCCCCTCTGGGGACTCGGGGAGAAAACAGCCCAGCTGAAAAATCAGGCCATGCCGGTGAGCACACTACTTATTTTTTTATGACTAAGATTAAGCTGACAACCATGCAAAACATTGCAAACCTGTGTCGGCTGCAGATTTAATACCTCACCCAGCCCACACAAATAATTCATGCTTCTGCATCGATGTCCAGAAAAAACAAATCAGCAAAAAGCTGGGCTCCCGCGTGGTGTGGAGCAGCCGCATTTCCATTGAAGCAGCATGCCGGAAATACCCCAGCTTCAGGACTGCAGATCCAGCGTTTTGCAATTTTTTTTTCTCTTAAAAGATTAAAGTATGCTTTCAGATGATTGAGGGTTGGTGGGAGGTGTAAATGTGGGCACTTGTCACATTAATTCTTCAGATGATTAAGTTCTTTTCCATTTCTTTAAAGCTGTTTGCAGTTGGGTTTGATGTCCTCGTTCTGGGTGAGTGTGTCGTAGCAGTTACCAAGGTGACTTTAGCTGACTTCCAACAATTTATTTTTCCCTCCAGCTTGAGATGTCTCTAGTCCTGTGTGCTGTTGATTCTTCTCTCCCAGCCCCCCACCCGCACCCCGGTTGCTATTCATCAGCATTTTTGCCTGTGCCAGAGAGGTGGGGATCCTCCCTCCAGAGGCCCTGGAGGCTCTGAGGCCCCGCCTGGCAGCCTGGTAGTAAGCCTGTGTGGAGACGTTGTCAGAGATGGCACAGAGAAGTAATTGTGGGAATCACGCCCCGGCTCTTCCACTTAAACTCACCCTGTGGCCTCAGGCTTGTCACCTCACCTCTCTGAGCCTCAGTTTCCTCGTCTGTAAAAGAGCCTACCTGGGGTGCTTGATGTGAGGACCGAGCAAGTGAGTCTGTGGGCTCCTTACTCGGGAGCAGAGTAGGGGCTCGCCAGACGAGAACTGCTGTCTCTCCCGAGCTCCACCTTTGGGCGCAGGCTGAGAGGTGGTGTTCGCTGTTGCTCCCCTTTCCTGGGAAGGGAGGCGGGAGGCCTAGCACCCAGGCACGAGGGAGAGAGCTGGCCCGAGGTCCTAGGCTCCCACACCGGACTGCCACAGACCAGCTCCGTGTCCTTAGATGTGTTACTGGGTCTATTCTGTAAAGGAACAAAGTAGATTAAACAACCCAAATTCCCTCCCAGTGCTGAAATTCTGTGACCCTCTTGGCCAAAGCACTTGTCTCTTTCTCAGGTCTTGTGAAAGGGTTTGTCAAAGGAGAAGCTAGAGCAGAGGGCAGTTTCAGAACTGGCTTAGGGAACCCAGAGGAAGGGAACGCTTGTGAGAGAGCAGTCGAGTTCATCTAGGGTGGATCCACCCAGCTGGTGGGAAGGGCCCCCATTACCTCCGGGGCCCACAGCTTGAGTGGGCCCTCCATCCTCCTTCCTGCTAACCTCATGCCCCGCCTCTGGGGAGGGTCTCTGCCTCTCTGGGTGCCTCACTGGCCACAGGCCCCAGTGCTCAGCCTTCCAGTGTGTGAGGAGATTGGGCCAGTCCCTCACTGGCTGTTCGCTTGTCGGGCCCAGACGTCTTGGGTGGCTTTGGCCGCTTGAATTATAAATAACTGGAGCTTCTCACCCAGTATTTTGATGGACACTGGAGAATTGTTCTGAGATTCACAGCCCAAACCAGGATCCGGCCTTTTGAATGGGATCAGTGGGTGACCCTCATTTCTGGCTGCAGCAGATTTGAGAAGTTTCTGTGGGGGCAGCTAAATTGGAAAGAACAAATCTTACATTGCAAAGGGACCCCGTGGCCTAGCTGCAGGGCAGGCTGTTGGTGGGAAGCAGGACAGGAGGGAGTATGAGGCAGCAGCGACGGCTCTATGGCCCATCCGGCCCACCGGCCTGACTCCTGAGAGCCTGGTTTTCAGCCCCTTGCCGAGGGCTGTATCATTTCCTGGTTCCATGAAGGATGTGTATGTCACCACGGCTCCTGGCCATTCGCAGGTGTGTGCAAGCTTAGAGCCTGCTCTGGTGTCACGGCCTTCACAGGGTCAGCTGGAAGGAAGCTCTCGCAGTCGTGTCTCCTGGTTTTCTAGTACCCCAGCCTTGCAGAGCTCCGTCTGAGGCTCCAGGGCAGGAGCAGAAGGACCCCCAGAAGCTCCTGCTGCCATCATAGGGAAGAACAAATCACCATGACACAATGTGTTGGCCAAAGATGCAGGCTTTAGAACCGGATCTACCTGCGATCACATCCTAGCTCCACACTCCCTGGCTGTGCAGCCTGGACAAGTTACTCACCCTCCCTGACCCTCAGTTCTTTATCTGTAAAAATGATACTGCCCACCTCATGGGGGTGTTGTGAGGCTGCTTGGCAAGTTCTTAGTGAATGGTGGCTGTCATTAATCATTATCATCAATCACTCATTGTCATTGTTCGGGATCCTAGCCTGGGAGACTCCCACCTGCTCATCCCTGTGGTCGGAACCTGTTCCTGTGCTTGCTTCGCAGGAGCCGCAAAGATAGCCTGGAAAGCGACAGCTCCACGGCCATTATTCCCCATGAACTGATCCGCACACGGCAACTCGAGAGTGTACATCTGAAATTCAACCAAGAGTCAGGAGCCCTCATTCCCCTGTGCCTAAGGTGAGCCCCACAGCGCCCAGCCGGGCCTCAAGGAGCCGCCATACCTGTGCTTGCCATCCCCGCCACACCTGGTTGGAGTCTGGGGCCCAGGGAGGGAGGAGAACTAGTCCGGCGGCTCCATTAGCCTGTCAGGGAGCCTGTGGACTCCAAGCCAGCCAGGAGCCCCCGCTGTGCTGAAGAACTCTCTTTTGACCAGAGAAGAGTCCCTCCGCCCTGCTTCCCTAGGGAGGTTCAGTGACCTAGGGAGTGGCAGATGCTCCTGTCCTCTCCCAAGCTCAGAGCTAAGGGTGGCAGGGTCCCCGTAGCGCTGCAGCAGTAGGGCAAGGGCTCTGGTGGATTGGGCTCTGCTTTCCCCTGCTTGCTGCTTTGCCCATGCAAAACACTCAGCTCTTCAAACCCACTGGCCAGCCCAGCAGACTCCTTGAGGGACCAGGAAGCCCAGCTGTGTCCCTTCTGCTACTGTCCACAGTGCCAGAACCTCCACCCTGCGACCAGAATCCAGCTCTCTGCTTGGGGATGCTGCGCCAGGCCGAGTCTGTTGCAGCTGGCTTCCTCCACAGCTCTCAGGGTTCCCCCCTCTCTTTATTGCAGGGGAGGCAACAAGAAAAACTGGAAACCCAGACAACAGGGACAAGGAAGAGAGGGCAGGGGAAGAAGGACCCCCCAGAAGCTCCTGCTGTTATCATAGGGAGGAGCAAGTCACTGTGACAGAAGTGTTACTGTAGTGTGTTGGCCAGAGATGCGGCCCTAGAACCAGATCTGCACTTGTTTGGACCCCCCACCCTGTCCCCGGAGCCTGGGGAAGGAGCTTGGATGGCGACCAGCGTTGGCCAGCCACCCCAGTCAGCAGGGCAAGGATAGTCAGTGGTCAGGATGAGTGACAGATGACAGGCCCCCCACTCCCAACCCAGAACCCCAGCCGGCTCCTCCCCAGCTCCCTGTCTGAGCCAGGCTCAGCGCCTCTGGACTAGCGAAGGACTAATCTGGGGAAGCCTGAGAAAGCAGAGGGCAGCTTTGCTTGCTTTGCTGACTGGTCTCTCTGCCCCACTGGTTGCTCCTGCCTGCCCTTCCACTAGGTGTACTTCCAGACTGGGGATTAGCGGTAATTTCTGGAGGCTCCCTCAGAGTGACCCTACTTGGCTTCAGCTTTTTTTTTTTTTTTTTTTTTTTTTAATTAAAGATGTGCTTGTGGCCTTGGGGCTAGTCGTATTTAAACCTTATGGGATGGTGGGTGCAGGAGCAAGTGGAAGATTCTAGACACAGGGCTTGTGCTGCGAAGGCACTCCACCATCATCCAGGAACATGGGAAATTAGGAACTACTTTACCTCCATCCTCTCAACGAAGGGGCTGTGACCCCGCCCCCCACCCCAGTCTTAGCTCTGGGCCTGACCTTGGGCACATTGCTAGCTGCCCTCTCTGGCCTCACCGGAACACGAGGGAGGTGGACTCGACTAGCTCTGCAGGCCTTTCGCATGCTGGTCCAGTGTCTCTGTTAGCGCTAAGCACTTTGGGAGAATGCCAGGAGAGAACCTGTGAGAGGCTTCTCTTGACAGGTGTTGAAATGAACGTGTTTAGTTACAGTCCCGTCAGGATGGTGTTGGCCAGGCATCCTATCTCAGGGAGCACAGCCCCCAGTCCCTGAGCCTTGTCCAGACCTGCTGCTCACTGTCTCCGTGTTCCCACCCCCAGGGGCAGGCTCCTGCATGGACGGCACTTTACGTATAAAAGTATCACAGGTGACATGGCCATCACATTCGTCTCCACGGGGGTGGAAGGCGCCTTCGCCACTGAGGAGCACCCTTACGCAGCTCATGGACCCTGGTTACAAGTGAGAAGGCTCTTTTTCTTCTCCCCACGTCCTTTCTGCAGGCTCTTCCCAACTCTGTCCCCTCCCTCTCCTCCCTTGGCAGCTCTCGGTGGCTCCCTTCCTGAGGGATGGTTATGAGAAGCAGCGTGGAGTGTGGCTGCTGCCGCCTGTCCATTAGCTCTGGGAGCACTTCCTGGCCTTTCCGCTATCACTTGAGACAGGAATGATAACTCTCTAGGCCCTGGCCTTTGGTAGTTCTGTTTGCCATGGAAATCCAGGTTTGAGAGATGTGTCATATCCTGCACCCTGGAGAAACAGAGGTACGGGAAACCGAGGTGAAGAAGCAGACTGGGAGGACGTGCGAAGCCACTCTCGAGTGCCTATGTGGAAATCCCACCAGATTTCCTAGAAAGTGGGCGTGTGGACCCAGGGCTGGGATGGCAGGCTCAGCAGGCAGAGCCTCCCCCCAGCCCCTCATCTAATGGCTCTCCCATTCCTCCTGATGGAAGCCCAGCCCGTCGGCACAGAAACTCCTGGCTTGTTCAGAACACTTAGTTCTCCATTGCTCTTCTGGCTGGAGCACAGCTTTGGGGCCACTGCCAAGTGGGGTGCTGGGGCCTGAAAGCTATAGGCCTCCTTCCAGCCCCCATCCTGTTTTGGGCCTCATAGGTACTTGGCCTGGTCCGGCATAGTCCCAAATGTATAGAGGAACAAAATCCTTTTTTGTTTGTTTGTTGAGGGTACAAGAGGAAGAACACTCTACCTTATCTCTTAGGAGAATCAGAAAAGGGAATCTGGGGTAGATGGAGGTGGAAGAGGGTCCATAGGGGAGATAAATGGTAATGGAAAAAAATACAATAAAAATAATGTAATGAAATTAAATTTTTGTTTAAAAAAGGGATCTGGACCCTGGCTGGTGTGGCTCAGTGGACTGAGCACCAAACTGCAAACTGAGAGGTCATTGGTTCAATTCCCAGTCAGGGCACATGCCTGGGTTTCAGGCCAGGTCCCCAGTTGGGGGTGTGTAAGAGACAACCAACTGATGTATCTCTCGCACACTCTCTTTCTCCCTCCCTTCCCCGCTCTCTAAAAGTAAAATAAATAAAATCTTAAAAAAAAAAAAAAAGGAAAGAAAGAAAGAAAGGGAATCTGGCCCTGCAGGTTGCTTGGTTGGTGTGTTGTTCCATGCACCAAAAGGTTGCAGGTTCAAATCCCAGTCTTGGCATATACCTAGGTTGCAGGTTCGATCCCTGGTCAGGGCATGTGTGGGAGGCAACTGATCGATGTTTCTCTTTCCCTCTCTTTCTCTCCCTCTCTCTCCCCCCTCCCTCCCTCCCCCTCCTGACCGCTCTTTCTAAAATCCTATTTTTAAAAAGCATATCCTCTGATGAGGATCAAAAATTTTTTTTCATAATTCAAAAAAAAAGTGTTTAAAAAGGGGTAGGGAATCTGACCCTAATCCAAAAGGTGACCTGCTTTTTTGTGGTGTATGGGTGGGGGGCAGGAAATTACAGTAGAGGGGAACAGAGTTGTGCGTGTTTAACCAGGGGCCGGGGGTGCCTGTGAAGCAACTATATAGTTCATGTGGGCATAGTTTTGTCTCTGTGTGTGTTGTCTTGCAGCTGAATTTCTCCTCCTTTAAGCCATCGTCCCTCCCCTCCCCCTAAAATACAAACCCATAATTAAAACAAACAGCAAACAAAGGACCCCAACCACACTCCCCAGACTCAGCCAAGGTAGAAATGGAAGCTCATGCTTTAGGGATATTGTGTTCCATAAATTATCTTGCCTTTTTCCATTGTTGTTATTACACTGTTTCATAACAAAATTACTTTGAACCATAAAGTTATAAATATATTTTAAAACTCCCTCTTGGTCACATTAGATTTCTGTGCATGTGGTGTTGGTAGTTACTGTAGCAAAAGCTGTTAAGTATGACATTTGAAATTAGCCTGGCACGAGTGGAGAGCGCCCCCTGCTCCACCCCCAGCAGAGTACCAGGCCACCAGGCTGCCTCTGTGGACAGCAGGCAGGGAGCAGGCCTCTTGCCGGGGCCGAGCTAGTAAGGAGAGGGAAAGTGGGGGCCACGCAGGAGACCCTAGCCCCTGAGAGTTCTCAGGTCATCATTCCCAGTAGGTGACTGAGTGCAGACAGGTCTCCAAAGAAGTGTCCTCGGGTAACATTTCTGTGTATTTAAGGTTCAAGCACATTTTCTTGGAAATATAAGCACTGGGGCCTCCCAAAACTCAAGAAATTACACACACACACACACACCCGCCCAGCCCGGTTACATTTTGCATCCTCTACTCTGAACCTCCTGCATTCCCCTTGGAACATCTTCTTGCCCTGAGGAGGGGGTTGGGCAACATTTCCAATTCTCAGCAGCCTGGGGACCTTGGCCCCCAGAGGGCTCAGCAGATGTCATGTTGCCCCTCAGGCCCCTCAAAGTTCTGGACCCAACCCAAGTTCCCAAGCTTCTTATCCCCGGCTGCTGGCATTCCAGTTCGGCTCCACCCCCCTCGCCTCTCCAGCAGCCCCTCAGTGAGCTAGAGCACCAGGACACTGCTGACTCCCATGCACACGGCCCCCTCCCGTGCACTGTTGCCCAGGGAACCGGGAGCGGTGGGAACCAGCCACTGGCTTCGGCATATTTCAATAAAGTTGCTGTGCTGGGAGCTGCTTAATCAAAGGCCTGTGTTATGGGCTCATTAGCGTGGTCCACCACAGGGGCCAACTCGCAGGGGAGCTCCCAGGAAGGCTGGCTGGGGCCCCACTCCCCAAGCACGCACCCTCACTCACCAAGGGGTTTCTCAGGCCCTTTCCAAGAAGTCCTAGGAAACCCTCTGCCCCGCCCCCTCCGGTCCTCAGCTGTAGAGCCAACACCCACACCAACTCCCCTCCCCACCCCCAAAGCAGTCAGCATTTCTGCATCTGACTGCCTTCCCTTTAGGGTCTTGCCGCTGTGGTCACAGGCAGCTCCCTAGCTTGTGGGAACCTGGGCCTGTAATTACTTGTGGGCCTCTAGATCTCCTTCTGGAGCTGGCTGTCTCCCTGGAAGTCTGCAGGACCTCCTACAGGCCTGGGATTAGGCTTGTCACCAGTGAAGGCAAGAGACCCAGACTTCTGTTTTCTTGGCTGCTACTTGAACCTCCCTGTTGGTCCCAGCTGAATTGGGAGGGGCTGGGATGACTTTCTTGCATCAGCCCTCAACAGCCTTGGAAGCCCTCTTTCCCAGCCTTGGCACCTTGTGCTGGCTACCAGCCCAGGCCTGGTATCTCTTGGGGAAAAGGCATGGCAAAGACACCCCTCATGGGAGGAGAGTGACAAAGGAGAGGCTGAGAGAAAAAGGCAGAAGGTGGGGGAATCTGGGCCCTTTCTGGAGCTTGCGGAGTGTCCCCAAACAGGCCTCCACACTCACCTACTCCTGGGCTTGCGCCCATTCTCCGTGTTCCTTTTCTCCCCAGTCTCTCCAGCCCCAGGGAAGTCAAGGCCCCAGCTCGCAAAGGCAGGACCCTCGGCAACCCCAGGGGGCAGTGCAGTGGGTGCTCCCTGCTTCCTGGAGGAGCTGGAGAGGCTGGAATCCTGCTCTAATTCCATAGGCTTCTCAATTTCCAGAGGTTGGCACCTTGACTCCCTCTGCCCTACCATCTGCTGTTTTCATCCTCACTGAGATGGTAAAGCCTATCAGCCAGCTCTGGAGCTTTGCAGGCAGGTCTTCAGACCCTGAGGGAGGCCTGCCAGCATCCCTCCTGCATACCTCCCCCCAGCATTCCTCTTCCCAGTGGCTTTAACAAGCCCTCTCCCTTGAGTCTGTCATCACCACCCCCTCGTTAGTGCTGTGAGGGGGAGCCTGGCCCAGAGCTGAGCCAGGGCTGATCTGCAAGGGGAGAAGTCGGTCTGGGAGGTAATATAGGGGTCACATCACCAAATATGAGAGTATTTTTTATGCCCTGCAATGCTTTGTCAGCTGTCAGGTGTCTGACAGCTCACCTGGTGGTGCCCCTATTCCCTACTAGCCCTGATGGGAGGCCCCAAGGCTTGGGAGAAGACGCCCACAGCTATTCTGAGTGGGCTCCACGCTCCAGGCCAGGTCTGGGGACTCACTGCTGGGCTCTCCTCATCTGACTCACGGCTGTCCAAAGGACAAGCTCCTGCCCTCTCCTGTCCCTATCCACCCATTTGAACGTGTGAAAGACACTTACTTGGTAATCCCTGCCCGGGCCCTGGGCAGCCTCTCTTCGGTGCCTCTACTGTTTCTCTGTCCATTGGTGAACCTGGCCACAACCCGTGCTCCCTGGAAGCCGTTGCTTGGGCTGTCATGGTAGCCTTGTCCAGGAGTACGCCTGTTAGGGTTTAAATCCCAGCACTGTGCCTCGGGAAGTACACCACCCGCCCTTTCAGGAGAGGCCTGTGATGGCCCAGTGTGCCCTCACCAGCCAGCAGCCACAGCAGGAGGAGTCCGAGCCTGCTCCTGGCCACCAGAGCCGACTGCTCACCGCCCACCACGAACAGAAGACAAGTGAGGCTTTGCCGAGCTGCCGCCACTGCGGCCTGCGCTGGCCCGCGCTGCCCCACGCTGCCCCCGAGCCCCGAGAGTCCCCAGGCTGTTTTCTGGCCTGGGTCCGGCCTGTTGGGTGAGAGGGATGCAGACTGGACCGCTTCCTCACCCCTGCCTCCTCCACTGCCATCGAGGGAGCCAGAGCAGCTCCTTGGCAGGCCCCACCCTGTAAACAACACATTTCCTTCCCTCAGAGAAGGAAAGGGAGGGAAAAAGAAAGCCAAACTTGTTGGGAAGCAAGAACAACGTGTCGACACGAAATGCGAACAAGGCCCCAGACAAAGTGTGGATTGTCGTGCCGAGGGGAGGAGGGGACATCGTCAGCACTATTTGCAGACTCAGAAATATCATTGACCACAGACATTTGAATCAGATCTGCAACATCTGAGCTTCTGCCTGCAGCATAGCCAGGCCTGCCCAGGGCAGGCACTGACGATAGATCACTTTCTGAGTTCCTTTTGGAACTTGCCGGGGCCCGGGGAATTGGAAAGTTGTTGACAATCCTCCCTCATCACCAGCCAGCCAGGCTGTCCTAAGGCACCTGGTGCGAGTACCTCAGGCTGAGTTACTGGTCTGGATTCCGGGCCCCCTCCCTAATAAAGGCGGGGTAGAGTGGGGGTGGCGAGCTGTAGCCAACAGCTCACCTCTGTTGGTTCAGCCGTGCCCAAACTCCTTTCCCCTGTGAGCCTGGGTGTTTCCCAGCACTCCTCCTACCAGGATCTCCTGGGGTGCCTTAAAAATGTGCATGCCTTGGCCGTGCCCAGGATATTCTGATTCAGGAGGTCTGGATGGGGCCTGGTTTCCGTATTTTCAAAAATTTCCCAGGGGAGTTTGGTTGGCTTTCCCCTCTCACTAGAGAGCCTGTTTCCTCCCAGGACTGTCTGTGCGCGAATGCAAGCGTTTCATGCCCAGCTCCTGGGGAGTGCAGGCACCAGTGAGTTCTGTTACCATTTTCTTTCTTGTTTAAGTTCTCAGTATTATGATTTCTGCTGTTTTCTGGACTAGCGTAACTGTATGCATACTCCAGCTGGCCTGGAAATTCGCCCTGCTGCCTCACTTAGAAACCATCTTTGGGCATGGTTTGCTTTCCTGACCAATTGGCCACCCTGGCTTTTGCGCAGCTGTATGTCTATGGTGGTCAGGGTTCCAGCCCTTTTGAGCTAAGCTACTGACCAGGAGATACGTGGCTAGTTGGGATTGGGATTGTTGGTTTTCTAAGCTATTAGTCAAAACCAAAAGTCATCTTCATCTCCCCATTCAGAGCAGAGAGAGGAGTCAGCACTGAGTATACAAGGCTTCCAGAATTGGGGTGGCTTTCCCAGACTGGAAAAGAACATCCTCTACTACTCTAAGGTCAGATCACCATTTTTTAAATATTTTTTTTAGAGAGAGTGAAAGAGAGGGAGAGAAACATCAGTTGGTTGCCTGTAGCACACCCCCAACTGGGGACTAGCCTGCATCCCAGGCTTGTGCTCTGACTAGGAATCAACCTGGCAACCTTGCGGTTAGCAGGCCGCCACTCAATCTGCTGAGCCACACCAGCCAAGGCAGATCACCATTCTTTAAAGTCCAGGAGACTCGTCTCCTCTTGACACCTGCTTGTCTGCAAAATGGAGATGAGAGTTTCCTCCCTCACAGGACAACCATGAAGATTCAGTGAAACGATACAGGTCGAGCACTAAGCCCGGTGCCTGGCACGCAGAGGAGGCGCTGCTTCTGCTGGTGGTGGTGTTATCATTACCACTGTCATTGTCATAACCATTCCTGTTATTATTTGTGGCCAAGCCAGGCAGCTCCGTGGGGACCCAGTGAGGTCCAAGAACCCCAAGCCCCAGAATTGCACAGGCTTTTCCCACAGTTGTATCACAACGGGGAGTCTGTTACTCGTGAGAGCTCCCAGGAGCCGCTCCATCACAGCTGTCTATCTCCAGTGTCCTGTTGATAAGATCTGTTAACATTCTCAGCTCCGGGTCTGAAATATACAAAGAACAGGGCCTGTTTGTTGAATTCAAGCGGCTAAGGTTTAACTCCCAAAGGAAATTAAATTAGGTGCCTGGAGCTACGACAGTCTTTCGTGTTTCTTTGCAGGGAATGTCACCCTTAATATCATGCAGATCTCATGTATAATTTTACCCCCTTTAGTTTCTTTAAAATGATTTGAAGTTTCCAGCAGGAACCAGCAAATCAGCAAAAGTGAAGATTGACTAGCGATTAGGGTTTGTCCCCCTTCTTTGGTCCTGCCATCCCCTCCCCCAGCTGAGTACAGAATGAGTCCACACACAGATGGCACCCTACACCCTCGGCAGTTGTTCTCCTAAAAGTCACCGCAACTCCCCCTCTTCACCACCAACTCCAGACCTTTGTCAGAGGAACTAGCTTCGGACTGAGCTCGGCCTTGGTGGGGTTATCTTTACTGTTGTTGAGAAACAGCTCTGTGGGGCCTCACTGGGTGGCCACAGTCCCTGTGAGCCCTCCCCCACCTCATTGCACCCCGAGAACTAGTTACAGTCCCAGGCCTATTTACCTCTCTGGCAGGAAAGCCTCTCCCCCCAAGTCATTTGTGGGTTAGAAATCAGCCCAGCCTGGCCCAGACTGGAGCCATTGTAATATAATTGGGTTTTAGGTATGCCTGTGTTTGTGCTCGCATTTGAAGAGATGGCAACATGTCCCGGAAATGCCAAAAATATGAATGTGACTTTTGTACTACTCAAGCAGACTGGCGATAGCTGGTAGAGAAACTCTGGACGGGGTGGAGGAGGAGGGGAGGCCAGGGGCTGGGAGGAGGAGGAGCAGGAGCAAACCCCTGTGGGAGGACCAGTGTGGTCGGGAACTAGTCACTGTCGTCTGTGAGAGGAAGCTAGCCAGTCCCACGGCGGCCACCCGCAGGAAGAACAGGGTGGGGGGGCCCTCAGGCGGGCATTTCCCTAGACCCGATTTGTCTCTGAACCTTGTCTCTGTCCTCACTTGAGGCCTGAGCTCCTCAAACAGAAACTTGAGTGAGGAGATGGGGGCCAGCGGTTGGAGCCGTTTAGTTCCTATGCGCAGCCTTGCAGCCCGGGAAGGAGACATCCTTTGGCTCCCTGTCAACCAAGGGTGGGAGCATATCCAAGAGGGGCATGGACTCTCTTCATGCCCGTGTCCCTGGGGCTCCCCCCAGGGCTGGGCCTAGCAGCAGCACCCAGAGATGCTGTGGAATCAAGGAGATTTCTGGGCAGATGAGTGGAAGAATAAACAAATACGTAAAAGTCACGGGGTAAGCGTTTAGGATATGGTCTTTTCTCGGCCACTCACAAGCTGTGTGGCGTTGGGCAAATTACATAACCTGTCTGTGCCTCGGGTTCCTCATCTGCAAGGAGACCGAGGAGATAACGTCTCAAGCATATAGCAGGATGCCTGGTGTGGCGGTGGCTACTGTGTTCACTTGGGGTAGTTTTCCCCATTCCTTACTCCTACAGCCACCCCATCAACTTCCTTCCTTTGGAGCCCTCCACCCTGTGAGGTCCCTGGTGACCCTGCTGCTTTTCTCTGCCATCTCACTTCATCTCACAAGCTGCCTGCATTCTGAGTGGTGAAACTTCTGTTCTTCTCAGAGGGTACAACTCCCAGGGGAAACCTGATGGGTATTTTCTCAAGTTCTTGATCCTCATCCTTCTCATAAGGTGTTTTCCCCTCAGAGGAGCCCTCCACCGGGGTCTCTACCCATTGTGGTTCTTCCTCTGTGCCCCGCCCAGGGCATTCAGAGTTTGCTGGAGGAGGCAAAGCAGAGGCAGGTAGAGGCACAGCTTGGGGGTGCAGAAGGGTCTGGTGCAGAGGCCAGGAGGCCCCATGGACTAGCACAGGGAGGAGGGAGGCGGAGAAAGGGGTCAGCTTGGGAAGAGGAAAGACATCCTCAGCCCGGGTCTGGTGTGGTACAGGCCTGGGTGAGCTTGGCCTGGTTCTGCAGAGCCCGCCGAGCAGAGGAGCCGGCTGGGAAAACGGCCCATCTGAGGAAGACCTGAGTGTGTGCCCTTGGACACTCCCATGGGCTGCGAAACTTCTTTGGGGGACAAGGGTGTTGGTTGTGCCAGCTAAGTAGCGGGGCCAGGCTGTCCCAGATGTCAGTGTGCAGTGACAAGGCATCAGACTGGAGCAGCAAAGCAGGACAGCCAGGGAGCAACCTGGAGAGGAGGTTTCTAAAAGGAAGTTTTGAAGAACTCATTGGCTGAATGGGGCCGGGTTTGCGAGCTTCTGGCCTGAGAGAATGTGGATACTGCAGATGGAAATGGGAGTTGAGAGTCCCTTGCCCATAGGTAAAATGAGAGATTGGTGCACAGTCTCCAAATTCTGCGGCACAGACGTCTCCGATGTACCTTCCGGGGCATTTCCAGATTCTAGACGGGGCTTGTATTCCAAATCCAAACAGATTCTTTTTGTCCTACCCAGTGAAGCCGAGGGGGAACATGTGACCTGGTTGGGCAAGAAGGATGTTGGCAACTGCTCTTCTCTGCCCCTCAGCTTTTGTTTCCCCTCCAGCGCACTGAAACATGCAGGAGGCCCGAACGGCCTGAAATGGTATTTTCCCACCCCTTTCCATAGCCCCTCTGGGACCAGCACTACCGTCCCTCCAGGTGTCCCCACCTTGCTTCCCCATTGTCCTCCGATGCCCTTCCTTCTCTACCCTCGTTCCTCTGAGGGTGCAGGCAGGTGGGCAGCGGGGGAGGGGACGGGGGAGTAGTGACAGTCAAGACAGGCCTTGAGCACTTCCGTCTGTTCCTAGAACAGACCACCATGGGCTCACGTCTCCTCGTGGCCAGAAGAAGGTCCATAGCTTGACAATTGCCAAAAAGACCATATATTTAAAAAATAAAATAATAGCTTGTCTTGTGCTTTCTTCCCAGATTCTGTTGACCGAAGAGTTTGTAGAGAAGATGTTGGAGGACTTAGAAGATTTGACTTCTCCAGAGGAAGTAAGCCTGCTGGACTCTCTCTGACAGAGGGTTCAGTCTCCAGGAGCACGTGTGCATGTGTGTCTGTCTGTCACTCTCATTCTGTCCCTCCCTCCCTTCCCCTCCCAGGTGCAGGGATAAGCTGGAAAGGAGACCCGGGAGATGTTAAAGGGCTTTATTTCTCTGTCTCCCCATCACCCCCAGCCCTCATAAGGACACCCGGCAAAGCTGCCGGCTCCTGAGAACCTCATTGAAGAGGCAGCCAGGACCTTCAGGCTAGTACGAGTTCTCCCCAGCCCCTGCTGTTCCCTGGCAGGTTCTGAACAGAAAGCTCGTGCCTGCTGCCAGAGAACATTGCACTGGGGAGTTCTGGTGGGAGCAAGGGACTCCTGCTCTCTCCTTAGGCCACCCAGGAGCCACTCTCCTAACTCCCTTCTCTAGCCTTAAGCTCTCCCCTCTTGGTCTGCTCTTCCAACCCTAAACCAGAGCCTGAGGAGCTGGCAGGCCAGGTGGGGGCTTGTGCTTTCCTTGGCTCCTCTTCTGGGGTGCAGGACTAGAGCCCATAATCCCCTTTGTTTTTCTTCCTTATTCCCGGCATCCTCATTTGTGGGGACTTACCTCATCCTGGAAAGTCCCTTCCCCTCCCCTGGCCTCCTACTAAGCAGCAGCCCAGTGGGGTCTGAGTCTTCCTGGCCTTGACGCCCCGCAGGTTAGTAGAACATTAGCAAGCTGGCCTCCAGCCTCTGGAGAGTTGTCTGGGCCTTCCCCTGCCTGTGGCAGAGACAGGCCCTTCCCTTGCCCTTTCTGCCAGGAAGTATGTTTAGGGGAGAGCTCCTTCACTTCCCAGGGGCCAAGCTTTCAAGCCAGAGAGAGGCCAGCCAGAGCTGGAGGTCCCAGCCGCCAGGGCTCCTAGGGCCACAGCAGACAGTGCACGGTAGCTTCCAGGTCCACGAGGTGGAGGAGAGCACACAGGGCAGGACTTCACTGTCCATGTCTCCAGGTGGACAGGAACTTCTCAGAGCCTTAGGTCACCCCAAATAAGATAGTATCTTGTCTGTCCTCTGGGATACAGCTTGATAAATTAGCTCATTTATACATTCAAAAGTCACCAAGCACCCAGTCTGTGCCAGCTAATCAACTCCCACAAGCCACTGGTCCTGAGGCCCAGCTCCCATTCAGTCAGACCAGAGCCAGCTGCCCAGAAGCACTTCCGGAGAGGCCGAATAGCCCTGGGTGGCTTTGTGCCAGGCTGCTGCTTTGAGCTTGGGTGTCGAGGGGTTGAGAGGGGGACAGTCCAGGCAGGAGGGACAGGAGCCAGGGGAAGCTTAGGAAAGTAGGTCACTAAAAATGACTTTTTTTTTTCTTTCCTGTCCGGAGGCTGTCCCCACACCCTGCTCCACTCTCCACTTTAGTCCTGGCTCGGACAGTCCCCCATCAGAGGGAGGGAGAGGGAGGCAGCCAGGAAGTATCAGGCCTGTTCACTTGCAGCCCCAGCTCTAGGCAGGCCCAGGGCCTGCTCTTCCCTGCCGTCCAGTCTGGCTTGACTTCTCGCCTAGCCCCAGTACAGTGGGAGTCATGAGAGGCGGTCCTGTTTCCAAGTCATGTGTATCTGTTGAGCACCAGCTGTGTGCCGGACTGCATTCAGAGTCCCAGACTACACAGGGAGTAATATATGTCAGCCTTCCCCCCTTACACCCACCAGAAGCTCTAGAAGCAAAACTGTAAGCAAATCCTTGATCCCCTGGGTGAGGCAGGAAGACCTTGGACTCTCTTTGGCCACCACTGGGACCATTGTCAGGCTGGTAACCCTGGGAAGGAGATGAGAATGAACAAGGGGGAGCAGGGCAGAGGGTGCATTCCCCCTAACGATGCACCAGACCCAAGAAATCACCTCCAGCCATACTCATTCTGTTCCTCTGCTCCCTCTGAGGCCAAGTCAGGGCCTCCTTCTCTTGGACCGTTTGGCAAAGGCTGCAGAGGGCAGGGTCCATGGTCCTTCTGCACCAGCCTTCAAAAGAGAAGCCAGGGCAGGGATAGGTCTGCAGTTTTAGACCTCCAACCATTTCTCTGTAGCATCTGCACCCTCCCCCTGCCCCCCATTCACCAGCCCAAGGGCCTCAGGGAACAGATTCCTTAAATGCTTGTGGCCAGAGGCAGAACCAAGGAAGTGAGCTGGAGAGAGGTCAGCACAGACAAGAAAGAGTTAGAAAACATGCCTCCTCCAACCCCTAGTTAATTATTGGCCTGGGGCGGGGTGGGGGGATTGAGGGGGAGAAGGGGTCACCTAACTCCAGCAGCTTGACTCCTGCCTGGGTCTCGAATTTGAGATTAAAGCCAATCACCCAGTGGCCTTTCTGACCCAGTGCCCAGGGATGGGCCTGGGCGGGGGTCCTGGCCACTCTCTAGAAATCTGAAAAGGAGACAGTGGGTTCGGCTAACGTGTGCACTCTGGCTCTGTGCTTGCCCCCTCCGCAGTTCAAACTCCCCAAAGAGTACAGCTGGCCCGAAAAGAAGCTGAAAGTCTCCATCCTACCTGATGTGGTATTCGACAGTCCGCTGCACTAGCCTGGGCTGGGCCCTGCAGGGGCCAGAGGACAGCCCAGCTGCTCCCCAGTGACTTCAGTTGAACAGCTGTGTAAGACAGAGTCCCACCAAGAAAAGGAAGGACAAGTGTGAGGATGACCGAGCAGCCACGCACCTACAGACTGGCGGGATGCCGGGCACGGGCAGCTGACCCCCACCTCAACTGCAGCGCCAAGCCCACGTGAACAGGCCTTGATCCCACTGGGCACTGAGCGGGCAAATGCAAACCTTCACACTTTCTGCTGCCGCCACAAGTCTGGTTTGAGAAGTGACTCTGGACCTTTGATGTGCCCCTAGGTTCCAGGCCTCCTTCTCACCTGTCCCGTGCCATGCAGCCCAGCAGGAAGGAGGTGGAGCAGCCCTGTTGGTTCAGTGCCCAGCTCAACTCTGGGAAGCCTTGTGTAGTCAGGCTCCTCTCGCTACGGAACAATTCCTCTGATCGTGTTTGGGTTGCTTCCTCTATTTTATTTTGTAGAAACCGATGGTATTTTATTGCTCTACAAAGATGTCCAGAAGCTGTGTATATAATGTTTTTTAAACAGGACTTTATTCCCATGAACTTCCCCATTCTGTCAGACAGGGGCCTGGGGCTGTGTGCCCCTGAGCCGCCACCAGAGAAGGTGCCGGTGTTCGCCTGCCAGCCCAGGGCCAAGAGGAGTCGGCTGCAAAGAGGGGCTTCTTTCCCCAGGTTGGCCTGCTGGGGCCTGGGGCAGAAGGGAGCTGAGGCGCTCCCCCACACGGCCCTGAGCCCAGTTCAGCTGGGGCCAAGCAGGGATGCTGCTGGTTCCCGTGTGGACTGAGCCCACAAAGTTCAGGGACCATCAGAGTCTGAGAGACTTGGTGGCCTCAGCCTCATCTCCCAGGCCTTTCCCACCCAACCAGGCTTGCCTGGGACAGGGTGAGGCCCAGCAGCGCACAGTCATCCCCACCGTCACTCAGGGCTGGGCCTCCAGCTCTTCGACCACTCCCGTCCCATTCCCTCATCCCCTGGGCCTCCCGGCCTTCAGGCTGCAGGACTCTGGCTTATTAAAAACCGAAAAATTAACCTTTCAACATGTCTATAATTTGATTTTGCAAACACCGCACTCTGCTGCTCTCCCGGCCTCCCTGCATCCATTCATTTCTCATCTCTCATTCCCCAGTCCCGTCCTGTCTCCTGTCCTGCATCTGGGCCTCTCATGGTCCTTGGCCCCTTGCCCCAAAACTGCAGTTCTCATGGTCGCCCTCCCAGAAGCCCACCTATCCCTGGCCTGTGGTTTGGGGGCTCCTCTTAGGTTATGTCCCACTTCTGCCCTGGAATCAGTAAGCCCCTTTCATACCCTCTTACCTCCTACTCTAGGGATTGCTATTTCAAGATCATCTTTCAGGCCTGTCCAAAGCAAAGCCATTTTGTCTGTCAGGGACCGTGATCTGCCCCATCTGTGCCGCCACACACACACGGACGCTACCAGGAGTGCCTCAGGTGCAGGACCCCTCGAGAGAGCCAGCCAACGAGCTGCCTCCAGGGGTCATGAAGGCTGTGACCTGCTCTCCAGGGAACAGTAGTTGGACTTCCAAGGCACCTGGGTCCTTCTCTGCATACATGCTCAGGGCCACCTGGTTAACTCCCTCAAACTCAGAGCTGCAAGGCAGATCAGCCTGGAGTACCCAGAGAGACGGGCTTCAGACTCCCAGCAGTCGAGGTGGAGCCCTCTGGACCTGACGTTGGCAGCAGCTGTGCCTCGTCTGAGAAATTGTCAAAAGACGTTTCCTGGCCTCCGCCCACCACAGCATCCCTGCCTCTGAAGCTCTTGTCTTCTGACATTTCATGGCCAAAGAGGCACCATCAGCTTCCCTTCATTCCTTGCCACCCTGACCTACCTCTCCACCAATTCTTTCTTTCTGGGGCCCTACCTCTACCTGCCTGGTTTGGTGGTGGGGAGGGAGCTGTCTTCTGAACTAAGATGTCATCAGTAAGTGAGCTCCTAATGCTGAACCCATGAAGCCTGTGATCCCCTTTGTGCCCCACCGTGTAAGGAACCTCCAAGGTCATGCTGGGGCCAGCCCTCCTTTTCCTCTCCCTGCATTGGCTGTGGTGCAGTGGCAAGAGACCACTGTCCCTGACCAGACCTCCTTTCCTTTGTCCAGTGGTGCCTTCTTCCTAGGGGTTATTCTGGGAAGGGGTCTCCATTGAGCTGGCTGGTGAAGGGGAACCCTCTCTGGGAAACAAGCAAGGCCGACCACATCCCGTGCCCAGCACAGCACCTGAAACATAGTGGGCGCTCACTAAATGTGTCCCTTCTTTCCCTCCCTGCAGCCCTTTGGGAGCCCTGACTCCAGAGTGGGGAAGTAAGATGCTTCCCTCCCTTATCTGCCTCTTCCACAGGCTTCCTTGAGGTTTGCCAGGTCCTGCCCCTCCCTCCAGGTCCCTGGTGCTAGGAAGAGGCTCAGTGACATTGTTTGCCTGCTGCATCAGGCAGACTCCTGTGGCCCCTCCTGCAGTGTGGGCTGCAGGAGGACCGCAGACCCAGCTGCCATTGGCGCGGGTGGAGAGGCTCACGCAAGGTCTCAGCAAGGTCTCAGGTCTGGCCGGGGAGCTGGTACTCCTTCCTGCCCTTCTCTTCCTCTTCCAAAAGCCAGGCTTTGGGGCAGGAACTGGGAAGCCACCGGGAGAGTCTAAAAGGGCTAGAGTGTTTTTAAAAAATGAACACAGGGTCTTGGGACTGGGTTTTAAGGTTGAATGGAGAGCAGTTAAAAAACCTGAATGTTGGTGCCCCTGTGGGGCCGACCAGTGAAGAAATCCCTTGACTATTTTTGTATCTGGTTGTCTTTCCTCTCTGGCTTCCAGGTCCTCTGTGCCAGGTGAGGTTCCTGGGTCCCTGTAGAGAGAGCCCTCCTTTTGTGCAAGTACCCGAATGCTGCAATGAGCAGGTTTTTGTAAAAGTTTTTTATTAGTTTCTGATGTCAATGGTGACTCAGTTCCTAGGGGCTGCAGCCAGCCAGGAACTTTTGTAAGAATTTTGGGTGACTTACTTAGATGTCGTTTCCTTCTTGACCCCTCTCCCTCTGTGTAACTTCAGTGCATTAAACATATTTGCAGAAGCGCTGGGTCTTGTGCTCCTTTCTGACTGGGAGTAGGGGAGCAGGAAGCCTGGGCCCAGGCAGAGAAGGTGGATTGGACTTGGCCATTTAGAAGAAGCTGGGTGGGGAAAGGTCCTGAAGACTGTTCTGGGGAGTGGAGGGGGTGCTAAGGAACAGGATCATGCCGCTGGTGACGTTTCAGTCATGCAGAAATGACTGCAGGGATAGCCTCTCTTTCACTTGGTTTTGGACTCCTCCAAGGTCAAGGGGGTAGGAGCATGGAACACAGTCTGGAAAGATGAATGGGTGGGTAAAGAACCTTCATTTTTCTCCTACCTTCCTCTCACACACACACACAAAAAAAAAAACCTTTCCCCTTGGGAAGATGAGCCTTCCTCACTTCCAGTTTGGAGTCCTTGCTCCCACTTCCAGCTAGGGCCGGGAGAAGGCTGCTCCCTTCACTGGACTTCAAAATTCAACCTCTTAATCCAGAGCCTGAGGGCAGGATGGAGAAGCTGCCTCAGCACCAGTACACACACTGGGTGCCACTGAGGCTGGCCCACCCTTCTATCAACTTCTCTGGGCCTGGTCTGGGCGAGGAGGTGGGTGGGTCCTCCTTCTCTGGATTGCCCAGCTCCTGTCTCCCAGAGCAAGAGCATCGTGCAGAGAACCAGAGTCCCACAGGGAGACAGAAACAGGCAGGCAAGAGGGGGCCTGCAGTGAGACAGGGGTCTTGGAACCTGCGGGACCGCTCTGGGGCCCGATGCATTCTTTCCCTTCCTGCTGGGCCTGAGTGTCTGTCCCGGGGAGTAGCAGGCAGGGCCTTTCTTCCTGGTCCTCAGGTGGGTTGGAGCTGTAGTACCCAGGGCCTCTGCTGGGGCAGCTGGCTGAGAGGTCCTGGAGGCATCACAAGAATCACAGGAGGGGAGGAGGAAGGGTATCAGCTCTTGTGAAGGGACTATCCGCTCCCTTCCCTGACTTCTGTGAGAACTAGCTATATCTGGGGACCTTACCCAGGAGGAAGTCAGCATGCCTCCTTGGCCTGTGACCTCCTACTGGACTATGCCTGGCATCTGGAGCAGTGGAGCAGGTCCTGTCTGGGGCCCTCAGTCCCTGTGGAAGTCAAAGCAAGGGAACTGGGAGGGTCTGGAGCCAGGCTAACAATCCCCAAAGGTCTAGGCCATCCATCCCCCTTCCCCTTTCTCCTTGGAGCTGGTGTGGGGCGGTGGGAGGTGGGGGAGATGCTTATCTATTCCTCCTCATCTGACTAGCCTAGAAGGACCCAGGGTCAGGGTGAGGCTCTTGCTCCAAAGAGTACAGAAAAACAAGATCCTGTGCTTGGGTGATTCTGGGAGACAGGACCAGGCTGGGGTTGTTTCTGGAAAGAGAAGGGTTCCTGGGGGTAGGAGGTTTAAAGGAACCCTATGGGGATGGATGGGGTGTGGGGCACAGGCTTCAGGGCCAGGGCCAGGGCCTGGGGAGCCTGAGAGATGTGCCAAACTGGCCTGACTGGAAGGAGAATGCATGCTGAAAGTTACTCAGCCCAGCCTGACACAGAGACAGCTGCAGGCTGCAGAGGGGGAGCAGATGGGGAGGCTAGGGTGGGGTGAGGGGAGTGATTTGCTGGGCAGCAGATGTGTCCCAAGACTGCAGGGGAAGGTAAGGAAGTGGTCAGGGAGGGGCAACCATATCTAGGCCCCTTCTGTGGAGGCACGATGGGACTGACTTAGTCCCTCCTCTCCTCCTTGGTGCCAGGAAGCCTTTGGGAGAGAGCGAAGGGCGGGATGGAGGAGGGAGCAAGATGACGCAGGTGGGTGTCCATGGGTTGTGTGACATAGCTCTGTTGAGTACCTTGAGGGGCAGAGGAGACTTTGAGAGGGCAGTGATGAGAGTAGTGGCCTTATTGGGGTCAGAGAAGTGAGGGAAGCAACCCCCCACCCTGCCCCATCCCCATTCCTTTATTTTTCCAATTTCACCCCCTGCTGGACCATACCCCTCTCAGTACTGAGAACCCTGAAAGGAAGGAGATGGACCTTCTGGGTCACAACCTTTGTAAGACAGGAAGGCCACCTGTGCATTGATGAGTCTATGCAATACCACTGTGGGAAGGGTAAGAGCTAGAAAGTATGTTCATTCACTTGTTCTTTCAACAAACATGTAATAAGGCCTCTGTTATATGTTGGGAGGCTGGACACAGTTCTGGCTGGGAGGAGCTCATAGTGCAGTGAAGGAAAACAGACAAGGAACAACTACAAGGAAGAGCCATAAAAGAGGAAGGAGTAAGCTACTTTTTGTACCCCAGCCTCATCAATTATTGTCAGTGTGACTAAGACAGGCTACCTAACTCGTGCCTCAGTTTCTTCATCTGCAAATGGATACTTGCTTCATAGAGTTTTTGCAAGGATTATATGAGATAATGCTCACAAGATGCCTAGCACATAGTAGTTGCTCAATTAGTGTAACCCTTTATTAAAGGGCTATGCTAAGATACACACACAGAAAAGCCTCCCAACCCAATCAAGGGAGATTTTAAAAAGGCTTCCTGAAAGGAATGACATTTATATCAAAACCTGAAGGATGCTTAAGGGTGAACTGAACAAAAGAATAGGGGCTTGCCCTGGCTGGCATGGCTCAGTGGACTGAGTGCTGGCCTGTGAATCAAAAGGTCACCAGTTCGATTCCCAGTCAGGGCATGTGCCTGGACTACAGGCCAGGTCCCCAGTTGGGGGCGAGGGAGAGGCAACTGATTGATATTTCTCTCACACATTGATGTTTCTCTCCCTTTCTTTCTCCTCCCCTTCACCTCTCTCTAAAAATAAATAAATACAATCTTTAAAAAAAAAAAAAAGAATAGGGGCTTTTACTTTCAAAAGCTCTCCAGACAGGTAGAGCAGGGGCAAAAGCCCCAATGCTCTTCTTGAGAAGTATATGGTTTATTAGGCATCAAGCTTTCATTTTAGAACCACCCTCTGCCTGCTGGAGGGAGATCATTTTGAAAACGAGACTGGAGGCAAGGTGACCAGTCAAGCCTGGATTAGGGTAGAAGTGGTAGGGATGGAGAAAATGAGATTCATTCATTGGGTCAACAAATATTTATTTACTGAGCACTTACTATGTGCTAGGTTCCATTAGAAGCACCAGGGATACAGCCTAAAGAAAGTCTCTCCTTTCACAGGTCTTATATTTTAGTGATGGGAGATGGATAACATTTTTTTTAATGTAGACTACATAGTACATGAAGAAATATACTATGGAGGAAAAACAAAGCAGAGAAGAGAAAGGTGTTGGGGGAGGGGTGCAATTTGACATACAGAGGTTAGGGAAGGCCTTACTGATTGGGTGACATTTGAACAAAGACTCTCAATGACAGACAGAAGTGTGCAATAGGGGTATCTGGGGGAAGAATGTTTCAGGCAGAGCAAAGAGCAACTACAGCAGCTGTATTTGAAGAGCAACAGGGAACTCAGTGTTGCTGGAACAGAATAAGGGACGGGGGTGATAGGAGATAACTTATACAGAGGCCAGATTGTATAGGGCCTTGTAGGTAATTCTAAAACTTTGTTTTATGTTGGTTGAAGTGGGAAGCCATTAGAAGGTTTTGAGCAGAGAATTGACATAAACTGATTTATATTTTAAAAGGATTACTCTGACTTCTCCGTTGAGAACTGACTCCAGGAGGTAAGGGCAGAAGCAGCGAAAGCAGTTCGGACCTACTGAAACAATCCAGGTGAGGGATTATAATAAAGTACAGTAATAGAGATGCTAAGAAGTAGTCAAGATTTGCTGAAAGGTTGGTTGGCTATGGGATGTTTGCTGAGAAGCAGAAGACTGCAGCACGAATAGGTTTAGGGCGAGCAGAAATTAGTACAATTTTAGACATGTTGAGTTTGGACTGTACGCTGTGCCTAGAAGTGAAGATGTTAAGTGAGGAACCAGTATACAAGTATATTATCAGAGAGCTATTTAAGAGTAGGACCTATGGCACCTGAAGACTGATTAAATAAGAGAGGTGAGAGGAAGATGTCAAGGTTGCCTTCCTAATCCTTAGTTCAGTAACTAAGTGGTTGACATGCCCACCCACTGAGATGGGGATCATAGTGGAGGCGGAACAGGCTGGAATGTGAAAAGGATACAGACTTTAGTTTCCAATACGTTGAATTCAAGGTGCCTGTGCAACATCCAAGTGGAGTGCATAGTTGGTGGCTACAGGGATCTGCGACTAGGAGGGTGAGGAGCTGAGCTGGAGATACTGCCTGAGGAGTCATCAGTACATAGATAATAAGAAAGCCTTAGGGGTAAATGAGATGCCTCAGGGAACAGGTATAGATTAGTAAGAGAAGAAAATGAAGGACGGGATTCTGAGAACCACTGGCATTTATGAGATAGAAATTAGAGAGGTCTGTGGTTAGAAAGATAGAACCAGAAGAGTATGATGTCTTGTAAGTCAAGAGGAACAGTCGGAGATGGTTTATTATCCTGGGGGTCATTGGTGAGGAGGCCACAAAAGGACCCTCTGCTCCAAGCTAGACCTTGTTGTTTCTTTGCACCATCTTTAGGGTATGGAATTAAGGACTAAGGCTTGAAAACCATTTTCTCCTTGTTCATTCAGACATGCACACATTCATTCATTTTTCATTCATTCAGCATGTGAGGGGATGCAAAGTGCTAAAGACACGGGGTCTGTCCTTGAAGGGTCCACATTAGCTCCTCCATCAGGAACGAGGAGATGGCGGCTCTGAAGCAGAGAGGCCCTCTGCTTTTACGGAAGGGTCAGCACCCCCCCCCGCCCCCGGGTCATGCTGAACTAGATCTGAATTCGTTGTGCCAGTTAGCACATAATCACTCTGGTGACTCCGAAATCCATAATCTCCAGCACAGCCCTCCCCGCTGAGTCTGTATGGACCCTTGTCTCTTCAACATTTCCACTGGATTATATGAGCCAATCAAACTTAGAACTACTAAAAATCTTCCTGCCCAAGCCTACCTAACGCTCTTTAATTCTCTTAGGTAAATGGCACCACCATTCAGCTTCTTTAAACATTTTTTGGGGAATACACCATATATACATACATATATACACATATATGGTGTGTTCCATGTACATACATACATACATATGGTGTACATATATGGGGAAAGTTCATGTACATACATATATATGTGGTATGTGTATATATACATATATATGGGGAATGTGTGTGTGTGTATATATATATACACACATGGGGAAAGTTCAGAAGGATATACTATATACAGTAATAAGCACATCTTGATCCCATTCCTACCCCATTACTATTATGTATTGATTCCTCTCCATCCCATATCTAATCCTTACCTAGTCCTGTTGGCTCCACTTCCAAAATATGTCCCAAATCTGACAGCTTCTCACAACCAGCTTCGAGTCCAGACTCCTTACCATGACTTATACAGAAGGCCCTGTGTGTTCTAGCTCCTACCTGTCCTTTCCAACACACAGCCTTCATTCTGCCCTGGGACACGCCTAATCTATTGTTTTTTCATTTGTTTTCCCTCTGACTAAAGCCCGCTTCCCCCAGGTTGTCTGTCACTTGCCTGACTCCTTTTGAACATGCAGGTTTCAGTTCAAATGTCACTTTTTTTAGAAAGCACTGTGTGAGCCCCTATCACAGATTAAATATTACATATGTAGCAGTTATCCTACATATTTAATTAAAATTTTTTTTTGTACATGTTCTCCGAGGAATCCCCAAGGCCTAGAAAAATGCCTTGGCACATAAAGGCTTTTGTTAAATATTTGGTGACTGACCAATCGACCTCCGGTAATTACTACAGTTCTTTAAGCCTCCGTTTTTTTAAACATTAAAGAGATAATAATTCCTATTTTGCTTGGTAGTTTTAAGCGTCAGGAAAGGGGGGGTGGGTAAAGTTAGGAGGACATAGGAAAATTGTTTGCCCCACAATGAACATTTGCAGTTCCCTGATCAGTTCCATCAGGCAGCTGAGCTAACAACCCTCTGCCTCTCAGGTAAAAAGAGCTAAGGGTGAATTAAGCCCAGGAAGAGGTGGCCCCACTACACCGGGGTATCATTGCCCTTTTAAGAAGCGCGAAAGCCCATCCCAATGTTTAATGTACCCAAGTTAGTACAAGTCACGTGAAGCTCTTTGGTTTGCTCCGCCTTAAAGAGGCGGGACCTCAGCTTGGGGTCCAATAGCAGGAGGAACCTCCGAAACAGCCCCAACTCCAGACAGGGAAAAGGGGAGGGGCCAGGCACCACAGCCCCTGTAACAGCACTTCCGGACAAAACGCCCCGCCCCGGCCCCACTCCCCTGTCCATTTATTTCTCCAGTGCCGGGTGGGCTGAACCAGCGGGTGCTGATTAA
This sequence comes from Trachops cirrhosus, assembly GCA_028533065.1. Classification (NCBI taxonomy): domain Eukaryota; kingdom Metazoa; phylum Chordata; class Mammalia; order Chiroptera; family Phyllostomidae; genus Trachops; species Trachops cirrhosus. The sequence continues at coordinate 138,012,518 of CM052542.1, forward strand.
AGGCGCCGCAGTTGTGCGGCCGCTTTTTCCTCGCCTCCCCCTTCCCGTCTCCCCGCCCCCTTCCTGAGTAGCGGGACCGGCCGTGAGGTAGAAACACCATCCTCCGCCTCTCTCCGCCCTAGCTCAGGAGTCCGGCTCACCGCAGCCCCCTGCCCGCCTGGCTCCCCACCTTGCCGGCCGCACTCGGCTGTGAGGGAACCCATTGTACCCGCCTACCCAGCCGGCAGACTCCGAGGCCGGGCCTTGGTGGGAAGATCCGGGACCCCTGGGCGCCCCTCCAGCCGGTCCCGCGAGCAGGGGCCCCTCCCTTGCCCTCCCTCCTCGCAACAGCGCGGTAGCAGCCAGGGCGCCTTTCCCTCTCAGTGGAGGCGGAGGCCAACTAGCGGGCAACAGGGACGCACCCCTTCCCGAGCCCCAGCGGTGAATCCCCCCACCGCGCCCCCTTCCTGGGGGAAGGAGAGCCGGAGCGCGAGCGAGCCGAGGCAGGAAAAGGCTGCCGCGGACTGCCCGGCCCGCAGATCATTTTTATTATCGAGATTATTATTAAAAGGGGCGGGGAGCCCAGGACGCGGAGGAGGGGGCTAGAGACTCAGCTATTTTTATTAAACAGATTATTCCTAAAATAATAATAATACGCGCAAGATGGCTGAAGGTGGCTGTGATGAGAGTGTTGGGGTTGGGTTTGTTTTTTTTTTCTTCCTTTTTTTTTTTTTTTTTTTTGATCTGAGGATAAAGCTCTGAGGCGACAGCCGCTGCGGAGACCCTGCCCAGAGTGCCCTCCCCTCAGTTGAGAAGCTGCGGGTGGACAAACGGACCCACCGACGGAGCGACTGGCGCGGGCCCGCCCCGGACGCGTCGCCTGGGCAGCAACCGGGGGCCGCCGGCGCTCACCTTTCTGCCGACTTCTTCCAATTCTAATCTTTTTTTATTTTTTGGAACGGACCGGGGTGGGTGGAGCAGAGGTGGAGAGAAATCGGGACTTGGCATTTTCTCCCTTCTCTCTCTCCTAATTTGAGGGAGGCCGCCAGCTCTCCCCTTTAAAAAAAAAAAGAGAGAGATAGAACGCTGCAGGACCCTCGAAGCAAGCACGCCCGGACCCCCGGCCGCCGCCGCCGCCGCCACCGCGGCCGCAGGAGCCCAAGATGGCTGGGCGCTGAGGGAGGCAGCCCGGCCCGGCTGGCTCGGCCCGGCCCCGCCGCGGCGGGCTGGCTCCGACCGCAGGCCGGACCCTTCCAGGCCAGAGCAGAGGCCGAGAAGAAAAGAAAGTGGGGGGGGTGGGGGGAGGCTGGGGTGGCGAAGGGGGAGGGCCGGGCCAGGGGGAGGGGAGGGACGCGAGCCGAGCCTCCTGTTCATTAGCAGTTGAGAAAAATTCCTTTCTAGTTTGATCAATCCTTGTTTTCCTCGGCAGAGCCGAGGCGCCCGCCCAGCGCGGAGACGGAGAGCGGGGTCTTTCCGCGGCGGGGGCGCCCGGCGCCGGGCCTCGGGGGAGCGCTGAAGTAGCGACGAGGAGGTCAGGCCGGAGCACCGCTGGGGCTTCTCCTCCCTCCCTTTCTGGTTGGGGTTTTTTTTTTTTTTTTCCACTTCTCTCCCTCCCCCTTCCGTTTCTATTTGTGAAGGGAGGAGGAAGGCAGAGGCGGGCTGGTGTCTCTGGCCGGGGACTGGAATTTCATCTGAATGACTGCCCCTGCGCGCACACAGCGCCCCGGAGTCGGCCCGCCTGCGCCCAGCAGCCCGCACCCGCAGACGGCCGGCAAGCCCGGGGGCGCCCACGCCACCGCTCCGGGACCGCCGGCTCGCCTAGCACGCCTGGTCTGGATCTAGCAGCCACCGGTGCGGCAGCACTTGTTTCCCCGGCCCTCGGGCCCTGGACAAGGCAAGGGAGACGCGGCGCCGGCGAGCCGGGAGGGAGCCACCATTGCCGCGGCCGTCGTCGCTAGAGGAAGTGTGCGGTTCCCGGGCTCTGTCCGCCGTGGGGCGTGCCCCAATGTCAGTCGCGGGGCCGAGCGCAGGCCGCGGGCTGTTTCTGCCCTAGCCGCGCAGACGGGTAGGCGGCCTCTTATATGGAATTTGGACTCCGGCGCTCCCCTCCAGGGCTGGTGCCCCGGCTGCGGCCCTGGCGCAGTCCGCCACCTCCCGCTAGGCGCTCGGGAGGAGGAGGAGACGCAACCGGCTGCGCGCGCGGTGTGAGGACCGAGGCTCCCTCTGGGGGGCGGGCGCGCGGAAGGCGCTGGTGACTGAGCGACTGTCGGGGCCTCCTGGGGCCGGAGCTCGGGGCTCTGTGGGCCTAGAGCGGTACCAGCCGGACCCCCAGGGCTGGGGAGTTGGGAAGGCCTGCCCGGGCCCCCTGCCCGCAGTCGCCATGGCAGATAATTGGAAGAACTGCTTCGAGGAGGAACTCATCTGTCCCATCTGCCTGCATGTCTTCGTGGAGCCTGTGCAATTGCCGTGCAAACACAACTTCTGCCGGGGATGCATCGGCGAGGCTTGGGCCAAGGACAGCGGCCTGGTGCGCTGTCCGGAGTGCAACCAGGCCTACAACCAAAAGCCGGGCCTGGAAAAGAATCTGAAGCTCACCAACATCGTGGAGAAGTTCAACGCCCTGCACGTGGAGAAGCCGCCCACGGCGTTGCACTGCGTGTTCTGCCGCCGCGGCCCTCCGCTTCCCGCACAGAAGGTCTGCCTGCGCTGCGAGGCGCCCTGCTGCCAGTCCCACGTGCAGACGCACCTGCAGCAGCCCTCTACCGCCCGCGGGCACCTCCTGGTGGAGGCGGACGACGTGCGGGCCTGGAGCTGCCCGCAGCACAACGCCTACCGCCTCTACCACTGTGAGGCCGAGCAGGTGGCCGTGTGCCAGTACTGCTGCTACTACAGCGGTGCGCATCAGGGACACTCGGTGTGCGACGTGGAGATCCGGAGGAATGAGATCCGGGCAAGTACCCTACACACACACACACACACACACACACACACACACACTCCCTGCTGTCCGGGGACCTCCCATCTGCACAGGCTGATTCTTGTGACATCAGGCCAGAAGCCCCCTTCCAAACTCTAGTACTCTGAAAGTTTGGGTTCAAGGTTCTGGGAAGAAGGGCCCCCCATGGCTACTTAATATGTTCTTGCACCTGTGCTCGAGAGCCCATCTTGTGAGTTATTTATAGAACTGAGGTGTGGGGCTGTCAAGGGTAGAGTTTGGGTGTTGCTTTTCCGTTTTTCACACAGCTCCCGCCCCCAGCCTTGTTTCTGTAGGCCCTAGGGAAGTCACCAAGGCGGTGACCCAGGTTTTGCTTCTCCAGCTGCTGTTTATGTAATGAGTGTCCTGGTGCCGCTGCTGTGGCTGACATGATCCATGATGTTGGCATACCAATGAGGAAGTAAACAAAAGCAGCCATGTTAGTTTCTAGCCCTACTGGAAACACATTGCAGGGTGGAAGGGAGCTTCCCCGGGGAGAGCAGAACTTCGGGTATCTATATGGACAAGGCCTGGACAGCCAGCGGTACCACGGGACAGTGTCTCAACCATTTGGGTTATTCCGGGTAGCCCACTGTCTGTGTGTGAGAATCCTCTCCCTCTGTGCGCCTGTCTGTGTTGCATGCGCCTGCATGAACAAACCTTAAAGTATGTGTCTTGTCTTCCTCATCCTGAGCCCTTTGCTCCCAGCTCAGCCCTCCATCACAGCCCTCCCACATTTGGGGAGGGGAAGTGGAAGACGGAAAAAGAATCCTGTGGGTTTAAGGTTGAGCCGCCTCACAATCTGGTTTCAGGCAGCTGGCTCCCCTGGGCTGCCGGCTGAGTGATTACGGAACCACATCCCCTCCCATTGTATACACCCTGCAGCAGCGGCCAATGTCAAAACCGCCTTCCCCCTCAGGCCTCTGGGCCTGGCTTTGGAGCCGGACTGAGGCAATACTTCCGTCCCCTTCTGCAGAGGGGGGCTCCTCCTTGGTCCCTCCCTGGTCCCCTGGCTTTCAGAGTTGAGTCATACCAGAAGGAAGGGGGTTGGCCTGAGACTGTCTGAGCCGTTTCTGGAGCCCCAGCTTGGGGCCTGGGGCAGAGGCTGGGCTCTGGGAGGACTGGGAGTGTTTCTGGGTGGGGGCCCCTGGAGGCTAGTGGAGGCCAGCGAGGAGCTTGGGTATGAGGAAGCAGCTAGAAAGGGCCGGCTATTTCCTTTGGAGGGACCAGTCTGAATGAGTCACTGTTTAGCAATTAAAAAACGTACACAGACAACTAACAAAAGGCAGGAGGGCTGCCACTGGCTGAGGGCAAAGACAACAAATAAAATTTGCTGTATAATTAGTTTCCAATTCAATGGGCTAGATCTGGGTTTTTGTGCCAGGACAAGGCCTCTGGTTTCTTAAAGGAAGTGTGTAGGGTAAGGGGGTGGAGAGAGGAGCCATTCCCCCCCCACCCCCACAACTAGGGTTAGAAAAGGCAGAAGCCTAGGGAAAGCAGAGGAGCCGGAGGGCAGGCAGAGCTCAGACTTTCCCCTTCATTGGGAAGCTGCTGCTATTAATAAAGATGGAAGGGCTTGGGGGAGGAGGCTGGGAAAAGGCAGAGGCAGGAGAAAGGGGGCTGTCCAGTTCTCAGTCCTGGGATTGGCAGAGGAAAGTGAGAGGAGGGGAAGGGCTAAGACAGGACTGAAAGGAACGGAATGGGCGCTGAGTGCATGTGTGCTCCCACCCACAGCTCTTAGCTGTGTCTGAGTGCCGGGGGTGTCTTTGATTTGGATGGGGGAGAAAGCATGATGGTACCTAACTCAGTAATAGGGGGGGGTCTTTCGGTGTGTGTTTGTGTTTACTAGTATCTTTGAGACTGTCTGCCTTGCCCTCAAATGCACCTGTCTCCTGGTTGTGTAGTTGGGGTGAGGGAGGGGTGGCACGTGCATGCACAGTGTACCCCGGGGTTCCCATCAGTAGGTCTCTGGTCCACAGCTCACGGGAGGAACTGGATGGAAGCAGGCCCTGAACTTTGTCAGCAGCTGTGCGTGTGTGTTTGTGTCTTCATTCTTGTTCCTGGTGTGAGCAGTCAGAGAAGTGGTGGGTCGCATCAGGGCCAGATGTGCAATTCTGTTTGCTTAGCATCTGTGCCCCCTAGCCTGAGTCTCATCCCCTCCAGCCCTCGGGATTCTCCCTGCTGCCCAGGGTACTGGAGTTGGAAACCCTTCAATCGCCCAGCACCACTCAGTATGAGTTGGACTTATTGAATGTAGGGGGAGGGGGCCCCACTCAGGGGGAGGGGGTGAGCTTTGGGGAACCTGAATGGAAGAACCCATTTCACTCTCCATCTTGTCTGGGCCCTTCGGGGCGGGGGAGACCTTTCCCTGGGCCTCTTTTCCCTTGAGAATCAGTCCCAAAGGACTTCTGCTGGTACTGTGGGTGAAGGCAACAGAATTCTCCTGGATATAGGAGCAGAAGCATGGAGGCCTGGCACATGCCTTGAAATATAGCTCTGCTTCTTGTGCTTCCTCTTCCGTCCTCCCGGGAGAGGGGAGGGGGCAGCTGCTGAAATGCCCCATTGGCTAGAAATAGAAAACCCCCGATCAACCTCTCCCTGGGGGCCCCAACCCTGAGTGCATTGGCCAGTGGCCTGGAGCAGGGGCCCAGAAGGAAGGCAAGCAGGGCCCCATGGTCAGGGGGGGACCCCCCAGCGAGCAGAGCAGGGGGTCCCACCGTGCCCTTGGGAAGCCAGTGTATAGGTCACATTGTCCCGAGGCCTGGATGCCCAGTGCATGGGCCCCAAAGACCATTCTCTGAGCTGTGTCTAGACTAAATATATTCTCTCCTGGGGCTATGGGAGGCTAAAAGCCTAAGATTAGCACATTTAGGTGGGTTTGGACCTGGCAGCCCCAGGTGTTCAAACCCTCTTCCAGTCCCCACCCTGGATTTAGGGCTTCATCTGAGCAACAGGAATTCTGTGAGCTGGGAGCGCCCCTATCAAGACCCCCCTCAACCTGGAAAGATGACTCAAGATAAGGCCAAACTTTGTGTGTGAGGGGATATGTGGGGGGGGGTGGGGGGGTGTTTTCAGGTCGTAGTTGGTGCTTCTTTGTCATTTGTAGGACCCCAGGTCAAGGCTGGAGGGGTTGCATGGGACCCCAGAGGGGATCCTGGGTCTCCACTTCGTGTGTCTGTATCACATGGGCTGTAGGAGTGGGGTTTGCCCACAGCTACTTCGTCCCCCACCATCCTCCTGAGGCAGGGTGGGAGCTGGGGTGGGGAGGCTGTGTGTTTGAGATGCAGGCATCATGTAGGTGCCACTTCCTTGACCATCCTGAGACTGCACAGAAGGGGACCGGTTTGGCCTGCCTCCCTGAGCCCAGGCAGAGGCCCACCCCCACCTCCACCCCAGGATACTGCTGACGCAGCTGGGCGCCTCTCATGCACGAATATTGATCCCTCTGCCTCCTGCAACCCTGGGGAGCGGTGTATTCATGTCGGTCTGCAGGTGTGTGTGTAGCCGGCCCGTCTGGTCGCATAACTCATGTGGTGAATTTTTTTGTACCTCAATATGTGTGTCAATGTGAGTGACTTGATTGAATTATGTAGTTGTCTATGTGTGTGTGGTGTAGGGTCAGAAAGAGCACAAGTGTGTGTTTGTGAGAGAGCAAGCATGCTGCACACCTGTCAGGCAAAGTTGAGCGTGCGTGCGTGTGATTGTCAGCGTGATGGTGCCAGTGGGACTGCCTGCTCAGGCTGTGGCTGGTGCTTGTAAGTCTTGGGCAACTTTTCTCACCTGGTGGTGCAGTAATTAGGGAGGGAAGGGGAAGGTGGGATTCACCTTAGGGTGAGCTTGTTGCCTGTGGCAGTGTCGGAGGTAGCCGCCTGGGTGGACCCTGTGGTGCTGTATTGGGGCAGTCTGGGTGGGCACAGGGAGAAGATGAGCCGGGCTTGGGCCCCGACCTTGGACTGAGCAGGCAGGCCTGGTTGGCCTCATCCCTGGCTCTGGGAAAGCCTTCCTTCCCGGCTGGCCTGGCATTCAAACCCAGACAAAGGGGGGCTTTCTCTCTCGCCTCTTTGTTCTGCTGCCCCAGAGCGCTGCTCTCTGCATGGCAAAAGCTAATTTGACTCTGCAGCTGGGAAACCCTCTCTGGGGTCCGCTGGGGCTCGCCTCCCAGGTGCTGCGTCTCTCCTTGCCCTGGCACCTGCCCTGGCACTTCTCTCTGGGTCCATGGTTACCCCAGCCTGGGGGTTAACCAGGTAGCCCAAGGCAGGAGCTGAGGCACAGAAAGGGGCATCCAGGGCAAGCAGTGCTGCTCTGGGACAAGGGGAGAATGCTGTGGCCCAGAGAGTGAGAAGGTAACGCATTTCTGGGAGGAGGTCTTGAGTGGGAGAGTGGGGGGTAGGTTTGGTAGCTGGGGAGGAGGTTAAGGGTAGGGTAGCTCTGGAGAGGGGTTGCAACCAGAGCTGGAGCTGGCTCGAGAGTCATCTGGGCAGGGGTCTGGGTGGCTGAGCTCCCTCTTCCTGCTTCCCACCCTCCCACCATAGCCTGCAGGACCCAGCCCTGGCCTTGTCTGAAAACCTCAGGCCTGCCTCTGGCCTAGCTCCTGGGGCCCTGTCCCCTCCTGACCTTGCTTCTCTACAAGGTTGACTTGTGGGTTTTATTATTATTTATTAACTTTTATACAGCCTAGAGTCCCCACGGCCTCACCCGTCTGCCCAGTCCAGTCTGGCACCAAAAATGCCAGCTGGGCCTGTTCAGTCAAGCTCTAGAGGGACATGAGGCTTTCCCAGGACAGGAATCTGAGGGGCTTGCAACTGATTGCCCCCTCTCCAGGTTGGGAGGGGCATCAAGAGGGAGCAGCTCAAGGCAGAGTCTAGAACACAGGGTGACAGGAATGAGGAGTGGGATGTTCTGGGGCCTTGGAGAAATGGGAATGGAGTGCCCTCAAGCCTTCTTGCTGCTTTTGCCCTCGCAGACCTAAGGGACAGGGGCAGGAGTGAGCAGGTCCTGTCTGGCCCAGGGCTGTGGAGTGGGGCTGAGCTTCCCATTGCCGCCTCCCCTGCTGGAGGCCTGGTCCCTCGAGTGCATCTAGTCCAGACCAAAAATCCCCACTTCGCTCTGTTCCCCATGCTCCTGCACACCTGAGGTATGTCATAGTCTAGGTGACTTAAACTTTGGTCTGGGAGCAGTTTATGAAGTCTCCCCGCCGCCCCCAGCGATGAGAGCCCTTGCTCTGACTCGGGTGGGGATCTGGTCCTATCTCAGCTGTGGGTTTTTCCCAGGTGGGAAATCAGGCCTTAGCTCTCAGCAACTCCCCCGGGTTTGGGATGTGGAGAGAGGTCCAACCCTTGCTTCCTCTGCTCCCCATCTTCCAGCTTCTCAGCAACCTGATGCATTCATTTGGGGTGACTGAGGTGAGGGGTAATGAAAGGGCAGCACAGGGATATTTCCCTTCATCCCCCAAATTTCCTAGTGCCTGAGGAAGTGGTCCTCCCAACCCCCTGCTTCCCCCAGGTGTTGTCTGTGGCAGGATTAAGATCGCCTGGTCCCAAGGAGGGCAGGGCCTGTAAGGGTGAGCTGGCAAGTGCAGGCCCCCTCCCCTGCCACAGAGACAGGAGCCCCAGGGCCTCTGAGCTGGGGGAGGGGACTAGAAAATTCAGCCACACTGGGCTCCTGCCTCAGAGGGCTCCAGGGAGCCCGGAACCAGGACCTGGGACCGCTGAAGCTAAGGCAAGATGCTGCAGGGTCCCGGGTAGAAGTGCTGCTGGAAAAGGCTCTGAGAAAGGCCTCGAAGAGGGAAGGGGCTGAGCCACCCCCACCCCCAACCCAGGACTGGACAGGAGGTGCCTCCCTTGGCTCTGCCCTGAGGGGTCAGCCATGGACCCCCTGAAGGGGTTTCAGGGTGTGGGAGAGGGGCCTCCCACTGGTCTGGAGGGTTGGACTAGAGCAGCCCCGTTCCTATCCCCTGAGGGAAACTGGGCTGCGAACCCACCTGGACTGCTCTTTCCTGGGCCTCCACCCCAGGTGCCCCCCTCATCGGATACTGGTGGTTTTGAGCAGGGAGTCCATGGTACACAGATTTGGTGGGGTGTGTGGGACCTGAACCTTCAGATATCCTGGGCATTGGGAAGGCAAGGGTGACCTGGAGTCAGGTGCATTATGGGGTGGAGGGCTGTCCTCCTGAGTGGGCGTAAGGTAGCCAGCAGGCAAAAATCTGAGGGCCAGCTGTTAAAGGGGAGGTAAAAAGGTATAACGTTCCTGAAAGAGGGTGTCCTGGCCACCTTGCCTTCCTGCTAGGCCTCCCTCAGCTGACTGGGGCCTTCCGGAGGTCCAGCATTCACCAGGCAGTGGGGTGGGAGCAGGTGCATATACAGCTGTGTATGACAGTGTGCAGGAGGTAGTTGCCAGGCAGTGTGTGCAGTTGTATGCGTGTGTCTGGGCAGTACTGTGATGTGCTGGCTGCCCTCTTCACACAACCATGGGTGGTTTCACAGGCCGGGAGGATCCCCGATTACCTACCTCTGTTCCTACCTCCCACCCAGAGGTGCTTCTCAACAGCTGCGACCCTCAGAATCCAAAAGATCCCTGTGCTTGTTGAGCTGGGGTGGGAGCTGGCTGTCAGTGTAAGGTGCTAGGCGGGGCGGGGTCTCCTGAGGCTGGTTCTTCATGGTCCTGCCCTGGGTCACTGAAAGGTCAGGTGGTTGGAGGAGGCTCCCCCAGACTTCTCCAGCTTAGCTGAGAGCCTCACCGCCACCTCCTCTGCTCCTCAGGGTCCTGGTTCTTGGTTTAGCCACCAACACAAAAGGGGGCCACTGAACTCCTCACTGACCTTGTCTTCCTCACATGTGAAAGGGGGTGGAGGTAAGAAAGGTTCGGCGACAGCTTGGGAAGCCAGCTGTGTGTGGGTAGGAGTGGGAGTCATGGGGTCAAACCTGAGGGTCACTCTGAGGCCCACACAGAGGAAAAAAATCATTCCTTGTTGAGTGGACACTCACTGTGAGCTAGGCTCTGGGCAATTTGCTTTGCAAACCTTATTTCATGTGTAAAATCCATAGGTTTTTCAGTAAACATGTTATATATATATATAGGGCATTTGTCTGGCCTAGCACCCTATAGAAAGAGAGGAAGGGAGAGAGAGAGAAACATCAGTTTGTTGTTCTACTTAATGCACTCATTTATTGGTTGATTTTTTTTTGTATGCACCCTGACTGGGAATCAAACCTGCAACCTTGATGTATCAGGACAACACTGTAACTAACTGAGCTACCTGGCCAGGGCACAGAGCCCTATTTTCAAGAGGGCTTGAGTTTTGTAGGCCAATCAAACCATGGTTTGTGAGCTAAAATACAGAATAGTGTATTCTGTAGATCTTTCTGGGATAATGGCATGTTAGTCACATGTGACTACCGGCTACCGTCCTGGACAGCACAACTATAGAGCAGGCAGACTGTGGCAGCCCCACTGCATGACCTGTACAAATTGAGCAGGGGCCATGAAAAGTCTCCTAGAGGAGTGGGCCTTAAGTTGAGCCTTGAAAGATAGACAAGGAGAGGGAAGAGGCACTATAGGCTGCAGAAAACCCTCACCAGGGAGCAGGGAGTGCAAATGTGCACAGAATGTTGGGGACAGGACACTACCAGGTCTTAAAAGCGCCTCCATTATTGTGCTAAAATGTTTGGAAGGAGGGAGTCCGTGAGGGTTCTTGCGCAGGGGCAAGACCCTGTTTGAAGGTGTGTCTGCTGACGGAAAGTGACAGAATGAAGGGAGCAGCTGGGATGGGCAGGGCTGGGAGCACAGGGATTGTGGAGATAGGAGATTAGGGGCTGGGATGAGCAGCTTGGTCCAGGACCTTCCAGGACACTGGCCTTAGGTTTTAGGACAGCCAGCATCTCCTTTCCACCGGGCTCCAACTTGGGGGCTGAGGAAGCTAGCAAGGACTGCTGAGGCCCAGCTCTCGGCGTCAAGAACAAGGGTGTTGGACCCTGCGTCCTAGGGCACTCATCTCTCAGACGGGGCTCCCCAGAGAGAGGCAGCATGACTCGGGTAAGAACAGAGCCTACCGCCAGATCACCGAGGTTTGCATCCCAGTTCTCGCACTTACTAGCTATGTACTTTGGATGAATTACTTAACCTCTATGGTTTCCTCTTCCTAAAATGAGGATAATAGTACTTCTCTTGCAGCATTACTGGGATGATTAGATTCATCTGAGGTGCAGGGTGGGGTGCTTAGAACAGAGGCCGGCCTGACCCTGCCCTCAGAAAGCTCATGGTTTAGATATGTGTGAGAAGCTATTCCAGGCTTTTGGTTCCTGAGAACAGGCTGGCCCAACAGCTGTCACCAACCAGGCCCCGGGGATTGCATGAGGGCCAGCAGAGGTTGGATGGCAGAAATTTTAGGTCACCTGGGTCAAAAGATCTATAGGATGAGTCTGCTCTGTAGAGGGAAGGTTGGTACTCATCCACCCTTGGTGAGGGAGGGATAGAGCTGCAGCCCCCTCTGATGCCCTGCCTCCACTGTCCCTGCAGAAGATGCTGATGAAACAGCAGGACCGGCTGGAGGAGCGAGAGCAGGACATTGAGGACCAGCTGTACAAACTTGAGTCAGACAAGCGCCTGGTAGAGGTAGCTAAGCCCAAGTTCATGGTGTGGGGTGGGGGCGGCTTGGGTGCAGGACCTGGGGCTAGTTCTTTACTTGGGCTAGGATCTGTGCCAGAACCCCTCGGTCAGTCTCTCAGTGAACTGTTAGTGGATGAGCCCTACTGATACCAGGGATGCCTGGCACAGAGTCCTGTGCTACCAGCAGGTCACACCTTGCCCTTGGGAAGCCTGGGGGTTTGGGGTCCCAGACTGCCACCCAGGGTGTGAGACAGGCGGAAGTGGCAGCCAGAGGTCCTGACAACCACTCTTGCCCCATGCCTGCAGGAGAAGGTGAGCCAGCTGAAGGAAGAAGTGCGGCTGCAGTATGAGAAGCTGCACCAGCTGCTGGATGAGGACCTGGGGCAGACGGTGGAGGTTCTGGACAAGGCCCAGGCCAAGTTCTGCAGTGAGAACGCAGCGCAGGCGCTGCACCTCGGGGAGCGCATGCAAGAGGCCAAGAAGCTGCTGGGCTCCCTGCAGCTGCTCTTCGACAAGACAGAGGACGTCAGCTTCATGAAGGTGGGCTGGGCCTGGGAGCAGCCGGTGGGGCCTGGGGGCATTCCTAAATTGGAGTCTGCAATTCTCTGCTCCCCAACGGGTTTCCCTGACCAGTGTACCCACAGGCTTTGGAACAATCCTGTTCTTTTCTAGCTTGGTGACCTTGGTGACCTTGGCAAGTTATCTATGTTCCCTGTGCCTCAGTTCCCTCACCTTGAAATGGGGTTTATAATACACATCTGCTTATTCTCAATCCAAATTTTAAAAATCTGTACACAAAGAAAAAAGTCTGGCAACTCATTTAACAGCAAAAATTGACTTGGTGTTGGCAATTTATGGTCTTTATTTATCTTGCTTGGTACAAATATTCAAACATTTTGCTACAGAAACATTGTGCATTGGATTATGGTGCCGACTGGGGGTGATATGTAATATATGCTACAGGCACCATATTTCCCTTCTGAAATTCATATAACTCTCACATAAAACACAGCTGGCCCCAAAGATTTTGAATAGAGGGTTGAGTACCAGCAGAACCTTCCTTCTAGGTTAGTTGCGTGGAGAAAATGGTGGATGTATAAAAAGCACTTGCAGTATTCTGTCGCATAGTAAGTGTTGAATAAATGTCAGCTATTCTTCTAAAAATGGAGACACCTCCACCAAAACCTCCCCCACCCCCCAGCCACGCAGTAGCCAGATGCAGAAGGTCAGCCCTGCCTGGGGAGAGGGAAGCGGGGCAGCTTTTGTCTTCACTTCTCCCGTGTTGCCTCTTCCACTGACAACGTTTTCTCTCTCCCTAGAACACCAAGTCTGTGAAAATCCTAATGGACAGGTGAGCAGATGGTCACTGGCCCTCAGGGGAACACATCCTGGGGAGGGCAGGGAGGGCCCGGCCCACAGGGCGGTGGTAGGGCGGGCTCACCGGTGATACCTCCTCACAGCAGATGCCCCGTCCACTGCCCCCAGGACCCAGACCTGCACGGGCAGCAGCCTTTCTCCCCCTAAGATCGGCCACCTGAACTCCAAGCTCTTCCTGAATGAGGTGGCCAAGAAGGAGAAGCAGCTTCGGAAGATGCTAGAAGGTGAGGGTGGGGCCCTCGATGGAAGGGGGAGAGCCCTTTGGGCAGGGGTGTATACCAGAGCCTTCCCTGTAGAGGCAGCGTGGCCTAGTCACGTAGACTTTTCTTCATGTCCTCACTTGGCTACTTCTAGCTGTGGGTCCTTGGGCAAGCTTACCCCTCCCTGAGCCTCAGTTTCTTCAGCTGTAAAACGGGAATAATAATAGTAACTACCACTAATGGAGCAGTGACACCGACCAAAATGATGCATGATGCAGTGTGCTTGGTCCTGCAGATGAGAAAGGTCCCCAGGGGAGAGGAGGCCTGGGTTGATTCGGATGTGAACTTCAGTGGCTTTTGTCCCAAACTCTCCACAGGCCCCTTCAGCACACCGGTGCCCTTCCTGCAGAGCGTCCCCCTGTACCCTTGTGGCGTGAGCAGCTCTGGGGCGGAGAAGCGCAAGCACTCAATGGCCTTTCCCGAGGCCAGTTTCCTAGAGACGTCGTCGGGCCCTGTGGGCAGCCAGTATGGGGCAGCGGGCACAGCCAGCAGCGAGGGCCAGTCAGGGCAGCCCCTGGGGCCCTGCAGCTCCACGCAGCACTTGGTGGCCCTGCCCGCTGGCGCCCAGCCAGTGCACTCAAGTCCTGTGTTTCCCCCATCACAGTATCCCAATGGCTCCGCCGCCCAGCAGCCTATGCTCCCCCAGTACGGTGGCCGCAAGATTCTCGTCTGTTCTGTGGACAACTGTTACTGTTCTTCCGTGGCCAACCATGGCGGCCACCAGCCCTACCCCCGCTCCGGCCATTTCCCCTGGACAGTGCCCTCGCAGGAGTACTCACACCCGCTCCCACCCGCACCCTCCGTCCCCCAGTCCCTTCCTGGCCTGGCGGTCAGAGACTGGCTCGACGCCTCCCAGCAGCCTGGCCACCAGGATTTCTACAGGGTGTATGGGCAGCCGTCCACCAAACACTACGTGACGAGCTAACGCCACGCAGGCGGCGGGACGCTGGGGAATCTTACACCCCCAGCCCCCAGTGGCTCCGGAATTATGCATCCAGAGACCTGCCCTTCTACCTTCCTGTCCACCCTCCCTTCCTCCTTCATTCCCCCAAGTCTTGTCCTTTTGGATTTTGTTTTGTTTGGGCTTTGTTTTTTGATTTTTTTTTTTTTATTATGAATCTCCTGGACGCAGAGGTGACATGGGAGCTGGCCTGGGCCGGGGCCGCAGGTGGCCCTGGAGTTGGGAAAGCGCGTACCTCAAGGCGCTGAGCTCTCTCTGTCTCTCCTTTCTCCTTCCACTTCTTCTTCCCACCTCCATGGCTAGGAGGAGCCGCAGCCTTCCCTACAGCCTTGGGGGGTGGGGGCGCACCCTCCTCACCCAGCCCTGGAAGAAAGGGCCAGTGCCCACTGGCCTGCTTCTGCTCCTGTTTTTCTTTTGGGCAGTTTGATCACTGACTGAGTAAGGAATGACCTGTAGATTGTGGGGCTTTTGTTTTTTAATTTTTTTTAAACAAAGAATGATTTCTCCTGCTTCCTTCTTCTCACCATCCTCCCAGACGGAGTTCAAAGGCCACTTCTCACGCAGCTTTTGGCGCCTTCAGCCTCAGAGTGGAATCTTACAGGCAGGAACCCCATGTCCAGGAAAGGGAAAAAGGAACTTTGCCAACGATAGTGACCACAGCAAAAGCAAATAATAATAATATTAATAATAATAAAGAAATAAAAGAAATAATTACATAAAAAATAGCACAGCCCTTGTGGAGGTCAGTGGGGGAGGAGGGGCTGCCCCGAGTTGGGTCCTCGCCTGGATTTTGACACAGCAGCTTCCTGTAGTGAGCACTTTGTATGAATTGTGGACTTCTGTTCTCAAGGCGCAGGTATTTATTCTGTAATCTGTCTAGAGCACACACGGAAATCCGACCTTCTAATAAACATAATGGCGCAGTCCCACTCCCTGCCTCGCCTCTTACCCCCAACTCCCTTAGTCCCGGGCTCCTCAGGCATTCGTGTGGAGAGGGCCCTCCAGGAATGGAGGCCCCTGCCCTCCTCGCCTGATTCTCTCCTGGGTCTAGCCTGTTCTGAGCCTGGGAGTGTCAACCCATAAGGCACTAACTATATCTACTCTTGGCCTTGGGTTCATTTGGGAAATATTTGCTGAGGGTCTCCCAGGCCCAGCCCCCTGCTTCACAGGCCCCAGCATCTCTGAGGTTCTGTTAACATGCTCTTAGCTAGGTCAGACAAAGGAAGAAATATAAGTCGAGTACTTCCTTCAGTCCACAAATATTTATTGAGCATGAGCACTGCATAGAAATAAAGCAAAACCCTATCTTGGAATTTGGTCTAACTGGGCCCCCACTGGGAGGGTGGGGTCACAGCTCCATGCTTCCTTTGGTGACTTGGGCTCTGGCCCCTTAGTGTAGAAGATCAGGCAGGACAAATTTTGGCTCTGGGAGGCATGGAAGCAGGGTTGCAAAGTGAAAGGACATGCTACCTTTATCCCCTTTGGCAGAGCTCAGAGTCTAGCATGTCTTGGGAATTGACTAATCCAAAGGGCTGGTTCCTGGAGCCCCACTTGGTGGGAATCACTGAGAGCCCAGGAATCTGCACTTTTAACTCCCCAGTAATTCTGACACATCCTGGGGTTTCAGAAGTCAGCCATGAGGGACTGTCCAGGGTCCTGCTTGTCACAGGGACCCCTGAGATGGAAAGTGGGGATGGGACACACCAGAAACCCTTCTCTTTTACAGGGGAGCTGACCTCTAAAAGCATCTCTGGTTTGTTGCCTAACAGTACATAGGTCTGCTTATGTTGTAAATAGCTGGTACCTTTCCATGTAGTAGCTGCTGGAGCAGAATCAGGGCCTGAGAGCCCCACCTCAGGAAGCCTAGAGCAAGTCGTAAGTACAGTGCCAGGGGTCCAAGTCTCGCCAACCCCTAGTCACCCCTCTTAGAAAAATAAGGACCCAAATTGGAGAACATGGGCAGGCCAGTTGGCCTGGCCAAACCAGAGTTTTGATTCTGCTAAGTACCTCTGTCCTCCCGTCCTGTTGGAGTAGAAAAAGACTCAGTTGGGGGGGCGGGGGGACAGACTCTTGTTCCATTGCTCCCCGGGTCCTACTTCGGCAGAGAGCCAGTCCCAGGAGCAGGATGACAACAGCTGGCCTGTCCCCTTCTCTTCCCCTGCACCTGTTCAGGGCTGAAGAGAGGGGGCAGATGGCTGGGGCACAGTGCCCTCCAGACCAGGGTGGGAGGATGCCTGGGGGCAGGTGCTGGTGGACAGATAGAGATTTAACTCCACTCACATCTGTTCCTGTTCCACTGTCCCTTTCTCTAGTCAGGAACCCTGGGACATCTTCTGTGCCAAGAGTTGGGAGCCAAGACAGAAAGCTGCCCGATTTCTTTCCCACTTGGCCTAGTTTTGTTTTAGCTGATGGGGGAGGTCCTTTCTCCAGGTACATCAATCAGATTGGAGTATGGAAGGAGACTCAGGTGGTGGTGGGATGAGTTTGAAGGACCCCGGGGCCCTCTGCCCTGCCCCCAGCCCTAAAAGCCTACCCTAGACAATTACACACTCAGGCTGTAGGCAAAGCAGCCAGCTGCCTGGAGTCCGGCCTGGGGGTGCCTGGGCAGCCAGGGAGGCAGGGAGACGCTAACCCCATCCAGCTGTCCCCAGCTACCCAGCTGTCCCTGGCTTTGTAGGAGCAGCTGTCACCCACCTCCCAGAAGGGTTGGGGGTAGAGAAGGCCCAAAAGGAGCTGGAGCTCTCTCAGGACGCAGGGCCCACTGGAGAAGGTGTGGGTGTGCTGCGGGGGACCTTCCACACCCTACGCTGATGTGCACACTCAGGCGCCTCTAGCGCCCACAGGCACACCCTGTCCCTCACTCCGCTAACGACTCAGAGATACCGGCTTTCACACCCCAGCGGTGCGCTCCCGCCTTCCCCGAGAGGCGATCACTCCTCCCCTTTCCGGGAAGGGCTGGGTGTTGGGACCGTGTCTACTCCACCCCACCGACGGGGAGGCGGGGAGAGGGCGGCGGCTCCTGTGGCCCAGATGTGTGGGGACCCGTGGGGAGGCGACCACCGGGGGGTTTCCTGAGCCCGCCACCCCCACCGGCCCCAGCTCTTTCATGTCGCTGCCCTCCCCCGTCCCAGCCCGGAGCCGAGCAGCTGCGCCCCGCTCCCCGTCCCCAGCCTCTCTCCCAGCTGTCTTTGGGGTGGGGCTGGACAGCTGGGGAACAGCTGCAAGGTGGGGGGGTGCACTCAGGTGCCCCAAGCAACAGCCGGAAACAGTCTCCGTGCCCAGGAGGGGGTGCAGGGGACCGGGGGATGGCAAGGCCCGGGGGCTGGTCGGCTCCTCTGCCCTTTCCCCAGCGCATCTGGCCGGGACAGCTGAAAGCAGGGGAGATCCCAGATCAAAGCCCCCTCCCAGCTTCAAAGGGCACCCTGGGGGCTGCGGTGGCGGCGGCGGGCGAGCAGCCGGCATCACCCGGAGCAGCGAGGCCGCTGAGTCAGCGCTCCAGGCCCCTCTCTCTAAGCCAAGACCCCACGTCCTAAGCTCACTTCTGGGTTCACACCCACCCACTCAGCTCCCTTCGTTGTCACCATGCCCTTTCCTCAGACACCTTCATTTTCTCCCATCTGAGGGTGGGGAAGAACCAATGAACACTTTCAGGACCAGACCTAGATCCCTGGGGGATTCCCTACCCCACCTCTTCAACCGGTAAATTCCCCCAGGCGTGGGGGGCGTCTAGGTCTTGGTCTTCCTCAACCTAGTTCTAGGCCTACAAAGAAAGGGAGCGGGGATGTTGCTCCCACTGGGCTTCGAGGTAAAGAGAAGTGGAAGATTCCTGGGTACCCATGGACAGACCCCACCACATTTTAGCCTCACTTCTAAAGTGAGGGTCTCCATGTATGATTTTGGAAAACTAACTTGGAGGTGCTTAGAAACAGTGGTCTCTAGAACGAGGATCCTGGTACTGGTTCTAGAACCCTCTAAGTCCTGTTTCTGTGAGTTAAAGGGGGGAAGGAGTGGAATTGAGGGTACTGCTAGATTGCCCCTTCTCTATTCTGTGCAAAAGTGCTGAGGTAAGGACCTGGGATTCAGGACTAAGATCCCAGAAACTTTGCTGGAGTCGGAGGGGAAGGGGAAACAGATCGGAGTGTGGAGCAGAGGCAGCCAGAGGTGGGAGGCTCACGGGGAGAGGTTACAGACCGGGACCAGCAGGGGACTGGCCTTGGGAACAGTTTCTTCCTTCAGCTTCTCTTTCTCCCAACACTCCACTCTTCCCACCTGCACCCCAAAGGCTTTCTTCCCTTCCTGGGGAGGATGTACTTACCTCTGCTTGAATTCCTCCAGTGACTGAGAAATTATAACCTCAAGATGCTTTCTTTTTCTTTAACTTACCATTTCATTTTTTTAAAGGTGTTATTTATTTATTTTTAGAGAGAGGGGAATGGAGGGAGAAAGAGAGGGAGAGAAACATCTATTGGTTGCCTCTCACATGCTCCCAACTGGGGACCGGGCCTGCAATCCAGGCATGTGCCCTGACCGAGAATGGAACCTGCAGCTTTCCAGTTCACAGGCTGGTTGGTGCTCAATCCACTGAGCCACGCCAGCCGGGGTCTCGAGGCGCTCCTTCTACAGTGATAGCTTTTACAAATAGAAACTTTGTCGGTAGAACTTTGGCCTTTACCATATTCTTCCTGATGTATGGGAATCATACTCCTGAGCGAGGGAAGCCTTCATACGCCCAGCCCAGGGCTTCTTCCCTAAAATCCCCTGTCCCTGACATTTATGATGCAGGGACTTGGCAATGGACTTAACCTCGAGCTCTGCCCCGGGAGTCTGAATGTTTCCTACACAGGCAACCAGTGTTTTTAAACTGCGTTGTGGCTAATTCCTCTCAACTGCAGCAAGCTGGGATATGTATTACTCCTTGCACTAGATCTTTAATAATTGGATAGTTCTTGGAAGAGAATCCATCTGCTCAGCCTACAAGTTATTTTTCATTATTTCGATTCAGGAAAGGAGAAGGTGACATGGGAGGTGGTGTGTGGCATAATTTTCAACAGCTTGTAGGCTGGGGGTTCGTGGTGGCACAGGCAACGTCCCAAAACTGCAGAAGTGAGATGAAGGAGCAGGCTTCCAAGAACTGTGTGTTAAGGGTAGTGTGGACTTCTGGCCTACCTGGAAAAAAATGGCAGTGAGTCATTTGACATATGGTGTCCTTGTTGCCTGGTTGTGAACTGGGTGTTGTCATCAGACACATTCCATATTGCAGGGCACCGAGGAGGGAGGGAGCATGGATGCAAATGGGCAGCTCAAGGCCTAACAGACAGGGACTCTCCAAATGCCATTCCCACCAGCTGCAGCTCCCCAGGCTCCACCCACCCAAACCTGGTGCTTAGCATCAGTCCTCTAGCTGCCCATGTGGCTACAGGCCCCAGTGGCTCTTCTGACCCCTCTGCCCGATTGTCTAGCTAGACTCAGAGTCTCGCCTCTTCCGTGCGCCCCGTCCACCCTCCCCAGAGTGAGGAGTAATGGGATGAGGCACATACAGTTCCGGGTCTGGGGCTGGCACGGCTCGCTGCCAGGCACTGACAGCCAACGTGGTGTTTATGTTCTTTGACACCACCGCGCTCCTGTGCAGTTAACGCTCTTACTTGGTATTTTAACTAACTGGTTACGCGCTGTACAGCTTACATGTCCAACTAGCCTGTGTTTCCCTGCAGGATGTGAAATGTTAGTCATCTTTGATTTTCAGAGCCTAGCACGGTGCCTGCTTCATTCATTCGCTCAGTCATTCATTCAACACATAATTATTGAGGTCCTAATTCCAGGCACTGTTCCAAAGTTGGGGATACCGTGGTGAACAAAACAGACAAACTCCCTGCCTTCTTGGAGCTGATAATTTAATGAAGAAAGGACAGATGACAAACAATAAATCAGTATAAGTGAGTTGGTGATAAGTCCTGTGCAGGAATGTAAGGCAAGGTGAGGGGGTAGGGCACGTCGGTAGGAGAGGGGGAGTTTTTACACAGAGAGGTGGTCAAAGAAGGTGACGTTGAGTAAGAGACTTCAGAATGTGTGGAGGCAAGACGAGGCTCTCTGCAGCAAGAGAGTTCCAGGAAGACGGTACAAGTGTGGCCCGAGGCAGACGATGCTTGTTTCAGGAACAGCAAGAGGGTGAGTATGGCTGGAAAAGGTGAGTGAGGGGCAGGCAGTGAGTGATGAGGGCAGGAAGGCATGAGGGGACCGAACCAGGACACACGGCATGGTTAGTGTTTTGCCTTTTCTCAAGAAATATTTGGTGAATGAATGAGTGAATGAATGAATGAATGCCAAGTGCCTAGGCTGTCAGGGCTCTGAGTATTTCATAGTGAGCTAGAGGGTATCAGGCTGTCTTCCTGGGGAGACAGGACTTGAATCGCAGCCTGACAAAGGGGTGAGAAAAGCACAAAAGAAGAGGGAGACACCCCAGGCAGGAGGTGGCTATGAGCACAGGTGGGGAAATAGAATTGTGGGGGGAAGTTGGGGAACAGTGAGGATAGCTCATCTGAACCTCAGGGTATGTGTGACAGTCCATGATTGACAAGTCTATAAAAAAGGTTTGGGGTAAGATCAGAGGGGCCTTGAATGACGGGGTAAACAGTTTGGCCTTGAGTGTCCAATAGCAGCAGGGCCTCTGAAGGCATCTGAGTGGGAGAACTGCGTTCAGAACAAAGGGGGCATTCGGCCAGGCAAGGGCAGGGAGGAGGGACAAGGTGGCCAGCTAGGTGGCAGCAGCAGGTCCAAGTGAGGGGGGAGGTAGGGGTGCAGGGGTGCAGGGGACAGGGGGCAAGGACCAGGAGGGACTGTGGCAGGTCCTGCTGCTCAGGCCAAGGCATGGAAGCCCAGATCAGTTCTCCTTCCCTGCCAGCCACCGTGGGCCCCGGAGTCAGCAGAAAACTCCGGCTCTGGGGAGGAGGCGGCTCAGAGCCAGAAGCTGCTGAGGGAGCACTGGCAGCAAGATGCCATTGTACGTCCGCAATCAAGATGCTTCAGAGGAAATCAAAAGCACCAACTGGGGAAATGAAGTGTGCACTCTCTCTTTCTCTTTCAAACACACACACAACTTCTGCCTCCAAAATGGGTCAAGTGAAGGCTGTGGGCGTGGGCTGGGGAGGGAGGGCTGGAAGGAGAGGAGGCCCAGGGCTGGGAGCAGCCTGGGTGCTCGTGCCCACTCACCCTCCTGGCATAGGGGATGGCAGCAGCTGCAGGGTGGGGTGGGACGTGAGGATAAATATACACCTCCCCATGCATATGGATAATGCACACAGCTGCCCTGCCTGCTTTGCGTTCATTAGGACCAACTGTTTCAGGAGCCGTGGCAGGCGGGCGGGAGGGGGTGATGTGCCCATTCACAGACAGGGGGGTAGGGGACTGCCTGCAGCTGTGCAGACACCTCCCCCCACTCCTTCCTGGATCAGCATCCCAGCCCCTCAGTGCCCCTTCCGCCCTCTTTTTCCTCCTTCCAACTCACTGCTCTGGCAGATCTGGGGGTCTCAGGGTGGGAAAGGGGCCTACAGAGCTGGCTGAATCCCCATGGGATCTGGGGGAATTGAAGGGAGAGTTGGGCTAGATTGCATCCCCACCCGCCCAAGATGGTTTGCTTTGCTTACAAACCAAAGCTCCTTATCCCCTTCTCTGCAAAAGCCGTCTGTGGCATCCAGACAGGAAAAATGTTTCGGTCTCATCATCTGGCGGCTTCAGGGATGCCCGTTCAGGCTTGAAAGCCTTAGATCCCATCTGTGCTCCCAAACAGAGTCCGAGGGCATGGAGGTGACGTGGCAGCGTGACCTTATGGGATTCCGACCTGACAGCGACCGCCGGCTCCGGCTGCCCAGATCAGGTCGTCCGGGTGGGAGTGCGGATTGTGTTGGGGGTGACGAATGTTGAGTGCCAGGCCCAGGATGGGGGTCCGGTTGGGGTAACAGGCAGGGCCACCAAGTGTGGCTGTGCAGTTTTGCCCTACACAACACAAGGGCACACCGCCGAAGGGTCCTCAGCTTGTGCCACGCCTGGCACCCTGGTGTGGGGCAACCTCTCCCATATGGGTCAGCGGTGGCCCAGGTGACAGGCCTGTGTAGTCTCAGAAACACAGGTTCCATGAACAAGGCAAAGAAAGACTGGGTGGACAGTGGCCTCGTGCGTCTGTCTGCAGTGGCCCTTTCTCTTCCCCCGGAGGAGCCTCCTTGGGCTCCAAGGCGGATGGAGCTGCCGGTGCCAGGCCAGGACCCAAAGAGCAACAGCCATTCAGACTCTTTCCTTTGTTGTCTGGGTGGGTCCCGGACCTTCTGCCCCCTCTGCTGGTGGCCTTCAGAGCAGCAGTCACCTCTGGGACTCGGGAAGGGTCCCGTGGATCCTGAAGAGGGGGTGGCACCGAGAGAAGTAGGCCTCCCACCCACCCGCCTCCCCTCTCCTGGCCCCGAGTTAGGTCAGGATGGCGTCCTGGAGAAAAATGGGCTTTCGGGTGGGCAGGGATCCTGGCCACGTCGTCGCCTAGCTGTGTGATTCCAGGCAAGTGACTTAACCTTTGAGAGCCTTGGTTTCCTCAACTGGGAGATAGGGATAGGAATGGCTGTCTTGCGGGGCCCATCAAAGGATGAAAGCAGAGAATGACTCACAGGAGTAGCAGTTTTCTTAGCTCAGGGGCAGTCCTGCCCCCAACCTTCTAGCTTTCAACTTCAGGTATCCCCGCAAGTTCTCCTATAAATCCTGCCCCTTCTCGACTCAGCTTGCTCGCTGCAATTCTGTCATTAATATTTCATTTCTTTAGCAAAGGCTTTTTGTCCCTGAGACACTGCTATTCACTCTGGGAACAGAACCCTCTCCGTGTTCCTTTGTGCAGGAAGATTCCTTAGCTCCTTTTCTGGGCTTAGAAGCCTAAAGGGAAAAAGGTATCATTGTATGAACTTGGGGCCCAGCAGTCAAGCGGGCCTGGGTTCAAATTCAGACTCTGTCTCGTTCCTCTTGTGTGATCTTGAGCAAGTGAGTCAAATTCTGTGAGTGTATCTCCAGACTGTGCATGAGAATACCTATAGTTAGTAGGTATATGATACCTGTGAAGTCCCTGCCACAAGTGGGTGCCCCCTTAACAGTGTGCCCTGGTCTGATGGACCCTGGGGACTGGCCATATGTGCACATGCCCAAGTATGTGGCGGGTTCTGGACACACACATACCACATACACATGGCCTGACACGGCGCTGGACCAGCAGAGTCACTGAGGGGAGCCGGGGCTCTCTTTCCCTCCTCCCCGCCCAGCTCCTGGTGCTGAAGCTTCTCTGTGTTCTGCAGTGTTGGAAAAGGAAATTACTGAACAGATTGTAATTAAGGGGGGAAAGGGGGGAGAGAGAGACAGAGGCCCTAAAATGCAGCTTGACTGAGCGCTAAACTGTGTTTTTGCCCGGAGCCAATCAGAAGCCTCTGACAAGAGCGTGTTCCCACTTACAAATCTAATTGCAGGAGGTGTGGCTGGGGTGACCCAGGGAGCCCCGGAGAGGAGGGGGCTGCCAGCACCTCCGGGAAGGCTGCTGCCGCTTGCCTGGCTTTCGGGTTGCCTGGAAAGTTAGAGCCGAGTGAGAGGGAGGTGTCAGGGCATAGGACTCGGGGGCCTGAGTCCTGGACTCCGGAGTTCCTTCCAGCTATAACAGTTACCAACGACGTAGCACCTACTGTGCACTGGACACCCGTAACTACCGAATCCTCTGGGTAATGCCTAAGGTAACACCACCGCATTGTACGGATAAGAAACAGAGGCAGACCATCCCTACTGCAGGCTAGCTGTGTCCCTAGGTCTAGGTGTCCTGTTCACATGACACTGCTTTTCCATCTCCCGGCCACTTTAGTCCCATTCCACAGATGAGAAGGCAACACTCCAAGACAGCAGCCGACGTGGCCACGGTGGCAGAGCTGATCTACAGAAGAGCAAGGATTGAGCCCCAAGTCTCTCCGACTCCAGAGAACACGCTTTTAAATTGTACCAGAGTCGGGCATTCTGGATGGAGATGCCAGATATAGCAAATCGACAGAAACAAAAGATCGAGACGGCCAGTTAAAGTTGAATTTCAGATAAACAATTAAGTATTACAAATATTGTATGGAATATACTTATATTAGAAATGATTCCTTGTTTATGTGAAGTTTAACAGAATGTCCTGTCTTTTATCTGGCAACACTAGGCCTCCTCTCTCCTCCTGCCTCAAGCTCCCTCTGTTTTGCCAACAGCTTACCTTTACGGGTGGGCCCTTGGGCGTCTCAAGACTGAGGAAGTGAGGCTGCCAAAGAGGAGGGTAAGCTCCTCTTCTCTGGAGGGCAGAGCCCTGGACGGGTGCCCATTCTGCCACCTACTGTGTGACTTTGGGCAAGTTTATCGCCCTCTCTGAACCCTCTCTAAAAGGAAGACCCAGGATCAGGTACTCGGTAATTGCGCAAATCCTCGTTAGCCCTAATTTTCCTGATGTTGTCTTGTCCTCTTGCTTTTTCCCTGTCTGTGCAAAGGATGCTACAAATATACCACAGTGCTGCTGTGAGGAGCACGGACACCCAACACCTGGGACAGAAAACCTCAGGGGAGCCGTGCTGGTCAGAGGACACCCAGGGTATGGGCTGGGAAGACCAGCGGCTCAGACCACTGGGTGACGGGCTGTCACTGTCTTCCTCCCCCAGAGGTGGCCGCTGGCTGTCACATTCAGACCCAGGCTCCAGGCCCCCCCTGCACGGACGGCTGTGTGATCTTGGGCGAACCCCCAACCCAAGCCAGGGCCTCCGTTTCCCCAGCTGGGAAGGAGGACTGGCGCCACCCATGATGTGTGTGAAGTCTGGTGTGGAGGAGGAGCTTACGAAAGGGCTTTTTACTTTTGTTATTGGTGGGGTTAGCGTTATATCCTTCTGGGGGAAAAAAGCACCTTGAGGAATGCTAACCTCTGAAATAACAAACAGATTTCAGGGCCTCTCTGAGCTTCGGCAAAGAACACAACACATTCCAGGCTGCCTTCATTTCAGCTAAGTTTTATTTGTCGGATTTTTGACAGACGTCTAAATTATACATTGAGTTTTCCACATGACCAAATACCACGTCCATTTCTTTGATTATCGTTTTCAAAAGAGACTAGGGAAAAAAAAGAACTTTCGATGGATCAGACTGAACCCTGAAACCACACAGAGTGCAGAGCTAAAAATAAAAGGAAGTAAGAACTGGCCCCTGAGAAGGAAGGAGAAATCAAAGCAAACTCTGACGGGAACTAAGGGACAAGTCCTGGAGAGGGTGACACCGTGTCACCCTCCAGGCCAGGCTGGGATAAGGAGCGGCTGACAGTGAGGGTGGGGCACAGAATGGCACAAAAATAGCCACCGCTTTAGCCCAGAGGGGAATAAAGAAATTTGTCAAAAGCCAGGAGAGAGAGAAGTGGAGAGAGGAAGGGAGGGGGCAGGACTGTGTCCTTCCAGCAGTTTCCGGAGCGCGGACTTCTCTCACCCGGGTACATTTCTACCCACCGGCATGATC
Source organism: Trachops cirrhosus (assembly GCA_028533065.1). Lineage (NCBI taxonomy): Eukaryota > Metazoa > Chordata > Mammalia > Chiroptera > Phyllostomidae > Trachops > Trachops cirrhosus. The sequence continues at coordinate 138,038,199 of CM052542.1, forward strand.
GCTGACTTTCAGCTGTGCGCCGACATGTTCCCCAGCTCAGCCCACATCAATGACACCCTTGTTTCCATAGTAACCAAGGGAGAGTGAAGGGGAAAGGGTGTGCTGCACTGGGCCCAGGATCCAGCCAGAAGGAGCCGCACAGAGGAGGTCGAGAGGAGGGGAGGGAGTGAGTTTTTCTCACAACCAGTTTGAGTGCACAGCCCGGGCCTCTGTCCAGGCCTTGCCTGACCTCCAGCCCCCAGCCAACCCTCCCCCTGCACCACGTTCGGATGCACAGAGCGAGTCACCGAGTCACTGGGACCAGCTGAGGGTGGGAGGATGGGAAACCAGGTATCCCATTTCTAGCTTCAAATTCTGTCTTCTGGTCATGGCCACAGGGGGTGGGGGTGTGACAGGAGAGAAAAAAGGGGACTTTAGAAGCATTTTGTTTTTACAAATGGGAGCTTTCAAAGTCTGCATTTTCCAGGCTTCTCTCATCTACCCCATGAGCCCCCTGGGGGGTTCAGCAGGGCTCCGAGGGCAGATGAAAGCTTGTGACATCCACCATGTCACTGTGTCTTTAGCTGAAAAGCAGATCTGAACATTCACAGAGGCTGTTATCAGAGCAGGGCAAGAGACTTCTACCTGCTAGCCAAGGCCTGGGAAGGACTCTCAAACTAAGGACTCTTAGTTCCCTAAGTTGGTGGTAAAAGAACAAAAGTATTTTACAGACTGACCATGCACTACCAGAATCAAAGTTCCTTATCACGTTGTTCCCAAATCACACATCTTAGACCAGGCATCTTGCCCCTCGGCTCGTGTCCCGGGCATCACTTGGAGGGAAATCCATCTTCAAGTGCTCCAGCCACATTCGCAGCCTGACGGGGTGGGGGTTTCGGTTTCTTGTAATTCTGTTTGCTTCCGTTCAAAGTGAGAGAGGTGCTTGGGTAAGACAGAGAAGCCAGAAGAGGAAGGAGGTAGCAGGGAGCAGCTAGCTCAGCAGTTTTAACAACACCTCACCTTCTTTTGTTTTACAAGTCCTTACAGGTCTGTCCATAGCAACCCTGGGGCACCTTTTCGTGTCTGCATTGACGACTTTCCCCCCAGAACGCCTTTGAAGCTGGACGTGCATCAGCCTCACCTGCACAACTCTGTCCAGAAAAGCTGGGTGCAAAGGGGCTGGAGTGGCCTCTCTGGTCTGCTCACATGCCTGGGTGGGTTTGGGAAGCGCTACCTCCTGGGGTGAGAAGGCCGCTGGCCTCCTGAGGCCCACCAGCGAGCCCAGAGACAGTCTCTTATTCATTCTCTGAAAACCCCTCAGCTCAGGCACCAGAACAGAGTTCAATTCAGGAGCCGGCTGATGCTCTGGCCGGCTTTCATGTTTGAAGCTGGGGATTTCTTAAGACTCAGGGAAACAAGCTCTTTTTGCAACACGGGGCAGGAGAAGTCTCCTGCCAGTCCTCTCCAATCAATCAACAGAGGACACATTTTGCTGGAGAGAGGCAGTGGGGACCGGCAGCCAGGGCGACTGGCTTCCCTGAGAATGGCCCCCGCCATCACACATGCTCTGCCCAGCAACAAACCCCCTCCGCCCGCGGGCGGCCCACACCACCAAGTTGCCAGCACTATAAAAATTGATCTCTCAGAATCGATCTGCCTGCCTTTGCTCAGTGCAGCAGGTTCATGGTCCGGCTGCATTTATTTTAAAAATCTGATAGCAGTGGCCTATTGTGATCATTTAAACACAGACTTCTTTGAGCTTTAGAAATCTCTTCTATAGGACTGCCACGGAGAAGCCAGCTAATCTCAGAGTTGGCTGCTCCCTGCTCCACTGAACTGGAGAAAGCCTGTTCGCGCTAGCCTGAGCCCTCGGTGTGAGGGCTTTCTAAGGACCTTGTAATTTTTCTGGAATTAAACCTCCCACCTCTCCTTACATTCCAGATGTCATTACAGTCAAAAGTCGTTAAGAATTTGCTTCCCTGTGTGGCTGGCTGGGGGGCTGAGGATGGGGTGTGTTTATGTGGTGACTTGTTTTCAAGGAAGGATTTTTTTTTCCCCATTTCCAAAGGGTGAGGATTACATACAGTCTCCTACCTGCATGACAAGATGGTTTAATCATCTGCTCTCCCTCCCCTTCCCCACCAGCAGCTTCCCTGTGGACAGAATGCAGCCCTGGCTCAGCTGATGGTAAAAATCACTGCCCAGCACCAGCAAACACTGTCTAGGTTTTCAAAACCACGGGGAGAATGTAAGGGACAGGTCAGGAAATTAGTGAACACAGCATAAGCTGCTTCTTCCTCTTTTTCTTTTCTTTCTCTTTTTGAAAGGAAAAAAAAAAAGCCCACTGGAATTGTCTGAACTGCAATGCAATCTCTTGCTCATTTAAAAGATCTCATTTTCTAATCATGTGCTTTGAGACATTTAATACTATTTCAATTATGCAGAGGAAATAATATAATTCCTTTATTTGAAAAATGATACTGAACCTCAGAGATCAGTTAAATCTACTGCTGGAATGGGGATTCTTTTTAAACTGTGTTGTTCCCTCTTCAAACAGCTGTGGCTGTACACAGATGGAAAAACATTTGGTCAGAAAGCAGCAAATTAGTGTTTTTCAGGACAGAATTCAGCTCCCGAAGCTCCTGCGTTTCCATTCGTCCAGATTTTATTTCTTCTTTGCGATGACATTTTTGCAGACCCAGTTCATGCCATCCTTGGAGGGAAATGGGCAGAGAAAGGCAGTGTTAGTTATAAGAAAGGCACCTCACACTCAAGCCCAGGAGAGGAGGGAGTAGGGGCCGGGCTCCTCCCTCCCCAGCCACTAGCTACAGGGAGTTTCCTTGCTGCAGAGGCCCACCTGGGTGACCTGGGATAGCGACCTACTGGGGAGGAGGAGGGAGGCCTCTGAGGGCACAGGAGGGAGATGGGAGGGGATGTGCCCAGTGTCTGAACTTGAGATGGGTCCTCAGGAACTCCCTCTGAAAAAATAAACACATCTGCCTGGATCCAAGGCCTGATTGAGGAGCTATCAGGAAAGATTCCAGCCATTTTTGGCTTTTTCTAAAAGCTGACCTTTGCTAGGGCATTAAATTCAATAAGCCGCCCTTCTTCTGCCCGGTGTGTTTACAGTGTGGCAGTGTACACTTGGGTTAAATTAAATTTCTTTTTGGAAAAACAAACCAACTGCAGTGTGTGTTACTAGACACACACTAAGGCAATGTGCATTTATTTCTCTCCGTACAGCTCTGCAAGCAGGTTTAAAAGGGCCTGGCCCGATTCTTATAGCTTTAAGCGCTAGCAAGCAGAGGGACTGGGGAGAAGAAGGTCCCCTTAAAGGCACAGTGACCTTGAAAGTGTCCTCTCTTAGAAGGTTGGAGAGGAAGAGAGGTAAAAACCACACAATGCCTACAGCCACTTGGCAGGTGGCATGATTTCTCCTGGATGCCAGGCCTGCCAGAGATGACCTCCTTTTCAACCCCTTTGGAGCCACCCCTGAATGCTCTCCCTTTCCCTAGAGTCTCTCCGACCTTCAGGCGTGTGCAGAGTTCCCTTGGAAGCCCCGAACAAAATCAAAGAAGGATCCTGCAACAAATTCCTCTCCCCTGCATCTGTGACACAGGCTTCCTGAGGTCCCAGGCACATTTGCACATCTCAGGGCATACATGACATGAAAGGCCCTGCATTTCCTCTGACCATGGAATAGTGGTTGAACCTGAACAGCTGAGCCAGCTTAGAGTAATAAATATCAGCTGACACCCTTGGCCATTCGGAGCATTAATCCCATAAACAATGCAATGCTGCAAAACAACCAGCAGGCATCCTATCTCCTGGCCCATCTGACCATAACCTGCATTGGCAGTGATTAAAACTCCGCCACTTGCCACCAGAACACTTGGGCAGGAGGACCAGGGAATCTGATGGCCGTTCCGGAGCAGACCTCAGGGCATGTGCCGAGGCTGGTGGACAGCACCTGGCAGCAGCGAGGACAAGGGGGAGGAATGCTGAGATGGGAGAAAGGCGGCCTCCAAATACCTCTCCAGTTACAACTGGGTCAGCTACTGACTTGAAAAAGCTGAGGCCAATTTTAAGACCATTTTATGAAAAGGATTAATTTAAAGAAAAGCATGTTTAATTTTGGTAACTAATTGGTTTCCAGGGGAAAAAAATGATCACCTGCCAGGAGACAAAAAAGATTTTACAAATGAAAGCGGGATGAATACGATAACCGGCCTCTCTCTGCCTTCCAAGCTGAACAGCTCAGCGCTGCTGTAGCACTTTCCCGCTGCAGGAACCCGGACGGACACCAGCAAAGGTGTGCACCTCGGGAATTTCTCCTCTGTAGAGACTTGCAATATTTTATCAAATCGGCTTCTCCGGGAAATCAGGAACAGTGTTCCCACACTGTATGAATACTATTTTCCCCCCTTGTTTTATGGCTGATTACAGAGGGGGGTTCTTTTATCATATGTAACTAACTGAACATGAATGCAGCCAAAGAGATAGGAAAAATATTTACTCAGCTGCAGGGACCCGAAGCAGAATGTGAAGGGTGAGGGGCAGCTTTCTCCTGGGTATCTGTTATGGAGGCAGAGGGGATTTAACCCGGGGGAGCCCTGCTGAGGAGCCCTGTCCTCCAGATGTCTGTGAGGGCCAGCGGCGGCAAAGCCGTTCTAGCCACAGTCCTGCCAACAGAGGGCGCTGGGAGGTCAGCACCCACCAGCTGTCCTGCCGGCCCCTGAGCCTCTGCAGCTGCCTCCAGCAACTTGAAGGTGTGTGAGAAGCACAAGAGGATTTAACAGGGGCCAAGCTCCAGGGCGGCTCTGCCCTGAAGTGTTTGGGGGTGGGGAGTTGGGGAGGCAATAGTCAACGGGGATAATAGCTCTCCAATCACATCAGGGACAAGCTATGCCAAGTTGCCCACGGGAGAGAAAAGATAATAGTGTTGTCCAAGATTCCTGAGGGGAGGGTCCATGTCAGGCTAGCTTGAAGTTGTTTCAACAGTAACAGGGTGTCTGCCCTACAGTAAACAATTTTTATCTTAAAAACATTTTTTATCATCACCTGAGGACATTTTTCTCATTGCTTTTAAAGACAGAGGGAGGGAGAGGGAGAAAGAGAGAAGGAAAGAGAGACAGAAACATCCACTGGTTGCCCTCTCCTACACACCCCAACCCGGGATCAAACCTGCAACCTGGGTAGGTGCCCTGACCGGGAATGGGACATGTGACTTTTCGGTCTATGGGATGACATCCAACCAACTGAGTCACACCAGCCAGGACTATATCTTTTTAATTAATCCTTGTAACAACCCTGTGAAGTAGGTACTATAGTTTCCACATGAAGATACAGGAGCACAGAACAGTGCGTGGCAGAGGTGGGCTGTGAGCCCGCGCAGTCTAGCGCTCCCACTGACCATTCCTCAGTGAATGTGGGGAGGTGCTGGAGGGAGGAGACCTGCCCGAAGCTTAGAGAGAAGCCATTCCAGTAGTTTCTTCCTCAGGACTCCCAACTGACAGACAATAGGGTCATGAGACTGGGGTAGCCCCAGGCCAAGCCCCTGCATAGATGGCTGCGGCTCTGAAGGTGCCAGAGGCTGCTTTTGGCCACTGGACTCAAGATTCCTGGGCTGCCAGGTGTCTCTGCACGTGGAAGCTGCGTATTTACCTCGCTGCATGCCCTGGCGTATTAGCCTTCCACCAACACTCCCGCCCGCAGCGAAAACTCTACATTTAAGAGACATCACGGCAAGAGGTGGAGCCTTCTGCTCCTCATGTCTAAATGAGTGCTCCACATCATTCTTGCCTCACCTGGGCAAGGCTTTGTTTTTGTAAAACAGACAACTGAGAAAAGGTGATCAGTTACTTGAAAGGTGACTGCTCTGCCTCCAAAGAAGGAAATGAACTCATAGGTTTGTTCAATGGTTGAACCTTTATTGTTAAAAACTGGTCTGACCAAATTTCTGCACGTCTGATCTTCCTCACGGGGATGGAGACCTTACGGCCTGAGCAGCCCTCCCGTCCCTCCCTCCACCACACCTCCCCCGACCAACCTTGCTGAGACGGAATTTAAACTGATTGGCTTTAATTCGATAATGGAGACTAAAGAGAGACACTGGACCTCAAACACTGAGCTTCGTCTGGCCTCGTGGAGAGGAAACGAATTTTGCCAGGTCATGACATCACCCCTAATATGACCATCGGGAAACATGTAAGTAAGGCTGTCCCAACCGTGGGGGTGGGAACCTACTCATCACAGGTCTCGGTGGTCCAGGGTTAAAGGCACGACGCCCCTTTCTGTGGGAAGAGTGGGCTCTGATGGCACTGCTCCTTTTAATCTGATCACTCCACGACGCATCCATCACTGCTCAAGAGTGGGAAGGAAGCAGTGGCAGCCATGGCTGGGTAGGCCTGGGTTTCAATGCCACGAGGAGGACCACACGTCACATTGGTGATCGTCACATCAGTGACTGCTTTAAGATGGGGAGGAGCTCAGGCCCTTGCTGAGCCACGCAGCCCATACCATTGTGCCACCGGGCCCCCAGGGTCAAGGAGCAGCTGGACGCAGCACACACAAAATATTGCTTGCTAATAATATCTTTTTCTGGTGAGAAAGGGCACTGTACCAGAGAGGTAGCAAACTCGCATGTCCTGGAGCTTGCTTTCTTAGTCTATAGAGAGGTTTGAAAATTTAAAAATAAACCTGAGGTCTGACTTGCAGATAAGCAGTTCCATGTACACTTGGAGTCAAAAATAACTGATGCCAGGCCTAGAAAGAAGTGGTAAATGTCATTTTTAAAAATACCGAAGTTCTGTTGGTATATTAAGGGAAAAGTCCCCTACACCAAGGAAAGGGAACAAATACAAGAGGCCGGGCCAGCAGTGCTCAGTGTTCATCGGCAAGGCACACGCTGACGCCCAGCTCACACCCCAGGGCTCCGGCTGCTGGTGAGCCTGCTATCAGCTGGACTATTGCTCCTGTTTAGAGAAGGGAGACAGGGAACGTGGGAGACATGTGAAAGGAAAAGGTGAGCATGAGGTGGGGGCGTGGAGAGGAGGACCCAGGAGAACTTTCTGCCAGTGCAAAGCTACTGGTGTAGGCAAGTCTCTGTTATGACTAAGGCTAGAGACCAAGTTAAAACTGCTGATCTGTGCAACGAGAGGGAATTCTATTACAGTACAATTTTAATTAAATACACACATGCGCACGCGATGTTTTAGAGAGAAAAGGTTTCCAAACATCTGACACGACAACAGCAAAGGACAGCCGTGGTCTGGGGTTCAAATTCAGGTCTGTAGGTGGAAGCAATGTAAGCCAGATCCTTTGTTCACTATTTTCTAGACACCCTGAGAAAAGAAGACGAGAGAGCCCCGGGGCTGGCTGTTAGACACTAGGAGAGGCCCTGCCAACCCTGGCCAGGCCCCAAGGGTGCAGAGGGAGGCAGCTCCACGGCTGTGAGGCAGCCTGGCTACAGGGCTGCAGGTTCTCCCTCCCAGACAGTTTTCAGTTTCTCCTCTTTTTGCCTCCCTCTACTTGACATAACTGGGTCTCTTCTGATTGCTCCTCCGGACTCTGGGCCTCGCAGCTGGCCGGGGTTTCCAAGATTGACGCTCTCCTTTAGCTTCTCGGGCCCTTCACCTACGCTCTGCTCTGGACAGTTTCCCATGGAAACCTGCTTTAATTACACGGTGGGCTGGCCTCCTGGTCACCACCAATCAGGCAAAGAAAGACCAGTTTGAACTCTCTGGAAGCCCTCAAAAATCAGGTTCCACACCCAGAACAGGGGCTGTTGAACAACATATGGGACCGCCTGTCCTTGTAAAGATGGCACATATTTGCTGGCAGAACGTCGGCAGAACAAGAGTCTGAAATCCATCCTGGGAGTCCCTAACTTCCACAACCTTCCAGCACCAGCTGAAGCTCCTCAGCTACGGAGAAGCGAGGCACCTGCCTGATGGGTCCGGAAGGCGGAGCGCACCGCCCAGCGGGTCTGCACCACCCCCGCCTCGCTCACTTGAGGGGAGTGTGAGAGGGGTCTCTCCAACATTCTGATTAAACGCACACACACAAACACAACGTAAGTAAGACACTGACCGTAAGTACCTAAACCTGTAGCAGAAAATCCAGGTCTTTTTAATTTTTTTAACCTTTGCACGTTTTTTCTTTCAGGATCGTTAGAGCTGTGGTGGCAGATGTACTTGACCCACTTAATGCCTGGTCATTTTGGCGGCTTTGCCCATCACTGACCAGCTCTCACGGGGCAGTGGGTGGGGAGGGCAGAGAGGGAGGACGAAATAAGAATTCAGGGAATTTTAGTAATTCTTATATAGTATCCATGCCTGAAAGTGATCTTATGGACATTTTTCTAGTGAAGTCTTTCACTTTTAGGAAACACAACCTTAATTAATAAGAATCATTAAAGGCCTGCACTTGAACTAGGCAATGCAGGAAAACAATTCCTCCAAAGTGACTCTTTTGAAAGTGAAAACCAAGACATTGGCTGGGGGGGCGAGAGCTTGGGTCAGAGGCATTACCTGAGGGAGGGACGGGGTCAGTCAGGGCCTCACAAAGAAGTGTTTCCACGGAAAACTCCGCGACCTTTCTCCAGTCCCCAAAGGTTACCATTAAAGGACAATAGACAGCAGATTCCCTTCTTAATTAACATTTTTATTAAATAACTCATTTCAAATAATGGTTAAATTCTCTAAATTTATATCATTCTATTAACCATTATCTAATCTCATTAACCTTGAAATCCCAGTCTTAACTACCCAATTCTATACACCATGGTACTATCTACTAAACTAATTAAGTGACCTTCAAACTATTTCTCCTCCATATAAAATCATTCCTTTTTTTTCCCTCACAGTTCTTTGTTAGATCTCTCTTGACAAAATTTCCGTGAATCCGGTTGTTGAATGTCCCTGATCTAAGAAATGCAACAAAATCAAACCATACAGAGCTGTCTCACTTGATTTGAACTGACTGAGTTTTAAAGCCCTCTCCGACTCTGTAACTGTCTGACAGCTCGCTGCCTCTTTTTTTTTTTTTTAATTTTTTATTTTAGATTATTCAGTACAGTTTCTATCTTTTTTGGTGTAAAGATCCTGTGACTGAGAGGGAACTCCACTTCTACGGAGGTTACGGAGCCAAGAACAAGAAGAGCTGGATCCCTGTGACCTCCCCCTGCTAGGACGGCCAGGGTGGGGCCAGGAAGACAAAGACTAGAGCTCCCTCCCAACCTCCGGGCTCTGAGGAAGAAGAGGAAGAAGAGGAAGAAGCACCCGGACTTGACTGATTTTAGATGACTCCAGTGCCGGCTTTTCAGTCCCTGAGGCTGGCTGAAGGGACAAGAACCTCACTGTTAGTTCCGGCTTGGCTTTTCCTTCCTTTCAACACTCTGGCCAAGTGAGAAAAGATCACAGAGCTGCCGATTCCCTCTCCCTTGGAAGTGGGCACACAAAATGTGTTTATTTTCTTTAGTCCCGCCTTTAGAGCCCCCAAACTCGAGAGGCTCTCAACTCTCTACATATGTGTTCTAAACCATGGAGACAGGCGGGGTTCTCTTGCTGAAGTGGTTTGTACAAACCCCAGAAGGCTTCATTCATGCTATACTAACCTCAGGCCTCAGGAAGGCCATCTTACGCACAATCAAGGGAAATACCGAAGGCAAAATCTGATTTTTTTAAAAAAGTGAGAAGCTAAATAAAGTGATTATTTTACCTATTCAAAAACATCCCGGGTTGTAGTATACTAGTTTGACCAGCCTAAATTAAGCTGAAAAATGCAGTTAATTTGAAACCTAGTAGATCTATAATCATAGATTATAATTTTATAGAAGAGACTTAAGAATGAAACTATTAATGATACTTAGTTCCTTTGTCAAGTGGGATCAGGGGAGAGGAACAAACTTTATAGTTTTGAATTTTATATACTTTTATATGATTAACAAGGAGAATATATTACTTTTATAACCAGAGTTTAGGAAGGAAATAAATAAATAAATAACCCCTGTCCCCTCCCTGAACTTGGACCTCACAGAGAGGCCCACAGAGCTCGAGCATCCACCCCGGAGAGGTGGCTGAGGCAGCCTCTGGCTATGTCGGAGCCCCCACCACACACACCTGCACAAAGAGTGTTGGGGGTGCAGGTACTGAGGACCGTCGAGGAGGGGCTGCTTGTCTCATGCTGACTGGTCTGCTCTCAGATCTAAGGGCCAAGTACAGAAATAGGCCCTGGTTGTTTGTGTAACAAAAAGAAAAAAACCAAGCAGCAAACAGATGGAACAAGTGAGATAAATCTAGAACGTGACTATTTTTCTTGAAATAAAAGCAGTCAGACAGTGCTAAGACAAATCAATGTCAAATGTCTTCGCAGAGAGGGAAGAAGAGTGTTGGAAAGGAAATGGAAAGAGGCGGCAGCACAACGGTTGAGAATCAAACGGCAGGCTCGTACCCCAACACTCTGAGTTCCGAGAAAGGCGAACTGGTCATGCCATTGCAGACACATGCCATCTAGCAACGAGGGAAGACACCGCTTCTCTAGACGCTGTTAATGCCCCACAGCAGCCTGGCACAGTACTGTCTGACTCTCACAGCACCGTGTGGCCTCCCTGGCAGGTCCGCCAGGCATTGGGTGAGGTGTGTGGAGCACGCTGGGGGCTTCGCAGTGACGGAGTAGGCCTGGAGGGCTGCTCCAGGTGTCACCTGGTTTGCGTCTGCTTGGAAGGACGCATCAGAGCTGGACCTGTCTATCATTCTTTGAGGACAGAGCCTCCCATCTGTCTCGGATGCACAACTGTTTTCTGCCTTAAATAATATCAAATGGAGGGGAGCCTGCTCTTCCTTTATATATAGTTCCTCGGTTTAAAACGTGGGGCTCGCTGTCAGCAGAAGTCTCCCAGTGGGAAACCAAACGGAAGTAGCAGGAAACGGACACCAACTCTGAAAACAGTGGAGATGGCTGACAGGCAAAAACAAAACACTTCTGTGGGGTAACTAGTGTGCATAATTGTTGACGGCTGTTACTTTGGGGGTACATGTATTTAGCATCCATAATATGAGATACAACCCCAAACCCCCAACCTTATCAGCAAAGAATCCCAGAGTTAGCAGCATCCTCTAAGTCTTTTGTTCTGACCTCCTATCTAACTGGGTAGTGTGTGCTTGTGGGGTGGTTTGTCTTTCCTAAAACAGTTGATGGTTCATGTTGGTTGCTAAGTGAAAAGAACTAAACTCTCCATGCCCTTCACATCCTGGATTGTTCCTCTGCCCATCAAAGCCTATTTGTTTCATGTCTCTCCTACCTAGCTCAGCCCAACCAATGAGACAGATGACCTTGGTTGGCTGCCGTGATGCCACGTGACCGAGCCTCCGGGTCATCTCACCTGAACGCCCTCTCCTGTGAGAGCTGAGCAGGACTGGATCTGCCAGACTCGGTCTCGGATGGTGTGCAGGTTCAGTCCTTCCGCAATTTCAGAGGCAGGGGCTGCTGTGAGCAAATCCTGCTTATTAGCAAAGATGAGCACCGGAACGCAGTTCAGCTTTTCTTCCTCCAGTAATTCAGCTAGTTCCTGGATCATTTTGAGAATGGATGGGGAGGAAATGACAAAAGCTATGACACTTAACCATTCACTTCTAATGAGAAAAAAACAAAAACAGTTACGCTGATCTATTAGCAACTTTCAAAAGCAGTGGTTCTCAAACCTGAGCCTGCGGAAGAACCCCCTGGCAGAGTGCTGGGCCCACCCCAGAGACACTGACTTTGGGAAGTCTGAGCACAGGCCCAGGCATTTGCATGTTTAACTAGCTCCCCTGCAGTAGTTCTGCTATAGGGATTCACAGAGCGCACTTTGAGAAGCACTGTTCAAGGGAGAACACAAGTTGTGGTGAGAAACTTAAAACTTAGCGAAGGTTGTTATCTGCAAATAACTTTCAATGAATATGTATATACACACACGTTTTTAAATATTAACTGAAAATGACAATTGCTTAGGCTATAATTCTACTTCATCCAATCTTTGTCTCCAAAATATGCACATGCATTATATTTCATCAAACCCACATTCTAAAATACCTGCGTTAGTCCATCTGGCAAGGTCTCTGATTTGTAGGCTATTGGCTGGGGTCTAAACGGAATGTTAATTCTGTCTGCAGTCAGTATAGGAGAGGGTGTACACTTACCTAAATACGAGGACCCATCTCTCCCCATTAAATCCACATTTTAAGTCTACTTAAGACACTTGGGCCGTCAGAGAGAACTGGATGGCTCAAGAGGCAGAAAGCTACCTGACACCCTTCCCCTTCAAGCTCATGGTTGGCATTAGCTCACGGGAGTGATGATCTAGAAATCATCAAGGTGTACGGGGTTTTCTCCAAGAGTCTGGAGAGTTCTCAAACTAATTTCCAGGAAAAAGGAACATAATCGTGGGGACTGCTACATTTGGAAGGCCACCTGTGGTAGCTCAGGGCACAAGCCAAGGACTCTACCATAAAGCGTAATCGTGCTTCTCCAAAGAGGCCCACTCTACTCCTTCCTTCTTATCAGTGTACTCAGTCAACGGTCGATCCCACTGCTTCTCTACTTGCAACTGCGTACACAAACGGCCCTGTGTAATCATGTTGACACGGACTCTGCATTTGAAGCCATGTTTGGGTTCAAAGTATACCTATCTCTTGGCTTGGAAGCAAGAGCAGCTTAGTCTTGGCTTGCACATTTCCTCCCATCCCTTTGAATTTGTTCAAGTTGCCCTTGGATCAACTAAGCTGACACTGAAAAACATATATAGAAATAATAAGTGAATTGTTCCTCTAGGTTCATTCCTACGTGGCCTTGGAAGAAACCTGAAGAGCTTGGCCATGGTGGTAAGTCCCATTTGCTTATACCTTGTTTATTCAATATGATTAAAACTAAAAGGCTTTACTCAAAAAAAAACCTGTTTAAAGAATTCTGAACTAATTTTTTAGGCAACTGGTAATTCTGCCTGCTTGCCAGAATGACTGTCTTGTTTAAAGTGCAAAGATTGAACAAAAAACAAAAACAAAAAACAAACAAAAAACCCCCCCCCTCTCTCTCATACATTTACAAGGCAGATTAATGAATACCCAGTTATTTGTGAAATAGCTCAACAGAAGAATCATTTACCTGACCCGTCTCTTCAAATCTTTTTCTGTCTGCACTGTCAATGACATATATCTGCAATGTAGGAGAAGAAGGTTACTTCAATGAGCGGCTGTGTGAAAGACACGGCACCTTCAGTGGGGGGAGCAGATGATCCTGTCAGCCAATTTCACATGCGCACAGTGCACAGAAATTGAGCTGGTAACTCTTACCTCACCTGTGGATGCAAAATAACCTAATTAATTAATTAATTAATCAATGAAATGGGAGGTGCCCCAAAATACCTCCAGCAAACCTTCAAAGTAAAAATCAGTAGAGTCAAGCAGCATGAAAACAGCTTCATTTACTGGGCATTCACTAAACATTCTTGCAAGATTTACCACATTAATCCTCGTTACAACTCTGTGAGATAGATTTCGTTATTTTCCCATGTTATACATAAATAAACATAAGCTCAAAGAAGTTAAATAACTTGCTCCAGTTACATCAGGTACTTGACAAAACTGGGATTCAAACTCAAGTGCACCTCACAGTAAACTCCAGAGTTGCTCTTTTGTTTTTCTAAGATTTTGTTTATTATTTTTAGAGAGAGTGGAAGGGAGGGAGAAAAAGAGGAGGAGAAACACTGGCCTGCAACCCAGGCATGTGCCCCAACTGGGAATTGAACTTGCGACCTTGCTTTGGCAGGCCGGCGCTCAATCCACTGAGCCACACCAGCCAGGGCCAGAGTTGCTCTTAAGCACTTCGCTAATACTGCATCCCAAGATATCTGGTGTTTTGAGACATCTACAGATCCTAGTCTTTGGACATCGTTACTCCGAAAGTGTCATTTGCAGTATTAACGATATGCTGACCTAATGCGCTGAGGCAGGAGTCCCAGTGATCTCTCCCTTCCTACCCTCACAGGCTGCTCAGAGGTTAGGAGCAAGTACTGGAGACAGCAAGGGCATGCATGGTCTTTGCCAGAGTAAGAGAAGTCTTGAGATACACTGTAAATTATAAATCTGAAGCTTTCCCTCCCATCGCTGAATTTTAAAAATTTTTTATTTTTATTGATTTTAGATAGAGAAAGGGAGAGAGAGACAAACATCAATTTGTTGTTCCATTTATTTATATATTCATTGGTTGCTTCCTGTATCTGCCCTGACCTGGGATAGAACCTGTAACTTGGCGTTTGAGATGATGCTCTAACCAATGGGGCCAGTGCTCACTGAATTTTATTTGTTGCACAAACAACATCCTATAACAATAAAGATAATATGGGAAGACCAAAAAAGAAAATCACATATAGTTACAGAACCCAAACATATTATTTTAATTTCTTATGAAAGTTCTCTTTTAATTCTTCATATGAAACTTTAAAAAGAAAATCAGATATAATTTTGTGGTATTTTTAAAAGATTTTATTTATTTTCAGACAGAGGGGAAGGGAAGGAGAAAGAGAGGTAGAGAAACATCAATGTGTGGTTGCCTGTCATGTGTCCCCAACTGGGGACCTGGCCTGCAACCCAGGCATGTGCCCCGACTGGGAATTAAACCAGTGACCACTTGGTTAACAGGCCAACACTCAGTCCACTGAGCCACACCAGCCGGGGCTAATTTTGTAGTATTTTAAAAAATTAAATGATATATTAAATGTTTTCCCAGTTGCTAATCTTAAAAATTATCAAATTTTCTAACTTCCTTTAAAAAATTTAAAACTGTTATTAAATTAATGGTACAATGAAGACACTCTTTTATTTATTTATTAAAATTTTATTTATTGATTTTAGAGAGAAAGAAGAAAGGAGAAAGAGACACACACACACTGATTTGTTGTTCCACTGATTTATACATTCATGGGTTGATTCTTTTTTTTGGGTATTAGTTTAAGTTTATTTTTATTTATTTTTTCAACTTGTTTTTATTTTTATTTTTATTTTTTTTTAA
Organism: Trachops cirrhosus; assembly: GCA_028533065.1. Classification (NCBI taxonomy): domain Eukaryota; kingdom Metazoa; phylum Chordata; class Mammalia; order Chiroptera; family Phyllostomidae; genus Trachops; species Trachops cirrhosus. The sequence continues at coordinate 138,053,223 of CM052542.1, forward strand.
AGATTTTATTTATTTATCTTTAGAGGGAAAGGGAAGGAGAGAGGGAGAGAAATATCAATGTATGGTTGCTTCCTGTGCATTCCCTACTGGGAACTGGCCTGCAACCCAGGCATGTGCCCTGACTGGGAATCGAACCGTGATCTCTTGGTTCACAGGCCCGCGCTTAATCCACTAAGCTACACCAGCC
>CM052542.1:138053909-138088901 GCA_028533065.1 Trachops cirrhosus
TTTTAAAGATTTTATTTATTTATCTTTAGAGGGAAAGGGAAGGAGAGAGGGAGAGAAATATCAATGTATGGTTGCTTCCTGTGCATTCCCTACTGGGAACTGGCCTGCAACCCAGGCATGTGCCCTGACTGGGAATCGAACCGTGATCTCTTGGTTCACAGGCCCGCGCTTAATCCACTAAGCTACACCAGCCAGGGCTTCAACTTGTTTTTAAAATTTTAATTGTTGTTCAAGTACAGTTTTCTGCCTTTTACCCCCACCCCAACCCACCCCCTAGCCCTCCCCACCTCCCTCCAATTTCCACACCCCCCTTGTTACTGTCCCTGTGTCCTTTATACTTGTTCCTGTTCATGGGTTGATTCTTGTATGTGCTCTGACTGGGGATCAAACCTGCAACCTTGGTTATTGGGATGATGCTCTACCCAACCGAGCTACCTGGCCAGGGCTTGAAAATGCCATTTTAAGAGAGCATACAATGAGTCCTCATTTAATGTCATTGATAGATTCTGCAACTTTAAGCGAAACTACAAATAATGAAACCAGTTTTACCACAGGCTAATTGACATGAGTTAAGTTCCTACAGCATGTCATCAATGTTACAATCAAACAATGTGAACAAAATGACATTATTCGAGGACCTGCTGTATTCATTTAAAAACAACAAAAAGCAATCAACTCTCACTTTTACATGCCTTAAATGACATAAACTGATATACTATAATGTACACAGACATTTCCGTATGCAGGTCAGATTCTGTGCTACTCGAAACTTGTTTTCTTTTAAAAGAAAACAATGAAAATTCCTTTGCTTAATGCACTCTCATTTAGAATCAATCGCTAGTGCAAAATATACTAGGAACCAAGTTCAGCCTTTCCTCTGAAGAATATCCTGTTTCTACCTGTGTTTCTTCCATGGAGAATCATAAAGGAAGAAGGATGGATGTGTTTGGTCTCAGTATTTTCTCTTTTGCAGCCTTATTATTACTGTTGTTAATGTTACTCTGGACCCAATGTCAGTAAATGCATTAATGGGCTCCTTACAGCAAAGACACCCAAAATTCCACACTGTTTTCTACCAGTGAGGCCCACATTTTTCAAGTAGGAGAAATGGTGTAAACACAGACACAGAAAGAAGAAATGTAATGGGAGAGTGAACCTCAATATAAAAGACCTAATGAGAATTATCTGAGCGTCCACAGTGGATTAAGATTATCTGCAGGCAGGCAACAGTCCAAAATGAGAGGGAGGGAAGAGGGTCAGGTGATCACAGGAGGGTGTTTTGGGCTCAGAGGGCTTCCCGGAGGAGGCTGCGTGCAGGTCCCTGGGTAAGACAGGAATTACAAAGCAGGAAAAAATGTGCCTGCGAGCAAAGGCCATGAGTAACTAGTTTAGGGTAGAAAAGAAGAGGCTGAGACAAAGCTGAAAACACAGACACGCCGTTAAGAAATTGATATTTGATATGATGGAAAACAGTTGGGAGAGGACAATAGGAACGGGAAGGGTTTTAATGACGAGAGAGATGATACCAGAGAATCCAGTGGCTGAAGATCAACGAGAAGAAAGTTTGAACTTTTATTTGTAATTACTTGCCAAAGTACTTGCTAACTAGTGCTCGGACATAAAATTTCACAGGAACACTTTGATTAAAATATTTAAAAGGAAGATTTTCCCAAACTATATTCTTCCTATCATTTAGCATAATTTTTATGAAATTGGACAATTACTACACAATAATTCCAGGAAGAAGCCTATGTAACAGCTGCCCCATGGCTCAGGGGCCGAATGAAAGAGCCGTGAGCACCAGGTCGTCTGCTGACACACCAATGTGCTCTTCTGCAGTGGCGTAACCTTCTCTGGGAGGCTTCCCACCCCCACCCACGGCACCCAGCATCTGTTTAATTCTGGCCAACGGATACAGATAAGGATAGCCTCTTCTTTTTTTTTTTCTTTTAAGTAATATAGCTGTTAATCTAATTCTAAATTTTTTAAATCCAGAACTAAATAAATAATCAATAAAAAGTACTCAAAATATCAGATGAACTAAAACATTTATAGTGCTTCGAATGATCTCAAAACATTACGGACCTTCAATGATCAAGTTTCATAAACCTATTCTGAAATAAAGTTATCCATGGCACTGGGGATGATGCTTTCAGCAAAGCCAATCCACATCTTCCTTGGCAATGGCTTTGAAATCGTTACTCGGTTGTGGGGGGCAGAAACAGGGTTTTTTTCTGATGCAAGTTCAGCCTGCTCAGGATTACCCGATTACCCGGAGACTGTCTGTGTGGCCTGAAGGGAGGGCTCTTTGTTTCTCTTGCTGCTGGTCCTCCTCCCTCCTGCTGCCACCTTTTGGCCATTTTACTGCTCCCATGTATTTCTCCACCAGAGAGACAGGCAGAGACAAGAGATGACACTAAAATGCGTGGCTTTTTAAACAAATGTTGAGCAAAAGTCTAAAAGGAGGTTGAAACTAATACATGAGGTTTCTGGACAACGTGTGGTTTTCAATTACGAGTGCCCAGGAATCTGGCTACTCAGGGGCGAGGGACACTACGGAAAGGCTGCATGGAACAGGTGTTTGAGACCTCACTCAGCATCTTGCACTTTGGGTGTGGGAATGATGACAAAGTTACCTTGTTTAAATTATGTTGCATTTAAACACAAAACTGGTAATAATAATGTAAATGGGGCTTAGTAATCATATGAACATACCTTGAAAAAAATGATGTATTTTTATCTATCAAAAGGCTGTTATTTCCTGGCCTAAAAGATGGAAGACACCCAGGTTTTAGTTCTTAGTCATTTCCCCCAGGTGACCTCGGTGTCATCTTCCCTGGGAATAACTTTGGCACTTTTAGGAGCTGCCCTGACTCTTTCAAACTCCTAGAGAACTGTTTAATGCTCTAAAGAAATCTTCTCCTGTAAGGGGTCAGGTAGTAAATATTTTTGGTTTTATGGCCCACACAAGCGCTTTCACAACTATTGAAACTTTGCTGTCATAATGTGAAAGCAACCATAAAATACAGGGTGGACAAAATAAGTAAGAAAAATTAAAAAATTTTTAAAAAAGCAAGCAACCATTTGAAAAAACAAAACTAGGATGGGCAAAAGTAGGTTTACAGTTGTGAGTATGCAAACCATAGAGTTTATACTTGTATTATTATTTATTAATTATTGTGTTATTTATTTGTATTGCAACTGTAAACCTACTTTTGTCCACCCTCATATGTAAACAAGTGGATGTGGCTTCTTACAACAGAACTATTTATGGAAACTGAAATTTGAATTTCATTTCATTTCATTTTCATGTGATGAAATCTTACTCTTCTTTTGATTGTTTTCAATCATTTATAAATATAAAAACCATTACTGGCTCACGAGCTATAGAATAACAGAAGGCAGGCTGGATCAGTTTAGAGCTGGATCACCGCTCTACAGTGAGAATTTATTGTATCTAGAGATAACTGACAAGCGTTAACCAGGCAGCTGCATGGGTCAAGCCTTAGGACTACTGTCGAGGTGGCGTAATGGTCTTTACACCCAACAGTGGAAAACTATTACACAAACAGACTAGTATGACCAGTCAACTCCTGCCACTCCAAGGTGCTACAAAACTGGCAAACTGGCCTAGAGGTACCAGGCCTTAGAATCTAACCCCAGGGGCTCTGCTGCTCCCCAAGATTTACTTAACCTCAAACCACACTGGAAAGTCATGGACTGTGGACACTGAATCCAAAACTGTCTGGTACCGGGTAGCATAATGTAGCTGGTAGAAGCTCCTGCACGGTTGTTCTAGGGATCTTTGCCGATTGCTCGCCAGTTCCTGGGCACTCTACGCAGGAGAGTGGCGTCCAGGGCCAAATCACAACAGCCTTGCAGTCTACCCTGAAGGTGCTGGGGCTTATGATTCAAAATTACCGTTACCTGTAGACCAGAGAGTTTCTGAGACCTCCTTATGGAGCCTTGGAGTCATTCACATCCTTATAAACTGCTCTTACTTGAGTATTTTTTAAAAAGATTTTATTTATTTATTTTCAGAGGGAGAAAGAGAGGGAGAGGAACATCAATGCGTGGTTGCCTCTCACGTGCCCCCACTGGAGGCCCGCAACCCAGGCATGTGCCCTGACTGGGAATTGACCCTTTGGTTCGTAGGCCGGTGCTCAATCCACTGAGCTGCACCAGCTAAGGCTGAGTATTTCTTTCCAAGTACTTTAATCCGCAAGATGAACAGATAGAACTGTTATTTCTCTCAACCACCTGCTTTTTCTCGCCTCTTGACTCAAAAAGCCAAAGAAGATCTAAAGCTCCTTTCCCAATTTTACTGAGATATACCTGGCAATAGCACTGTATAAAGCATAACCACAATGATTTGATTTGGTATGGGTTTGCTTAAAATACTACTTAAAAACCTCGATGGTGGGGAGATGAAACAAAAGATCGCCAAAACTGACATTAAGGAAGCTGGTGACGGGTAGGTGGCTAGACTTGCATTATACTATTTTCTTGATCTTTACATAACTTTGAAAACTTTTAAGATTAAAGAATTACATTTCAAGAAGAGACAAATTATTTGAGATTACAGAAGTTTCTTCCTATCTTAAAGGGACTTTTTTTTTCTGTTCTCCTAGAAGGTGTATAATACATTTTGGAACAATCACTGGTTGAATAGATGGGTACATGGACAGAATAGTGTGTCTCATCTTTTTCTTCCGTCTTTACTCCGGCACCACAAATACAGTGGAATGCAGCTTCACCGAGAGCCAGGAACACGACGGGCCCGTGTGTCGCCCATCGCAGGACCCCGAGTGCGTTTGCTGACAGCACACTTTCATACGTTGGTGCTAGTCTCCATTTAAGGGCCCTGGTGAGTAGACGAAGTCACTACTCATAACCCCAGCTGTGATGGAGATGCTCTACCCATTTTACTGTATTTATTTCTTTTTTAGATTTTATTTATTTATTTTTAGAGAGACAGGAAAGGGGGAAGAAAGAGAAGGAGAGAAACATCAATGTGCGAGAGAGACTTCAGTTGGTTGCCTCTCACACGCCCCCAACTGGGGGTCTGGCCCACAACCCAGGCCTGTGCCCTGACAGGGAATTGAACTGGCGACCTTTTGGGTTGTAGGCCAGAGCTGAATCCACTGAGCCACACCAGCCAAAGCTGCTCTACTCATTTTTTTAAATGGACTTTGTTCTTATGTTTTTAAAGATTTTATTTATTTATTTTCAGAGAGAGAGGAAGGAGAAAGAGAGGGAGAGAAACACTGATTCGTTGTCCCTGACTGGGAATCGAACAGGCAACCTTTTGGTTCACAGGCCGGCACTCAGTCCCCTGAGCCACACCAGCCAAAGCTGTTCTACTCATTTTGTAGATGGAATTAACAATCCCCAGACTTGGCCACGATGATGCACAATCACAGAACCTCAGAGTTGGAAGGGAATTTAAAAGTTACAGAACTCCACATTCTACCCAATGTCAGAATCCATCTATAACAATTACCCATTTCATCTATTCAGTGCTTTCCTGTCTTCGCTGAGCTCACATTCCAGTGGGGGAGAAGGCAATAAATAAACATATGTTTGAGATGACAGGTACTAATAAATCTGGTAGAGGGAGAAAAAGAGCAGAGACAAACCGCAGTGCCAGAGGGTCACAATTTTAAATACAGTAATCAGAGAAGGTCTCCTGGTAAGGTGACACGTGAGCAAAAACTCAGAGGAGGTGAAGGAACAGGCATGAGGATGTCTAAGCAGAAAGAACTCTAGCATGGAAACAGCTACGACAAAGGCCCCCAGGTGGGGGCACGCCAGTGTTCTGGGGACTCAGCAAGGAAGCCAGTGTGGCTGGCACTGAGTTAGAAAGGGGAAGACGAGTCAGACAGGTAAGAAAAGCCAGAAGGTAGGGGGCCTTGGAGGCCTCTGGAAGGGCCTTGGCTTTTACTCCGAGATGGGAAGCATATGCCTGAACGGGGTCATGACAGCTACAGTGTGGGGAAGCGTCTTCTGGGGGCGAGGCGACAGTAAGGAGACCAGTCAGGGTGCCGCCACAATGATCAGTGCACAGGAGCAGTGCGGGTGGGAAGAAGTCGGCTGCTGGCAATATTCTGAAGGTGGGATTGACAGGCTTGACTGGTGGATCCCACGAAGGGAAGGAGAGGAAAAGGAGCCAAGGAAAACTCCAGTGCTTTCGGGGGAAGAGACCTGTCATTTACTGAGAAGACCGTAGGAGGAGCGGTTTCGGGCAGGGGCGGATGAAGACACAAAGTTGGCTTTGGACATGTTGAGGGTGAAGGGACTTATCAGCCACTGAAGAGGAGATGTCAAACAGGCACTGGCCGTGTGAGACTGAGGTCCAGGCTGGAGCTAACATTTGGGGATTTACCACCATGTAGGAGGTGATTAACACCTGGAACTGGAGGTGGTCACCTAATCAGCGACGTGGGGAAGGCAGGCACAGGCCTGAACCGTGAGGGCACTCCAGCCAACCTGTGGAAGTTAGGAGACGAGGAAAACTACAGCAGTGGAGACGGAGGAGGAGGAGCCAGTGACAGGGGAGGAAAACCGAGGCAATAGTATTCTTGAAGCCGAGGAAAGACAATGCTTCAAGGACAGCACCCCGACTTTGTTAGATGTGCTGACAGGCCCAGCAAGATGAGCACTGAGCACTGAACGTGGGACTTAGCAACGTGGAATTCCTCGAGAGCCAGAATGGAGGGTTCCGCGTGACTGGGAGGAGAGGAAGTGAAGACAGAGAGTACAGAAAACGCTAAGGAGTTTTGTTGTCAAGAGAGGCCGAGGAGTGGGACGGTAGCTAGAGGGGAGTACAGAGTTGGGACAAGTTTTTGATTTTTAAACAAGAGAAACTATAGGATGCGGGCATGCTGATAGGAACGGAACGGTGCAGCGGAAGGAGACTCGTAGGAAGCAGCAGCGGAATGAAGTTATCTGAGATGCAGGATGATCCCTGCAGGTAAGGACGACACAGGTGTGGCTGATAGTGCAGTTTACTGTCTATGGTCACAACTGAAATAAATGCAAACTTTCAGCTCAAAACCAGTGAATAATAATGCGTTTTTTTCCTATCCAAGTTCCTGAGACCCCCTAATTTTAGGGTCTGAGCAGGAGAGTGAGGGGCTAAGACAGGGTGAGTGACGAGATCACTGGAGGAACAAGGACCAAGAGGCTGAGGTACTGGAGAAATCATGTATTCGGACAGTGAAATCTCTAAGAATTCTGAACAGTAGTCCTAGAGAACGTGACAGGGGGCTGGGAGCTAACATTCCAGTGTCTGCCTGAACAGAGGCCACCTCAGCCAGGGAATCCCCAACGCGTGAGGCAGCAACTTCTAATTCTGGACAGTTACAATTATAGGAAACTTCCTCCTTATTCTGAGTTCATCTCTACCACCTAATACTCGCCAAACTGCTCCTTGTCCACGCTTTCAGAAATATTTATAATGAAGCTAATCTCTCTGACTTAAAACAGTTCTTAAAGCAACTGAAGACAGTTGCAAGTGTTTTCTTTTCCAGGAAGGACATCATCAGGTCTTTCAAGCATTCCTTATATGTCGTTGTTTCCAGGACTCTCACTATCTTCATTGCTCAGGTTGGGATACACTTGATTTGTTAAAATGACAAAGTTAGTGGCATAATCTTCTGACTTCCCCTCTGCTATTCAAATCACTATGGTAATCTATAATAAACACTTTGTTTGCCATGGTGGGTGTGGGTACAGCATTGTTACTGAGCAACAGCAAAACAGTATACAAGTTACACAAAGAGGTTTCTCCCTCACAGTCTGGAGCCTTCTGCTAGCCCTAAATTTATGGTGATTAATGTTACGGCAATGGAATTATTGACAAGAAAGAGCATTACAGTGTTAATGTTCCTAACGTGGCAGAACAGACTGCAAATTAACGCATCAAAAGGAGTACTTACGAGAATATCAGTGTTTTCAAAATAATTCCTCCAGTATGGTCTGATTTTCCTCTGCCCGCCAATGTCCCATACGTTCAGTTTAAAACCTTGTGATTGCACACTTTTGATGTTAAAACCCTGCAGTAGAGAAAGGCAAAAACACCAAGTTTTATTAAGCTTCGGGATCATAATTTTGATGGAGTTATATTTGACAGCTATGTTATTTACAAATTCTGAGGTGCTCTGCCAGATGTGACACTGGTAATACTGAAAACAGTTTGCTATGATAGGGAAGAAAGAGCTGTATTTACACATGTGTATTTCTTTCAGGTGGTGGAGTCAGGGTTATAATATCATGGCTACCACGATGTGCTTTCCATAATGAGTACACAGACACACACACACACACACGCCTGGTGATGACAACTTGGTACGAGAAGAGTTCTGATAACACAGACCACACCCCAGATGAGTATTCAGGATGGTGAAATTTAACAGGATACTACATGTAACTGACAAAAAAACCAAAGCTGGATCTGAAACCTCAACAGAATAGAACAAAGGCAAAAGCTACAATCTGGAAGACTGGATTCTTTAGGAGTGGTTCAAAATTAACACAGGAATGTCCTCATGTGGATTCCTCAGGAAAAGGAAGGTACTGATTTCAGGACGCTGTGAGGGAGGCTGGGGAAATGACTGGATTAGGGGCCCAGTGAGAGAGGTAGGGCCTGCTGGAACATGTTCAAACTCTGAGGGGGAGCCCTCAATTACAGGCAGTGATGAAAACAAACAAACAAACAAATAAGCAAGCAGTCGTTGGAAGCTGTTCTTTAGTAAGTATCTCTGATGAACCTGAAAAGAAAGTACTCATTTTCAGGACCGTCACTCAAGGTGGAACCCTGTGGAAGGTGAGCAGATCAGGGCGGGCAGAACTGGGAGCTGGGAGTTAGTGTGCAGAGAAACAAATGAACAAGAACTCTGGGGTTCCGAGAGAAGGCATTTCATGAGCAAGTATAAAAAAAATATTCTTGCAAAAATGATATAGTGAAATCAGGATTTGAAAAACCCAGTCCACAGTGTGCTCCCACAGAAGCACATTTCCCCCCGAGTAACTGGAGGTAAGTGCGTCCGGGGCGCCTCCAGGAGCAGGGCTTTGTCCGGCGGCTCCCCAACACTGCCGCCCAGCACGGAGAGGTGAGGACGGGTGCGAAGGAGCAGGAACACTGCCGCCCAGCACGGAGAGGTGAGGACGGGTGCGAAGGAGCAGGAACACTGCCGCCCGGCACGGACAGGCGAGGACGGGTGCGAAGGAGCAGGGACACTGCCGCCCGGCACGGACAGGCGAGGACGGGTGCGAGGGAGCAGGGACACTGCCGCCCGGCACGGACAGGCGAGGACGGGTGCGAGGGAGCAGGGACACTGCTGCCCAGCACGGACAGGCGAGGACCGGTGCGAAGGAGCAGGAACACTGCCGCTTCCCCTGAGGATAAACAAACAGTCCCTGGAGAGGACTGCGGAGGACGCTGACTGCAACTCCTCTAAAGCGCCAGTGACTCCATCAATTAGAAGTTTAAGAGCTGTAAAGGGAAGTGACTTAGGCTTGTTGTAAAAGGCTACTTCATTCTGACTCATTGACAGAACCACTTTTGTGAGCTTAAAAATTCAATACATAACTACAACAGTAATTGTCAAGACCGGTAGCATCGAATCCTTCTGAAATGAAGCAGGGAATAGATAAGAGTAAATCCTGGAATTCAACCATATGTACCAACTGCCTTAAACTTCTACTAAGTCATCAGACCCAATCTACTAAGAAATACTCTAAGGAAATAATGAGTAGATCTAAACATTTAGAGAGATGTACTGCATTAGTATTTATAACAACATATAAAGGTGTTCAACATAAACAGCGTATTTTCCATAAGCCTTTTTAATTTATTTTAAATATGCCCATCATATAGATGCATAAAAAAAGTGAATGGGTATATAACTAAATGTTAATAGTGGTTATGTATGAATGGACATTATAGGTGATTTCCAGTTTCTCAATTTTACTTTTTAATGCTTTCTAAATTTACTATAATGAGCATCTATTACTTTCTCTAATATACAAACAAAAACACACTAAAAGTTTGTTTTTAAAAAATATGAAGTCGACATAATACTGGGTGGGGCAAAAGTAGGTTTACAGTTGTGAGTACACAAAACAGTTTATTCTTGTACTGTTGTCCATATGAACAACTGTAAACCTACTTCTGCTCTACCCTGTATAATAAGAATCACCTACAACACATCAAACAGAGCTAGAAAGCTAGAATTGGAACTCTGGGTCCATAACTTTGAGTTTATTTCCATGTTTGCAGCATGGAAGTCCTATTTTAGTAGTGTTCTTGAGATGCACAAATCAATCCCCCCCAAAAAACGTAGCCCTTCTCTCCTGGCAGAAATCCTCACACACTCAGCTGAGTTTCAGCCCTTCTAGGCTAGACTACTGTAATTTGCTCCTCCTTAGGCTATGCATTAGATTCGTTCAGAAGTTGTAAAATCGCTCACTTTTCTGCACAGGGTGTTGAATCAGTAAGACTTGCAGGCCACAAAGTACACACATCCGTACAGCCACTCAAACCTGACCCACAGCTCTTATCGCCCTGTGGTGACAGAAAATGCTCAGTAACCCTGGGTTTGCTAAAACCTCTAATGGTCCAGCACTTTAAAGTGACCAAGCCCAACAGGGCTCTCCCTCCTTAGGAAACCCAAAGGCTTGGCCGAAGGTCAAGCTTTCTCAGAATTTCTTACAGGAAAGGAGGTCTGAAGGAGCAGACTAGAGTTCTCCCCACCGGGACCTGTCTTTCAACTTCCAGACAGTAAGCACCACCACTGCCTTACCCTTGTGTTTTCTTGCTGAGCCTTAGGAAAGAGGAGCGTTGATGAAGCTGGATTAAAAATACAGGTAATTGGTCTTTTCTTTAAAAAATTGATACATATTTGTATTTATTAAGTCTGAAAAATGCACACTAAAATATTAACAGTGGCTTTTCTCACAGTACTCTGGTTTTCTCCTTTATACTTTCTCTGTGTTTTCTACATGAACTAATTTCATAATCAGAGAAGATAAAGCTACTTTTTAAAAAGATTTTATTTATTTATTCTGAGAGAGAGGGGAATGGAGGGAGAAAGAGAGGGAGAGAAAAATCGATCAGCTGCCTCTCACACACGCCCCAACAGGGGACGTGGCCCTCAACACAGGCATGTGCCCTGATGGGGAACCAAACCAGCAACCCTGCACTTTGTAGGACGATGCCCAACCCACTGGGCCACAGCAGTCAGGGTGATAAAGCTATTGTTAAAAAGCAATCACTTAGGCCCTGGTGGGGCAGCTCAGTTGGTTAGAGCATTGTCCCCACACACCAATGGTGTGGATGGGATCCCACCCGGCTCAGGGCACACACAAGAATCAACCAATGAACGTAAAAATAAGTGGAACACCAAATCGATGTTTCTCTCTCTAAAATCAATCAATAAAAAAATTTAAGAAAGCAATCACTTAGATTGGAGGGAAGTGGTTATCTTGATACATGTATTCATGCATATTTATTTGAATTATTTATTAAAAAATTGTAAAATATACATAAAATAAAATTTACCATTTTAACCGTGCAGTTCAGTGGCACTAAGCACATTCACACTGTTGTGTGGCCATCACCACCTCTGCAGAACTTTTTCCATCTTGCAACGCTGACGCTGAGCCCATTAAATGATAACTACCCCCCGCCCCCTCTGTCTATATGTACTTGACTATTCTAAGTACCTCATATGATTGGAATCTCTTGAAATGTTTAATGAATCTTAAGACTGCTTTTCAGGCCCTGGCTGGCATAGCTCAGTGGATTGAGCGCGGGCTGCGAACCAAAGCATCGCAGGTTTGATTCCCAGTCAGGGCACATGCCTGGGTTGCAGGCCAGGTCCCCAGTGGGGACCACATGAGAGGCAACCACACATTAATGTTTCTCTCTCTCTCCTTCTCCCTCCCTTCTCCTCTCTAAAAAAAAAAAAAAAAAAAAAAAAAAGATTGCTTTTCAGCAGTACAGACTTTTCTCAGTAACAAAACTTAGACGTGGACACAACCGTATTTCCCACTTTGTCTTTCGCGTTGCCGTTATCATTCCCGCGTGTCCCACCGGCTCCTGGGGCCGAGGCAGTGCTCACCTGTGTCGGCGTGATGTGGCTGATGTCTTCGGATGCGAGCTGCTTCAGCAGGGTGGTCTTGCCGGCATTGTCCAAGCCCAGGAGGAGGAGTCTCACCTCCTGGTCCGGTGCGCTTTTCAATTTACGCAGGATTGAGAGTAAGCCCTTGAACAACCATAAGAAAGATTACCATGAACGTGGATTATTATTGAACATCAGAGTCTCTTCTCGTTGAAAAAATTCTTGGTTGTGGAGAGCACAATTATTATTTTCTACTTTAACGCCACTTATTTCAATTGCTTCCCCCTTCTAAGTTTTGGCAGAAGTAGATTAGTAAATTCAGCAACTTAATAAATAGCATGGCTTATTCCTGCTCCTCCTATTAATCCAGCTTATTAGTCACCCCAGATGCCCTGGGAGTATGAGCTACTACCTAATTCGTGTTTCCAAAGCCCTTCTTATAAACTTAGACTACAATACTCATTGTATCCGGCTATAGGTAATTGACTTTTGTATTTTCCTCCTTTATTAGCGTGAAATTTCTGGCAGGTAAAGACTATACCTTCTGTTTCCCACATGCCTGGCACTTGTTAGATAGATACTAGATAATAGTATCCGCCCAAGTAAATGTAAGATGTAAAAGTGCTACACAAAGAAATACAAAAAAGTTGTATGAAATTGTATCTGGGCTCTGGTCAAGTTTAAAACCGTCATTCAGCCCTGACCAGGTAGCCCAGCTCAGTTGGTTAGAGCATCATCCTGATGCACCAAGGTTGTGGGTTCGATCTCTGGTCAGGGCACACACAAGAATCAACCAGTGTATGCACGAATAAGTGGAACAACAAATCGGTGTTTCTCCTTTTCTCTCTAGAAGAATCAATAAATAAAATCTTGAAAAAAAAAGAGACTTCAGCATTCGAAACACTGTACCATCATTTGACTTTCATTAAACCCTTAGAGTCCAGGTGCACAGTGGGGACGATCTGTTTTTCAGATGAAGAATTTAATAAAACAGAGAAGTTAGGGAATTTAAAAGTCACTAATGAAGAAAAATCAAAATGCAATTCTGGTATTTTTGACTAGTGACCTAATATTTCTGTTTCTTGGTTTTATTATGATTAATTTTTATGGGTGGAAATAAACCATGCTGCTTTTTATCTAAGAACATAAGAAAGATCTTATAAAAAAATAAAAAAAATCTTATAAGAGAGTTACTTGTTCTGTCCTGCAGCTGACAATTTGTTCTAATGAGGCATGGTTACAACAAGACTCAAAGAATCCCGTATTTTAAATGGCATTTAATCTAATCCCCCAGCTCAAGCAGAAATTCCTTCAAACTGAGTCTTGGAACTATATAAAATGGTTATTTTTTTTATCTGCATTGTACCAGGCAATATTTCAAACCAGTCAGTTCACTAAGGCCAAATAATAATTCTGTGAAATAATTCTCAACAACTGAGTCTTTGGACAATGATATGCAAATATGTATAATTATTAAGAATTCCTTTCTCCTCAGAGACGCTTTGTTTACCATTTCCAGTGCTGTATTTGCACTGACTTGCTAAGAACCACATTAACCTCTATATGCCTCAGATTTTTCCAGAAATAAAATGGAAGGTTTTGGCTAAAAACAGAAAGACAAATTCTATACCAAAAGATCTGGGGAAGAGAGGCTGAACAGACTTGAAACTAACAAACGAAAATAGGCAGGTCTTTTTTTCTTTAAAGGTATGACATTTCTTTCGTTTTCATCTTTTCTGGCCTTGAATACTTTGACACTATTCCTTTTTGAAACTATATTTATGAGAAGTCTCCCTGGCTTCTGTTAGCTACATTGCAATCACTCATTTATAATACCACCTTTCAGAACAGTTAAAATTAGAACTCTGAGATCCTCAGAGGACCGGTGATATAAAAAGGCTAAGAACAGGGAAAACACACTGTGCTACTCCCGAGTTCCTGATTAGATGTCCTCATTACCTTTCCAATAAAATTAAAACAACTGGAATTTATCCCATCAGTACATTAAACCATGTACAGGTACAGTTCTTCTCATGCATTATCTACTAGTATAGAAATCAGGAAAGAAGGTTTGTTTTCTATAAAATATTTTCGAGGTTCAAAATGAATGTTTTTGGTTTTTCCTCATGTATTTCTTCTTTAAAAAATTAGTAAATAAAAATATTGCATTCTGCAGGCTGAGACTTTGTACACACTCATTCTACTTGACATTGAATAATTTAAAGAAAAACGTAAAGCCCTGGCGGGCAGCTCAGTTGGTCGGAGTGTCATCCCGATAGTCCAAAGTTGCGGGTTCCGTCCCTGGTCAGTGCACAGACTGGAATCCACCACCAAATGCATAAATACGTGGAACAACACATTGACGTTTCTCTCTTTTGCTCCCTGCCTTCCTCTCTCTCTCTCAAATCAATAAATAAAAATTAAAAATAAAAGAAAAATATAATTTCTATTCATCTTAAAAGGAGAAAAACAAAACACAGATGAGAAAGAAACCATTCTGGGGTGGGTTCGAGGGTGGAGGTGGGGATGGGTCGGGGGGGAGGGGTGTGCTGGGGTGAATAATGGAGACAATTGTACTTGAACAACAATAAAGAAAATTAAAAATTATTTAAACATAAAAAAAGAAAGAAACCATTCTAACTATAGCTAAACTTTATCGACCTAATGGTATAAAAGACAAGACTTCTACATTTCTAATGGGTAATTTTCCTCATCGGGAAACAATGACTTCACGTACTTCACCTGTAAGTGAAATTATGGAGAAATGGAAAGTTCAGCTAATATCTTCTTCCAGCGAAATGATAAATGGCATCTCAAGCATGGTCTGGGCAAGACAAATTCAAATACAATACATCATCATATTAACCCAGCTACTCAGGACAGGGGATCACAGGATTACCAGCATTTGCTAAATAGGGAAGAGGATATTTATAGATATTGGGGTTCTGCCTGAAAGGTACAAAGTAAGCTGATTTAACAGGCTGCAGGACAGAGCAGAGTAAGTCTACTCTAGGCATCTATCCACATATGTTCATACTTTATTTTCAATGTCAAATGAAGGAAGGCAAACATTAGAAATTAATTTTATTATGGGGCTAAGTTTTACAGTTACAAATACAATGGAATGGATTTTTAAGGTGTATTTTTGGTCAAAATATTTATTCATTCATTGATCATTAAATACCCATGATGCGCCCGAGTACAATAGTGAGCAAAACAGACCTGGTCTCTATGTAGGATCTGTACTCCTATGACACTAAATAAAGGCAGTCTAAGAAACAAGAACTTTAGTTAACTGTAGATTGTGTACTCGCCATGCATATATACCAGTTATGTGCACCCTAGTAGACAAAACTGGTCTGACTCAGCCACAAAATGTCTGAACAGACCTTTCTACAGGCAAATCACGAATAGATGAGCTACTCACTATAGACATTATCCCTGCCTCACAATCAGCTTAAACTCAACTATTGGCAGAGACATGGCTCACTGACCTAAAATGATGCACACTAGGTCATTCAAAGAACTGGTGTGGTGGAGGGAAAAAGAGGAATGTGCTGGTACATGGAAAATATATGTGGCCCTGGCTGGTGCGGCTCAGTTGGTTAGAGCGTCCTCCCGTGACCAAAGGGTTGCGGGTTTGATCCCTGGTCAGGGCACATACCTAGGTTGAGGGTTTGATCCCTGGTCCGGGTGCTCCGGGAGGCAACCAATCGATGCTTGTCTCTCGCATCGATGTTCTTTCTCTCCCTTCCTCTCTCTCTAAAAGCAATAAAAAAAAATGTCCTCGGTGAGGATTTTAAAAAAAAATAGTGCTGTGAGGAGCAGCTAAAATTTAAATATTCAATTAGTAAGCCAAATGTCAAGTACATGCACTCCCCATAACTACCTTAAATGGAACTTTGATTTATTTTTACCCCTTTAAAATAACAAAAAAAAGTTGGTACTGCCCAGTAAGACCTTATTAATTTCCAGGAATTCCCACAGCCTTGATAGGGAGAACTTCACCCAAACTTTGTCTTCTTTCTCCTCGTCTCTTTCTTACACAAATACCATATTTCTTGAGGAACAAAATAAGGGCATCTCCTCAGAAAGACTGTGGGTTCCCACTTCACCAGAGTCCTAATGAAAAGAACATTACGGGTTTTAGAGTTTTATAGATTTGTATTCAACTTCCCTGTATGTGTAATTCCAGTCACAGTTAGATCTAGAAAATGGGAACAATACTTATATCTCGAGAAAAATGTTAGGAAGATTAATAAGGTACTGTGTGTAAAGCATAGCACATAATGGGCACTTAAAACAGTTGTTTATATATTTTTTACTTTTCACTGATCATTTCTGACCAGAAAACATAATCTTAGGAATCTTCAAATGTTGAATATGCTTGATAACTACCACTAAGTTCATATATGTAGAAAGCAGTCCGTAACTAATTCCTGAATGAAGGAGTCATCTGTTAAATAACAATAATTAATTATGCTCTAAAATTACTGCCATTTTAGTATTTCACCAAGGACTTAGAATCATAAAGCAGGGGTAAAATAGCTGACTTTAAATGTTCGGAGAAACCCCAATGGGTTTTGTTGCAGTACCATCCAAATTAAAAAAAAAGTTTGTATTAGTCATAGCTAAAGGTTAAAAAAAAAACAACCAAAAATCAACAACCTGGGACTTACTGTTCAGTTGTTCAGTTACCGTGGGGCCCATGGGATTCGAGATGTAACACACTTAATCACACCACTGACTGTTTAAATTCCATGTTCCACTTTCAGTTCTAAGAATAGCTCACACTTTTAGAGATAAGAAAAAAAAGTATTTTGGAAATCAGATAAAGAATCCAGAATAATTTGTCCCAATTTCTTATTGTTCATTTTAGGAAAAAATAAAAAAATCTGTCTTGATCACTGAGTAGAGTAGTTGTATGTAAGTGTTGTTGCATACACTGTCAGTTTGTTGCATACAGTATCAATTTGCACCTGGAAACATGAGCAGTGGTTACTTTATTGTGGCCTGTAATTATAAATGAAACAATCATTGAAATTACACAGACCACTTAACTGATGAACAAAATGGGAAAAGTTAGGCTACTCTCATGCATTCTCATTTATGATGGCATCTCATTCTCTATTGGTGTGGCATGTCTTTTTTGTTTCAATTCTAGTCTTTTTTCGGTAAATATTTATCTTTATATTCATTTGTTGAGAAAAATTTAGCCTTTAAGTGGACAGCTCATGTATAAACAATTAAACAAACAAAACATGTAAAAACCTGTTTAGCCTGAGGTTAATAAAACTTCAATGTAGCAAGTATGAAACGTGATTGGCAACTTCAAATAATTCTACTTTTTTAACAATCTGACAATGTAAAATCAATTGAAACTTTTTTCCTATCAAAATTTACTCATTGGATAATCTGACCAAAGATACATATTTTTTCCTTGGTGGACATCTAGCTTTTTCTTCCAGACCAATAACAGTGGTATAACACCTCTAAAAGCCAGAAAGGGACTGGGGTTGGGGCAGGGACGTAACTAAGTTTGAGTGCTGGCTCTTTACAGTTGGTAGGCCAATCAACCTGTTCTAAATGTTTCACAATCAGTTTTTCTTTGCTTGCTCTAAAACTACTCGATTTCATTTTAACACCCTCCAACTAACTTCACAGAAATCAACAAGGAACAGAGTGTCAATGGTCAAATCTGTCACACATCATAATTTACAGTTTTGGAAAGAGTTAATTAGATCTGACAGAGAAAAGGATTGTCCCAAATTGATGCCCACTCTCCGGTTTTGATTTCCCATTCTTTACAGTTTGGAGGCCCCGAGCTGAGATTAAGACCTTTTGGTTCTGATGTGGTCATACGCAAAAGAAGGTTGCAACAGGTTCTGAAGGAAATACCGGGAACCAGGCAGCAAATTTGCCTGCAACATGGACTAAAATTTTTCCAGCAACATGGATTAAGTATTGAACGGAAGACTGGTCATCAGGTACAAATACACCTTGCAGAACCCTCAGCAAATAAATAAGGACTGCAGAAGCCCGCCCGCCACGCTCACACGAGGCGGCGTAAAATCCACCAGGCGTATCTTCTAAGAGAAACCTCTTTTGTGTCCTGGGATTTAAAATCCTCCCCACAAACAGACGCCCGCACATCGCGAGGCAGAGGAGTGCTAGGCTACCTTGTCCCACGGTACCGCTAGGGCGACCTCAAACGCAGTAGCAATGGCCTTGATCCCCGTTTATGGAAAGGCCCCGGGGAACCCCGCTTTCTGGCGGCGTAGCGAGGCCGACTCCCAGGGAATATCTAAGCCTGCGCGCGAAGACTGCTCTTCGCTGCTTCTCGGATTCGCCCTCCTCCCAATCCCCAGAGTAATGATGGAGCCCCGGCTCCCAACCGGGACATCCACGCACCCTACCAACGCCTTTCCCTAGCTTCGGACCCCTTGCAAGCTCCGCCTTCCTCCCCAGGCCCAGGTCTCCCTCCTAGGCCCACACCCTTGGGGCTCCCGCCGCCCCCCGAAACCAATCCAGGACCCAGACAGCATGCTGAGCATCATCCCATTCCCTCCTTAGCTTTAAGCGCAGTGCCCCGCCCTGGCTTGGGGACCAGGCTGGGGGGTGACCGACCGGTTCAGGAGGGGCCCAGGCCCCCACACTCACCATCCTCCCTTAGAGTCCCTCCTCCTCCTCCTGCCACCCCCCGTTACCAGGGGCAACTAACTGAGGCACCGCCCCCGACGTCCCTCGCACGCACAGCGGAGCAGTGAAGCTGCAGAACAGAACGGGGCGGGGTCCAGCTCTGCGTTCCCCAAAGTGCGCAAGCGCACCAAGGTACCCGCTTACTGCTCCGCCGGGCGGCTAGAGCGGCTGGAGGTCGCTGCTGGCTGGTAGAAACTCTGGAACCGTGACAACTCGCCCACGTGGCCGGCAGGCCTCCCGGCCCACGATTGGTCGAATAGGAGGGGCGTGAAGGCGGGGCAACGGAGGTTCCCGAGTGGAGTTCCTAGTTGTATCCCCGCAAGGCTTCGAGGGCGGGCTGCATCTGCAGACTTTAGTCTCTGAGCGTTCTTCCCGGGACCAGGTAAGTGGTCTGGGCAGGCAGCCGCTCGCCACATCCCCCAGTCCTTACATCCTGGGAGGTAGCTTGTATTTCTGTCCTGACTCTGTCCAAGCTGGGCTGCGGCGCGCGTGGGGCTTCCACCTGCTGAAGCCTCGTGGTAAGATCAGTGGCCAGGCTGTGCCCCTGGACCTCTTCCTTATGGCCCCCAGCGCCTTTGTCTGTTAGTGTGAGGAACGGGGGCGTGTGGGTTGTGCACCCATCTCGGCACATCGGTGTTAAAGTGCGTAATGGAGGAGTCCAAGTGGTGGGAGACTGCCTGTCGGAGGTGAAAAGCAGCCGAGGGACTGGCGCAGAGCCCTGGGGTGGGCTGACATCGCGGGTGAAAAGGCATTTTGGGATGGCCCGGATTTGCTAAATTACATAGGACCGGAGGTATGGCTTCTGCAGCCCCCAAGGAGGCAAGAAATGGGCCTGCACTTCACGCAAGTAAGAATGAGAGGGATTTGGGGTGAGTTGGGAAGTGGTGCTATCTCCACCCTCCCTCCCTGCAGGAGACTGGAAGAAGAGATCACAAGGAGCCAGGTCCTATTCTAGGCTCTGGAGACACAGCAGCACACAGAATGTTCCAGGAGGCCCTACCTTCCTCAGTGAGCTCTAAGTCCAGTTACTATCCAACTGGTGTCTCTGCCTCCTGTGAAGCCCTGCCACGCCGTGCTTACCTCCTAGGATTGCCCAGGCTGTTCTTTTTTTTTTTTTTTTTAAAGATTTTATTTATTTATTTTTAGGGAGGGGGAAGGAGAGAGAGAGAAACATCAATGTGTGGTTGCCTCTCATGTGGTCCCCTCTGGGGACCTGGCCCGCAACCCAGGCATGTGCCCTGACTGGGAATCGAACCTTCTATGCTTTGGTTCGCAGCTGGCGCTCAATCCACTGAGCTACGTTACGCCAGCCGGGCCAGGCTGTTCTTTATAAAACTACGCATCTGATCTTGTTACTCTTCTTAAAATCTTTTAATGGCTTCCTGAAATTTTTAGGGAAAAGTTCCAAAGCCTTAGCTTTTCCCATGACTCCACGTTCTCTCTCTTAGAATATTGATTATACTTCTTTTGAATTTTTTTTAGTGGTTGCCCTAGAGTTTGCAATATCCATTTCTAACTAATCCAAGCCCACTTTCAAGTAACACTGTACCACTTCACTGGTTGTGCAGGTACCTTCCATAGAGCATTCGCCGTTCCTCCCTCCCATCCGATGTGTGAGTGCTGTGATTCATTCGGTTCACATATCTACAGCTAGAATCACTAGTACACATTGTTGTTACTATTATTTTGAGCAAACTGTTATGTTTGTTAACTGTTAACAATTAGAGTAAGAAATATAGCTCTGGCTGGTGTGGCTCAGTGGATTGAGTACCAGCCTGCCAACTGAAAGGTCGCTGGTTAGATTCCCAGTCAGGTCACATGCCTGGGTTGCAGACCAGGTCCCCAATGGGGGGCGTGTGAGAGGCAACTGATCTGTTTCTTTCCCTCTCTTTCTCCCTCCCTTCCCCTCTCTGTAAAAATAAATAAATAAAATCTTTTTTATTTAAAATAAAGACTTTATTTTACTTTCATTTATTCCTTCTCTGATACTACACAGGCCAGAGTTTATGAAATATATTTTTTCTCTCTGAAGAACTTCTTTTAACATCTTGCAAGTCAAGTCTCTTGGTAACAAATTTCAAATTCTTTCAACTTTGTTTGAGAAAGTCCTTATTTCTCCTTCATTTTTAAAGGATTATTTTGCTCGATACAGAATTCTAGGTTCGTGGGTTTTTTTTTCTTTCAACACTTTATAAATATTTCACTCTACTTACTCTTGCTTGCATACTTTCTGAAGAGAAGTCTGATACAATTCTTATCTTTGATCTTGATTTTCTGTAGCTTGCGTATGATATGCCTAGGTGTAGATTTTCTGGTATTTATCTTTCTCGGTGTTCTCTGAGCATCCTGGATCTGTGATTTGGTGTCTGTCATTAATTTTGGAAATTTTTCAGTCATTACTTCTTCAAATATTTTTTCTTTTCCTTTCTCTCTTCTCCTTCTGGTATTCCCATTATTTGTATGTCACAACTTTTGTGATTGTCTCAAGGTTCTTGGCTATTCTGTTCTTTTTTTTTTTTTTAAAGCTTTTATTTATTTATTTTTAGACAGGGGAAGGGAGGGAGAAAGAGAGGGAGAGAAACATTAATGTGTGGTTGCCTCTCACACGCCCCCTACTGGGGACCTGGCCTGAAACTCAGGTGCCCTGACTGGGAGTCAAACTGGCGACTGTGGTTTGCAGACCAGCGCTCAGTCCACTGAGCCACACCAGCCAGGGCATAAATTCTTTTTTCTCTTTAATTTTCAGCTTGGAAATTTTCTACTGATGCTTCACTGATTCTACATCACTGATTCTTTCCTCATCCATGTCCAGTCTGCACCAAAGGCATTCTTCATCGCTGTTACAGTATTTTTGATTTCTAACATGTCTTTTTGATTCTTTGAGTTCCCATTTCTCTGCTTACATTACCCATCTGTTCTGCATGTTGTCCACTTCCCTATTAGAATCCTTAGTGCATTAATTATAATTCTTTGAAGTTCCAGTCTGATAATCCCAAAATCTCTTGTCATCTGGTTCTGATACTTGCTCTGTTTCTACAAACTGTGTTTTTTGCCCTTTAGTGTACCTTGCAGTTGTAGTTGTTTTTTTTTTTTTTTTTTTTTTTTGTGGAAAGCCAGATAATGTGTATCTGGCAAAGAGTTAGGCCGTGTTTCCTATCTCCTGAACCCGTGGGTGTCAGAGTCCAAAATCTCCTTTGGTGTCCTTGTTTTTGTCTCCACTGTTGTCTTTGGGTTTCTAGAGACTTCTTCAATAAGATCCGAGACTTGCAGTTGTGCAGGCCTAAAACTAGGGCTCAGTGTTTGAGGGAGCCTCCGGGGACCTTCACAAGTGCTTCGCAGTCTCCCCTCACTCCCCTTCGGTGAGACAGGAAGGCTGGAAGGGACTGGAGTTGGGTATTTCCCTTGTCCCCCGTCACTTAGGTTCTGGTAAAACAGTTCCCTTTGAGGGCAGGTCTCCTTAAGAACAGAGGGCCCTGGGTATGAAAATGGCCATTTTCCACATCTCCCTGCCAGAAGCACTAGGGGGTCTTTTCCTGATCTTCCCCTCGAGAACTAGTGAGCTCGTGGATGTAAAATTCACAAGTGTGCCCACCCCACCCAAGACTGAGTTCCCACTTGTCCACACTGAGCTTCCAGCAATTCGTCGATTACAGCTTACGTGTTGCAAGGGCAGTTGCCCCATCAGTGGGCTTCTGCTCCCGGTGAGCTGTGTTTCTCTGTACCGGCCTGTCTCTTCGGGTTTGGGGGCAGTGGTCTGCCCTGGGACCTCAATTCTATAATGGGTCTAAGAAGGATTGTTGATGTTTTGTTTGTTCAGCTTTTTTCTTATTGTGAGGACAGGAGCGACAATGTCCAAGCTCCTTTACATGTCAGATCTGCCTTAGTGTTTCAAGACATGGATTCCAGAACCCAGTTAGGAGGAGAGTTCCGAAGTAAATCAAGCTGAGTTAGAATCCTGGTTCTGCTGCTGGTTAATGCTTGTGTGACTTCGTAAAGCCATTGAATACTTATCTGAGCCTTGGTTTTCTCATCCAGAAAATGGGTTTTCTCATCCAGAAAAAAATTTCTATCACACAGGGTTATGGCGAAGATGAATTTAGAAAGTGCACATCAAGCACTAAGCGAAGGGTCTAGTATAGGGTAGGAGCTCCGTCAGTGTGAGCGGTTGTCACCATCCCCACACACGGCACACGCTTTCAGTGCTGCCTCGCCTTTTTGCCTGGAATGCTCTTCCTTCTGTCTGACTTCTCCACATCCTTCAAAACATTGTTTGTTTCTGCCCTGCCTGGTGTAGCTCAGTGGATTGAGCGTGGGCTGCGAACCAAGGGGTTGCTAGTTCCATTCCCAGTCATCGCACATGCCTGGGTTGCGAGCCAGCTCCCTGGTACAGGGTGCATGAGAGGCAACTGCACATTGATAATCTTCTCCTTCTCATTCTCCTTCTCTTTACCTCTCTCTAAAAATGAATAAATAAAATCTTTTAAAAAAACAGTGTTTGTTTCTTGCACTAGCAAAGTGTGTTCAGAGTCCCTCATCTATTTTATATATGGTGACCATATAACTGCTCATCCAATTGGGACACTTGAGAATTATTGAAAGCGGGTGCTATTAATAATTACCCCATGCCAGCAGTCCTGGGCAAACTGGGAGATATGGTCACTTCAGTTTTAGATGCCTCTTCTCCGGCTTTCCACTGCTCCCAGTGACTGTCAACAGCCTTGTTTACTCTGCTGTCCATATTGATTTATTTGTTTACCTCCTATTCTGAAATCCCCCGTGAAGGCAGGTGTGGTGCCTCACTTACAGTCATGATGGGAATCTCCCACAGGGCAGGGATGCACCGCACACACAGACCCTGAAATGGTGAAAGTGGTCACGCCGTGCTGATTTTCACCTTTATCTGTGATTGTTTCTACATTTAGTGTGATCCCATGCCTTCTACCTCCTTCAGATGAATCTGTGCTATCTTCTGGGGCCTCGCTCACATGCCACCCCTCTTGGGAAGCCCCCTTTGAGTACTGGGTTCCCTCGCCCCTCCCCCTCTGCTTCTGCTCATCTCCCGTGTCACTGTGGCTGGACGTACTATCTACCGTCCCAGTGCTCGTCTCCCGTGTCGCTGTGGCTGGATGTACTATGCAACGTCCCAGTGCTCGTCTCCTGTGTCACTGTTGCTGGACGTACTGTATACTGTCCCTCTGGTGGGCTCTTGTTCTCCATCAGACTCAGCTCCCCAAGGACAGGCACTGTGTTGTCCCCTGTCCCAGTGTCCCCCGCAACATGATCAAACACAGGGTGGGCTGCCTGTCGGCACTCAGGAAACACAGGCCAGTACCCAGGAGCTGAGTCTGGAGACAGTCACTGAGGCTTTCCCAAACCGAGCTAGGTGACGACAGTGGCTGGTGAAAGCAGGCTGCCTACCACAGTGGGAGGTGCTCAGGGCCTGGGTGCAGGCTTTGGTTGGGGGACCATCCTCATTTTTCCTGCATGCCTTAAGTCCACAGTTTCGTGTGTGAGCAAGATGGATGCTGACCTGTCTGGCTTTAACATCGATGCCCCCCGTTGGGACCAGCACACTTTCCTGGGGCGGGTGAAGCACTTCTTCAATATCACGGACCCACGCACTGTCCTGGTATCAGAGCGGGAGCTGGACTGGGCCAAGGCGATGGTGGAGAAGAGCAGGTGAGCAGCTGGGGGGCGGTGTGGAGCTGGAGGCCCTGGGGCGATAGTGATGAGTCCCCTAAGGAGGAGGTGGAAACTGAAGGTGAGGATGCAGGTAGAGATCTCAGGAAGGAGGGAGAAATTAGAGTGAGATGACTTGGGTGGGGGACGGGAGCTAACGCTGCCTATTGTCCTGGGGTGATAGGATGGGGGTCCTGCCCCCAGGCACCCATGTGGAGCAGCTGTTGTATGCCAAGAAGCTGTACGACTCGGCCTTCCACCCTGACACTGGGGAGAAGATGAATGTCATCGGTCGGATGTCCTTCCAGGTTCCGGGCGGCATGATCATCACAGGCTTCATGCTCCAGTTCTACCGGTGAGGCCCGGGAACAAGGCATTGGGAGGTGCAGCCGCTGGAGTCTGCCGGGCAGCGAGCAATGTTATGATAGTATTAATAGCCATCTTTATTGAAACTTGTCAGGTGCTAGGCACTGTGCTACATTCTTTGCGTGTGTTACCTCACTTAATTTTCCCAAAAATCCTACAGACAGGTACTATTATCTCCATTTTACAGATGAAGAACTGAGATTCTGGAGAGGTTATATAACCCCTCAAAGTTCATACAGTCAGGAAGTATTGTTAGCTAAATTTTAACTGAGGCAGGCCTCTCTAGAATGCTCAGCAGGTAAACTGTCCCAGTTTGCTCTTTAAAAAGTGCTTATATTCAACAATGAATTTAATGTATTTCTACAATGTAATATCCCAGAAAAAAAAAAAGGAAGACCCTTTCAGCTCAGTTGGGGAGAGAATAAAATTTGAAGCTGCTGGATACGTGACTCCTCCCCCTTCCTGTCTTCCTGCTGTCCTCCTCTCTCCCTGCCAAGCATTCATTCACTCGGGCCAGGCCTGGGGCCCCAGCCCTTAGGAATATAAAGACTTTAGTCCCTCCCTGGCTGGTGTGGCTCAGTTGGCTGTGTGTCATCCTGCAAGGTCGCCAGTTTGATTCCCAGTCAGGGCCCATGCCTGGGTTGTGGGCTCGATCCCAGGTCTGGGTGTGTGCAGAAGGCAATCAGTCGATGTTTCTCTCCCTTTCTCCCTCCCTTCCCTTCTCTAAAATCAAAAGAAAAAAAAAAGACTTTAGTCCCTCTTCTCAATTAGCTCCCCCAATCCTGTTGAAGAGACCAGGAAGTAAACAGTTGCAGTCCAGCGTGCTGCGTGGCAGGCTGAGAAGACAATAGGGGGTTGCAGGAGCAGGGGGCGTGGGCTGACTGTGTCTCCAGAAGGGCAGGGGAAGGGTCAGAAAGGTTCCAAGGAGGAAGTGATCTCTCAACAGGGCAGGATCTAGCCATTTACGGAACGGAGTGAGTGAGTGAGTGAGTGAGTGAGTGAGTGTGTGTGTGTGTGTTCGTGTTCCAGGCAAAGGGGTGAGGCTGGCAAAAGCCCAGGTGCATAACACGTGGGAACAGTTTGGGGAACGTGGGTACCGTGGTTGGACCTGTGTGTGCCAAGCCCTCACTTCTGTTCTCCTCTGCTCTCCTCACTGGTAGAACGATGCCAGCAGTCATCTTCTGGCAGTGGGTGAACCAGTCCTTCAATGCTTTAGTCAACTACACCAACAGGAATGCAGCTTCCCCCACGTCACTCAGGTACCGGGCTGTCCACGTGTGTGGAGGAGGTGGCTGTCCTTTTGCCTCCAGGGCAACAGCCCTTCTCAAGGGTTCCCAGGCTGTCAGACCTCCCTGGGTGGGCCTTGCACTGGACCAAGTCTCCCTCTTCAGGGTCTGGAAGTGTTTTCTTACGCTGACTACAAGTATCTTCATCCTAGACCAATTCAAAATGTGTTCATCTTAAAGATGTTTCTTCTACATTCATTCTACAAATAGTCCTGGAGTGTGAATTTTGGGCCAGGCATAGGTGCTGGGGATACATCTGAGTAAGACATGTGTGGTCCCTCTGCTTGTGGAATTTAAGGTCTTCTAAGAAAAAAAGCACAGTAATTTCAGATTGTGATTGCTACCATTAAGGAGAGACACAAATGACAAGAGAGAACAGCCGAGAGAGGTGTCTGTGCAGACAGGAGGCTCCGGGAAGTCCTTCCTGGAGAGCTGACATTTCAGAGTGTGAAGGATAAGGACTTGGCTATGAAAGAGCCCAGGGAAGAATATCCTGGATAGGGAGCAGCAGCCTGCGGAGGTTCTGAAGCAGGAAAAAAGTTTGGCATGCACGTGTAAAGTACAGAAGGGAGGCCCGGAGGGCGGAGCTTCAGGAGGTGGGGGGAGGTCATAAGATGGTACCAGGGGCAGATCACAGGAGCTTCTCAGGCAGAAAGCCTCGTTTCCAGACTTTCTCAGGCCATGCTATTACCCTCAGCAAGAGGGGCCCCCCACTCCCAACCATCTCTCTCCTCCACTAGGCAGATGGCCCTTTCCTACATCACAGCCACATCCACCGCGGTGGCCACTGCTGTGGGCATGAACATGTTGACAAAGGTACTGTCTGGGGCGGCTGTGGGCATGGTGGCCACTAGGGGGCAGCAAAGTCCATGGGAGCACTAGGCATTTTCCCAGTTTGGGTAAATTGGATTATAACAGGAGTCCAGCCAAGTGTTAGGAAGTACAGCAGGGCTGTCCCCAGGTTGGTCTTTCTGGAACCTTTGAGGGCGTTTGGGTTCCCAGACGAATGTCTGGATGTGTGGCAGTAGAGAGGTCTAATTCTTGTTTTATAGTCCTTCAGTCCGTCCACTCCCATCTTGCAGTGAGCCTGAATAACTCCCCTTGTTTCCTTCCCCCAACAGAAAGCTCCGCCCCTGGTGGGCCGCTGGGTGCCCTTTGCTGCTGTGGCTGCTGCTAACTGTGTCAACATCCCAATGATGCGACAGCAGTGAGTACAGGGATCCTTTTTCCTCCCTACAAGCCACGAGGTCAGCAGGGAAACCAAGGCAAGAAACCAAGGCAGTGGGTGGCTTCTTGGGGCTGGGGTGGGGTGGCGGGCAGCTGGGTTGTGCTTCTGAAGGGTCCCTGAAGATTGACTGCTCCAACAATGATGGCCACAGGAGTGACGGGTAACTTAGGTTTCATCTGAGTGTGTGGCAGTCATTTTTTGGCTGGTGGGGGATGTGGGGATAGGGTAAGCCTGTGGAGTTTTATACTCGATCGTGTCCTTTCAACTGCAACTGTGTTTAAGTTGTGAACTCTGCTACTTCCAAAGCCCCGGGGATGGCTTACAGAACCGAGATGGAGCAGAGCAAGGTGTGCCCAAAGGTAGAACAGAGCCCAGACGCTTTGAAGGAAGCCAGAGGAGTACATAGATGTTTTCCAGGCACCCAGTTCTAAGCTTTGCGGCAGGAAGGTGAAAGAAGAAACCCATTGTATCTCACAGTTTTTATTCTTGATTAGAGCAAACGTAGATGTTCCTCTGTTACAAAAGTGAATGAATGATATAATACACATAAAGCCCTCAAAATAGCACCTAGAACATAACAAATGTAGAGTGTTAGTTTTGATCGCTGCTGTCATCATTGCCTTTGTCATCGCCACCAATTCCTACAAACAGCATTTCTCGGAACTACCAGTAAATGGAAGCTTACCACGCTTGCCCTTGCTGCAAGAGTGCACACTACCGGAACAGCCGTGCATACACAGGCCCCTGTTCTCTCTCCCTCCCCCACCCAGTTGCTCCTCCCCATCAAATGAGTACGTCCCAGCCCCGTACCTGGTTTTGGGTTGAGTGCTCTCAAGAACTGAGAATAATAGCCAGGGTAGCCACTGCTTGTGGCGCAGTCACTCTGCATCTGGCACTGGACTAAGCACTTTACAGGCATTATCCTGTTTTCTCCTCGCCCAAGTCCTATGAAGTGGCTGCCACAATTGTCCCTATTCTGCTGCTGCAGATAACTGAGTCTTTAGAAGGATTATGGAAGTTGCTCTTGATCAGGCTTTTCCTCTGCGGTTTCAGGATTCAGCCTAGGCAGTCTCGGCTCTGGACTAGCTCTCTTAACCACAGCCCTAGATCACCGCAGAAATACAACTCACCAGAGTGCGGAAGGAGGGTCACGGGGCCAGGCTGCACAAGGGGGCTTCCTAGAGCTTGAGTGCCCTGGGCTCGGTCCCCTGGTGCGCCATGCTGCTGGCCAGCTTCCGGCACCCCTTTCCCAAGTCTAGCAACTCCTGTCTGTGTTTAGGGAACTCATCCAGGGCATCTGCGTGGAGGACAGGAATCACAATGAGATTGGTCATTCCCGGGTGAGCAGAGGCCTCCCTTTGGGTGGGAGGAGGGAACTTCCTTTCACGCCCCGTCCCGTCCTTGGTGGTCAGAGCAGGCCTGGGCTCCGTTACAGAATCTCCCCGACTCCACTCTCCCCTCAGTTTTCCCTGCGTGTCTGTCTCTATTTAGGACATTCCTCATGTTCTTGCTCCATCACTTCTGGTCCTGAAGCCCTAAAAGTCTGGCTGGGTGGGTGAGGATTGGGTGGAGTCACTCAGCCCCTGGCAGGTCCATCCCTTCCCTATACCAGCTCAGATTTGGCTATGACCCTGACCCTGACCCAGCACTGGATAGTGGCTAAGGTCATCATTCTTGATAACTTATTCTTTTCTGCCCTCAGAGAGCTGCGGCCATAGGCATCACCCAAGTGGTTATTTCTCGGATCACCATGGCGGCCCC
Organism: Trachops cirrhosus; assembly: GCA_028533065.1. Classification (NCBI taxonomy): domain Eukaryota; kingdom Metazoa; phylum Chordata; class Mammalia; order Chiroptera; family Phyllostomidae; genus Trachops; species Trachops cirrhosus. The sequence goes on from CM052542.1 coordinate 138,083,054, forward strand.
TGGCATGAGTAAGATGGGGAAGCCTTCCCCTCCTGGGGCCCCTGCCACACCCAGCTTTTGAGTGGGAGGTGGGACCCCAGCCTCTACAGTCATGCTTCTCGTACTGGTTTGCTTGAGTGCCGAAAGCCACGGGAGTAGCACATTGTGGTTCCCGGAACATCCATTAATCCGACATTTTATGCTCTTTTCACTCAACACGTATTCCTTAAGTACCTGCAACGTGCTGGAAGCATTGCGGGGTGCTGGGGAGACAGTGGTAGGGAAAGTAAGTCCCCTGCCCTGGTTGTGCTTCTAGCAGGGGCACGTTCGGAATAGGGTAACAGTCTGCTTCCGTGAGCCTTCGAAGGTAGTGGTCAGTTTTGAGGACACTTTGGGCCTGGGGTACCTGTCCCGTTATTGCAGAGGTGCTTTAGGAAGCTCTTCAGCTGGGACTCGGGGGATGAGTCGGAGTGGCCATGCCTGCAGTCTTCATTCTTCTCTCAAATGGAAAGCCTTTTCTGGCACTGCTGGGGAGGAGGGGGACCCCTCAGCCCCGATCCGACTGTGGGAAGGGGTCTTAGGGAGAGTCCTGCAGGTCTCCCCAGCTTCTCCCTGGTTTCTTTCAGTCTTACTGCCAGTCATCATGGAAAGGCTGGAGAAACTGCGTTTCATGCAGGTGAGTGGGGGTCCCTTTTGCCTCTTCTCTGCCCCCAGTTCCCCAGCCACACCTGTTTCCGGGAGCTCCTGATCCTCTCATCCTTCCCTCCAGCTACCGGCCTTCCACTCCCTGAAGCAGGGCCCGTACCCGCCCCCACTGGCTGCCTGCTGTAGGCACCGGAGCCGGCTGCTCAGCCCTGTCTGCAGAGGGCAAGCGGAGTGCCTGCCCTTCTCCTTCAGGGCCAGCAGCCTTGGGCCTGTGGGTTTCTAGCTGGCTGACCGGTGGTGGGCGGGGCAGGCATGGGGTTCATCTTAAGGTAGGTAAGTCCCATGTGGGCCTTTCTTTTGTTTGTTTGTTTTTGTTTTTGTGCAGAAAGTCAAGGTCCTGCACGCGCCGTTGCAGGTTATGCTGTGTGGGTGCTTGTGAGTAACGTGTTTTCTTGGTCTGGGTTCCGCGGTGGCTGGGGCACCCAAGGTCTGTCTTCTTGTGTCTTCGGGTTGAAGAACACGTGCTCCTTTACCTGGCTTCCAATGTGCCCGAGCCCAGAGCACCTGTGGTCCGTCTGGAGCGCTCTCGCCTCACCTTGTTTGGAGGGAGCCAGGCTAGCCAGGCTCCATGCTCGCATCCGCACGGAAAGCCGAGTGCTTGGGTACCCTCCTGTCCCGGGGTCTTCCCTCGGACCTTTGGTCGGGAGGAGGGACTCCAGACAGCCCTAAGGAGAAAGAAATGGAAACTATGTGACATGATAGAGGTGTTAGCTGACCCTAAAGAAATCACAGTGCAACATATGAATGTGTCAAATCAACACATTGCGGTGCATCTTAAACCTGTCCATTGTTATATGTCAATTATATCTCAGAGATAAGTAAATAGCTAAAATAAACAAAGATACAAAAATGACGAGACAGCATGGGGCTGTCAGGTGTCCCAGCCACGTGTCATGGCAGCATTCTTGGGTGTCTGCCGTTGACTGGACACGTCCCACCATGAATCATGCTTTACAGGACTGCAGAGCAACGGCAGTGGCAGCAACTGACATTGTTGAATGCGCCCGCGGTGCTCATGCTTCACAGGTGTCATTCCACTCTGACTTGTCTGCAGAGAGCAAGCAGAGCCCCTTCTCTCCTTCAGGGTCATGCACGAATATATATGGTGTATATGTACATATACATACACACACACACACAAATAAAATCTTTCACAAAAAAAGAACCCAAGGCTTGGAGAGATGAAGACACCAGCCCAAGGGTATATAGCTCATAATTGCTGGAGCCGAGATGGGTCCTCGGCAAACGCGCTACACTTCTGCTAGTTGAGTGACCGCCCAGTGGGCAGTTCCTTACACAGGCTGGGTGCTGCGCTCGGGTTATCTTACTGAATCCTCGCAGGAACCCTGCGAGGCCGGCACACTCGTCTTTTCTCTGCTGGCTCAGAGGGAGCGATGCGCCCCACCTCGCGCAACTTATAAGTGTCAGAGCTGTGATAGGAACCCAGGTCTGTTAGACTCCCAAGTCCTGTGAGATGTGGTTCTGGACCTGGGTCAGCTGAAAACTCGTTAGAAATCAGGACGGTCAACCTCCTCCCAAGATCCGCTGCATCAGCATCGCATTTTGACTCGTCCCTGGAGGAGTTGGTGTGCACGCTGAAGTTTGAGAAGCCCCGCCCTCTGCCGTTCTCTAACCAACCAGAGGTTTGGGGACTAGAGGAGTAGGGCCTTCGGGTTCCCGCCCCTCACTGCTTTCTCCACCGTCAGTCCACGGGTCCATGTGGTCTCTGGGGCTGCTGCTGGCCCGTCCAGGCGACTTCATTGCTTGAACAACAGGGGTCCTTAGGGGTAAGGAGGGGGGTGGAGGTGGGTTGATTTTATTCCGAGCTAGAATGAGTATCCTGGCACCGAGAGGCCAGGAGAAGGGATGGAAGGAGAAGCTTTGTGGGGCCAGCTGGGAAGGCAGGCCAAGCGGATGGGCATCTCCCCAATCCTTTAGGGGACTCAAGAAGGGCCTGTGTGAGGGGCTGTGGGGAAACGCCCCCTAACGCGTTGGTTTCTCCTTTTTTCCAGCCTCATCTTCATGGTGCCAGTGGCATGTGGGCTCTTCCCACAGAAATGGTATCATTCCTTACTTTGTTTTGCCAAATGTCCCGTCCCTGCTCTCCCTGACCTGCTTGCTGTCCCAAAGGAGAGAGGGAGGGGAGGAAGGGCAGCATTTGTCCAGGGACAAGTACCTATCAGCCTAAACTCCGGGCCTCTTAGCCCTGTGTGCACCGTAAACCAGAGCACACCTCCAAGGGGAGAAATTGCTTCCTCCCAGAGGGCCAAGGGCTGCCTTGGAGAGAGAAGGTGGGGGAACAACAAGAGCCTGTGTCCGCTTGGTTGGGTTATTACAGAAATATCCCCTGGCTGGATCTGGTCTTTGAAACTGAACACGGGGACAGGTACTTCTGGCTCACGTTTGCCAGGGGGTGGACGACTTGAACCTCTTCATTTCCTTTGCATGTCGTGGAAGGGGAGCATCAGACAGGTGGGAGGGAGAACTAACTCCAGGAGATCAGCTGTAGGTTGAACATATACCGAGAAGATGCCAGTTGCCCCTTCCTCGCTCCTAGCTCAGTAGTCAGCTGTTAGGCTTCTCCCGTGTTCTGAGCACTGTGCTTGTAATCTTGTGGAGACGATGGAAGTTGAGCACCCGAGAGAAGGAAGTCAGGCCTGGGTAGAGGTAAAAGCAACGTATTGTGTACAGAGGCTGTTTCTAATTCTGATGGAAAAACCAGGAAGGGCTTCTTAGAGGTGGCATTTGAGTTGGACTTGAAGGGTCATCATTTGCAGCTGTCCGGTGGCATACTCACGACCCCTTCTCTCTTCTCAGTGAATTGCCAGTTTCCTACCTGGAACCCGAGCTCCGAGAAGCCATCAAGGCCAACCATGGAGAACTCGTGCCTTCCGTCTACTTCAATAAGGGTCTCTAAATGCCCCGCCCCAGCAAGGACCAATCTCCACCCATATTCACCAGCTCTGCTTAGCCACCAGGGCCCTCATTCCTCTTTGCCAAGGGGGCCTGAGGCCAGGGTGGATTTGGGGGGTGGGGGTGCCAGGATACCTCATGCTTCGTTCTACTCAGACATGTGGTTTATTGGGCTCCCGGGGATAAAAGTGAACAAGGGGAGAAAGACCAAATCTTCTACCTGCTCCCCCTTAACTCCCACCCCCCGGAGACCAGGAACTGAGTCCCCCTCAGGGAGAAGTTGCTGGGACCTGAGGGAGACACTCAACAAACTGAATGGAAAAATTAGGAAAACTTTGGGATTCTGGTTCCAGCCAGGACTGGGGCAGAGCCCCTGGGACAGAGAGAAGCTCCCGTTCCTTTTCCCTCTTCCACATCTTTTCTCAATCAAGCTATGGACCCTCTACCCATGTGGTTCCAGCTACGCAGGAAGTGGGGGGCTGGTCTGTGTCATCTTGGGGCTCATCTCCGCTCTTCCCCATTCTCCTCATTGCTCCAGTCAGAAAGGTCTCTGGGAGTGCTGCTAACCTTGAACTTATTAGGCACCTGGGAGCTCTCAGTGCTAGAAAAGGTCATCATGTGAGGCAGCGGAGTTCCATGATGCTTTGAGCCCTGTCTATTGGCGCCGACTTTGTCCTCCTGCCCTAAAATCGTGTCTGATTTTACTTCTGTGTTTAAAAGATAATACCACTAACTGTGAGTAAAAAGGATGTATGTAAGCATTAACCACACATTGTAATGGGTATAATTTCCTGGCTGCCTCCCTTCCTCGGCCCACGAGGTTAAACACCAAAGAAAGACTGGTGTGTACTGACCAGCAATGGGAAGTTTTATTTGGATGCGTGTAAGAGAAAATCAGCCAAGACCAAAGAGCCTTAAAGGACACAGCAAAGCCCAGCCACTTGCCCTTCCCAACTTGGCTGCTGGAGGTGATTTCTCAAGCTCCCTGGGGGACAGCTGTGGCATTCCTGGGGTCGATGTCTGTATGAATTACGTCTAGTAGAATTTGCTGACTATTCCAAGGATACCACTGTGAATCGAATAAATTTCTTGAAAGAGTACGATAAACTGTTTGCAGACTGAGTTAATAACGCCTGGATGGAAAGTCAGATCCGTACTGACTTGGGCCTTGGCAGGGAGGAGGGCGTCACAACTTGAAGGGGAATCTACATGGCTAACGCCAAGGCCCTTGTTCATTTCCCTGACTACAAGGGGCAAATCTGCCTGTCTTGGCTGGAAGCTCCAGGGGTGTCCCAGAATGGGAGCTGTGTTTCCCCAGAGCGGGAGTTGGCAAACTGTAGCTCCAAGGCCCAAATCTGCCTGCTACCTGTTTTTATTTGCTTGGGAACTAAGAATGACTTTTACATTTTTTAAATCCTCACCCGAGGATATGTTTTTTTTATTGCTTTTAGAGGTAGAGGAAAGGAGGGAGAGAGGGAAACATCAATTGGTTGCCTCCTGTACGGACCCTGGCTGGGGACTGAACCCTCAACCTAGGTATGTGACCCTCCTGGGATCGAACCTGCAACCTTTTGGTTGCATACCAATATAGGATGATACTCCAACCAACTGAGCCACATGTCCAGGGCAAAAATGGTTTTTACATTTTTAAAGGGTTGTAAAAGAAAAAACAATATATGACTGAGACCCAATTTATGAGTATGTAGCATGCAAAACCGAAAATAATTTACTCTCTGGCCATTTATGTGAAAGTTTTCCCCCACTTTGGAGTAATAACTGAAAAACCATGCATCACGATCACCTGGAGAGCTTGTTAAAACACAGATCGTAGGGCCCCCTTCCCCAGAATTTCTAGTTATGTAGGTCTGGAGCAGAGCCTGAGCATTTGCATTTCTGGTAATTTTCCAGTGATAAGATTCTGTGTGCTACACTTTTTTAATTAAATTTATTGGGGTGGTACTGGTTAATAAGATAATATAGGTTTAAAGTGTACACTTCTATGGTACAAAATCTGTATATTGTACTGTGCCCACCGCTTAAAGTCACACCGTCTTCCATCACCATATATTAGCGCCCCCCTCCCCCACCCCAGCAACCACCACATTGCTGTCTGAGTCCATGAAGTTTTAATTTTTTTTTTTTAATATATTTTATTGATTATGCTATTACAGTTGTCCTATTATCCCCCCTTCATTCCCCTCCACCCTGAACACCCTCTCCCACCCACATTCTCCCCCTTTACTTCAGTCCA